>OY757944.1:24253813-24526313 GCA_963585895.1 Sepioteuthis lessoniana
GCCTGGAAAGGCCAGCAGAGAGGACCAGATGAATATGAAAAGGACCGGGTGGGCAGATTTGACAAGTATTTCAAAGGCAACGAAATACTGCCCATCCCGGAAATCGCCGAGAAAATCACGCCCAGAGTCCTCTCGCTGGTCGTTTCCGACCTTAAAACAAACAGGCTGGTGGGGCTAACGAAGGATGTCTTCGAGGAGCTGCTGAGGAAGGCAGGCATCCCATGCCAATACTTTTGCCGTAAAAGTTTCGCGACATGGGATGTCCTCCTTCCTACAGAAAAACAAGCGGCAAAAACAGCTGAATCGGACATCATCACGAAACACTTCAGGCTACAGCTGGAGTATAAAGGCACCCGTAGGCTTCGCGTCACGGTATGTAATGTCCCGGCCATCATCACTGGGGAGGTCCTCGCGGCATATCTAAGTGCCTTTGGCCACGTTGAGGAATTTAACCTCCTCAGATCCCCGGCCGGGACAGCCTACGGGGATTATGCCTTCCGGCTGTGCCTGTCAAGGGATGGCTTCAAAGCCATCCCCGAAACTCTGATATGCGGGGATCGGCAGATGATGGTGATGGTGGAAGGGAGACGCCCCTGGTGCTGGGGGTGCAAACAAATCGGACACATCGCTAAGTTTTGCCCCCAGCGACCTGATAACAAGGCGTCAACAACAACAACAACAACAAAAGACGTAGCGGCCACCACCATCACCATCAACAAAGAAGCGGAGGCCAAGGGCCCGGGTCAGGTCCAGCCCAAAAACAACCAGGAGGGCTGGACTGAAGTGACCAAAAAGAGGAGGGGATCCCCTAAACAAGGGGAAAAAAGTCCAACTTCATCCCCTCCTCAAAAACAAACCAGGGCCCCAGCAGCAGCAGCAGCAAAAACAACACCGGAACCATCGGCAGCAGCAGTAGCAGCAGCAGCAGCAAAATCTCCGACAGCAACAGCAGCAAGAACAACAACAACAACAACAGAACCACCGGCAGCAGCAGCAGCAAAAACACCAACAAAACCACGGGCAACAGCAGCAGCAATTACAACAACAACAACAACAGAATCATCAGCAGCACCAGCGACAATGACACCCAAGAAAACAACAACACCCAAGACACCAGCAACAACAGCACCATCACCAAAAAAGACGAAAAAGAAAAACAAACAAATTATCGAAGAAATGGAAACATCGACCAATCTGAAGAGGAGAAGGGACAGTGGGGAAGGGGCAGCCAAAAAAATGTGCCCCGAAAAAAACCAATCTGAGGCAGGCCCCTCCTCTCAACCACAAATACCTCTCCCATCTCCACCAGTACCTTCACCGCCACCTACACTACCTCCACCACCGTTTCCACCTCCAAAAATCACTTTACAGCCTCCTCCCCAACAAATGGACTCTCTCTCACCCCAACATGAACTTTTAAAAAAAAAATATCACCGCCCCTACAAAATCCCACTCCCGAGATCTCAGTCTGCTGAAAGGGCACAACCCTCGGGCCTAGCCCGAACCCCATCCCTTCCCTCACTCAGCCCAGCAGACTTATCATCTCGGGAACTCTTCCCAGCAATCATTCCCCCAAAAAGACAAACTGACCCCCCAAAGAAAACAAACTACCATGAACTATCCATCGGACAGATACAGCAGGCTGCGGCTTTGTGCTCTGCGGAGCTGGAGGCAGTTGGGGACTTCCAGCTCCGGAAGGCACTAAAGCCGTTGCTCAGCTTGGAAAAAATTAAAAACCTCAATGTATCAAATCCCGCGAATTTCAGGAGTGCAGCCATGGTGACCACTTTTGTCCGGTCAGCTGGCGACCGTACCAAGGGCGTATGGAAGTTCTTGAGTACGGTCTGTCAGACTGATACGGGCATAAAGCTAGCGGAGTTGGAGCACTCCTCCCTCAAAAAATGTATAACATACTGTGCAGGGAGGGTCCCGATTTTGGTTCACCCTTCTCTTTATAGGGCCCTAAAGCTGAAGTTCCCCATAGATGTCGGCGGAATCACCAGGGACAAACGAGTGACGACTGAACTCGGTACCGGTTCCCTGCGTCAGGCTGTCGGCATCCTCACACCCAAGGATTTCCGGCCCGTAGTCGACGATGAGTAAGGTAAGTCGGATTGATGGCTTTAAACGTTGCCAGTTTGAATGTGAGGGGACTGAGGGATTCAAGCAAGTGTGCGCGCTTGCTTGGTGAACTCAAGAACCTCTGCGTAGATGTTGCTGCAGTGCAGGAGACCCACTTCACTTGCGACGCTGACTGTCGGGTGCTGGAAAACGACTTTAACGTTTTCTCAGCATACGGCAGCCACGTCAGCGCTGGGGTCTCCTTGCTAGTTGGACGCAGCCTTGATGCTGATGTTGACGTTGTTTTTGCAGTTGACGGGGGCCGGCTGGTTGTGGCCGATGTTGCCGTGAAAAGTTTCAAGTTTCGTCTGGTTGCGGTTTATGCGTCCAATATCACTGTGGAGAGGGTTTCCTTTTTTCGTCGGTTGGTGCCGTTCCTGGACGATACGAAGCGGCTAGTCTTAATGGGTGATTGGAATGCGATCCTTGATCCCAAGATAGATAAGGTCGGTCGGGGAGCTAGTCGTGTGGGAAGGTGTGAGAGCAGCCTTGTCGGCTTCGTGACTCGTCACGGTCTCGTCGACAGGTTTCGTCTCGATCACTCAGGGCGGGAGATGTGGACGTGGCTAGATAGTTTGCCCTCTGCCAAAGTAGGTTCCTACTTGGACAGAGTGTTAGTGAGACGAGCTGACATTGACTTTGTTAGTTGTCCCACGTTCTACTAGATAGCGTGGACTGACCATAAACTTGTTAGAGTCAGTCTACGGTTAGTAAATAGGCCTAGTCTGGCCGGCTACTGGAAGTTCAATACCTCCTTACTGGAGATACGGGACTTCCGGGACCGGCTGGAATCCCTAATTCAGCGGGCGTTAGTGGGGGCGGTTACCGGGAATAGGTGGTGGGCTTCTCTCAAATATAGGATTAAAGACTTCGCCACCAAATACGGTCAACAGCTCAAACTAGATAAGACCAAGGAGGCGAAGGCTATGGACGATAGACTTTCCCGGGCGGTGGCTGGGGGGACTCCCTAGGTGTAGAAATAGCTAGGAGGGACCTTGAGCGTGAGAATAGCAAGCGCTACAAGGGATACGTAGTTAGATCTAGGGTAAATAGAGTTCGCTACGAAGCTGTGAAATCGAACGCGACTGCGCGTGAAGAAGAAGTGCGAAGGTTCCCCGATCGGTACGTCGCGTCTGTCAAGACCGCGGACGGGCGACTGCTGCATTCGAGTCGTGAGATACGTGATGCCTTTCGGGCGCACTTTCGGGATCGCTTTGCCCGCTGCCCTGATCTCCCGATCCGGGAGTTTCGTAGCTATCTTGCCGACTTCCCCCGCCTCCGGGTGGCTGAAGCGGCTAGCTGCGAGGGTGTGGTTGCTGAATGCGAAGTCCGTGATGCGTTGAAGCAGGTCGGCCTCAACAAGTCGCCCGGACTAGATGGTTTGCCCTACGAAGTGTACTTGAGGATGTCGCACATGTTTGTGCCTATTCTGACGGATATGTTCAACCATTGGTTCGCCCAGGGAGCCATCCCTGGTAGCGTTACCAAGGGCGTGATCACATTGCTGAAGAAAGGTGGCAGGCATGTTTGGGAGGGTTTAGATGACTACAGGCCCATAACTCTGCTTAACACAGAGTTAAAGATTTTGGCCCGGGTCTGGGCGAATCGTTTTCAGCGTGTCATCAGTGATCTGATCGGCCCTGAACAGACCTTTGCTGTGAAGGGAAGATCGATCCAGGACAATCTGCACTTGATTCGCGAGGTCCTAGAGGGGATAGAAGACGACACAGAAGCCGCGCTGATCAGTTTAGATCAGTCCAAGGCCTTTGATAGGGTTGACCATCGGTTCTTGGCGTCTGTTTTGGAGACTGCCGGATTCAAACCGGAGTTCCGCAGATGGATTAGCATGATGTACCACAACCCTCAGGCAGTGGTGCAGGTGAACGGAAGGCGTTCGAGGGTATTCGCGATCGAGCGTTCGGTGCGGCAGGGCTGCCCTTTGTCTCCTCTTCTCTATGTCCTCGCGTTGGAGCCCCTCCTGCGCAGGCTTAGGGATGAGGGGACAAGTCCGTCCCTGCGCGGTATACCTTTTGTTAGCAGCCTTGCGGCAAGGGTTTCCGCGTTCGCTAATGACATCACAGTCTTTGTATCCCGCCGCCAGGATATAAAGGCTGTGAAAGAGGCGGTTGTCGAGTACGAGCGGATCGCAGGAGCCAAGGTCAATTTTGACAAAAGCGAAGGTTTGCGGCTTGGTGCTTGGAGGGGTAGCAATACTCTTCCAGGGCCCTTCCGCTGGAGTGACGGACCCATCCGCATCCTCGGGGTGTGGTTCGGGCCCGACCTCCAACTGGAGCGAAATTGGTCGGAAGTACAAACCAAGGTGAATGCTCAGGTGGGAATCTGGCTTTCAAGGAGGTTGTCCTTAAAGGGCAGGGCGGAGGCGTGCGCCACGTACGTCTTCCCTCTGATCCTTTACCGATTGGCTGTACTTCCTCTGCCTAAGGCACGTCGGTTGGCACTGCAACAATCCCTCTCCAGATTACTCTGGGGAGGTGCAAGGCCGATGGTCCGTAGGCAGGTCTGTATCCAACGTACACGCAACGGGGGTCTGGGTATGCCTGATCTGGAGAGCCACTGGCTTGCTGAAAGACTTGCATACCTCGGCCGGTCCTTGACAGGGGACTCAGTGTGGAGACGAAAGGCGAGTCGGACTTTTCCTCGCCTCAAGTCAGACCCAAAGGCTGAAGGTCGACGTAGGCCTATGGGCCAAGCACTGTTTTTTAGCGAGTGCCGAAAGGCCCTTCGTAACCTTCTTGGGTCCAGTGACCTTTCACGGCCTCAGAAAGAGCTATATCGGGAATTAGTGGTGGGTTCCGCTTCTGATCCTCTTAGCGAGCGGCGAATCTGGACGGCGGAGGACATCCGCTCTCACTGGAATTGGGCGCCAGGATCGAGCTTCTTGAACAACTCCGAGTTCTCGCTCACCTGGCGACTTGTACGGAATGCGTTACCCCTTCTCGGCTTGAACTACAAAGCGGGCCTAGCAGACATGCCTGATTGTCCTCGCTGCGGCAGTGGATTGGAAGAAACGGCTGAGCACGCCTTCTACTACTGCGAGCGAGTTCGCCCGTTTTGGGATCACGTCGGGGAGTGGACGGCTCGCATCGAACCCAAGCAGCTCGTGCTGCTCGACGTTGGTTACGTCGTGGACAACGTTCTTCCTCCGTTTCAGGGTGAGAAGCGTGTGGTGTTTCTCGCGATCCTGGCTGTAGCTCGAATGGTGATTTGGATCACGCGAAAGAAGGGATTGTATGACGATCCAAACTTTTCTCATCGCGATCTGGTTTTGTATTTTCGGCATCAGCTGAGGGTCAAAATCAGATGCGATAGAAAATGCTTGGATCGCATAACATTCAACAGAAGGTGGGTGAATGCAGCGAGCCTGGTCGTACGAAAGGGGGCAACGTTGGAGTCATCCTTCCCTCCTCTGCCCGCTCATGGCGTCTACGGTACGGGTCCTTCGGGACCCCACCCCCGGTAAGTAGGCAAAGTTTTCCCCTTGTAACCTAGTTAGCAGTATGTTGTCAGTCATTGTCCCCGTCATCTAGTCATTAGTATCCAAGATCTTCCCCATCCCCATTGTTTTTTGACCTCAACCCGTATCCCTGTCCGCCTTTTACTGAAGATCTTGAACATTCATATGTATAAAAATCATATTACCGTCTTGTATCGACCCACAACGTGCCCGACCCTTTACTTTCTCTTTTTTTTTTCCCCCATAGATTAGGATCCCAGTCCCATCTAGGGCAGGTCCGACTTGTTTCCGGTTCTTTCGCCCCGGAAAACAGTCGGCCTCCAATTTTATAGACGGGGGGATGGGAGGGCAACCAAACGGGGGATTTTTCCTTGTTTCTTTGTTTTTGTATATATTTCGGGGTTTTTCTCCCATCCCCATCATATGAATTCATTTGTAAAAAATCACAATTTGTAAATAAAATCGTGCATCACTTCCGGGGTTTTAAGTAGGTCTTTATCCATAGAGCAAATGTGGTATTTTGGTGGTAGCAGCGCGCAAGGCGACGGATGAATGACTATATATTGTATTGTTGCATGGGTCGGCGAATGTGGCTAGCTAGGTTTCCTTAGTAAAAACATAGATAATGCAAGACCACACCCTTCCCCTTTCCCCCAAAACTCAAGGCCTTGTGCCTTCCTGTAAAATCTCTACAGGAAATAAAATAGTTTAGGCGAAACTTCCTGATGATCCGTTAAGGTGAAACTTTAGTAGAAGATTTTCGACTAGCGATTTAAATTAATACTATAATTGGCTCCATTGTTTAATGTTGTAACTTTAGTAATTATAGCATTGCAGTATTCGCGGAGGGTTTTTTGGTTTTCTTTTGGCCACTGACTTTGTACCCCTTGATTTTTTTCCAAGGAGTAGGACGAGGTTGGTCTTTTCTTTCTTTTTTACCCCAAAAAACTTTTTTCTTTTTCCTCTGGACCGTGATTCGAGATATTTTTTCCTCTTGTTCCTGGCCAGGGTTTTTTTGTTTTTTTCTGGTACCGTGAATACTGGTAGATAATTGATTAGTAAATATTGAAGCTCTGGAGTTGTCCATTGAGCACTTTCTTTGCTCTTGTTACTATGGAGAGAGCGAACATAAGTTATTCATACAAGAACATACCAATACCTGATAGGCATCAGTATAAGTTAGTTCTGTTGAGGAGGATAGAATCCTTTATAAAAAATATGAGGTGGAAAGCATATTTTTTTCTCAATACAATTAACTATATAGAAAAAGAGGGAAGGGAGAAATATGGGTTTAAAACCACGAAACACCCCCCCATATCAAAGAGATGGAAAAATTTGAGGCTGAAATGATAGGAATGGTTAAGGAGATAAAATTTAGGAACATGCGCAATAATATTCAACAAAAAATGTATGAGGATATGAGGAAATTTAAGGAGTCCGAAAAAATATTTGTAAAGTCAGATAAGTCGGGCAATTTATATAAGATAGAAAAGGAAAAATATAGGCAAATGATATTTAAGGAGGTGGTTAAGAACTATAAGAAGGCACCACCTAATCTAGAAAAAGAGTTAAATAAGGAAGCAAAGATGTTGGCGCATAAATTAGGTATTGATAGAGTAGAAAAATACAATACCAAGAATTGTTTTATTACTATAAAAGACCACAAAAGTAATTTCAAGACGAGTCCAGAATGTAGGCTCATTAACCCGGCCAAGACTCAAATAGGTAGGATTAGTAAGATAATCGTACAAGGAATATGTGAATCACTTAGAAGGGCATTGAGCATCAACCAGTGGAGGAGCACTAATGATTGTATGAAGTGGTTTGAGGAGTATGAGAAGGATAATAGGTGCTCCTTTATTAAGTATGATATAAAGGATTTTTATCCTTCAATAACAGAAAAGACATTGGATAGGGCGTTAGATTTAGCTAAAGAATATATGATTATTCCTCTAGATAAGGTGGAAATAATTAACCATTGTCGTAAAACATTGTTATATTATGAGGATAGTGTATGGATAAAAAAAAGGGGAGGGTGGAAATTTTGACGTTTCGATCGGAGCATATGATGGTGCGGAAATTTGTGAACTCGTCGGATGTGTATTACTATATAACATTAATAAGATTATGGAACCTAATAATCATGGATTGTATAGAGACGACGGGCTGATTATAGTGGATAAAAGTACGCCGAGGAAGTGTGATGGGATGAGAAAAAAATTGTATAAGCTGTTTGATGACTTTGGATTTAGGTTGGATGTAACAACAGATTTAAAAATAACTGATTATCTTGATATTACTTTAAACTTATATAGTGGAACAGTATCTCCATTTAGAAAAAGGAACCAGGATCTGCGTTATGTAAACAGGGGATCTAATCACCCAATACAGGTCTTTAAACATGTACCTAAAGGAATAGAGCATAGATTATCTAATAACTCCTCCAACAGGGAAATTTTTGAACGAACTAAGCAGGAATATGAGGAGGCTCTAAAAAATGACGGATATAGGGTCAATTTAGAATATAAGGATAGGGATAGAATTGGAACACAAGGTAGGAGAAATAGACCTAGAAAAATCTTATGGTTTAATCCCCCTTACAACATGGAAGTAGTTAATAAATTGGGAAAAGAGTTCTTCAAGATATTAAAAAGAAACTTCCCTAGTGGGAGCCAATTATATAAGATATTTAATAAGAATTGTATTAAATTAAGTTACAGTTGCATGCCAAACATTAATGGAATAATAAATAGGAGTAATATAGCCAAATTAGGTACAAAGAAGCATAAGGTGATTGACAAATGCAACTGTAGGGATAAGGTTAGGTGTCCTCTCGAGGGAAAGTGTAAGCAGGAGTGTGTAGTGTATAAAGTAGAGGTATATAGTGATTCGAATAATAAGAGAGATAAAAAGATATATTTTGGGTCAACCCAAGGGGATTTTAAAACTAGGTACTATAACCATAGAACAAGTTTTTCGCACGAAAGATATAGGTATAGCACTGCTTTATCTAGTTATGTGTGGGAGATTAAGGAAAAAATGGGAGTAGATCCGATAATGAAATGGGAAGTAATAAAGAAATGCCGCAAATATAGGGCAGGTAATAGAACCTGTAATCTTTGTATGGAGGAAAAATTGATAATAGCAGATTGTAAAAGTAAGAATATGCTAAACAAAAGATCGGAGGTGTTGAATAGTTGTAAACGCAAAAGAGCGTGGTTACTATATAATTAGGAAATGTTATAGGTTTTTTTTGTTTTTTTTTGTTTTTTGTTTTTTAATATGCAAATTTTAGGATAGGTGGAGGTTTTTGGTGAATAAAGGCAAAAGCAATTTCTCCTTAGAATAGTTTAGGCGAAACTTCCTGATGATCCGTTAAGGTGAAACTTTAGTTGAAGATTTTCGACTAGCGATTTAAATTAATGCTATATATATATATATATATATATGTGTGTGTGTGTGTGTGTGTGTGTGTGTGTGTGTGTATGTATGTCTGTTTATATATATGAAAATATATGTGTGTGTGTGTGTATAAATATATATTCTCATACGTGGCCGTAGCATAGAAGAAAAATTGTTGGAGCATCCAATCAATAGAATTCCTGAAAATTTACGATTTGATTTTATCAAAATAACTTTGAGTGTTTTATTAGCAAACCATATAATCTAATACATTTTGCAATATAAGAGTGTTAACACAACATTTCTGTGATAGAAACACCAGTTAGGGCGGATAGGGTCGAGATGACCCAGAAAATCCATATGTTCATGGCCAAAGCCACATCGATGAAGGAACTCGGCTGGAGTCATGCCTTGGAAGAATAAGGCTCCGGAAGGTTGTTTCTTCCCAAGACACGCCGCATAAAGATGTTGTGGCCCCACGACCAAACCAGTTTACAGGAGTGGAGAAGAAGAATCTCAAAAGACCTAATAAATCCGGGATAATTTACGCTTGGATGGGCAGTAATCTTCTTTCTTTCTTTTCTTTCTTTCTTTCTTTCTTTCTTTCTTTCATACGCACACACACACATGCATACATTCAAGCTCTCTTTTTCTTTTTGTATTACTCACTTCGTTTCTCCTTTCTCTCTCTCTCTCCTTCTCTTTCTCTCCGTCTCTCTGTCTCTCTCTATCACATTTTTTTGGTTTTTCACTATAACTTCATTTTTGTCTCTTCTTCGGTATCACTTCAAGTCATCCTCTTTTTCAATTTTTATTTCCTACTAACTTTTTCTTTCTTTCTTTTTTTCTTTCTTTCACACGAACACACACATACACACATGCATACATTCAGGCCCTCTCTTTCTTTTTGTGTTAGTCTCTCCCTCTCTCTTTTTTTTCTCTCTTTCTCTCTCTCTCTCTCTCTCTCTCTCCTTCTGTCACAGTTTTATTTTCTTTTACTATAAATTCAATTTTGTCTCATGCATGGTATCACTTCGAGCCATTCTCTTTTTTAAATTTCTATTTCCTTTTAACTTATTCTTTCTTTCGTTTCATGAGAGTATATAGTATTTTCTATTTCAACACATACTAGTGCTCATAAATAAATACACTACTAACCATGAATAGTACAATACTAATAATATTTTATTAACTCTTAAAATTAACTTTCAGATTTTTCTTCCCAACATGGATTCTACGATTTCATCATTTTATGCGTATCATTAATGAAAATGAATATTATTAGGGATTATTTATCAAAAAAACTCAACAGTATTCAATTCTCAAACAAAAAATTAAATACTTAGGGGTTCAAAAATAAAAGGTTCCCTTACTTATATTAAGGCGATTCTATTTTTAATTACTGAGGCGTTCTAATTTTATTTATTGGTTAAGAAAGATAATCAAAATTAACATATCAGTAAAATATGTCTACATTGTTTTCCAGTTTGACATTTTTTTATTTATATGTTTAATGTAGTCAGACAAATATAGTCGAATTTAGTAGCAAACTTTCATTGATACCAATTTAACAATGAGCAGAGACAAATTGAAAATATTTTGTTGTCCATTTTATCAAGTATAATGACTGTGTTTTATTATATTATGACATATAATGACCATGTTTTATTACATAATGATATATAATGAAGACATTTCATCTACCTTTTTTGATATAACAATTTAAAAAATTGGTGGGGTCGTTCAGCCACTAGGCTTGAAAATGATTTATTTTTGCAGAATGAGATTTTTTTTTTCTTGGATTAATTTCGATTTCTATGCTTGTAGATACCAATTTCATTGGCTTTCTTTAAATGTGACTTTTCTGATTAATTTTATTACATACAGTTCCCTACAGCTTAACGTGTTCTCTCTTGCCACATATATGCTAATGTTATTTTTTCTGGATGAATTAAACCTTCCTGTTTAGTTTTAACTTAAAAATTTCAAATGGCTTCGGGGGCGGAAATCTTACCAATCGAATTTTCGTGAGGGCCTCTAGGCCCAAAAGTGAATTCTTAAAAAGGGCAGAGCCCAAGAAAAATGGGTAGAAAGGCAATTTATTGTATTTTGGAAAGGGAGCAGCTGAACTTGACGAGTTTATAGATAAACACCAGAAGCAGTGTGGTCATTAGTCAAGATTTATATTTCCTTCTACTTTTTGCTTTTTTAGATAAGATGTATTTCTTATTAAATGGAATTTCAATTTGCGCTAATATGAGTCTGAAATATTTTTGACTCCAAAAATGTGCCACAAGAAAGGAAAGGTTAAGGAAAGCTGGACTGACTTTTCTACAACTACCTTAGGAATCATGTAAGATTAATTACAAAAAGTATCGATATTGATAATGAATAGTATGAATCAGACAATATCTCTAAAACGAGGCTGTAGCTAAACTTAATTAGTCTGCTAAAATAGGCAAAATTTCCAGGGCCAACAAGACAATATACCAGTGAGGAATTAATGAAAGTCGAGGTACTTTTAGAATTACTAAGGAAATTTACTTTTTAGTGAGGATAATGATTTACTTTTTAGTGAGGATAATGATTTAGGAAAGAAGAGACGTCAGTGCCGATAAGGAAAGGTCCCAAAAATTTCTCACTGATTGATGAGCATATGTAAGGGCCTCGAATAACAAAAAACAGTGCGTGTATGTGTGTGTGTGTGTGTGTGTGTGTGTGTGAGAGAGAGAGAGAGAGAGAGAGAGAGAGAGAGAGAGAGAGAGAGAGAGAGTTTTAGAAAGAAAAATCCTTGTTTTGCATGCGATCTGGTTTGTGTTTATATGGATAACAGAATGTATTACAAACTTACTGCACAAATATGAGGGCTTGAAGAAATGGAGGAGGAAAGAAAAGACAGAAAAAGAGAGAGAAAGAAAGGTGAGAAGAAATAATGAACGAGCATTAAAGAGAGAGAGAGGGGGGGATAATGATAGCGAAGTAAGAAAAACATTGGTTAAAAGAACTTGTTTTGGGCAAAATAAAAAAAAAACAGAAAGAGAAAGCAATATTGTTTTTAGAAATGAGGAAAGAAACGGAAAAGAAAGAGAAAAAGAATGAAAAAAGGACAGAAAGAACGAATATTAACGAATTCTGAACAATTTAACGTGTTGCTGGGTCCTTTGTTTTTTGTGCTTTTTTTTGTTTCTTTTTACTTTTTTTGCATTATATTTTTTGTTGTATTGATTACAATGTTTTCTTGTGGTCGTCGTAGAAATAGAGACAATAGAGTAAGAATATTTGAAATACAAAGGCCACTTAGTTTGGTTAAATGGATTCGAACGATTTTTCATTAAAAAATTTCTTGAGATGCTATGGGAGAATGTAAAATATTTAGGGATTCAAGTTGATTGTGAGTTGTTTCCTGCAAGATTTACTGGTGTCGTACGGGACGGTGGAAAAGAAAGGAACATATATGAAAAGGAGAAAGGAATAGGAAAGAGAAAGGTTGTTTTCCAAAATCCAGGTCATCATAGCAGCGGATATTTAAGTTAAAAAAAGAAACGTATCGGCCGCAAATCGACGTGTTCTGATTGGCTGGAAGGAACTCAAATGAAAAAAGCCGTGAGAGCTGAGGTTGGAGGATAGAAAATAGGAAAAGAGTTAGTTGACAACGAGACGTGACAATATAAAGACCACAGTCGAACACTAGCCCTGGCAAAGTGAAGAGGGCTGAACATCACTGCCCCCACTTTAGGGTGAGCTTTGAGAAGGGGTCCCACAGCTACCACGAAGCTTTGGAGACGGATTTAGTGAGCAAGCACCTTTTAGAACTACAACAAAAAACCAGAAAGATAAATTAAGGTCCATGTCTGCTCTCTCTCTCTCTCTCCTAATGACATTTTATTTCTCTTTGTCCATAGTCTGTTTCTCTCTTGCCGTTGACTATTAAAAAGTATAGTAGCGAAAAAACTTGAATCAAGACGGGGTTTTTATATGTTCGTCACTTCTTCTTTTCATCACGGTGGATGTTACAACAGGGGTTTGACTGACACATAAAACGTAGCGCTACAAGGGTCAGATGAGAACTGTGGTAGTAGAAACGTCTCTTGAGACCATGCCAGTTCTAATATATATTTGAGAACCGTAGCGTTACAAACTTTTATTTGTGCCATGTAACTGTACACTCCTTGATCTCTTGGAATTTCTTGTGGCAAGTTTAATCAAGATAGTTCCATTAGCCAACAAGTGTATAGGTAACAAGCAAGCAAACGAAAGTAATTATAATTTAGTCTAGTTGTAGTACCCACGCTTGGTTGCAACATATTTTAAAGATAAAATTTCATTTTGCATTCTCGCCAAAAAATGTCGACCTTGATTTGTTTCGGTTTCAGACTTTTATTTTCAAATACCCAACCTCTATCCAAAAGAACCCAATTGATGCGATTTGAAAATGAGAATCATTAATATATATTTGCCTGCTTAGCTGTCATTGTTTATATTTTCATTTTTATCGTCACAAAACAATTCCTTAATCCCCGTCTGTTTTGCTGTGTGCACGTCTGTGTTGGAGGCAATGAAAAAGCCTAAACATTAATATCATTTGCAAATTGTAACTCTTCATTAAAATTTGATTAGATTGAAAAAACTCTTTGGCCTTCTTATAAAACTATTACTTAATTACATATGAAAACAAAAGATTAAAAATAGAAATCAATAACACAGACAGTTATTTATCAAAAGTTGCTTTTAAAATCACGATACACATTCGATATCTCGTCAAAATGATAGAATTCATTTGTTTGTACATATAAGATGTGGATCAAGATGTTGTTAGTATGTGTGGTTGATATTATTTACCCGATGTGGGTTAAGTTGGTTCCATACATGCATTCATGTGCAGAGTTTCTCGTGGACCGATGTCCAAAGTTGGCTCCTAACTGAGTTCGTGTGGCAGGATTGAATTCCCTTCCCTTTGACCGGATACCAAGATTAAAGAGCACAGTCTTCCCTACTACTTACTGATAGCTGTAAAGAAAATAGCTGAATTCATAACTTTCCTAATGGTATTAGCATTTTGTGAAATGCAAACAGCTTCTTTCAGCATTTGAACTCGAGTCATCATGTCTATATTCGACGACGATACCGATTAGACCATGAATACTTCCTAATGTCTAGCACGTTGCTCATGCGTACTAACGATTTAACATGATGTAGGCTGGTTTTTTTTGTGTTGTTGTGAAGAATCGCACACATTCCTATATATATAGTTTTAGATAATGCCGTCCTTTAGTATTTAAAAGCTGCTTTTTATAACCTTTGTTTTGACAATCGGCTTAGATTAGAAAAAAAAATGAATGGAAATATGTTAGTATTTCAGCTGCATAAACGCTGATCATAGAGATAGCAAATGTCACAACTGAGAGCATATTCTACTGAATGTTACTTCTGTACTTGAGGATAAAATAGATATTTTTCCATAAATACATATAAAAGATAAATACGTTTTTTTCAAACTCTTTCGCTTCCTCAAGAAAAATATGGCCGCTTTTATGAAGATCTCTAGTACCGGTTATGCGGTATAGATGAACATGACAAAAAACAAAAACAATAAAGAACTCAGACATCCCTAGGCATGTTTTAACAGATTCTCTTCAGTCGACAGGAAATGAAAACACGAGGCGTGACCGTAATCATCTTTGGAAATAGAATTGTTGAAATCCTGTTCAAATCGCAAATGAAGCAGTTTGCGATTCTATTTATACTAATCTCCTCGGAAATGCATAGAGTTACTTATTCTCCTCCTCTTCAATCATGCATAAATAGTAGGATATAATGGGCCCTTTAGTCTTAATGCTGCAATCGATCTAGAAGAGAGAAGCCTCTGATTTCAAAACCAGTTGTACTGCGTTTAAAACAGTGACCTTGTGTCACATCTTGCTCGTGGTGAAGTGGTTGGGCAAATACCAATTTTTCCGTCGAGTTGCCCAAATGGTAACAAGACACCATTAAAGGAGGGTGTATCCTGAGCGTTGCATTCACCATGATAATACGTTTGCATTTTCTTATCTGATGTTTTATTTGTTTGCATTTCTCATGTTAGTCAAATCTTTTCATTTTTTATAGAAAAAACTTGAGCTTTTTTCATTAGTCAAAAGAAGATTTTATAAAATTAACGAAATTAAAGCAAATGAAGTAAGGTAACTGATTGTGATCTTGAAAGAGGGATTTACAGACATTTTAGGAAAGTGAAAGAAAGATAAGGCTATTTAAGTGAAGAAGACGAAGCTATCTAGGTAAAGAAATACGAGGCTATTTAAGTGAAGAAATACGAGGTTATTTAAATGAAGAAAGACGAGGTTATTTAAGTAAAGGTCCCAAGGCAAATTCTTTTGTAGGAGACTAATACACCATTTCTCTAAATATGATATCTTATATTTAATGAACAGATAATGTATTGAACATCATACGTTTTTTATTAAATTTTTATTAAATACGATATTTTCTTTATCTTTTTTCTTTCTTTTTTAAAAATTTAAGGACAAATATCCTATGTTTATCATTAAATGAGATAATTTCTTTTAATATTTTCAAAAATAATTTACGGACAAACTTCATCTATGTTTTTTTTTTTTTTAAATAAGAACATTTTCCTTTTCTTTTTTACTTTTTTTCACTGAGATCCTCAATAGTAAGTCCAAAATGACTATTTGGAAAAGGGTTTCGATGATATGGCAATGCGATGAAGGAAAAATTCAGAATGATTGGTGGCTGAAGATAAGAATATTGACTTGATGCAGTGAAGACCACTAAGATACTTATTTACATTTGACTTGAATATCTCGAGGTCATATACTGTTAGAAAACAGTCATAGGGAATTGTGTTTCTAATTTCAGCTATTTTAAGAAGCTGTTTAAGATATTATGAAAGAATGATTGCGATTCACAAGACCCGACAATCCGAGTTTTCACGTGAAATTCTCGGATTGGTGACCCTATGCCATTCATGGAAGTAACGAGAGAAAAAAAGTGATAGAATAGTACTCATACGCCGATGAGGAGTGGTTGAAGAAATGAAAGTAAGTTCACCGACCTGACCTTACATTAGATTCAAGGATTAACCGCACCTGCAGTGAACTCAAATGAGCGAATCGTCATTCATTTTGAGGTGGATCTGATATTTAATTCTCTGCAATTTTGTGATACAAATGAATCTCCCAATCCAGACCAGAAAAAAAGAACAGGATTTAATTAATAAGAAAAAAAATTGTCATCAAGTGAATTTCGCCGTTCTAGCAAACCAGAGATAAAGGAACGTAAAAACTTGATAAATACCTGAAACTTTTGCCAAAGGTAAAAATGTTATAGAACAAGACGATGCCAATGATGTCGATTATAGCTGTTGCCTTTGGAACAACCCTAAAAATTTGGAAAAGGGACTAGGAGAACTGGAAATCAGAGACCGTCCAAACCACAGCATTGCTGAGATCGACTTGAATTCTAAGAAAAGTTTGGGTGAGATGGAGACACTTGCTTCAGTGAAAACCGCTAATTACTACTGGTCGAAAAAAACCTAAAGAGTAAATAAATAAATGATAATAATAATAACTCCAGAGAGAAACCGTTAGCTAACGCTGGTGTGCAGCAAATTAGCATAGGAGTACAAGGCGAGACACGACTGGGTCGGCAAGGTAATCCCCTGGGAAATAGGCAGGAAATTTCAATTCGACCATACAAACAAATGGTATATGCACAACCCGGCGCCTGTCCTAGAAAATGACTCGCATAAACTCCTATGGGACTTTAACATACAAACGGATCCCCTAATCTCGGCCAGAAGACCAGACCTCGTAATCATCAACAAAAGAAAGAGAATCTGCAAAATTGTCGACTTTGCTGTCCCGGCGGACTACAGAATAAATCTGAAGGAAAGTGAAAAGATGGATAAGTACCTCGACCTTGCTAGAGAATTGAAAAAACTGTGGAACATGATAGTAACGATTGTGCCAATTGTGATTGGTGCGTTAGGCACAGTAACTAAAGGATTATTAAAGGGCCTGGAGGACTTGGAAGTTAGCGGACGGGTAGAGACTATCCAAACGACAGCATTGCTGAGGACGGCCAGAATACTGAGACAAGTCCTGGAGACTTGAGGAGACTTGCTGTCACTCAAACTCCAGTGAAAAACCATCAGCGAATAATGATGTGAAAACCTCTAGAGGAGTAAATAATAATAATAATAATAATAATAATAATAATAATAATAATAATGTTATTTTAAAAGCAATCTTACGCACAGAAAGTAGAAGAAAATGAAGATAGAGATCTGGGCAAAATCCGCTAAATTTACAAGGAAAAGTCAAAGACTTATCTATTAATCATTGATTTTCAAGAAAAGCTGCTTGTCTGACCTTGAAACACTAGAGATTTGTAGACAGGTAAATCGTGAAGAGTATACCTAAAGAGATCCTCCCTCTTCAAAATTCAGATGCCTACTAAGGAATCCGAATAGAAGTACGAAACTTGATGGGATAAGAAGCTAAAAATAGAAATAAAAGAATACTGCGACAACCAGCGAAACTGCTAAGGAAGATAAAACATAAAGGAACCAAATTGAAAGAAAAAAAAAACAAGTGATGACTGCAGAAAAGAGATGACTGCAGAAAAGTCTGCAATACAACTGGAATAAATAAGACAAAAATAATAGCGAAAGAGGAAAAAGTCAAAAGGTAACGGGAGTGAGCCAAACACTACAAATAAAAAAGGAGATTCTAAAATAATGAAAGAAAATCCTCCCATTAGGTTGGTGGAAAGTGCCGAAAGACAAACAATTAACAGGATGCAAAAGAAGCTAAACAATTTTAAAGAAAACTATGGGCACGGTAATATCGTAACAGAAATGCTGAATGAATAAATAACATGAAAAAAAAAAAAAAAAAGAATTCGAAAAACTTGAAGGCAGATTGGAGGCGAATGTACAGCCGGATTCACTTGGAATAAAACTAAAAAAAATACCAAAATGGAAAACGACATGTCATGACGGTATATATAGATTTTATTTTTTGTAATTCTCGTCAACTAAGTAAATGCTTACAAGGAGCAAGCATATCCAAATGAGTGACGAAATGGGAAACAACCCTGATCCAGAAAGACCCCCCCCACATAAAAAAGGACGATCCCTAGAAACTATAGACCGATAATGTGTTTATGAATGATGTGAAAAATCTTGGCTGTACAGATAAGAGAAGAATTTTTACCCTCTTGTTTGCCACGGACTATTTCCAGAACAAAAAGAATTCCACTGGAGAGCACCAGGTACACAAAACCTACTATATAGAGACCAGCCCATTATCAAAGTAGCCAACTCGTAGCTATGGATGGAGTACAAAAAAGCAAATGGCATGGTCCGAAAAACTTAGACAAAAAGTCTCTAAAAACATTCAAAATATCCGACAAAATCATTGACTTCATCACAAATGCCACAGAAACCTGAAGGATGGAATTGATTCCTAGAAGATAAACCATAGCAGAGATAAAAATCCAAAGAGAAATCTTTCAAGGAGACTCATTCTTACCATTCCTATTCATTATTGCAACGATGCCATTCAACCACGTACTTAGGAAATGTACAGGGGACAATAAAATTTCAAAATCTCATGGAAAGTTTAACCACCTTATATACATAAATGACAAAAAGTTATTTGCCAAAGTAAAAACAACTAGAGACTCTGATTTAAAGAGAATGTACAAACAAGATATAGCGATGGAATTTGGCATTGAAACAATTTGACAATGAAAAAACATTAGAATACTTGAAGAAAAGGAAAACTATAACTACTTGGAGATATTGGAAGTTGACAGCATAAAAATGTGAAGATAAAGAAAAAAAAAAGAAAATAACACCTCAGAAGAACGAGAAATCTTCTCAAAACTAAGCTCTGCAGCAGAAATCTCATGATAGGGATAAACGCTAGAGCAATGTCTTGTAAGATATTCGGAACCATTCCAAAAATAAATAAGGTAGGAATTCAGACATATGGTTTCGGTTTCTTTGTTTTATGGCATATCAATCTTTATAGGTTATTTAATGCCAAAGCTATCCTACTAGAAAAACAGTAGAGATAATATTTAACCCATAGCTGGGAGGATAAGGGGGCTCATACCTTTCCCAAGGGTATTTGTCCAAAAGTGAACGTAATAGACGGGAGTTCGAACTGGCTATGATTCTACAGTCCAGCGCGTTAACCACAACACCACGAGAACACCCCCGTCAGACAAATGGACCAAACAACAAAGAATTTGTTGACTATTTACAAGGCTTTACATCAGAGAGATGACATAGATGGTAAGTATAATGAAAAAAAGAAAGAATAGAACTCACCAGCATTGAAGATTTTGTCGATGCATCAATACGGAGACTCGAGCACTTCATTAAAACGAGCAAACATAGGTTAATTATAGCAACCAATAACAAAATAAGAACATGAAGAAAAAATTGGGAAACAGAAACGGAATTTCAAGAGATAAACATGTGATATTTCAGACGAGAAGACAGGGACATGTCTACGAAAAGGAAATCTAAAGGGAGAAACTGAATCCCTTCTAATAGCAGAAAAAAAAAACAACGCGAATTATGCTAAAGCGAAAATCGATAATAACAGAATTATAGCAAATAGATGTGATACAGAGAAATAAAAGACATGATTAAACATATTGTAAGTGAATGCTGCAAATAAGCACATAAGTAGTAAAAGACGAGGCATGACTGGGCGGGAAAGGTGATCCACTGGAAATTGTGCAAAAACTAAAATTTGACCATGTTTCCGAATGGTGTATACACAAACCAGAATGTGTCCAAGAGAAAGAGACGCGTAAGAGATTTTGAGATACTAATGGATCACCTAATTCCCGGCAGGATATTAAACCTAGAGCAAATTACCTCTCCCTACCAAAAAAAAAAAAAAAAAAGAAAAGAGAAGAGAAGTTGTCGTTCCAGTGGATCACTGAGTGAAAATAAAAGAAAGCGAAAAGAGAGAAAACTACTTGGATCTTAAGAAAGAACTAGGAAAGGCGTGGAACGTGAGGGTAACAGTGATACCAAATATGATTGCCGCAGTGAAAAACGGAGGAAGAATCGAGACCATTGTTAAGAATAGCTAATATATTAAGAAGCGTCCTGCTGACCTAAGGAGAGTTGCTGTCACCCTGACTTCAGCAAAAAAAAATCACCAAACATTGGTGAGAAAGACTCTCAAGAAGTGAAACAAATAATAATAATAATAATAATAATAATAATAATAATAATACTGTCTAAACAACAACATTGTTGAGATCGGCCAGAATACCGAGAAGTGTCCCGGAGACTTGATGTCACTCAAACTCCAGCTGAAAACCATCAGCTAACGCTGATGTGAAAAATCCTCTCAGTCCAGTGTCGCTTGACACCTTTACAACCTTTGCAAAAGGATTTGGGAGCTACAGAACTGTGTTTCATATTACTAAAATATTACAAAACATTTGACTCATCTGTGTATTTCGATATCACAGAACTAATATTTCGGTCCAAAGAAAGAAAGAAATCAGTTTTAATCATTTTCATGTAAAAGATTAGGAATACACACTTTATCTCTTTATGCTGGCCAGACAATTTCAGCTTCAATTGATTTTTCAAATGAAACAGGTTACCCCAATTTAAAAGCATCGGGTGCTTTGAAAATTGGTTAACAACCTGAGAATCATTGTCTGAACACAAAATAAAAAGATAAAGATTATGTTACGTCGATTTTCATGGCAGGAAGGGTCAGCCTCCGTGCCATAAAATATGGTTAATTTAAATGAAGACACAATGTTCAGACAACTGGGGATACAAATGTCATTCAATAAACAAGGTGAATTTTACCCCAGTTATTAACAGTTACATTTTTTTTTCAAAGAAATCAATACTGATGGGCTTTTCATGTCCCAGAAGACTGTCAGCATTACCTTCTTTTCTAACCGCTTTGACAAGTACTTTTTCTTTACCGAAAAATCAATTATATATTTATATAAAATGTTTGAAATTTTGACATAAGCATTAATTTTATTCTTATTTAAAAGCTATATTTGTTGTTAAGCAATAATTTTCACCCATTAACTGAACTAAGCTGATTACTTTGTTCGTATTATTTACATTAGTATTATAGAGTTGCAACTTTTGGGCACATCAAATATCAATGAAAAATTAAGGCCGTTAAGTAGGATTTATTTAAGTATATTTTTACCCAACTCATTCACGGCAGGCAGAATGAACAAAAATCAAATTTTAATTAGAGTACAACTGGTTTGAATTTAAAGTTTTTCTTTAGCCTAGACCGGTTTCCATATCAATGTTAAATACCCCAGTAGGACCTACTATTTACCCCTAAATGGGAGGATAATAGTTGGATTCCCACCATTTCAAAGGATATTAGCGCTATGTGAAATGCAAACAGACCCTCTAGGTTTTGAACTCGAGTCTGCGAGTCTATTTTCAACAATAAATTCCCTCACATCACGACCGACTCCGTAAGATAGTGTTACGCCAATTTTAAGTTTTGAAAGCGGTTTTTTCTTTTTATTAAACTAATTACAGTAACTGAAAATTTGTTGACTTGTATAATTTGAGGAAGGAAGACTGTTACGCCAATCTTCATTCGACAACCCTATTTCTTGATTTCTTGAAAATATTTTTGAGTGCTAGCTTAACAAAGTACAAAATCAAATCGAAGAAAATGAGGCATAAAATGAGATCTTTCGAAAGTTCTAGGGAAGAGGTTTAGTTCTCAAAATCAGCATCCGAATCCCTGTCCTGTACTTGGATTCTGACTTAAACACCTGGCACCTCTTAGAAATATATAGGCAGATTGCCATATTCTCAGTGTTGATGTATATATTACAGAACTATTAAAGAACTGGGGCCCGGATATAGTCACCTGGGTTGACCACGAAAATTTCTGTATTTTTTGCAGTATTTATTCCTATACTTGTATTGTAAGAAGTGGATTGTTATTTTTTTAAATAAGTAGATTTTTGAATATAAAAGGTTTAACATTTAACACAGAAATAATAAGGATTTGTTTTTCGTTTTTGTCGAAAAGTGGGTGGTAAGGGATCTGAAACAGATATGCAATTATGTGAAAGATTTGAATAATAGCAATTGTGTTCTTGGCTTAGTGGATGGTATGACAACAATAAATGAGTGGGTCAAAAGAATATAGACTCCGATAACAATCAGAGAATCTTTGGTTTGTTCGTTTGTTTTTGTAAATAGCGTCTGGTCATATTTTGTCTGTCTGCAAGAGCTAAAAACGAAACAATAGAAGTTACTTTCTGATTGGTTGTTCCTGATTTAATGCTCCGATGAGAAGAAACCTGAAGTTTCATTGGTGAACGGGAAGCTGGCGAGAACTCTATTTTACTAGAATTTGGTTGAAAGTCTGAAGACGTGATCAGGCCATTTTGGGTAACACATCTCTAAATAGGCTGAAAATTGCCGAAGTTTGTCGAATAAATGCAAAGAAGAAGAAGCAGAAGAAGAAGAAGAAGAATTATAACGTCCAAATGCTTGTAGTCAGAAGCTATACATTTTTGAAGCCTCCCTTTGAAGTTCTGTAGCGCCCGCCAAAACATTACGTTCTGCATTTCTGCGATTTCATAACAAATAACATCTTTAAAATCGTCAGTTTTCTGCAGAGTATGTTTAAAGATTTGAGTCTTCAGGTGTCCCTAGCGGAAGTAATTACAAGTCGCTATATCTGCAGTCTACTTTTAAAGACTTGAATTTTCAGGTGTCACAAGGGGAAGTAATCATAAAGGAGTAGATCTGCGGCCTACGTTTGAAGATTTGAGTCTTCAGATATCTCAAGGGCAAGTAATCACAAGAGGGTATAAATGCTAACGAAATAACAGCTGCTTTGCAATAATAGAGTCACCATTTCTTAAAATGAATTTCAATCATAAATGTGCGATGCTTACCATCCATCATCTAATAGCAATTGAAATGGCATGGTTGCTACTTCTTGAATATGTACCTTCCATTTCCTCTCTGCAATCAGCACCAAAGCAATAGAAATATTTATTCTGGGTGATCATTCTACCGGACTTATTAAATAAATCACTACATTAAATTGCATCAAAATAATGTGGCATTACAGGGTAACGCAGATGTAAAAAAAAAGACGAAAGGGTCTTATTTCATGGCAGTTAAATTGAAATTAGGTCATTGTTTACATAAGTGACCCCTTTGGAATGAATGGTCAATAATAACATGTCATAAATGGTATGGTTATATTCATATGGTTATGGCTGACAAATCAGGTGCTAATAATTGAATAAATTCTTATTTACGAGATTTAAAGCGAACGTATGTAGACCTGGATGACTGATAGATGTCATTGAAAATAACAATACGAAATTCGATAATCTAAATTACGTTACTTAGTGATGCGAAAGAAAAAAACCCAGAGATTGATATAAAAAGGAAACAATTGGCCGAGGGTAGTGACGAACCGTAAGAAAACTAAAGAACACTCAACGATACACCCCGCAAAAAACGATTGAACATTTAATGACTTGCTCAAACAAGACCGTTTAACACTGACAGATTCATTAACATAAAACGTGTGAACACATAAAATAAGACAAAAAGTAAACCAAGGAAAACTCTAGGTGTAATTAAGTATTCACTAATTGTCTTTGAGTTTTTCGGTTTTGTTTGGGCACTTAACGATTGGTTCAAACAAAACTACCGAATATTTAAAAATACACTCAGAAAAAATGGCTGAACACTTCGTGACATGCTAAAACAAAATCGTAGAACATTCAAAAGAGAGAAATTAAACCAAGGTAAACTCAAAAAGTATCTTTACGCATTCCCCGATTTTCTTTGAATATTTTCTTGTTTTTTAGAGTTTGTCTTTGTGTGTAACTCATTTTCTTTGATTATATCATTAAAAATACGAGGAATACTCAAATATATACTCTAAGAAAACAGAAATACTGAAAACTGGGAAACACTTAAAGATGTATTCCAAGGAAACCGAGGAATTCTTAAAGATAACCGACGAATACTCAAACATATACTAAAAAAAAAAACAACAAAAAATCAAACAAAAAAAAAAAACGAGGAATACTTAAAGATACATTCAAAGAAAACTAGGTAATACCCAAAGATATGCTGAAAGAAAACCAGAAAATACTCAAATTTACTCTCAAAGAAAACACGGAAACGCTGACAGATTGTTCTCCTCTTCTTTTAGATAAGCCACGAATTTACCTCCGTTGGTTAGACGGCACAGCATCCCAAAACACATGAACTCGAGAATCGCCTTTTGACTGTAAATTCCACCTGCTTGGATCCATATATCTTTTCGAGGTCAGGTATCAACCGAGACGCAAAACATTATTCATGTATCTCACAAACATCCTCTCTTCTGAAGACATAGACCATGTAATAAAATTTAAAGAGTGTTTTTTCCCCAGGAACAACGCTGCTTCACCAAAAAGTTTTGAATGTCATTTTCTTTATCTTTTCTTGCGGCTATTTATCATCCTATCAGCCGATTAATATTAAGCCGATTACAAAAACTAACAATTATTTATTATATTAATTTCAAATTAATCGTAGAAAGAATTGTTGAATTTTAAGTAAGATTATTGTATCATATAAAAATTGTTTGTTTTGTAAAATTTACGTAAAAATGTAAACGATATAATCTAAAAAGACATGATCAATTATCACTTATTAAGCTTAGTTGAGCTCAAGTTCAAATAGATAGGGCACCTGGCGAAAATTGAACTCTCAAGCGATGGTCAGCTAAACTTCCCACAACGTGATACTTCCAATAGAAGGTAAGTTAATGAATATAATTGAATTTTTTTAGGCTGTGAATCCTTTTCCTTATAACATCGATTTGTAAACGATTTTGTTCCAGTAAATGCCGACCTGAGAGTTTTAATTGTATCGATATTTCTTTATTATTTGCCTCATTCAAATCTAATCATTCTAAATAACGGGAGTAGTTTTACAAATTTGCTTTCTTTTCTATAAGAAACATGAAACATGCTTTCAAAAATATCTTGTTATGTAAGTGAGCACAGGGAATGTGGGTTCGTGTCTTTATTAACTACATAACTCATTAGTGAACCCGAGTTTTAATTTTTTCGTTCTGTTTTCCCTTAAGTTATTTCCATGTCCTGATGTCCACTGTTGGTTTCGTAAATGTGGGTTTATAACAGAAAAATCATCTGATTGACAGGTGGAATTAAAAAAAAATGTTTATATTTAAACTTAAATTTGTTGGTATTTTTCATACATTTTTTTTAATATTTTATCATACAACATGTGAGAACACCTGCAATGCCCTGTCCTCATCAGCCATCAACCAGGGGAGATGCCAGGGTTTCGGTGAGTTATCCTCATCAGCCATCAACCAGGGGAGATGCCACGGTTTCAGTGAGTTATCCTCATCAGCCATCAACCAGGGGAGATGCCACGGTTTCGGTGTTATCCTCATCAGCCATCAACCAGGGGAGATGCCACGGTTTCGGTGAGTTATCCTCATCAGCCATCAACCAGGGGTGATGCCACGGTTTCGGTGAGTTATCCTCATCAGCCATCAATCAGGGGAGATGCCACGGTTTCGGTGGGTAAAGTGTTGATATTTTTTATACAGATTTATCCTCAGGACATATCATCACGTAGCATGTCTGCAGTGAGTTATATATATATATATATATATATATATATATATATATATATATATATATATATGTGTGTGTGTGTGTGTGTGTGTGTGTGTGTGTGTGTGTGTGTGTGTGTGTGTGTGTGGTTTTGCAGATTCATTTAGGAGGAAAAGAAGACCAGAGAGGAAGTCACAGATCCAGAGACAGTCATGGAGTGAAGAAATCCTATAAGGAGAGAATAAGAGTCTGGCAGATATTTTAAAGAAAACAAGAGAGGCAAAGAGCGAGGAAATCAAAACATAACTTTATACCATTATCTCAAGTAATTCGGATTCCACGTTTCCAACGACCCCTAAAATAAATAGTAAGGTAATATATAACTGTCTTTAAGAAACGGTCGTTGTGTTATTGAATCGATTTTTCTCCGCCCTCCATTGTTATAAAATGATCCTCCCACAGAGTGTTTTCTTCGCCCAACAAGGTGATCCACTTGACGGTCCCTCCATAATAACTCACCAGGACATGTAAGTGTGGTCGCTTAATAAAATACAAATTCAATATTTACTCTGGTAGGAAAATATGTGGCATCATTTTTTACATTGTTGAGAAACATTTCTCTATTCCATCAACTTTTAAAGTTTTAGTTTATACACGAACTCGATCAATGTGTTATATCATAGAGTTTTTATGTTGATGCTTGCTCCTGGACAGGATTTAAAACCATCGATCGTTATTCCTTTCTGTGTGGCGAAACAAATTGGCAAATACGCATTTATAGTTTGATTCTCATGTTTATAACTTAATATTCTAATTTAATCATGCCATTTTTTTTAAGGTTTCTCAACCTTCATTTTATAAATTCGAGGGAGGAGAATACTCTTTGCATCTTCCCGATATCTGCTAAAACCCTTTAAAATAGATTTCTATACGTTAAAAACCTAAAATCCTTTCCTGTTTCTGTCTTTTTCACAAACTTAAATAACAAAAACTAAGTAAATGAATAAATGAATAGATAAATGAATAAATGTTAAAAAACTCGGCCTTTTTTCTTCTTATTTCTGGTTATGTGAAATCCATGCTTGTGCATTGGTGATTCCCCATAATAAGTTTTCCTTTTTCAGTCAATTCATACGCTGACTGTGATATCTCAGCTATCAGTCACCTCCGCAGTTGCTTCCTCTCGGGGTCAAAATCGTGACTATATTTTGCATTCGGTAGAAAATTACATTGCAACTGACTTCAAATGCTTCCAAAATACACAGCGACTTCAGTTAGTAATCAGATTTTTTCTTATAATAAAGGAATCAGTACGAAGAAAAATAAAGCAAACCCCCACCAAAAAAACAAGGAAGACTTTCCTGCTACAAATGAAAATATCAACGGTTTAATTGCTTTTTTTGAGTTGTTGAAATAGTCTTTAGAATTTCTAAACACTGAGCACTCTTGGCAGAGCAAACGCTCAACTATCTCAGTCATAAGAACGGCTTGGAGATAGAGAATTAAAGTTGTGTTCCTCCAAAACTTCGATATTGACGTGGAGTGCTTGATTAAAAATATGCATTTGAAATCCTAGCTTTTAAGTGGACTTATATATTCGAAGTTATTAAAAGTTCATTGCTTGGTATCCCCACCCAAAAAAGAAAGTGGCCCCCACTTTGTTTTTTGGGTGGGGATACCAAAAGTGGGGAGACCAAAAGCTGTGAAACGTACTAGATTTTCGAGCGTTTAGTGTAGCGGTTAAAATTAAAGAAATTGGAACCGGTAACCTGAGTTCAAACCCTGGAGGAAGCTGATACGTTACACTTTCTGAAAAGCATGAATCAATCTGTTCTCCTACTAGGAATGGGTAAATAGTAGTGTAGACTAGGTTCTTTAGCCTATCAGCCTAGGAGAATAAAAACTTCGCTTAAAAGTTAACCTTGTGTCATATCCTACCCTTGTCGAAGGGGCGGGGTAAATGCATATATGTATATTCAACTTTCTTGTGAAAACACATGGAATATAATTCTTCAAGTTTACTGATTCTTTCAAAAAAAAAAAATAATGAATTAAAAAAGAAAGTGGTCACTCTCATGGTTTCGTCGAGAATTTTTCTACATCCCGTTCACTAATTTGATTCTATTATATCTTGTACGAGTTTTTTTTTATTACTTTTATTACATTCGGTAGGAGTACGAGAATAGTCTGAAAAGTTCAGATGATGACGTAATATCTACTCTTTATGACTTTTTGATCAATGATATCCAGGCATTGCAACACTGATGGAAGAAGTATTTGGACCTCAAGTGAGAACATATTAAAAAATATTTATTATTTGGTCACATTCCATGCGAATATCTTGGCCAGCCAATGAACTTTTCTGTTGACTCTCGTATACAATTCCTGGTCCGTTAAGTTCAAACAAATGACTTTAAATACAACTTTACTTGTCAGATTCACTCAAGTCTCAGACTTCATACACACAGCCCCGAACCAATCAAATATTTAACATTTCAACCGTCTGTGGTTCTCCTATTGATTGGGATTTTGACACGTGATACTAATAGGAACAATTACGTCTCACATATTCAACAGTTTTAGATTTATATGCAATTACAATAATCTAAAATAATCTTGCTGTATTGACAGCAATATCCGTTACCCCAAATATATTGGTCTGGCTGTTGTTGAAACTCATTTACTTTCGTGATTTTAGTCAGGCTAAAATACGTATCAGAAAATCAGTGATCTTAATATCTGTGGTATAGCAATGTATAAGGGAAAATCACTTTATTAGTATTAAACAAATATATAAATAAGCAAAATGCATGAATAAACAAAATATATAAAATAGAGACGATTCAAGACGGTTGTCAGTCACTTTAGATTATTAAAAGTGATTTGCATTTCCGTACATTTTTTTTTTTTACTTGTGCCTTTAGCATAACCCGGTTTCTTAATCTACGAAGGTGAAGAAGATCTTAGGCTGAAAATAATAAACAAACTGACAGTAAGATTTGAACCCATAAACTCAAATGGATTCATGATATCCTGCAGTTCCATTCATATTTGGTGATATTTCTTCCTACTTTAGTAATATTTATAACAACTTTGCAAAATGTTTAAATTAAGTGATATATATATATATATATATATATATATATATATGGGTGATTTTTTTAAAAAGTTCATGCCTTTATTGGAGTACCTTTACGATATCATTTCAGGGAGTCTTCGAATGTTCACGATGACAATAAACGTATTCATAGACTCTTCCCTGGTGGATTAAAAATGTTAATATTTCTATGGGATTAGATTTATTAGAAAAGAAAAAACTTATATCAGAGGGACAACCTGGGGTGATTTAAGTAATGCGCTGACAGGGATGATAATCAGGGGGAGACAATAAAATCATAGCGTCATAAACGAACTCTCATTGACATGTTAGCATTTTAAACCTTATATATATATATATATATATATATATATATATATATATATATATATATATATATATATATATATATATATATACATAAAGGCAGCATTTTCTTATTTTAATCAAATATCTATCTATGTATAATGATGCATATATATATATATATATATATATATATATATATATATAATATATATGCAGGATTCTCAAATTTTAATCAAACATATATATATATTTTTTCAATGTACTGTTAGTGTAGCATATCCATTAATCTGAGAGAGGAAGACCTTCCTAACAATGTCTAAAGTTCTTTACTGTGGCCTCGAAGTGAGTTTGTATTCCAATCGTGCAATTGTGTTCACTCTCGGTCTAATATCCTTGGGAAAAGTAAGAACTCTCCTATATTTCTTTTATGTATTAGATAGTATCGCTGCTTTTCTTCTCGAAGAATGTCTTTGATATTTCAATGGTTCATTTGCCTTTAAACAAAGAAACTGAACCAAACCATTGGTTTAATGAATATTTTCTTATTAAATTGTGTTTAATTGATTCTATGTCTCTGTCTCTGATTATTAAGGGCACATGGTTAATGCGATTCTCATTAGGTTTGGGTGGAGTGCGTTCAAAATTAGCCGTGACTTGACCGACTCAATTGTTTGTTTATGTGTATTTTTGTTGCTGTCCAATGTTATTTTTCAAGAAATGAATCTGAAGTAACTTATTGACAGATTTATTTATTTTCACAAATGGTCAAAGTTTTATTTCAAGACAAGGTGATTAAGTTTAATCTCAAATCAAAATGGTGCTTAAGTTTTCAGATTTTTATCCGTTAGTAATTTATTTTCACTTATCGATTTTGTATTTTTTAATATTTTCTCGGAGGGTGAATTTTTCATCTTTGTTGAATTTGTGACGATTTGAGTAGAAATGTTTCTTGACAAATATTAGATTCCTCTGATTCATACATTTGATCCTATCTCTGTAGTTTTTTAATCTAAGCTAAAAAAGACAATTCTGATTTTCCAACTGTTTTAACAGCTTGTGTATTTCAGTAAATACATCTGAATTGAGTTAAATTTGTCGTTCTTGATATTGCACAGTTGGCAAAATTTAGTGAATTTCATGGTGGGTTTCTTATGGATTACTTTATTTTGGGGTAAATTAGGCTATGTATAATTTCTCTTAGATTATTTGGTCGCTGATGGGTTAGTATACCTCTTACTTAAAAATATCTTTTAGATAGGTATTTACCTACAGTATGTTCTAAAGGTTTTGATTATTTGAGGTATTGATGACAGAGTATTTTTGAATAATGTTATGAGGGGGAGTCAATTCATCTTTGGTCTTAGGTTTAGGCTTTCTTGCCCAGATAGGGAGATAATTTTGGTGATCTGTTTTTCATTAACCCATGCTGAGAACTAATTTGTCTTTTTAATTCGTTTTCGTCTCATCAGATTTTTTTCAGTCTAATTACTTGTGACTAAAGAAGCCTCTCTTTGAGATGTTTGGTTTGAGAATATTTGTTATGGAGATAAGTGTATGTATTAATGTGTTTTGTGTGTAATGTTTGCTGTTATTAGTTCTTATCGATATATACTTGTGTGTCTGAAAGTGCCACCGAATGTGTTGACTTTTATGGTCAAATTTGATCGAGTCATGCATCATATCAGAAAGTTGTTATCGTTTGCTTCATAGCCTGAATATTTGATGGTTGCCTCATCAATGTATCTTGTGTCATCCTTAATTTCTGAAATTCCTTTTTATTTCCGGCTAGATGTACATGTTTTCAAACTTTCTCATGTGGATGGTTGCATATGAAGAGATTGCAACAGTCCCCAGAGTGCATCCTTTTGTTTGTATGAAGTGTCAAGCGTTAAAGTTGAAGCTGTTTAATCTTAGGACGTTTTGAATTAGTGTTGGGATTACTTCTATGGGGCGTTTCTTTTGTTATTTTCTTGTTGAGGTATACCCTCAAAGACCAATGTCACTCCTTATAAATATTTTTTTCTTGTAGGTACAAAGAGAGAATAAAAATATTTCAAAATAAGTAGATCCACGAAGAGATTTGTATTTTTTAGAATTTATTCATTTATTTTGTTCTTACATACGTATATGTTTACAGCTTGTCAGAGAACACATATGGCACAAGGCTTGTTACTGGTGTATTCAATGAGACTTGAACTCACTCGTGTTGGCGGGTTGAATGATTTCCAGTTGGTTATGGGTTTATATAGCGTACAAAAACAAGGACAAAATTAAAGAAATACCAGACATAGCAAAAATCATTAAAAGTCAGAGACAACACAAAAATTTTAAAAGAATACTCACCTCTTCTACATTCGGAGAAAACACAGCACAAGGAGTCACCAAATGTAATAATAAACAATGCAAGATATGTGATATAAAGCAACAAGCTGGAAACATACCCGTATGTAAGAACGAAATAAATTAATTAATTCTAAAAGATATAAATCTCTTCGCGGGCATACCTTTTTTAATATATATATATATGTGTGTGTGTGTGTGTGATGTTTCGAGAACTTGTTCTATTTAGGCTGAGTTCAATTTCAAATCAACATTGTCTTAGATCATTTGTTTGTTCTTGAATTTTTTTTACTTAATCTGACAAATTCTGACCCATTTTATGAAAGATAAAAACAAACTTGATGGTTTTAACGTTTTATTCTTCCATGAAAGTGGTTTTGTTATTGTTTCATACTTTAAAAATATTGACTTAAATTTACTGTTAATAATGATGATGATAACAATAACACTGTGGTCTTTTCTATTCCGGTCAACCACAGTGTAAAACTTAGAGAAAGTGAAAAGAAGGATAATCATTTGGACCTTTCTTGGGAATTGAAAAAAACTGTGGAACATGAAAGTGACAATCATACCAATTGTAATTGGCACTCTTATTACAGTTGTTGCGGGGCCTATAAGTATGTCGACCCCGCAAATGAGTTTATGTGAATGAGAACAGCCAAAGCAATAGGAAGGAACAAAGGTGAGATAATGATAATTATGAATGACAATTTATTTCGTCGTATTTACAAGCGTGAATGTAAATGTTCGTGGCGGTTGTATGTGTTCGCAGCTGGGCGTTCGACGAGGGTCGCTGGCGTAGGTCGAGTCGTTGGGTGCAGCTAGATGTTGGATGCTGGTAAGCTGAGGTCGGTCGAGTCGTTGAGTTCAGCTAGATGGTCGGTACTGTTCGTTAAGTACAGCTAGATGGTCGGTGCTGGTCGTTGAGTACAGCTAGATGGTCAGTGCTGGTCGTTGAGTACAGCTTGGTAGATCGATATCCCTGGTTGTGACGGTATGTTGTGGTTAACCGGGGGTGTGTCGATTGGGTTCCTGGCTCGTACAGCGGGTCGTACGTGAGCCAGTTGTTGCAGTGGTAGAACAGTCCGTAACAGCGAGTCGTTACGTGGACTGCGTTGTACCTTGCAAGAGTGTCGAGGTCGAGGAAAGGCTAGGGCCTTGCTGGGCCCCCTAGCCGTGCGGACGTATCGGACGGGAACGAAAGCTTTGCCGTGTCAAAGCCGTGCGGACAATGGCTATGGCTAGGTTCGCGCCAAAGCCGTGCGGACGAGCGGACGAGGGCGAAGGCTTTGTCGGGTCAAAGCCGTGCGAACGAGCGGACGAGAGCGAAGGCTTTGTCGGGTTAAAGCCGAGCTGTCGAGCGGACAGGAGCGAAGGCTTTGTCGGGTCAAAGCCGTGCGGGCGAGCTGACGAGAGCGAAGGCTTTGTCGGGTCAAACCGTGCGAACGAGCGGACGAGAGCGAAGGCTTTGTCGGGTTAAAGCCGAGCTGTCGAGCGGACAGGAGCGAAGGCTTTGTCGGGTCAAAGCCGTGCGGGCGAGCTGACGAGAGCGAAGGCTTTGTCGGGTCAAAGCCGAGCTGACGAGCGAACAGGCCATGAGGCCGAGGCTAAGATGGGCGTTATCTTAGCGCTGCGCAGATAGTGAAGCCGTAGCTAAAGGCTGGTCCGTGCCATTAGCGCTGCGCAGCTTATCGGACTATCGGAACCGACTGAGAGTTAAGACCGGTTGGTCTTAGAATCCGTCTTCGTGTTTGCCGCCTGGCCGTCTACTTCGACTGATCATTACTGACCAGTCAGAGATGCTCTGACCCGCAGACAGGGACCTCTTATGGTCCTAAAAAGGACCTTTGTGCATACCTATGTAGGTGGGAGAAAGGCAGGTCTACCACGAGAAGTGGGACCAACGCCGTAAGTTAAGGTGAATGCGACCGCACAGAATGCGGGATTCCTCCTTAATGAGCTTCGCCAGGAGCGCGCCGTTTAAGCGTTGAAAAGGGCTTGCTGATATTTCGAAGGTGCTGTGACACACAGCTCCAGCCGCGTGGATATAAAATTCTTTGATAAAAAATGAGTGTAGCCGTAAAGTATTTTCCTAACCTGCTATAGGCTGGCGACGACTATTAGTTCAAGTCTTATCAGGTAATTTTTGGCCGAAGTGTTTTGTGAATGTTATTAATTTTAATTCTCCCTTTTCTTTTAGCTATAACTAGATGTCAAGGTCGTTAGCAAGAAAAAAGGGCTTAGTCAGTTCCGGTCGTACTCGGATATAATCGTCCTAACTCGGGCGTGTAATTTAATATGTTTTAGGTTTATCGGCAGGTCGCGGCAAGGGTTTGTCGGCCGGTCGCGGCACAGTCACCAAAGGATTAATAAAAGCACTGAAAGACTTGGAAATAAGAGGACACGTGGAGAGCATCCAAACTACTGCATTATTGAGATCGGACAGAATACTGAGAAGAGTCCTGGAGACATGAGGAGACTTGCTGTCGCACAAACTCCATCTGCGAAAAACTCAAGTAGTCAACAACAACAACAACAACAACAACAACAACAACAACAATAATAATAATAATATATTATTCAGGCTAGTTCGGACAATTTAGCCTGGTCAACCCGAGTATTTATTTCATTATCAAATAAATGAAAATGTTACCTATTTTATTTAAAGTTTTTATCCAACTAACTTTGTTCAGAGCTAGAAATAAACCCATATTTTGATCAAATTAAGAAAACAAAGTTTTGACTTTATTTTCTAAAGATTTTGACGTACAGAAAGCAAACTCTATGTAGAGAAACTTTTATTTCGTGACATCTACTCCAAAATTTTATTCTGGAAATTCCCATGCCATTCACAATTTTGGATTATGCAGATGAATGTCATTGTCAGAATTTTAGAATGAAAACAACAGGACTGTTTTTGGTATGCATGACTTTGTTTCTGCTTTGATTTGATGATTTATTGTGTTTTGCAAAAGTAAATATGCTTGTGTGGTTTTATAATATTTGATTATGATATACACTTTATTTAAACATGTCGAAAGGGTAATCAGTTAAAATAGTTTCTGCGGTTTACTGAAACTCAGGAATTAGTAAAAGAATTTTTAAAACTTCTAGTGAAACTTCACTTTTCTTTCATTTCTATGTTGCTGCCTCTGATATTTCAGAAATATAGAGACTTATTTAATTTTTCAATAAAATTTTAAAGACTTTTGAAAGTTTATATGATTATTGAATTGATTTTATTGATTTTATTCAATGAATTCATTGATTTTGTTAAATTATCTGCTGAAGTTCTGAATCCAGTATTCGGAAAATCAGATTCAGAGCCTCAAAATCAGACTTACTTGATTCAAAAGTATTTCCAACATAGTGATATCTAACATTAGGACACAATAAAACAACTACCCATAATTACAGCGTGTGCAGCGGAATATGATATAGATATCATATGTTTGCAAGAACATAGACATTACAATTGCGAACTAGCACTAAAATGCCATAATAAAAGTAATAAATCGACATGTGTCTTGGCATTGGAATGAAAACATTTCGTCAATGGCACCATAGGATGTTTAAGAATACTTTTCACTTCTGGTGGCTTAAAATCGTTAAATAACAATGAGATAATCCAATTGAGAATGAAGTATGCTAAATTGTCTTTTGCTACAGTCCCACCAATGCCAGTGATAAAACGAATATCACCAAGTACAATCACTAGCTATTCTTCCTTGTCCGACGCATTTCCGAACAAAATGTTCAAATAATCGGTGTAGACATGAATGTTTAAATAGGCAAAGATGGAAATTATAAATCCTGTTAACACAACTCGCCAACCAAAGATTATGAATATCTAGCAGATTTTTCTCTCGAGAACAGACTAGCATGTCTAAACACTAAATCTTAAAAAATGAAGTGAAAACTATGAACACACATCAACCCAAATAATTCTCAAGTATAGTTAGGTAATAGATTCAGAAACAAGAACTAGATAAATAGTACAATGAATTGTGAGGAATACTCCTCTTTTGAAGGGGTATCTTCAGATCACAGAATCCTCCAAGCAAATATTCTCCTAACTAGAAATAAGAAACAAGCTGTAAAAGTTTCACGATATGACCGGTACTCAATTTCCAGAAGTGATAGACGCACTCAATATACGGTTACTGTAAGAAACAAGTTTGATACTCTGAAAGACATTCTCCGAATGACGAATATAAAAACTTTATTAACACCCACGTAGCAACAGGAGCAGCAGACGAGTGCATACCAATCAAACCAAGAAGGAAAATGTTATGTTTCGTGAGAGTCAATAGCAATTTGCGAAAAAGAAGTTAACATGAAAAAAGCATCATTATTTTATGAATAAAATCCAACAAATGCCAAAATGCAGAAACTTAAGAAAACCAAGCGAGAGATAATACACAGCAAAAATACTAACTTGAATAAATTCAAGGTCACATCAATGAAATCAGAAACTTCGGAGAAGAATGACAATCATAACTTGCATTTCTGACAGTAAATGAAATGAGCGATAAAAATAAACACCTCGCGAGCAAAAATAAACGCTGCCAGCCAAGAAGAAAGATTTCAGAAGTGGAAAGAACTGCTGCCTCGAGGAAATACCTCCTGAATTATGAAGACAAGAAAATTTGATTACTTACTTCTTCGATCGCGCAACGCTTTGTATAAACAAAGCACAGTATAGAAATGGACAAAAGTCTGCATCTTCCCTTTTCCCAATAAAGACGATCTCGGTATCATTAAGAACGACAGAGGCATAACCCTTACTGTTATAGCTGACCTAAAGCTGAGAAAAACTTTAGAAAAAATTGGAACTACTTTCAGTGGAATTGATCCAAACTATCATATATTCTGATATCGAGGGAGTACAAGTAAAAATTTAGAGGCAACACATTTTTAAAGAATTTTATTCGCTTCAGAGAGGAAATCTGGAGCAAATACTCCTAGCATATGGTCTTTCCAAAAATCTGTAATTGTTAAAATGATGCTTTACAAATAAAAGGAAGCAATAGTTCACACACCTGACGGCAACACTGTCTCCTTCCACAGTGTCGTTGGAGTCTTACAAGGAGATACATTAGCGCCATATATTTTATAATCTGCCAAGATTATATACTTCGAGGGTAAATAGATCTAATAAAAGAAAATCGTTTCAAACTAAAAGATAAAAATAGTTAGGAAAAAGACGGAGATAATCTAGCCTTTCTCGCTGACACACCGAGGGAATTCCTACTGTATATCTTGAAGTTATAAACCAGGAAGCATTGGCATCTATGGGAATGCAAATACAACAGAACTCATGAGTTTTTAATGGGAAGGGGCTACCTTTACTTGGTAGGCCTAAAATTTGTAGAATACACCAATTACATCCCCGCGGAGGGGTAAGACTTCTCCAACGAGTGTCCTATATCTGACAGTAAACAATCTGAAGGTGCGGTTTCAGGAATGCTAAAACTTTGGGGAAAGCAGAGTATCCCTTCATTGCCATCGCTTCCAGGTCCACTCTGGCTGGGAGTGGTATCACTTGATACGGTCCTATCTCTGTATCTCAAATAGAACTAAACTGTAATTGCACTAAACTGTATTGTTTGAAATTAACTGTTTTGACATTTGATTGTGTGTAAAAAAAAGCACAAACAAACTGTGTACTAATGCAAAACTGAATTGTTTGAAATAGAACTGTTTTTACATTACTGAGGGCTCAGTCTGCTTGGGCTGCAAAATACACTGACTCCATTTGTGTGTGGGGTAAGACTCACACAACGTGATTCTTGTATATGACACTAAAATATCTGATGGTGAGGGATCAGTAATGCAAGAGGTTTGGGGAATACGGAGTACCCCTTCATTGCTATCGTTTCCAGATTCACTCTGGCCCGGAGTGGTAGCACCTCAGAGGGTTCTATCAATGGGTTAAATGGAACTAAACTGCGAAATTATGCTAAACTGAATTGCTTGGAGTTAACTGTTTTCACATTCAACTGTGTGTTTAAAAAATGTACTTATGCTAATCTGAATCGTTTGAAATAGAACTGTTTTGATATTTAATTGTTTTAAACAAAAAAACTGTACTTATACTAAACTAAAATATTTAAAACTTTTATCAAAATGACTTAATTTGGTGTTCAATGACCCGAAAAGGGTTGAAACGGGGTAAAACAGCTAACCAACCAATCAACCAACTAAGACATGCAGGGGAACTACAAGAAAAAGCAAAGACCAAGTCATAAGTGACGTCCTGTCATAGTTTTCTACACATGGAAACGCTAGTGTTGGCCGATTAGCTAGGATTTACAAGCATTAGCACTGTACAGACACTGGATACCGTCTGCAAGACCTGCTAAGAGAAATGCATTGAGACGGATGGTGAGAACGAATCAGCGAACTCTATGTTACCAGCAGAATTTTTGATGATGTGTTAAGTTGATTTTTTCTCATGTATTCCAGAAAAAAAATTTTTTTCAATTTAACAAGAAAACTATCATCTGGCATATAAAATTCATCTTTTAATTTTTGATTTATGATTTCTGAAACAACGATGAAATGTAATAGATTTACTGCAAAAAGTTATATTTTTTGTGGTTTTCAGTAGCAAAGCATCCAGACGTTCTGAGCAAAAATGAATGTTTTTTAAATCAGTTAATATGTCGCATGGGGCATGACTTTTATTTTTATTTCTTTTGTAGTCCAATGTTATTAGAATTTAAATATATTGATCATCCAATATTTAAATTTTACATTCAAAATTTAAGAATGTAAATAAGTTCAGATTGATGTGTCAGAAATTTTCGTATACTAAAGAGTCATATCTTAGATAAAACTATGATTTAAGTTCATCAATTAAATTTTGATTTCTTATCAAACATAAAAAATTTATTTTACATTCGAATTCAATTAAGCTATGATCTTCTTTCTAAAATAAGGAACATCAGATTGATTGATTGATTGATTTTAACTATATGTCAATTTGATTTGGATTCTTTTTTTGCCGAGAGGTTAAGGAATCATCTTCATAATAAGATTTTTTGTGTAATCATTTGTTATTTTATTTTATTTTTTGTGGGGTTGTGTTTTTGCACACAGTCCGATCGAATAAGAACAATTTTCAAACAAATCTATTTAATCCACAGAGGGGACTCTAAAATGTATCACTTCAGGTCAGAGACGACTTGGGAGTAATGGTAATGGAAGTTTATTCCACATTCCCTGGAGCTCCAGAACCGGAACCTCACCATCAGACGCTGTTAAGTATCATACCCTGGAAACCCCTTTTTTGGAAGGAATACAGTCAGCTTATTCTAAAATTAAGCACATCATTTGAATAATTAAGTACTAAATAAATGGTGGGATTCATTTTCATTTTTATTTTCATTTTATTTACTTTTTATCTATTCTTATTTTATTTCTTTTCAGTTTCATTAAAACATATTGTCTATCACAAAAAGAATTTTGTGAACGAACATTTCTGATTTTGAAATGCATTTTGCGAAATATGTATATTGCAGATGGCTCCCAAATTTAGGCTCTGCAGGTGTGATCCCGACGGAAAAAAATCTTTTCAATTATGGTAAGCAAACTTTTATCCTTTGAGAACTAATCGATGAAACTGATTTGGTTTCAGTTTCGTTGCTTTGTTTAATGGCATATCAACCTTCATGGGTTATTTAATGCCCAAACCATCTTGTAGAAAAGCAACAGTGGTTCTATTAAATCCATATTGGACGGGGGGATAAAGGTCTTCATACCTTTCCCAGGGGTATTAGCCCTAAAGTGAAAGCAATTGCTCGAGTGGAGTTCGAAATCGCTTACAATGATATGACAGTGCAGTACATTAGCCACAGCATCAAGATTAATCCTCTAAAATGATTGTAAAAGAGAATTCATATTCCTATTTGTAGGTGTTACCTAAGTTTTAAATTAATTTGCATTTATATATATATATATATATATATATATATATATATATATATATAAAATGTTCATTGGATATATAAAAGGAAATTTTGCCTAAGATGTTCGCAATAGGAAGCATTGTTTACAATTGAACCATTTTTAAGAGATATATATATATATATATTAGAATATCGGGTGTTTTACTAACAAATCATAAGTGATTGGCGATTATTTAAGGTTTTATTGTCATGAGAAATAGTTTACTTTTTTAGAATAAAAATGTACAAAATTTAGGTTGAAAGAATTTTAAGACTTTACAAGGATCCCAACTAAAATCCAGTATAAACCGTTTTCCGAGATTAAAAATAATTGCGCGGATGACGCTAACAATTCTTGAAATTTTGCTTGTAATTAAGTCAAATATGGTGAACCCTTTGTAGAACGAACAAACAGTCATTTAGTGTATTATTATCACATATACCGCTTACAATTGTACAAAAATATAGAAAAAGCATATATATATATATATATATATATATAGGATGAGACACAAACATTTGATAACAATCTCAAACTGTCGCGTGTATAGCATAAATAACTTAGAAAATAATAATAGTATCTTTTAGCATTTTTTCCATATATAATCAGTTACGATCATGGCTTGGACCGGTGAACATTATACATTTGCTGTTGAAACTTTTTTTTAATCCGGGTGAATCTGTAATTGCGACACAGAGAGTTTTAGGGCTAATTTCATCTTATGTCGAGACGATGCTGTTCCGGATTAAAAATCAGTTCTTCTTTTAGTGATTAAAAAATTTGGAAAGATACTTGCCAGACAGAGCTTCCATTGCCACTTCCTAAATTTACTTGCACTTCAGAGTTTTAAATATAGGACTTACTTCTGCCGCTCACACACACACACACACACAATATATATATATATATATATATATATATATATATAGTCATCCAAAGACAGACTGTTTCGGTGTATCCCAGTGTGGCTTGACAAACGGTGTATTTCAAGTGTGGATCGAAATCCGACTGATATAAAATCAGCCGGACATCTAACCCCAAAGCTATCTTCATTCCCAGCCTAAGAGAATGATTTTTTACGTATATCTTCCTAAAGGTACATAATCGACTACCTGAGGTACTTGATTCATGAGAAGAGCAATTGCATTTCAGCATAAGTGGCAGCCAGCAAATTTCCCACAAGACTGCTCAACCCACGGGGTGGAATGCGTATATATATATATATGTCATTCAGAGACAGACTGTTTCGTTATATCGCTACTATTCGATGTGGCTAGACCCGCGAGATGCTTTAAACTTGGATCAAAACCCGGTTGACTTTAGAGAGAGAGAGAAAGAGAGAGAGGGTGATGAGTGAATGAGAACTAACATTACTGTTCAGTATTTTAACCTCATGGACATTAAATAGCAATTATTGTTAATCCAATTATTCGATGTTGAAGTTATAGTGGTTATGGGGCTTAATTTTCTCGAGTAAGTATATGAAAATCTATTAACGCGACATTTTTGTCAGTGTGCCACCAATACGTTCCTCTCCGGAATTGGAAATGCTTTCCAAACATGACGACAGAAAATTGATCTTCAGCCTAGAAATGTTGTTGCCAAAACACAATTCCCATTGAGCACATAATAATTTTCTTTTAAATGAGACTAAAAGAACGATCTTATCAAGCCACAAAAAGTCACACTGAGTTCGTATGTTTGAATTTGAGCAAGCTATTACACTTGAATGAATCCATGTATATATCTAAATAGTTAAAGATATATATATATATATATATATATGCACACACACACACACACACACACACACACACACACACACATATATATATATATATATATATATATATATACTAACCTACTATCTACCAGCATTCACGGTTACCAGGAAAAAAGAAAAAAAACGCCAGGAACAAGAGATAAAGATATCACGAATCACCGCCCGGGAGAAAAAAGAAAAAATATCACAGGACAAAAAAAAAAAAAAGAATGAAAGGCCAACTCCGTCACACCAGTTGAAAAAAATCAAGAGATATGCAGTCAGTTGGTCAAAAGAAAAATAAAACCCACCGTAAAACGCTGCAATGCTACATTTACAAGAGTGCTCAACACGAGTGGAGCCAAGTACAAAATTAACTTAAATCGCGAGTCGGAATTCTCCCACTAAAGTTTCACCTCAATGGATCATCAGGGAGTCTCGCACCGGTGCGAGACTCCCTGATGATCCATTGAGGTGAAACTTTAGTGGGAGAATTCCGACTCGCGATTTAAGTTAATTTTAAATATATATATATATATATATATATATATATATATATATATATATATATATATATATATATATATATGAAGGTAGCAGGAAAAAATATAATCCAAATAGGTGAATATATCATGATGTGAAGTCGACGTTAACGTTTCGGTTATAATAACCATCGTCAGGACTTGGATATAAAATAGTTCACAATATAGATGGGTGATTGTTGAGATGACAGGAGCAAATGAGAAATATACAACGAAAAGATAAACATGCACATAGCGTTCAAAATTTAAAAGTCATCAGAACGTGTTTGGCACGTGGAAAAATATTAGAAAATGTAGGATTTTTCAAAGAAACGAGACAAAATCTCCCGTTTATTGAGAAATACGCAACAAATAAGTTTTCATATGTATAGATCATTAGGAATCATCCATGTTAAATGTTATGTAAGAATGTATTTGGTATTAGTTTTTTATCCATATTTACTTTCATATATATATATATATATATATATATATATATATATCACGTGTATTTAGGACGCATATTCTCCTGTTGACATATTTAGTTGAAAATAACAGCCAAGGATTTGGTGTTCAGCGTTTTGTGTGTGTTTTCCTTTTTGTTAAGCTAGATGTCACAAAAGTAGTTGATTACCCTAATGGAGGCCTTACTTAAACATTTTTATACTAAATATGTTTAAGGCCTCGATTGGGGTTATCCGAGTGAGGGCATCTTTGTCCATCTTTGGTCATTGTCGTGGACGGGATTACTCCTATGTTCTGAAATGCAAGATTTATTCTCTGACCAAGTAAAGTTTTTGGGGTGCCCGTCTTCATCACAAGCAATTGATGTCATGTGTGAACGCGTAGACCATTGTTGCTAGTTTGAATGTATAGAAATTGCAGCTTAATTCCATATGGGTATCAGTCTATCGATACTGTAGGACTGTACACTAATGTCACACGCACTTTAGTATTCCTGCTCCCAAAATAAAGGAACATTTGTTCTGTGTGTGATGTCTATTCTTTGAAAGTATCACTTCTAATATTTGAAATCTTTTTTTTTATTAATCGATAGAATATTTTTGTATATATATATATATATATATATATATATATATATATAAATGCCAACTAGCATAAAACAACCATTCAGTGAAATTTAACTGCTATCTCTACATAATTAAACCAGTACCAATGGTCAACGTGTTCACACTTGTGGTCGTCCGTTCGTGATGAGCACGCCCTCTCAAAAACATTCCTTGAGCACTCAACAAATCCTGCATGACTGAAAATTGGCGTTCCTACGTCTTCAACAATGAGCAAACATCGTCGAATGTTCATATTAGCTCTACACTTATAGAGACCTTAAATTTTTTTACACGGCTTTCAACCATCGTATTAACTTCTGTTTCGGGAAGAAAAACTTAATAAAAAGTTAAAGACGAAATCCTTTCAGTTATTTTTAACAATATAGGCCTAAAAAAAAATCTGCTGCCCAAATACACATTATATATATATATATAAATGACACGCCCATTCCGAAAATTCCTCGAACGAAGACGGTTTTTCCACTCATGGAATTATTGTTGAAAAATCTTCAACTGGGTCTGCGTGCAAAAGTTCCCAAATGAGGAAACTGCAATGAAAACTCAGATCAGATTAAAGATTCTTTTCTACTACATGAATACCCTTTTTGAGCAAGAATGTTTTCATAAAATCCTGACTTTATTTTCTCTTCTCTTTTCTTTTTTTTTTTTTTTTATCGAGAAAGCAGTGCGATAGATTTTTTTTTTTCAAGAAAATCATGAGACTAATTTTTAAAAAAATTCAGGTTAACAACTTGGATTGAAAATCAGTTGATGTTAATTCATCACTTATCATTCTATCAGTCAAATGTCGATCATATTTTGGGTTAGATTTTCCCAGTTCGGGAAATGAGCTGTCGTTCAACCGGGAAGAGTTTCCTCATTCACGGTCTTTCGGCCATCGAAAAATAAATTGTCCCCGGAATAAAACTTGATCTCTATAAGTGTAATAAGTGGACACACAATTTGATTAGGTGTCACATTTTTACACACTTTACTTAACACTTTAAAAATAATCCTAGTGTACATAGCTGCTCGAGAATTCTGAGAAACAAACATGAACTCAGTATTCTTATATGTGTTTAGGATTTATATTGATCAGATGATTTTCAATCGGGATTGCCAACCTGAAAAAAAAAGGGAATAACCACCTTATTAATTTTTTAGCCGACCTTGTACTATGTGAATATATTTCTGAAAGTAATACTGTAGATATTCTTTATGAAAAATAAACAAATAAAAGAGAAAGACAAAAAACACACAATACGCCTTTATCCTCGATTACAGCTCAGTTTTCCCTTATTCAATTATTTCATTTAATATAATAAATATGAATATAATATGACTGTGATGGCCAAAAGAGATATTAAAATTTTCTAACTCTAATAACCCTTGTGTTTTAAAATTCTCTGTTGCTATAGAAACTCTGCATTATTTGTTCATTTTGTTAACTTAATTCGAAATTTTCTTTTTATATTTCAAATACCGTTGTTGTATTAACGTAAAGAACTTCAGTTACCTTAAAAAAAACATTGCGCTTTTAACCATAACATTTTACAAAATGATGCTCTTTTGGATAGACAATCAATATTGCTATGGACTGAAAATTCTATCCGAAACAGCATCATCCAACGTAATATGAAATGAGTACGAAACCCTTTCGGGGTGCAATTACAGATTTACCTGTCAAAAAGAAAACTTTCAAAGGCAAACAATCATGACGTGGTCTAGTATACACTAGACCAAGTCATGATTGTAAATGATCGTGTCCGGAAAACATTACCAAAGGATTAGCTAGAAGGGGCTACCATTACTATTTTCCTAAGTTCACTTGCTCCACTCAGGTGACAGTATGAAGTATGGAAGGTATTTATATTGCATCCTATATATATATATATATATATATAGAGAGAGAGAGAGAGAGAGAGAGAAAGGGAGTGACAAAAAGAGAAAGAAATGGAAGGCGAGACATTAATACATAGATTCTTTGAATTTTGTTGTGACCACGTCGGCAGTAAAAATTTTAAAAATACGCAATATACTTAATGTTGAGCAAATACAATATCAAATCAGTTTTAACTCAAAAAAGCCTTTTTTAGAATTTTCATTCAGTTGTAGTTTTAAAGGGAGCAGGTAGAAGGAAGGAATACTTGTTTCCTTAAATATCAATTACTCTCCTCTTTCGAGCTTTAAAAGTTATGCTATCTGAACTCAGGCAGTTAGGTTTGCAAATAGCAAAGAAAATAATTGCTCTAATGCTCTTCTTCTTTTTCTCTCTCTCTTTCTATATATATATATATATATATGCCTTACCTATGTACATATAAATGTTACTTGCATATTTCTGTGATATTGTTTATCACAGGTAGAAAAAACATTTTTAAGGATTACGGAAATAACTTCATTAAAATAAACATCACTTTTAGGTATACGTCAAAAGGCGCTTGTTTTTGCTTGTTGACTTGAATCCTGTTCTGAACTTATCAATTTACTAATCTGTCTGTTAAACCGAAAAACGTGGCCAAATATTGAGTGAACCGGGATCAGAATAAAATGTCTATTCTAAAGAAGGTGTCATTACTTAGGAAAATTTTTTTTCGATTCGCTCGAAAAGAACCAATTTTAAAAAAAAGGTCTCCAAGTTTATCGAGCCACTTCGTTAAATTGCATGACCTATTTATTTTTCCATCACCTTGCGATGTAAAAACATATAGCTTAATCCAATCATTAAAACCGAGATCAAACAAACGATGGTCTTTGAAAAATCTCAAAGCCTCTTGCAGAAAGAAGAGCCATAGCTGAATATTTTCATTGAGACAAAACTCTACCACTTCTCACAAAACTAGGAAAACTAAGATTTTTTTACTATTATGAGAAGTGCTGATGTGTTGGTACCATAAAAATATTCAGCTAAGGTTCTTTCTGGGTGAGATTTAGAACTTTTTGAACGAACCTCTTCGTTATTTCCCATTGCGAAAAAGACATTTATCAGGTTTCGTCTTCTCTTCTAATAAAAGTATAAAAATATTTCTATCACCCATTTGCATATAATCATATAGATGAATATCTTTTCCTGAAGATTTCATACCAAGTGTCGTCCTCTCAGTGATCATCATCATCATCATCCAGTTGTACTACTAGCACGGATTTATCTGACTCTCTTTCTCCATCCGTCTCTATCATCCATCGCTCCCGGCAAGTCTTCCACACTACATCCCATGTCCAAACAGAACTGTTGTAGGTAAGTTCTTGCTGGTCAGCCAACACTGGCACGTCTAAAGCAATGTCCCGCGTGTCTTATTCGTCTTAATTGGATATTTTTAGAGATGGGAGGTAAGTGGCAGTATACAATTTACTCAAGAAGAACCCAACGTAGTACTGACATAAACTAAAAGCTGCATGCCGTGGTAAAATACCTCCAGAAGTTGGAAGACAAGGACATTTGAAGAGTTACTTCTTTGATTGTGCAACGGCATATATAAACAGAATACAATTGAGAGATGGACAAAAGACTTGTACTTCATAGTGTCACAAGTAGAAAAATAAATATTCTCCTTTTGGATATATACACAACTTTATTTTATGTAAGAAGATCTACAATTTTATTTTTGGTTAAAGAATTTCAGTTGTCTGAATTTCTTCGACGAAGATTGATGATTTTTATCATCAAGGGTTTTCGGTCTATTGTCTTCATTTTTATTGTTATTTCCACAATGCTTCGGCTGATATGTCCTCCGGCCTTCTTCAGGTGTTTGTCGAACTCGGTAGCCAACACGGAACTTCGAACAACATCCTTTATTGAATCCATGGGGATCGCCTGTTCTGATTCCGTTTACCATAACCGGGTACAAGTATTAAGTAATCCTATACTGTTACTCAGCTGCAGTCAGGATTGAAACTACAAACTCCAGATGATTGTTTCCTTAGAAGCTTAGCGAATGAACGCCTATAACCGTTACGCTATGTGTCCTGCTGAAAGGTTATAGGCGTTAGTTATAACGTAACGGTTATAGGCGTTCCTAATCAGAACAGGCGACCCCGTGGATTCCATAAAGGACGTAGTTTCAAGTTCCGTGGAGGTTACCGAGTTCGACAAACACCTGAAGAAGACTGGAGGACATATCAGCCGAAACGTTAGAGAAATTGTAATAAAGATGAAGACAATTGTTAGAAAACCCTTAATGATAATGAAATTCATTACTGAAGTGTTTGGCAATAAATAATAGCAAATACTACCTTTTTTGGCAGTATGATTTTCCACTAGTAATTATAAAATCCTGGTATCTTTGATTTTGAAAAATAAACTTTTTTAGGTAGGAGCGTACTCATTAGTGATACTGTATAGTAAACATTTTATCATTGCAGAAGTTTTCAAATTTTGTATAACATTGTAAAGTCGCCCAACAGTTTGAAGAAACTCAACTTGCTAGTGCTGTTCGTATCGTTTTTTTTTAATGCTGCATTACTATCAGCTCTACAAGAAACCAGAATTCGATCTCACTGAATACTCATATTACCCAAAGCTAAAATTACCGATAAAAACGGATCTCCTATTGTGAAATAGATTAAAGAGAAAGCAAAGAGGTGGCTGACAGCGGCCCCTGAAGATGACTACAGACATTTTTTGTGAAAAGTCTAATGGACGAGGGAATAAATGTTTGAGGTTCCAAGGGGAATACTTAAAGAGAATTAAGGAGCCAATGGCCTTAGTAGGGCACTTTTGCATTGATATCATTTGGTTGGATTGTTTCGGGACTCTCACCGGAATTTCCATCCGTACGAACCCACTATAAGTATTAAATTATATATATATATATATGGAGAGAGAGAGAGAGAGGAGAGAGGGCGATAGATAGATAAATAGGGTAAGAGATAGATAGATAGATAGATAGATAGAGAGAGAGAGAGAGAGAGAGAGATGTTGAATACTAGCTCACCTGATGAGTGGAACAGCGAAACTTTGTCATGGATTCTTATTCTGTTTTTTCTCATTTTCCATACTTGAAATGCATTGGGATATTGCTCTGCATTTGTGCGGTTGAGCTTCTAAAATCTTTTAAGGACTAAAAACGCTTAAAGCGTTAAAATTTAACCATACTTATATATATGCTGGATCGCTATCTTGCCTTCTTTTCTCGGCGACTGGTTGCTTCACGCTTTTTTCTCGTCTCTGCTGGGACGAATAACAAATACATAGACATTTTCTTCTTTGGTGAGCACATTCTTTATTCATCTTCTTAGACGTCTTTTCACATAACATAGCCGGTTGTATGTTACTAAGGGCTCCCTGGACCGTAGATGGAAAATAACTAGTGCCACATTCTGGGATCATGGGATAATTCATTCAAAGTTAGAATTTATTTACTAATTTCCCGGATATTAGTTACCTGACTTTAATTCCACCCATGAAAGACATTGAACTGGCTTTTAACTGTCAGTTGATCTCAGGTATTGTACAACCCTTTTAATCTTTTTCAAAAACGACACTTCATTCCAAATTAAAGATTCACTTAATGTCTTATTAAACATTCCAACCATGAATTTCCCTCGACCGCTGTTATTGATTTCTGAGACTCCTCTTTATTTTTCAACTTAATTGTTTTGACGATTTATTCATAATTTAAAATTTCCATCTACGCTCCTTATATCAGGTACATTAAACAAAATGGTTGTCTTCACCCATGGTCACGTGGATGTCAATTGTATTTAACACAACATTTACGAAGCCCAGCAAGATGGGGCTGTAGAATACACCGACTACTTCTCTGCAAAGGTGTAAGACACCCCCGCCACGAGTGTCATGTTATGACATTAAACAATCTGATGGTGAGGCTCCAGTCTGAGAGCTTTAGGGAATGTGGAATACCCCTTCATTGCCATTGCTCCCAGATCCACTCTAGTCCGGAGTAGTAGTACCTAATAGCACTAGGGGTCAAATAGAACAGTTTCAAATTTAAACTCTATGCAAACAAAACCAAATTCTATATATTCAATATATATGTATAAAGAGGATTTGGCATTAAATAACCTACAATGGTTGATATGCCATAAAACCCAACCAAACCAAATTCTATATATTTAATATATATGTATAAAGAGGATTTGGCATTAAATAACCTACAATGGCTGATATGCCATAAAACACAAGGAACGAACCAACAAACCAACAACATTTATAATAAAAAAAATACAGGGCCAATCACTATCATTTTTGAAAATATCAAAAACTTGCCAGGCGAATCTTTTTCTCATCTTGATCACAAACCCCCGTGACCACAAGATCAATTCAATATCAACTCTTCACCGACACTCTGGTTACTCACTGGTGACTTCTGATTTCATCGTTCTATTCCTTTTAATTCGACACCTTCCATAATGTTCACCTGTAGAGAATAGCCACGCACTCCTCCTCAAAATACACATGTACACAAAAACTTTTCAAAAATTACATTCTTGACCCAAATACAATAAAATAAATGTATCGGCTTTGCAACAAATCCATAAAATCAGACTAAGCCGAAATAAATTACCAAATGAGCCCTTATTTTCCCCTATTTTTTTACACACTTCTGTTTTTTTTTCTATAGTTTTTTAAAAACCTTTTCTCAAGTATCTACTGCTATTTCCTTTCAACCTTACAGCATGATACATCACTTATTGATGGACTGATTAACACGAATATATTTTAGCCCACTTTTTTAGCTAATCAAAATAGTAATTCATGAAATTTTTACCTCTTTCCATTCACAGACTTTCATTGCCGATCTACAATCTCTCTTGTTAAGCAACTTACTATATTACACAAAGGTAACACAATCAAATTTCAATTCTTAGGGACATCGACCTTAAGATTTTCAGTAATTACATCAGTTTACTTTCTTTACTTGCAATGCCACGATTCTCCTGTATCTGGGAATTGTAAAAAAATATCACATTTTACACCTTCCTTAAATGGGTACGCTAATTCATGGAGCACTTTTGTTCTCAAAGTATTGAGTTTCTCTTTACAATTCTCATTCTCTTGGAGCAGGAGCTCTTCTCTTTTCAACCATATTCCGTTGAGACTCCATTTTCACCAAAAGCACCGAAATATTCAAATACTTTTATGAAATTCTTCATTTGCCAATTCTCTTGCAGCGTTTCCACTTTCTTTTGTCTCTTTTGCCTCCATCCAATATTTTCCCCGTCCAAAAATTCTGGAGCTAATTTTTAAAGAAAATACTTAAAAATCATCCTGTGTATGATCTCAAAAAACTCGTTGAAACACGTCGAGAAAATTTTACATCAATAAAAAAAATCCAAAAAGTTCTTCATTATGAAATCTTATAACCAAATTAGAAAAAAACAACAACAGAACACAACAGTAAAATCATTCGAATTTATATTTTAAAAAATTCAAACCACAGAAGAGTTCGCTAAACGCAAAAACTTAAAATTCAAAATGGCGCATAAAAGTAATCATTTCCTCAGGTGGTTTTAAAAGCTGGGTTGGGCTTATCTTTCACGACTAACCTCATGTAAAAAAATACATTAGCACGTGTAATAAATTATGACAAAAATTAGTCTCTGACCACTTTGGTTTATATCATTAAAACTAAATTAAGGATGAGAAATATACAACAAGAAATTTCCATTGCAAAAATATTCCAACGCACCCGTCTGCACAATAATATTATTAGTAAGAGTTAATATTATTAGTAAGAGTTAATATTATTGGTAACAGTTAATGATATTATTGATAAGAGTTAAAACTAACCAAATTAAAGCCAAACAGGCAAAAATCAAAAGAAAACTATCGTCTCTGAAGAAAACATATTTTTTTCCATTGTAAAATGTTCTTTTTCTTTTTCTCATTAAAATTCCCGAGTTTTCTACAAAAATATTAATTCATTTGTCAGTTTGTTTGTCATAGCTACCCAAGTTCTGTTTTTTTTTCTTATTTTTCTTTCGACATTATCTGTCTCATGGGCGTACGCGCATGCGCACGCGCGCGTGTGTGTGTGTTACAGTTTATCTCTTCCTTCTCTCTATTTGTGGTTCGACAAATATGTCCAGTTATTTTTCTCTTTTAAGACTTTTTTTTTCTGTCATGGTTCTTTTATTTCTTTACTAGTTCCATCTTCGATTTTTCATGCCGTCTAGTGTTTTTTATTCTGTCGTTTTGTAAATTTCTTTTTTCTTCCAAGATAATTTTCTTCTTTGTCATGGTTCCTACGGAATCCGATCTGTCTATACAATGTTTAAATAGCAGGTCACATTAACACGAAATCGTAATTGTGTCTCTTCAGCTGGTAGTCGATTCTCACTGCTCCATTATTCATCGCTGTCCTCTTCTTGGTTGGGTTAAATAAATGATATATCTTCTTACCTTGTGTAAATATTCTTTATTTTTTTAGACGTCTTTTATAGTGTTTTTTTTTATAACAATTACTACTCACGGGAACCAGGAATTAATCTTCGGACAATAGGTAAAAATGATACCGAGAGCTGTTGAATAGAGTGGACAAAATTAAAATATGACTTCCAATTTCTATAATTGTTATCGCCTTACTTTAATAAGGAACAAGTTTTCAAAGTGCTTGCAATTTATGTTGCTATGTTGATCTCAGAGCAACAGTTTAATTCTTTTTAGATTATACACTACGTGACAAAGAAAATAGTGAGTTAAAGGTTTTGTTTTGTTTTGGTTTTATGGCATATCAATCGTTGTAGGCTATTCAATGATATATGATGATATCTAATATATGATTTGTAAATATATTTTGTTGATAACATTTTTAAACGAGCCTGAGCTCATATTTTTACACATAGTCAAATCGTTTCAAGTATTGCTATTGAGCATTTATTATTCTATTCAACATTCGTCATTCGTTTGCACACAGAAAAAAGTTACATCCATTGCTAAGTATCACTAACAATTCAATTAAACATCAATCAAACATCAATTAAATGATTAACACACAGTTAAATGATCAAACAGTTCTATTTCTAAGAATTCAATTTAGTATAAGTAATTTGTTCGCACACAGTTCTATTTAAAACATAGATAGGACCCTATCTGGTGCCACTACTCCGGAACAGAGTAGCCCTGGGAGCGATAACAATGAAGGGGGACACCATATTCCCCAAAGCTGATTGAGGGGAGTTTTACCCCTCTAAGGAGAAGAATTCGGTTTATTCCACAAAACCAGCTGACTGGGTTTGATTAGTCAATCTATTATTTTACACACACACACACACACACACACACACACACACACACACACACACACACACACACGTGCATATATATATATATATATATATATATATATATATATATATATATATATATAAACTTCCAAATATATATATATATATATATATGTATAAACTCCCAAATTCATTATCTCTTCTCCAGATTTTGACATTAAAACGACCACTCGGTGAATTTTAAAAGGCAAAAGAAGGTAGAAATGTTATTTCCCATTGATATATTATACTCTTTTAAAAATACAAATATACTGTCACATTACTTGAAATAGTTTGGTGATAGATTGCAAGACATTTTTTTTTCATCTTTTTGCCCTTGAAACCGATTTTAATCACGTTTCGCAGTCTTTTAGGTTCAAGAATCCGATAATACTTATCATCTTCCCCAAGAAGACTTCATAAGATAATGGCCGCCTCATATGTGTACGTTATTTTTATTATGCCCTCAACAGAAAATACACACATTTAGGAAATAAATCTTGCAAATTAATACATCTTGATCCCTCTAATTTAGACTTGAAACTAAATTCTACAAAATTTAACCTCAGAAACTTTACATATTCGATGGCAATGTTGACATCTTGATATCCATGGATGAAAATAATCAATAAGAATATACATTAAACCCAGGGAATATACATGATTCTCCTCCCTCCGTGTACCTATAGAATAGCCTGTAGTGGTATTAAACTCTTAACATTAAATGAGTATGCTCTCAAAATAATGATCTTTTCAATCATATCAATAAATAGAAAATAGATTTAATAGCTTGTAGCTCATTGTCATCATCGTCGCAAGAAATGAAACCCATATAATAAAGAAAAAGAAAGTAAAGAAAATAAGAAAGAAAAGAAAAATCTAACTGCTTCTCTCCCGTAACAACGTTCACTACTATCCTTACCCATTGGCACAAATTATTAAAAATCGATGGGAAATCCTTAAAAAGGAAGAAATGTATTTTCAAAAGTGTGTATATTTGCATGTTGTTGATCTAAAAATCTTTCAAGAAAAAGATCAAATAGCAAAGTTATTTACAAAAATCAACAATGAAAATAATCAAATTTTGCCAACTATATAAGGCTCTGTTGCATGTATAACACCCTCGTTAGTTCATTTATTCTTGAACAATTTTAAAATTTAGCGTAAATTAAACTATAATAGCAAAAAAGTTATTTACCTTTTAGAATGCCCACGTTATTCTCTTTCTCTCTCTCTCTCTCTCTCTCTCTCTCTCTATATATATATATATATATAGGGAAAACAATGAAGGCCCTTTATTTTAGAATAATGAATAATAATAGATGCCGTATTTAATCAATAAATCTTGTTAAATAATGATTGTTTCTCTTGCAGAGTTGTAAGAACCACCCTCACATAATAAAGGGAGGACCTAGACTGGTAGTACCTGTAAGGGTATCATCCATCAGCCAAAGAGACCTGTGTACAAACTATTCCTAATCAACAGAACCGTGTGACCCCACGAAAACTCTTTAAAATGGAGGCGTTTAAAGGGAATTCAACCAACTGCTAATGTACTTAAACAACATTAAACGGACTGATGACATACGAAACACACACACACACACACACACACATATATATATATATATATATATATATATATATATAATCATGCCATACCACTAGTACGGATTTCCCTAACTCTCTCGTCATTCGTCTCTATCGTTCATTGCTTCTGGCAAACCTTTCAGACTAGGTCTTGTGTCCGTACAGAGCTTTGGAAGATAAGTTCTAGCAGGTGGTCCAACACTTACTCGTCCGTGTGCATGGGTCCATAGCAAAACGTCACCAATGAGTTTGCCTAACTTCTCCATCAGTCTTCCGCAAGTCTTGTTTGTCTAATTTGGATGATTTTTGGGGTGGGAGGTAGGTGATCGCACAGGATTTGAACTACAAATAGAAATATATACTTGTAACGCTCACTCTCTTGATATATATATATATATATATATATGGGGGGGTATGGGTGTGTGAGTGTGTGACAACTACATAACTCCAAATAGAATAATGTATATAAATCTCTCGATCATATATATATATATATATATATACATATATACATTCATGCATATATATATATATATATATATATGTGTGTGTGTATTTCTTGGTGTTTTTTGAAGAATTCAAACTAGTGATGAGAAAGTAAATTAAATGCTAAAATATAAATCCCTTAGAAACAATTAACACAAACACATGAATATTTAACAATAAAACTGATTTCGGAAAAAACATGTATTCATTCAGTCATTAACTATTTTGTTTTTCTACGCACGGATTTATATTTATAGTTCAAACTTATATTGTGTATTAAGCATACAAACGCGTGAGAAGAAACAACGAAACAGTTTAATACAGAGTTAGCGACTTTAGTTTAAATATTTATTTGAAAAGTTTTAACGATAAAAAGACAAATTAAATAGTTGTTATTAAAAAGATCTAAAAAAGGTGCAAACTTTATATATATATAAATATATATATATATATATATATATATATATATATATATATATATATATATTTATATATATGTGTGTGTGGGTAAAATAAAAGGAAGTAGGATCCCACCTTACTTTTATTTCATGACTAATAGTTTCAAATCTCCGTTAAAAACAGAAAACAAAATCTCTCTCTCTCTCTCTCTCTCCCTCTCTCAATATATATATATATATATATATGAGGATCCTTAAATAAGTTTCCAGACTTTTTTCGTATGGTCACTTTTATTGATAGTACACACATGAAACTCTAGTCCCATTCGAAGTAATTTCCTCCGGCTGCAATGCACTTGCTATACCCTTCCAACAACATCTGGAAGACCCTTGCGTGAGCGTGTCAATGACCTTCGTCAAAGCCTCTTTCACCTCCTCAATTGTCTCATAACGACAGCCTCTGAGCGTAGTGAATAACCAAAAGTCACAGGGAGCAAGGTCTAGACTATAGGGAGAGGGGAAACTGTATTGATGCCCATCTTGTGACATGGATGGAGTTGTGGACTGGTGGATTGTCCTCGTAGAAATGCCACTGACCCACACTCAAACCATATACTCAAACCGCATCGCTTTTCGCGCGGGTAAAAAAGGGGCGCGTCCTGCTGAGGTTGGAGCCCTGGCCTCAGTGTTCGAAAAATTAGCTACATAGCTCAAACAACAAAAACTACTAAAATGCAAACAAACACTACAAATAGCGACATTTAACGTAAGAACCTTAAGTAGAATAGGACAACTACCAGACCTAACAGCATCGGTCGTAGAACATAAGATTGACATAATATGCATACAAGAACACAGATACACGCACACCGAAGATATCAAATATCACGAAACTGGCAATGGATGGACGCTAGCCACTGTATCGGCATGGAAAAACTCTGCCGCAGTAGGAGGGGTAGGAATGCTTATAGGAACTAGAGCATTAAAAACGCTAAACAGCATTGAGAAAATAAAACCTAGGATGATGGTAGCTACTTTTAATGGCAACCCCAGCGCAACAATTATCTCCTGCTACAGCCCTGCCAATGTAGGTGAAGAAACTGAACTAGTCGCCTTCTACGATGAGTTATCCTCATTAGTGTGTAGCATCCCGAAACACAACATGTTAGTCATTGGTGGAGACATGAATACCCAAATCAGGAAAAACGGAAACAACAAATACAGCCTTCACAACACGTCAAATAGGAATGGCCAACATCTAACAAATTTCATGATAGAAAATAGATTTACATGCCTCAATACAAATTACCAAAAAAGGGAGGGCAAACTATGGACATACACGTACGCAAACAATACTAAAGCTCAGATAGACTACGTCCTTATAAACAAGAAATGGAAAAATAGTGCGACGAATTGCGAGACATACTCCTCTTTCGAGGGTGTGTCCTCTGATCACCGAATAGTCACGGCAAAAATACGGCTAAGCCTACGAAAAAACGCCAAAGGAACAGCGACCACCAAACATTATGACTGGGCCCTTTTGAACAACAGAGGTATAAGAGATATTTACGTGTTAGAATTAAGAAACAGATTCGAAACACTACAAGAGAAGACGGAAAAAAGTACATCAAATGACGAATATGAAAATTTCGTCAATGCGCACCTCGAGGAAGCAGCGAAATGTATTCCAACAAAACTCAAAACTAAATATAGAGTCCCATGGGAAACTTTAGCGGTGAGAGAAAAACGTGCACTAGTGAAAACAGCCTCCAAAAACTATCGAAAAAACCCAACAAACACAAATGTCCGAAAACTAAAAACGGCACAATATCAATTTGCAGGCATATATATAAAGGAACAGACAGAATACATTCAAAATCAGATAGATAAGATTAGAGACTCGGTGGAAGATAGACAATCTAGGATAGTCTGGCAAACAATAAACGAAGTGAGTAGAAGAAAGAGCACAGCCAAAGAAAAATTAAAAATAGGAAAGCTGCCGGGCTGGACGAGATTCCCCCAGAAGTATGGAAGACCAGACAATTCGACGACATACTACTCTGACATTGCAACGCAGTCTATTATCAAAATCCGATAGACAGATGGATGAAGGGGTGCATCCTCCCCTTCCCTAAAAAGGGGGACTTCGGTTTAGCCAAAAACTACCGAGGCATAAAACTTACATCCATAGCAGCCAAAATCTATAATGCCCTACTAAGAAGCCGCATAGAACCCAAAATCTACAAGATGCTTAGGAAAAACCAAAATGGCCTCCGAAGAAATAGATTTACGACCTCACAAATATTAACCATCCGTAGAATCCTTGAAGGTGTACGGGCAAAAAACATACAAGCGACATTACTATTTGTCGACTTTACCAAAGCCTTCGATTCCATTCACAGAGGAAAGATGGAACAAATCCTACTAGCATACGGCCTACCTAAAGAAACCGTAGCAGCAATAATGATTCTCTATAGAAACACCAACGTGAAAGCACGATCACCAGATGGAGACACACAATACTTCGACATTGTAGCAGGAGTACTACAAGGGGACACGCTAGCCACATGCCTCTTTATCATTTGTCTAGACTACGTACTTAGAACATCGATTGATAAAATCAGAGAGCATGGCTTCGAGCTGACAAAGAAAAGAAGCAGAAGGTATCCCGCAAAAACAATTACCGACGCCGACTACGCCGATGACATAGCGATACTGGCAAATACACCCAACCAAGCCGAAACACTACTGCATAGTTTGGAACGAGCAGCCGCGGGCAAAGTCCTCTATGTCAATGCACACAAAACGGAATGTATGTGCTATAACAAGCAGGTGACATCTCCACACTAGACGGAACCCCTCTTAAACTAGTAGACAAATTCACCTTCCTAGGAACCAGCGTCTCATCAACCGAAATGGACATCGACACGAGGTTAACGAAGGCATGGACAGCTATCAATAGGCTATCGATTATATGGAAATCAGACCTAATCGATAAAATGAAATGCAGTTTCTTCAAGGCAGCGGTCGCATCGATACTGCTATATGGATGTACCACATGGACTCTAACAAAACGCCTGGAGAAGAAGCTGGACGGCAATTACACAAGAATGCTGCGAGCAATCTTGAACAAGTCCTAGCAGCAACACCCCACAACACCTATCACGAAAACTATCAAGGTTAGACGAACCAGACATGCAGGACACTGCTGGAGAAGCAGGGGCGATCTCATAAATGATGTACTCTTATGGACCCCTACATATGGCCGAGCAAAAGCAGGATGACCAGCACGAACATACATTCAGCAACTATGTGAGGATTCGGGATGTAGTCCAGAAGACCTGCCAGAGGCGATGAACGATTGGGAAAAGTGGCGAGAGAGGGTCAGGGATATCCGTGCTACCAGCACGACATGATAATGATGATGATGATGATGATATATATATATATATATATATATATATATATATATATATATATCATATGCTTCATGAATGATATGGTATAAACTCAAAGTCAAACCATGTTGATCACTCCCTGGAATTCATCCTTATAAGAAAAACTGAACAAAAAAAAATAATAAAAAATTAATAAATAAAAATAAACAAGGGAACAGATCTATGAGAACGATGGAGAAATTTACACTTAATTATTCCTTGAAAAATGTTCTTTATCCATGGAAAAATCAGTTCGTGTTGTTCTTAATAAAGAAAATAATTATTTTATAAAAAAGATTTGTTCGAAGACTTTCTTTTTTCTTAACCCGGGGCAAATACATGCCGGAGGAAATATTCTAATTCTGTTGAAACGCCTTAATACTCCAACAAACAATAAAATGCTGGACTTTTTTGAAGAGGATTTGCTGAAAATAATGAAAAAAAAAAAAAATTAAAAAAGCATAAACAATGAATTTTGATAAAGAAAGTTGTTCAAGATATAAACAAGTCTAACATGATTTGGATTAAAGATGATAAATCAAAAAACATCTACTAAATTGATCCATCACAATATAACAAAACTTTACACTGATAAGTCACAGAAAAGTTTAAAATTGACAACCAGGTCACTCTTAATCAGATTAATAAAAACACCGCCAAATTCGCACACAAACTGAATATTAAAGATATACGTGGTAAGTTAAATTAAAAAAAAAACGCATCTATACTCTTCAAAAACCACAAATGAAAATTTAATAACTGTAAACAAGCTAGACTAATTAGCCCTAATGAGACAGAATAAAGATTAGTTGCAAAAAATGTGATTAAAAAGATATTAACAAAATACGAGAAAATTCTAGATATAATTTATAGAAAAACTCATAAGACATTATAAATTGATTAACTGATATTGAAAATTAAAAAAAAAACACCTCATTCATACAATTTAATTGACTTCTATCTATCCCTATCAAAATAACTACTACTTGATAGTATAAATTTTGCAAGGAATTATACAAATATTATCGAAGATAATTAGAAATTATTTCAGCTACGAGGAAATCTTTGATAATTGACAATAATAATACTTGAGTTAAAAATTACATAGATAATTTCGATGTGACCATGGACATCTTTTGACTGCACAAATTGCAGACTTAGTATATATATATATATATATATAGGCAGAATATTGAATTTAAAACGAATCGGATTTTATAATGATAATGGATTAATTTACATAACAAATAATAATGGCTCTAAAACATTTAGACTGCAAAATATTAGGGCTTTTAGAAGTCTAAGATTAAGAATAGAGATCTCCTCCAACTTAAAGATATTTATCTTTTTAGATGTTATTTTTGAAATAAACAATCTTCAAACCCTTCAATAGAAATAATGACATACCTACCAATATCAAAGTAAACTCTAACCACAAATCCAATAAAAAATTTGAATATAACTGTAACATATTAACCCCGGCCAAACTATCAAAAGAAGAAATGCACCTGTGTAAATAACAGGTGTATCCGGTCGAAGATATCGGGGGATAACCTTGACTGTCGACAGGTTGAATTGAGTGCGAATTATGACGCCACAGGAATTATATAACCTGGGTGCGACAGGAAGTCAATCAGTTGGAGAGAATATGCTGGAATGAGAACAATGTCCCAGCCAAGGCTGGGCCCCCAGGCCCCCGGTTGAACAGCCCAGGAGAACGGGAAAGAAATGCTGTTATAGCCAGAAGAGTTGGGGGGGGGTCAATATGTTGCAGTTCTGTTCCGTCTCCAACTCACCTCTCACAAATAATACCTTTCGTAACCCTTTCGAATAAAGTGAGAGGTATATTTTTCTAAAGAACTGTGTCGGCTCGTCCTTATTGTGCTGAATGTGTTTCTGCATGAATCTGCATTTGAGTATGTTACATAACAAGAATCTTTTAATGAAGATCTACATAACAGCGGTTTCAACCAGAAACTTGAATTTTTAGATTTTAATGAAACTTACATATATGACATGGCAATAGACCACATAATAACGATAGAATGAGAGACCCCAATAATAATAATAATAATAATAGAAATAATTTAAAAAAGACATAGAAAATGATATGGTTTAGGCCTCCTTTCTGTGAACTTTCCAATATTGATATAGGGAAATATTTCTTAAATTTAATTGATAAACATTTCACGAAAAACAATCCTCTAAGTAAAATCTTGATTACAAACACCTTGAAATCAACTATGCATCTACTAACAATATGTCAAAATTAATTCATAACGATAATAAAAAAATCCTGGCTAACTTAAACAGGGAAAAATAAATAAACAAATAAACCCCCTTGAAACTCTAAAATTAAAGATTAATGCCTCATGGAAGGAAACTGTAACCTAAAGACTGTAATGTACCAGACCAATATTTCCCTTAAAGAAGGTAAATTTTAATGAGAAAGCTTATAATGGGATTTCATCCTTTAAGTGGAAGTTCCGATATTATAACCATAGACAATAATTTAATAACCCTATACTTAAAAACCAAACTGTCTTATATAAATACTACTGATAATTAAAAGACCCGGGATTAAGCTCAATGATAAATTGGAAAATCTTGAAAATATCCGAATGACCATTGAGCCATATTAAACAAATACATAAATAATAATTTCAATTATCCCAACCTTTTTTATGAGGATCTATTTATAGTTATATATTATCATAATACAAGATAAAATATATTTAAGATAGACTTATGAAAAAAAAATTATGCTACAACTCTAAGAGTTTTAAAAGTACTTTTTGTTAAATTTTACATTAAAAAAATTATTCCAAATTTAGGTTCTCCTTCGTGATTAATATAATATTGTACATTGAATTAATATCAACATTAACCCCTGTACAATGTATATCTAGATTTAGGCTTAGAAATATATTTCCCTAGATGAATTTAAATCTTTAAACTTTATTTGATGGTTATAATACCTACAACTTTGTGTATAAAAACCAATTTATGATTATTAAGGTAACAATAAGAAATTTGAATTTCTATATTAATGTATTTTATCAAATAATTACACATGGATATTTTACTACAACATAAAGAATTTTTAAATTTCTAAATTTGATTATTTCTCCTACTTTAATAACATGGAATTGAAATTTAAAGTAAGAAATGTTTGGATGTACACCGATAAAAGGAAGATAACTATTAAAGATTCACCTTGTTTAAATAATTCAATTAATCTCTATATATTATTGTCCTAAATGTATATTATTTGATTAATGGTTATATTATTAACTGATCAAAACGATGGATGGAAAATCTGATATCATCTGATACTTTTAAAAAATTAAATAAAGTTAAATAAATCTATTAACTTCAATTGATATTGTTAATTTTTTCTAAAAACAAATAAACTTTTGATTAAATTTTAATTGAAACACAAGTAGATTTAAGGTAATACAATTAGATTATTAAAATATATAAAAAGATGAATTTTTTAAATTTTTTTTAGATAAATAAAAAAATTAAAATTGTCAAATAAATTAAAAAAAATACTTTTAAGCCTGAAATCTCTTTAAAAAAATATAAAAAGGAAAATATTGGCGTATAACCGGAAGAAACGGATTTATATAGAATCCATAATCTGTTGAAAAAAGTTTAAGTATGATGTATATGTATATATACGTGTATGCCTTTATTATATATATATATATATATATATATATATATATATATATATATATATATATATATATACAGTGGCCACTCAGACACATTCTTGCCCAGTCAGCTGGGGCTGTAGAATACACCGACTGCACCTCTGCAGAGGAGTAAGCCCCCCCCCTAACGAGTGTCCCGGATATAAAACTAAACAGTCTGATGGTGAGTTTCCAGTTATGCTGGGGCCTTGGGGAATACGGGGCACCCCGTCATTGCCATTGCTCCCAGGTCCACTCTGTCCCGGCGTGGTAGCACCTGATTGGGTCCTATCTATGTGTTAAATAGAAATAACGGCATACTTATGCTAAAGTGAATATCTTGAAATATAAATGTTTTTTGACGATTGAACTGTGTTTACATTTGAAATGTGTGCTTGTGCTAAACTGAATTATTTGGAATAGAACTGTTTTTTTACATTAAAACTGTATTTACACTAAAATCAATTGTTTAACATAGAACTGTTCTGACATGTAACTGTGTGTAAACAAAATCTGTACTTTTATCAAACTGATTTAGCTGAAGTAGAATTGCTTGACTAAACTGAATAGCTCGAAATAGAATTGTTTTTTACAATTAAACTGTACTTACATTTAAACTGCGTGATTTTGCTAAACTGAATTGTTTTAAATTGAACTATTTTTTACATTGAAACTGTATTTACACTAAACTGAATTGTTATATATAACTGCTTGAATAGTTTGAAATAGAAATGTTTATAGAAATGTCAATAGAACTGATTATTTACATAAAAATGGATTTGGCGTTAAATAACGTTCATATGCCATAAAACCCAACAAACCAAACCAAACCATCAGAAACATTCAACAAATAAACGAGGTCAAAAATCGAACTGTTTAGTTTACACCATAGTTCTGGAGCTAAAACTTAATGGCATATTAACTTTCTTGGGTTATTTAATGCCAAACCACGCTTCTACAAGAATTGTAGTTGTACAATTTAACCCAAAGCTGAAAGGATAAGGGGTCATAATTTTTCCAATAGCATTTACCCGAAAGTGAATGTAACAGAACGACAGGAGTTGGAAATTGCTTACGACCATTTCGCAGTCCAATGCTTGCAGCATTCTGCCACGAGGACACCCGGCATTTACTGAGGAGACAAAAGGTGAAATTATTGGCGACAGTTGGGAAATGTACAAAAATGACCATTGGTTTTTTCTTCTTTTTTTTCCCAGATTATGAATTCTTTTTCGAAGTAAGTTTGGTTTAGCTGTTTAATAGCAAATCAACCATTGTAGGTTATTAAATACCAAACCTATTCTCCTAGACGAACAGTAGTGGTACTATTTAACCCATTGCTGGGAGGATATGGGGTTCATACTTTTCCCAAGGTAAGTGACAGGAGTACAAACTCGCTTACTACCATTCCGCAGTCCACCGCTTTTAACCATTACTCCACGAAGATACCCCTCGAAGTAGGTGCTTTCTTCTCTTTTACAATATATATATATATATATATATATATATATATATATATATATATATATATATATATATATATATATATATATATATATATATATATATATATGTTTCTCTCTATATATATATGTATATATATATATATATATATATATATATATATATATATATATATATATATACAGAGTATCACAAAAGTGAGTACACCCCTCACATTTCTGTAGATATTTAAGTATATCTCTTCATGGGACAACACTGACAAAATGACACTTTGACACAATGAAAAGTAGCCTGTATGCAGCTTATATAACAAAGTTAAATTTATTTTGGGGAGGTTGAGGAACTGTCTTGATGACCAGCTTGGTCAAATAGTCTGTGACAAGGATGGAGTTGTGGACTAGTGCATTGTCCTGGTGGAAATGCCACTGACCCGATTTGAAGAGTGCTGGCCTCTTACCTAGGAATCTCTTCCTGAACTCTCTTAAAACCTCAACATAGTAACGCTAACCCTAACCCTTTTACCAATCAACTCTCGTGCTCTGACTTCCTTATTCCTCCTACACCTCTCATAATTCCTCACAGACTCCCTGCTTTCCTTAAATCTCTTATGCCAGTCAAAAACTGATGCTCGATTCATGCAAGATGCTCCAAAAGCAGTCTGAAGCATTCCATACGTTTCTGTGGCAATTTTCAACTTTAAAACAGAATTTTATTGCATATATTTCTTCTAAAGTATCCTCACGTCCAGATTGCACTTTTGAAATTCACCAGCTGTGACAATCAGTCTTTAATAGAGTGTATCCCCATTCCTGCTGTAGCTGTTAATTTGAACCTGAAATCATAAAAATTGGTCAGTCCTTATAAGACGTATAGCAATAACATACTGAATTTCCAAGAGTCTACGACAATTGTAAATGCCTATAAAAAAGAGTCTGGAAACTTATTGAATGCACCACGTACGTATACACAGACACACACACACATATATATATATATTTGTTTGTTTTGCTGTTTAATATATATATATATATATATATATATATATATATATATATATATATAAAGAGGGAGAGACAGACAGACAGACAGACAGACTGAGAGATGATCCCATCCGTTGAAGGCATGAACTACAGTACGACCTACTGATATGATCTGCATATAATAGAAAATGCCTTTATAGAACTAGGTATAATTGAAAGGTTAATAACAGATGAATTTGCACAAGTGTTTCATTGATTCCCCCTGAAAAGCTCTCCTCATTTTCTGAATTCATAAGTTTTCCTTCCTTAATACCGGTTGTTTCACTAAAGCTAAGGAGACCAGTCTGTCCAACTACTTTCACTCCAATGGCTGTCGAAAGAGCATTAGCGCAAAGTGAAATATGAAATAAACAGCCTCATCGAGTATTTGAAGGCGAATCTTCTTGTACATTTCCTTTGGACAGCAAACTCTACGACACAAATATTTCCTTATATATATATATATATATATATATATATATATATATATATATATATATATATATATATATAAACCTTTTCTATTTCACGTATTATCTTATTACTTGAATGTTTTTTCAACAACATTTGCTGATGGTATTTCAGAAGAGATTGAGTGACAGCAAGTCACCCCAAGTCTCCAGGACCTGCTGTAGACTGAATGGTCCCAACATGTCCTCTGATTTTCAATTCTTCCATTGCCTTTACGAGGCTTATGGGGATTGTTCTGAGCTCACTAATTACAGTTAGTGTCACCGTCACTTACATCTTCCATTGATTTTTTTAGTTCTCTAGTAAGGTCTAGCTACTTATCTCTCTTTTCACTTTTTTATTTTTATTTTTTGATCCGCATGGACATATTTCCTCCTATCTTTTGTCAGTATTTCCACTGTTAAAGGTAATTTTCAGCCATCTATATATATATATATATATATATATATATATATATATATATATATATATATATATATATATATATATATAATGATTCGTTGGTATATATTAGAAAATGTGAAATTTAATCGAACTCCAATTTTGCCGTTCACTTTTCTCGAAGTTTCATGGAAATAAAATAGAATTTATGTCTAACGAATCTAGAGACATTATGGCTAAGTATATCGATAAATTCCAATCTTAGTAGATCGAATTCCAAATTTTTGATTCGATTTTGTCGTCTTTATTAGGAAAGCCACGTCATTCCATAAACGGGGAAATTGCTCACCTTGAAAGGCGACAACATTGATCGAGTTGCTTCGGATTCTAGTGATAAATTTAAAATACCTTGAGGAATAGAAGTTCGTGGCTGAATTGAAGTAAATCTTTTATATCACGCGGTTACATATCTAATGAACACAGTTAAGACATACATAGATGTACAGAGAAATGTATATGAACAAACTGATGTAGATAGATCGAACGATAATTTAATGGACAGACAACAATATATATATATATATATATATATATATATATATATGTTGAGAGAAAGATTAAAATAGATAATTAGATATGAAGTTTGATACATATATATAGTTCTAAAGAGACTGTGATCGATCGATCGATCGAATGATAGATAGATAGATTTGAAAACTTAATTTTTTTGCGTGCATATAGAATATTAATGGTTGTAATAATAAAAGTATGATAATTGGCAACTGATGGTTTTCTACTCGGCTACCCTTTAAGTTACGAATCCCTAACTATTAAACAGTCCAATTAGATTTGGAGGAGAAAATACTATTTTGTTCTACTTAATACAAATAGTATCAAAGAAAATACTATTCTGTATGAAAAAATAGTTACACACATACACACAAACACACATACATTCCCATACACACTCATACGCGCATACATACATACATACATACATACATACATACATTCGTTATCCTATATCAATAGTTTAAGATACAATGTATGAAGAAAATTGGTTGTAATTTTAAGCTCATAAATACTTCACATATAGTTTTAATATTAGTATTTTAGTAGTCAGTATATTAATGCAGTACAAAATCATTTTTGATTTATTTCAAATTGAACATTTCGATCCAGTGATCGAACCCTATCAGGTTAGAGTGAAACTAGAATTAATGGCCAAAAATGGGGTAACTCCACACTTCTAAGAACTGAAACCTCATCATCAGATATAAGTGAGCGTTATACTCAGGACACAATACCCCTGTGGGTTGAAACATCAGTTATGTTGGTGAGTTGATCGACCAGAAGGATCGGTTGATTGAAAGCAATTCAATTTATTGTTGAAGAAAAAGAAAAGAAAGGAATCATGGAAATAAAAAAGAAAAAAAAATAGGTTAAAATTGTTATATACAGAAATATCTTTACAAATACATTTCAAACTTACTCACCAGCAAAATGAATAAATAGATAAAGAAATAAAAAAAAAACACGTGCATACAGGGATAACATTAACCGAATGTTGCCTGATCGATGGCTTATAAAAAATACGAATAAACACGTCTCTACGTAGGTAGGCTCGACGCATCCATCCAGTTGAAATGTAAAAATAAATGTACAATTAAAATCCTTTTTTCAGCTAATCAAAAGTTTTTCGGGGCCGATTTGATCCCATACAGGGTAATAAAACGGCCAAAAAATGTTCACAAAAGACAGTCGACACCGGGCACTGCGAGCAGAGAGAATCCTCACGCATCATGTTTCGGACAAGATTAAAGACTGCTGATGCCCACCAACCAACATCGGAATCAACACCTAGATCGCTCATAGCCTTCCGACCCACGCCACACTACTGTGTCAAGCCAGTCAAGAACATCTTACACTCACTCAGCTCCTGACCCTTATTTGGTGGAAGAAGAGAACCTGTATCTCTTCTAAAATACCGACTTTTATTTATTTGAAAATAAACGAAACTGAACCCATTCCTCTCGTCCGTTTTCTCTTTTAACCATACGCTTGTCGATGACAAAATGAAAGAGTTTTTCTCTAAAAAGAGAGGAACATAAAGTGAAGCAGAGAAAAGAATGATGCATGGGAAATTATAGTGATAAAGAGAAAAAAAGAAGTCGATGACAAAATGAAAGAGTTTTTCTGTAAAAAGAGAGGAACATAAAGTGAAGCAGAGAAAAGAATGATGCATGGGAAATTATAGTGATAAAGAGAAAAAAAGAAGAAAATATGAGAAAGAAAGCATGTGTTAGAGAAAGGTACATACATACATACATACAGAGAGAGAGAGAGAGAGAGGGGGAGAGATGTGAATTGTGAAAAAGTATTGAGTTACATATAACATACAGTTTATGGGAACAGAAATTACTGAGGAAGGTCCTGGGAATAAGAAAGGACTTTCTTCCACTCGATACTCTGCACAAACCAGCAGATATCTGTGGTTTGGAGATAAATACATTAATAATAAAAAATGATTACGAGCGAGTAGACGGTCGAAAAAGAAAAATCCACGCGAGAAATGCTATTTCCTTGTAACCACCATTTTCTGTATGCCTGCACATCAATCAACAGAATCTATAATCTAAAGAGCAGGCGAGGCTATTTCCCGCGCTTTGTTGATCTTGCGCGCCATTATCTGAACGCTGAGTTGGACCAAGAGCGCATACAATGACGGTACGGCGTGAATTGTGCCGGTGTGAGAAGCATTTACGGGTTACATATAACCAATCGATCTTCTGATCAGCATTTGCTGTGACGTGGAAGTAAGCAGAAAGGAAATGGTTGCCTGATATCGGTACAAGGGATATGGGGCAAAGATTTGTTGCTGCATCGAGGTCGGTCTCATTAAAAATCAGGATGCAAATAGTGTTATTGGAGGTGTATAGGATTGATTCTTAATGTTCATCGATGGACACAGTGTGTAGTCATTAAAATATTAACTGAAAAAATTCTTGACAGTGTGTGTGTGTGTTTGTGTGTGTGTGTGTTATTTTGCTTGACCGCGTGTCGTAATGGCTAAAGTGCTGGAGTGCAGCTTAGAAGTAAGCGAGTTTGAACTCCAGTCGTGCTATGACGTTTACTTTCGGACTAATGCCGATTGGGAAAGGTATGAACCCCTTCTTCTCCCCCCAGCTATGGGTTAAATAGTATCACTACTGTTCTTGTCGAGGGAGAGTTTTGGTATTGAATATCCCACGAATGGTTATATACCATTAAAGAAAGAAACCATTGAATTAGCCACGAAGTTTGATTTGCCATTAAACAACGAGATCAATTGGAGATAAGGTGTCATCAGAATACAAATGATTTATTTCAAAAACGTGGAAACATTAAAGTGAATGAAACGTAATTTATGTAAAGCTTTTCAATGCTTGATTTCAATATCAACCAGTATATCTATGAAAGGACATATTTCAGTCACCTATGTTTATTTTTTCTCGTTTATGTCTTTTAGAATTTCATAATCTATGATAGGGCTACATTGTAAAAGTTAAAGGAAAGAAAGAAAATAAAGAAAATGAATGTAAATTGGCTCCAGTGAACTTGTCGATACACCGGAGTCGTAATGAATTTTTTTTTTTTTTTTTAATAGAATGCCATTTTAGATGAAATCTGTGATCCAAGGTTTATGCTGAGATCAACATTTTGATCTAAAAAGGCTGCAGATGCATATCTCCTTGCAAATGTAGCAAATGTTTAAGATGTATCAACTTTTTTAGAATATCTAAAACAGTTAACGTCGTCATTTTTAATAATATTGGAATCCCTCAAATCCCTTTATGTAATACCAGTGCTGATTATATAATTTCATGTTCATTAGGACTTGGCAACTCCAAAAACATTGTTAAAAAATTAAATCGATGGAAAAAAAATGAATGTTGAAGAAGTAAAATGAAAAAAAAAAAGGGAAAACACAGTCGGTTATTTGAAGAGGAGATGGGCGCTCTTCTTTAAGGATCTTATAAATGGCGTAGCACTGAACCCCGATAATATTTTAAGTCAACTTCGCTTAAATTATCTAATTTTTTTCTAATATGTCAGGGAATGATAAGGCATCCACTTCAAATAAACCGTTTTTTGTGATGTTGATCGCAAGAAATATAATAAATAATATGATAAATATATTAAAAGTTATCTTATTTAGATGTATATTTCTTTTCAAAACATTGCGTTGCAAAATTAAAAAAATAAGCAAACAAAATATTTTTTAAAAATGAATAAACATTAAAGTGACAAATTAATACAAGTGCGAGTCAAAAGTGTTTAGTAACATGGACTACGCAATTTGGCAGTTTCGGATAACTGTGACTAGTTAATGAATGTGTCGAATCACACCGAGTTGGCGTTAGGCTTTCTTAGTGCTTTATATCTTGGAAAACAACCTCGGAAGTTTTAACACTACCCAGCCTTGCCTAATCATCAAGGTTCTCATTTCAAGCAAAAGTTATTGAACCGCTTGGTTACAGTATTGTGGGCAGTTGTGCCTTCACCTTTTATTCATTTGGGTTTATAGCATATCAAACTTTCTAGGTTATTTGATACCAAATGCATTTTTATACAAATAAACCGTTCAATTTCAAACAATTAGTTTAATATAAGTACACAGTTTAATAGTCAAAAAAACATTTCAATTTCAAGCTATTCAGTTTAGTCAAACAGTTCAAATTCAAACAATTCAGTTTAGTAGAAGTATAGATTTTGTTTACTCACAAAACAGTTCTATTTCAAACAATTTAGTTTAGCATAAATACACAGTTTAAATGTCAAAACAGGTCCATTTCAAGGATTTCAGTTTAGCATAAGTACATAGTTTAGTTCTATTTGACCCATTGATAGGACCCTATCAGGTGCTACCACTTCGGGCCAGAGTAGACCTGGGAGCGATGGTAATGAAGGGGTAATCCGTATTCCCTAAAGCTCCAGCATTACCGAGCCCTCACCATCAAATAGGAATCACGCTGTGTATGTCTTACCCCTCTGCACTCCGAGCCGGAGTGGACCTGCGAGCAATGGTAATGAAGGGGTACTCAGCATTCCCCAAAGCTCCAGCATTACTGGAACTTCACCATCAGATTGTTTTGTGTCATATCCAGGACACACGTTGTGGGGTGGTCTTAACCCTCTGTAGAGAAGCAGTCTGTGTATTATACAGCCTCAGCCGACTAGAGAAGACTTTACCTTTAGCGTAACACGTTTTTGCTTGGTTATGTGGCGTTATGGCGTTGTTAGAACACGTAAAGCATAAGTTATTGGGAGGACTAGATTTCACGCTCAACTGTGTTGCTTTCTAATCACCCACGGAGTGAAACAATGCACAGCGTGTCAGCTCACTAACTAGCACGATACTACCATCAATATCGTGTAACTACCAAATGCTTCAGTGACGGGATATACGCACTACAGACAAACATATATAAAAACGTTGCAAAACTTTTTGAGTCACCTTAGCATAATGAGTAAAGGAAATTAAAAAAACAAAAAATAAAAATTAAAAAAAAAACAATAATTTTTTCGATGGAGATAAAGGTGTCTAATTACAGAGTCCTTCTTCTTTTATATTTAATTGTTTTTAATTACAATGTAAATAATATAAACAGGGCCGGATCAATCTTGAGCTTGATGGCCATCGAAATTGCCATTTAAGTTTAAATAATAAAGCGTCAAGTTATAATGAACAAAGCAGATTGAAAATCAGTAAGACGCATCACTATATTTCCAATAAGAAAACTGAGCCTGCATTTTATTTGTCATCCAATCTTGTTTCAACTGAAGATTATATCACTCACAGTTAGTTAAAGGCTCACAGTTAAAATAAGGAACTGAAGCTCTACGTCTTTATATAAGTTAACGAAAATGTATTTTTCCCGATAAATATTTTTAAGAAATGCTCTAAAAAGATAGCTAACTAGCTAGATAGATAGATAGAGGGGGTGAGAAGGAGAGAAAAAGAAAAGAGAAGGAGGAAAACATCAGGATTATTTGTTACTATCAGTTATGCTTGTCACATTTTCAGTAATTTAATGCTGAATATATATTTTTTTATTGTTCTCTTTTAAAAAAACATTTGACACGCCTTGATATTTAAATTAAGGCGTGTCAAATGCTTTTTAAAAGAGAAAAATAAAAAATATATATTCATTTTCAAACATTAAAACGATTTTCAAACAAAAAATCATTAAAAAATTAACCAACCTTCCCGAAAATATATTTTTAAAAAAATATTGACAAATCATAGTGAGTATTTCATACTCTAGAAATAATAAATGTTTCCGTGAGAAAAATTAACCTGCTTCTTCTTTGCTAATTAATCTTGATTCAACTGAAAATAAGGCTTCTTATAGCAGCTCAAAAACTCATTGTCAAAGTATTTAAGACAACACCTCTACCAAAGGTAGGATGCGACACAATGATAATTTTTAGCGGAATACATCTGGTTTGAATGCAGTTTTCTTTCCCCTACACTGGTTGCAATATCAAGGCTAAAGTGCTCCCTGCAAGAGGGAGAAGATAATGTTTCATGATTATCTCCGAGGTATCAGGGGGAGGTTAAATGCAAAAGAGCTTCGGCCAGGTTTTGATCTCGGGTCGCAAATTTCATTTCACATGACAGTAACCATCTTTAAAAAAAAAAAGAGCGATATCATTAATGTAAATGTATTTTTCTTGATAAACATTTAACAATAAATCCTATCAATGTATTAATACTCTTGCTTATTACTATGGATATGTCACATACAGTGTCAGTTACTTTTCTAATACTAAACTCTTTAACACACACACATATATATATATATATATATAAATATATATATATATTGTCATTCAAAGCAAAACTATTTCTTTGTATCACAAGTCTTCAGTGTGGCTAGACAAGCGAGATGCTTTAAACTAGAATCGAACCCGACTGAATTTACACCAATTGGATATCTTACTACAGATCATTGTCTTCTTCAGCGTCAGCGAAGGAATTTTTACGTATATATACATATGTGTTAACTAGTATCGGGGTGCTCAATTCATGAAAATAGCTTTGCATTAGCGCCAAAGTGGGAACCGGTAATTACTCGCTCGAGTGCATAACCCTCGACGGTGGGGTATCTTATATACATATATATTGTCATAAGTAACAGACTGGGATACAAACATACATCCAGGTTAATTGACTGAGATAGATGAATACTTCTGGAAACACCCACACACATACACACATACCTATATATATATATATAGAGAGAGAGAGAGAGAAAGAGAGAGAAGGAGAGAGAGGGGGGGGACTGAAAAAGCGAGAAAGTGAAAAAGAAACTGGGAGATAGTGGGTAGACTTAAATATGGCATCGGTGAATCAAAGAAGTTAGGAGGGGAATGAGAAGATGAAGTGAAAGAAAGAAATGGGAGAGAAAAAGAAGTTAATAGGAAGGAGGGTAGAGAAAGAGAAGTGGACTGTATGGAAGAAAGATGGAAGAATCAATATGTATGAAAATAGCATTAACAGTTTCCAAGGGTCTTTTTCTTTTTTTTTTTTTGTAAATATCTTTTATTATACGATTTTTGTAAGGCATTCGTGCAATTAAATATGTTTTCTGTGGACTTTCAATTGGCCATACTGGTTCAAATTAATATAAGAAATTTAAAAGGATGTTTTCAATTGTAGGAGATGAACATAAAGCCGCGTAATTAAGTCATAAAGTTTATATAGTTTCTCTATTTGCGTATAATACCCAATTTTGGTTAAGAACATCATCTAGTGCACCAACGATCCATCGCACTTGAATCTCATAGAATTTCTATTACCGTTCATGTTCAGTGTAAGTACGTGACATGTTGTCAGTTAATTCCAATTTACATAAATGAATTAACGCTTCCTTTCTGGAACATTGTGAATAAAACAAATGACTATACGAAGAGATTACATCTTGATTTGGCATTCCCACGATGTTACGGAAACAAAGGAAGTCTGTTGCTATTGTACGAGACTTTTAGTGCGCTTTGGATTACTAATTATGATACTTTAGCCTCAAAACCATATCTGATCCCGCTGCTGCTGCTTTTGGCAGGTTCAAGCTTAGATTATAATAAGGCTAACAATTATAATAATTGATACGACAAAGCAAATATTGATAATACGCAGAAACATCGTATGTTTAGTTCATGTGGAGACTGAGAAGAAACAGTCACGTAATAAGCAAACGTATTACACTAGCAAAAAAGGAATATATATGCATGCATGACCAGGTAAGAAAGATGAGCCACAGGGAATTGTGCAAGAGATCAAAATTTGGTCATGCTGACAAATGATATAATATGCACAAACCAGAATCTGACCTAGAAAATGTAATTTATCAAATTATCCGGGACTTTTAGATACCCAACCCCGGCCAGAAGACAAGACTTAGTGTTGATTGACAAAAGAAAATCCGAGTGGATTTTGTCGTTCCAGCAGACGATAATTTGAAATTAAAAGAAAGTGAATAATTGACAAATACCTGGATCTTGCTAGTATTACATGATGGTGATCGAGATACCTATTGTAGTTGGTGCCTTTGAAACAGTCCATAAACAATCGGAAAATACATTTGGGAAAGTAGACATTGGAGTAGGAATCAAGACAATCCACACTAGCTGGAATACTTAAAATAGATTAGCTGTCATTCAGACTTCAGTAAAAATAACCAGTTTAAATGAGAATGAAAAATTCGTATAGATGAAAACAATACTTCAAATATCATTGATGATATGACTAAAAAAAGAAACCAATTCTTGGAAGCGTATGAGTATCGGAAGAAATCAAAAATTTTGACAAGCGCAAATGTAGATGAAAGTAGTGCTAAAAGTAGTATGAAGACTTGGCAAGGAGCTGCCAATCTGAAGAAATTTGATTTTACTTGAAACGACGACGAAAAATCTGATGTAAACATGTTAATGGATAAAATAGTTATCAACACGAATAATATATGAATATATTTGTAACTACCTATCTATCGTATCTTGCTCCCTGTGACTTTTGGTTATTCACTAAACTCAGAGGCTGTCGTTATGAGACAATTGAGGAGATGAAAGAGGCTTTGACGAAGGTCATTGACACGCTCATAGAAGAGAACTTCCATGGGGCCTTCCAGAAGTTGTTGGAACGGTACAAGTGCATTGCAACCGGAGGAGGTTACTTCGAAGTGGAAAAGAGTTTCATGTGTGTACTATCAATAAAAGTGGCCATACGAAAAAAGTCTGGAAACTTATCGTATGCACCTCCCATCACTTATTATCACCACCATATAGTATTAACCGAATTTTCTATTTAGAAGAACAGACTAAACAGAAAAAAGAAAGAAGAATGAAAAAGTGCAGAGTGAAAGAAAGAAAGAAAGCAAACATGAAAAAGAGTTTGCTTAATTGAGTTTAATGTCAATTTATCGAGGATAACTGCATGTCTAGCGGTTAGGGAATCGCATTCATTATACGTTTATATTTACATTTTGTTGTTTGGTTTGGCTTCTCTGTTTAATGGCATATGAAACTTTGTAGGTTATTGAATTCCAAAGCCATCAGTGAATAATGATAGTAGTGGCGTTATTTAACCCCTGGGTATTAGTCTGAAAGTGTGAATAATAGCAGCAGTGGAGTTTGAACTTATTTACTACGATGTCACAGTCCAGCAAGCTAGCCACAAGGCCTCGACATTTTGTATGTTGTCCTTTCTTGAGATACTTTTTTTTTTTTTTGCTTTCATCTATTTGATCAAATATTCTTTATTTCTTTTGCATATCAACCTTCGTAGATTATTTGATACCAAAACCATTCCTCTAGGAGAACCCTCGTAATTCTATCCAACCCATTGCGTGAGGATAAGGTAGTTCGTAAGTTTTTCAGGGTATTACTCTGAAAGTTTCTGGGCCATTAGCCTAATGAGTAGAGTGTTCGGCAATGGTCCTGGAGATCAGGGTTCAGTCCCAGGTCGAGCCATACGTAAGACTCAAAAAATAGTACTTGATGCTGCCTGGCTTAACACTCAGCATTATAAGGTAAGGATCAAGAGTAGAGTGGAGCAATCCAGGGAATGGAGTAGTGACCTCCCCTACACCTCGGGTGTAGTAGCTTGTGAAAAGGGAGCCTTCGGGTCACCTGCGATTAACATCACCATCTTTACTTCCTTTTACTTACTCCGAAAGTGAACGTAATAGAGTGACTGGAGTCTGACCATGTCACAGTCCAGCATTTTAGACATTACTGCATGGATACTCCTTTCCCCCATCACGTATTCCAACATCAAACAAATAATTTATGTATAGATCTATCTAATCCATGAATTACAAGTAAAATCCCTCCGAATGACAGGGTACCTGAGTGTAATCACTATGAAGTGCTACATCTGCACTCTGCAGATCTCTAGAACTTGAACCTGACCATCAGATAAGTCATGCCTAGGATACCCTTTTTTGCGCGGCTTTCACTACACTGCAAGATATAAAGTCGGCGTACACTTTACCCCATCAATTGCGCTTATGAATGAAAGAGAAATACAAAAGAAGCAAAGTGAATGAGGAATAATACCGAATGGAGAATGAAAGGAAACAAGAACGAAAAAAAAAGGAGGCGAAGCGAGCAAGAAAGAAACACAGTATATATATATATATATACACACACACACACACACACACGCACACACACACACACACACATATATATATATATATATATATATATATATATATATGTGTGTGTGTGTGTGTGTGTGTGTATATATATATAATGATATTTTCGCTTTAATGATTTCTATGCATTTGATTTTATGGCATTGAATTCACTGTTAATAGACTTGTAAAAATTAGTTTTAAAACACCTACTGATTCAATTATTTCTATTGCATATACTTCTATCAAATAGAAAAAAATCATTTCAACTTTTCATCTGATGTTATACATTTCATGTGTGTATTGATGGAATAAGATGCATCTAATATAGTTATCTCATTTTTATATAATGAAGCAAAATTTGCGCCATTATGCATGCACTTCGTAGGAGTTCAACAGGTACAGTTTGTTTATATATTAATGCATTTGTTTGCAACTACATACCTATCTGTTGTTTGTGTATGTAACTAATTTGTTAAAAAAGTTCAGGTTGTGTGTGTTGTTTTGGGGACTCCTATGGACCCCCACATATGGCCAAGCAAAAGCAGGACGACCAGCCCGAACTTACAAAAAGCAGCTATGTGAGGACACATGATGTAACCCAGAAAACCTGCCGGAGGCGATGAATGATGGGGAGAAGTGGCGAGAGATGGTCAAGGATATCCGTGCTGGCGGCACGACATGATGATGATGATGATGATGAAATGCTATAGCAATTGATTGGTTGGTCGATTTGAATGGCAGGATAAGCTGTTTAGAGCTTTTTATACGGAGAGGTTAGGAAATGATATTTCTTTGTATATCTGGTTTCTTAAAAAGTAATTTACACGCACTGATGGAATGCGAATAATTTTTGAACTGGTTTATTTGAGCAATATATGGGAGTCTAGCCGGTATTACCACTCATGATTAGAGTGAACCAGGGGGTAATGGCAACGAAGAGGTACCCCACACTCCACAGATAACAAGACCTGGAACCTGAGCATCAGAAATACCTTAGTTTCATACCCAGGACACCCATTTAGGAGGTGTCTTACACTTCTACAGGGGAACACTCAACCTATTATTCGCTTAAACAAAGTTTAAGGATATATATATATATATATATATATATATAAAGGGAGAAGTAGATAGATCATTTGAACCAAAAATGGTCAAGTTATTAAAGTATAAAATGATAAAGAATTTTTCTGTAACAGGCAGGAAATTATAGACCTTGCTTTCTCTCTCTCTCTTTCTCTCTCCATATATATGTGTGTGTGTGTGTGTGTGTGTGTGTGAAAAATCTTTTTTTTCTTTTTGTTCATCAAGAGACAGAAAAAAGTGAGTATTTTAAAATGAATAGATCCACTAAGAGAATTATATTCTTTTAAAAATTATTTGTTTAATTCTATCACGTGTTTCCAAAATATCGTTTTCGTCAGAGAAACTTTAATGATTTTTCCAGTGCGGTGTTTGGTTTAGACGTCTATATAAACAAAACACCATACCGGAAAAACCATTAAAGTTTCTCTGACAAAAATCATAGGCTGGAAAAACAAGTAAGAACAAAATAAATAAATTTCAAAAGAATATAATTCTCTTTTTTTACCTATTCATCTTGATATACATATATATATATATATATATATATATATATATATATATATATATATATATTTACTAATCTAATATCTACCAGCATTCATGGTACCAGAAAAAAAAACGAAAAAAAACCCGCCAGGAACAAGAGATATAAGTATCTCGAATCACCGCCCGCGGGGAAAAGAAAAAATTATAGGTCAAAAAGAAAGAAAGGAAAACCTTGTCCGACCCCATGAAAAAATCAAGGGATACACAGTCAATTGGTCAAAAGAAAACTAAAACCTTCCGCGAATCCTGCAATGCTACAATTACAAAAGTATATATATATATATATATATATATATATATATATATATATATTGTTTATTTTCTCCGTTATTTATCTTGCCCTTATTTATTTAAATGTTGAAAAAACAAGAAAATGTTTAGGCGGATGAAATTCTTGGAATGAATGAATGAAATATCACTACTACTACCTTTGTAAGTGTTTTATTCATCCATCTTTCCCCTTATTCTAATCACACACAGATACATACAGACACACACACACACACACACACACATATATATATATATATAATTTTTTGTCAACATATAGGATAATTACTGCTTTCATATTATTTTCAAAATAAATGAGATGAAATGCCGATATTACAAAAAAGACATTTTAGCATCATTCAGATTCCGGAATGATTGGGTGTTGTCCAAGAATTCGGGGAGACTTTTATATTTTGATAATTTAAAAAAGTCGTTATCAGATTCAAAGTCATTTACATAATTGATCCTAAATTCAAATGCATTACATCTGAGACAAATCGTCGATGTTATTTGTATTTACCGATTTTTATTCATCAGTTGCTGACTCAGAGATGCAAACTATAGAGTATAACTGAGTGCGGGTTGAGGTTTTAAAAATGAAGATAAAAGAAAATAAATTATAGGTATGGGAATCTTTCGGTTTAGATATGTAAAATATTATTATGTTAAGGTAAAAAGTATGAGGAGAGTTCCAAAAGCGATGTCTCCTGTTGATCATTACTGAATTCCATTTCAGAATTCTAGAAAACAGCATTTATATAACTTCTCAGTAGCCATCGAAGAAAGGCAAGCAAGATATGGTTGGTACTGCTGGCAAAGTAAGTGCGAACTCATAAGTAATGTTCTGTCATAGACTCCTGCACATTGACGCACGAAGGCTGGCTGAACTGCAAGAGCTTATATACATCATGTGGACACTGAGTGGCATCTAGACTACTTACCAAACACAATGACCAATAGGACCAAATATATATATATATATATATATAGAGAGAGAGAGAGAGATGAATCCGTGCTGTCGAGAATTCATTATGATAAATAGAAGGTATAATTTTTCGGGCACAATATTTTCTTTTAATTTATGATCAAACAATAACGTTCTCTTTCTTCTGATTATCATTATAGAGATATGGACCCAGTTTTGGACCAGGAAAAGATAACTCGTAACATGGTATAAGTTTAGGGATATATTGAAGTAACAAGATACAGATGTCCTCCAACAGCATCCCGACTACCGATGTATCTATACAGATGGCTTTAAAGACAACGATAAAACAGCATGTGCAGCAGTATTAAACAAAATAATAAAAGCAAAATCTCTTCCCATGGAAAGCTCTATTTTCACAGCTGAGGCCTGTGCAATAGACTTAGTGTTATAAAATAGCCGAGGGATTTCGGTTCATGCATTTGAGTTTAGTTAGGCTGAGAACCTTTCGACTCAGCCAACCCTCGGCTATTTTATAACATACCTATCCAATTTTACGATACACGGGGTCATTGTGGGTGAAGTTTGTCGTAAATAGCGCTTTTTATAAATGAAAATTTGTAGTAACTTGTTGGTAGTCCGGGCTAATAATATTCGGAGATTAGAATTTTGATTCGAGATCTAGGAGATTTCGCTCATCAATGGGATTGCCGGAAAAATTTCGCATATCTGTAGTTAGGGCCTTTGGGACAGGTTTCGATGTTGGAGAATCGATATTTTGGGCGCCGAAGAAATCAGGCCGGGTTTTTGTTTAAGTGGTCGAGTCCGACTAATCGGAGGCACAGTGGAATGCTTCGGACGTTTCGTTGTCCTTATCGACAGGAAAATAGTCTCAGATATCTTGCCATAGAGGCAGAGCAACGAAGAGATGGATGCTTTTTGTGTCTGACAGGACAGACGGTTATTTTGTGAATTCCCCACTTGAGTGGGACAGTGAGGTTTTGTTGAGGAAGATGTTCGGAAAAACATGGGTTCGGAGATTAATTATTTAAGATATGCGCAGAGTTCTAGTGATCTCATTGGATGTGTTTGGAAAATTCGCGGACTCGATTTTGTGACGAGGGAGAAATTTTATTGAGTGAGCTGATAAAAGGTTTGGGTGGTTTAGAAAAGAACACCCGGTATTTTAAGGGCGAAAGAAATAAAGAAGATAAGAAAGAAGGGTACTCGTAAGCTGTTGAAAAGATGTGAGATAGACCGTTTCACGGTGGTCAAAAGTTGGAAAAAACGGGGAAACATATATCTTGGTTTGATTACAAGCTATGCTTGGTTGTGGAAGGTTAAAATGTGTACATTAATTAATGACAGAGATTACATGAGAAGGAGATATGAAGTTAGCAGTAATGAGTACGGACGTAGAATGACAGCAAAAGACATAATGAGCAATTGACCTGAGATTAAAAAAAAAAAAAATGAAAATAAGAGAACAAATTAAAGACTGAAAAAATATACATGCCGAACGAGTGACTGTTGAAAGAAATGAAAAAAAAAGAGAAAAAAAGAACCAGAAAATGTGGTTGGAAAAAGAAAAAAAAATGAAAAAAAAAACAAAAAACGAAGGACAATATGAACACTTTTTATTCTTATTTCAGTGACTTTTGAGCTTGGGAATGATGCATGTTTTGTTTTTTTATTGTATTATTTGGTTGAAATTGTATTGCTGAAAATTTTGTTGCTCAGTTCGACGTGAGGAGGAGCGGCACCGTAGTTTTAGAAAATAATTTGTCATCGTCGATGACAAATGATTTTATTGTGGTTGGATAGGTATGTTGTAAAATAGCCGAGGCATTTTGTCATAACAGTCCGAGACGATACTGGGTGACAAGGTGCGGGTGACGTCACGCACCGGAAGCACGCGGAAGTTTGTGTGAGAATTTGAAGAAAATAAGAGTCGGGACCTAGATGCCAAACGAGACAGATCGATTTTTGGAGCTCGCAGGAACGAGGCGAAATTGCGCCCTATGGTGGGGGGCGCTCGAGTTGGGGGCCAAAATGAATAAGACAGCATAGAAGATTGTGTCTCTCCTCCTTACGTCGAAACGTTTAACTCAAATTTAATAAAAAGGTTTCGTATCTGAACAAGAAGCCGTTGCGTGTTTTCGAATTTCGAGATTCCTATGTTCTTTATATATTCTATAGTAATGAACATTATATGTCCATTTCGCACATACGGTTAATTGTGAATATGGTACATTAGCTCTCGACATTATTCTCGAAAGAAAAACACAAAAAATTCATAATATTCTCAGACTCACTCTCTGTCCTATTATCATTAAATAATAAAAAACTAGAGCCCCCACTTATTATCAAACTACTTTGCAGACTACACTCAACATCAAACAAAGAAATAGATTTATGATGGATTCCAGGCCACATTGGGGTGAGAGGAAATCATAGAGCAAATGCGTCAGCAAAATCGGCTTTAGACTTGACTCCCGACAAGTACAACATCACTGATCTGAAACCCAAAATAAATAATTTCCTCCATAAAAATGGCTACAACGCTGGAATAGAAATACCAATAATAAACTATTCCAGGTAAAACCCTTTGTGGGAAAATGGCGCCCAGATTTCCGAAAATCGCGAAAAGAACAAGTAACAATAACGCGATTGTGTATTGGTCACAGCAGACTTACGCACTCTTTTATACCCAAGCAAGAACAGCAACAACAGTGCGCGACATGCCAAACGACCTGCACAATCAAACACGTTCTCCTTGAGAGTAAAGTTTTAAATGACACCAGAAAAGCACTATTTCCACGCAAATACCATGAAGGACTTATTTGAGAACGTCCTCATGGATGATGTTTTGTCGTTCTTGAAAGAGACCGGGTTGTACCAGAAAATATAGACTTGGTTAAAATCCTGAAAACTCAACGAACAAATCAACTGAAAGTAAATTATTGCTGAAAAGAAATTCGTTAGAAGAAATAGTCGTGAGAAATAATAATAAAAAAAAAACTATCATCACTAAATAAACTAATGTCATAGAAATACTTGAAAATATTTACTCATATGCGAGTAAATGAGTTGTTTGGTTTTAGTATGGTATCATCAAATTATGTGTTAACAAATCATACATATAATATGTATAAACAGGCTTTGGCATTAAATAACCTATAGAGGTTTATAAGCCATTAAACCCAACCAACCAACATCTATCCAATCTCCCAACGACCAACCGACCCACGAGAGTACTTGGCTCTCGATTAATATAGGATTTGGAAGAGTTCATCAATATAACAATTATTCATATTGAAAAAGACTAATTTTAATTGATTTTAAGAAATTTTGCAATTTTATCTGTACAGTTAAAGTGTGTTAAAAAAAAGCGTGTACTATGGCATACTATACCGGGTCGTATAAACTTATAGTATGGCATATTATTGGCTAGGACATATAAGCTTGTAGAATGGCTAGGACGTATAAGCCTTTACTGTGGAATACTATTGGCTGGGACGTCTAGGCTTGAAGTATGGCATAGTACTGAGCGGGTCGTATAAACTTGTTGTATAGCATAGTTTTGATCTGGACATATAAGCCTTTAGCATACAATTAACCGGGTTGTATAAGCTTTTAATACGTCATAGTATTTACCAGGACGTATATATTAGAAGAACTTGTCAAAGAAGAACACCTTGTGTATGGTTTATCATCGTAGGAATGTTGAGTAGAAATTCTGGACATTGCTATTCGCATTTCAATTTGTACTAATGCTCTTGGAAAAGGCATGAATTTAGTTCTTCTCTTCCCTGACTATGACTAAATGGTTGGGCAGAATTGGTCTTCACCTAGTTAAGGTAACTAGTTTTAAAGAAGGAAAATATTGAATTCACAACCAACAGTATAAGCCAGGTAAGGTTTCCTTCATTACTACTGATGGCATTTAACCTCGTACAACCCGACACATGTAACTTGAAGAAGAGATAGATACCGCTAAGTAATTCTTCCTTTACCATTAGATATGAATTAATCGGAATTGTACCCGAAGATCTCAAAGCCATATGAAGCTCAGGATCTTAGACTCGACCGATTTTACTAGTGTTATTAAGAGTCAAAATTTCGGGTAAGATAAATACAGAGTGACCTATGGAGTAGGTGAGTGATCATCTGAGTCCTGAATAACAAGCAAAAGGACGTATCAGCGTCAAAAGTCAAAGAACTCGTGTAAAATATCTATGAATAGAAATTAGAATTCAAAGCAGAAAGCCGTGTTTAGCCATTAACCCGAAGAAGAAAAAAATGTTGGAATGCAGCTTCCCTAGGAATCTGATTTCTTCTTTTTAAAGGTCAAAGTCATGGACCAGCGGATATGGAGATCTAAGAAAAAGCTGAGCAACTTTCATCCCTAAAAAAGCAGTGTCAGACGACGTACATGTTTTCAATTAACTCATATTTGTTCTACAATTTTCTAAAAATGGCCTGTTAAGCTGATTTTTTCTTCTCTTATTATGCCGTGTTTGTATCTGTGTATTCATATCTAACTTTTGGTCATACGAGTAGAGAGTTTGCCCATGGTCCGGGAGACCGGGGTTCAATCCCAGGTAGAGTCATTCCAAAGACTAGAAAAATGGTACTTGATGCCGCCTTGCTAAGCCCTCAGCATTATAAGTTGAGGATCAAGGCTGAAGTGAAGCAATCCTGGGAATGGAGTAGCACCCTCCCGAAAACCTCGGTGTAGTAGCTATTGAAAAAGGAGCCGCTGGGTCACCCTCGACAAAAGTCACCAATTTCACATTAGTTCTGTAACATGGTTTAACCGTTGGGGAACGTCTCAAGTAGCGTGTCTTGAGCAGCAATTGTCTGTCCGATCCCATCGTTTTCTAGACGTGCATCTAGATTGAATTCAAAATTTTTCTTCTCCTATTCTGGTTACCCTACCAAGAAAGGAAATATTGGTCTGCTTTACTATTTACACATAGCTTGGAGAAAAAGTATTTTTTTTTCTTTTTGCCAAAAGCATTTGCACGAACGCAAATAACTTTGACCGGAAATTGAACTCAGCTTGATGATTCCTTTATCCTTATTGATAACCGTCACTCCACCCACAAATATTTGCTTGTGGCTTCATATATTTCTATAATAATATTTTTCTCATAACTTCATGCTGATCTTATTTCACTTTTTAACGTATTGGCTGCTTCGTTTCATTCAGTTCACACGCGAACACCCACGAACACACGAGAAATCATCCTGTCAACATTTTCAACTGAGTCTCTTTGGTTTCATGTCATGGCCATATAGGTTTTCTTTAAATGACAGATGTCCAAGTATCTGTTGATGTTCAAGTCACCTCAACTACCATCAGCATGATGACAATCGACCTATGCAGAAGTAAGAAATGGAATCTGTTTATTAATTTTTCAGTATTTACGTGGGTGGGCTGAAAAGTTCTTAGACTGAGAAGTTCAGATGATAACGATATAGTAGCTGTTTATGACTTATTAACCAAAAGGATTCAAGCACTGCAACACTGTGTGGATGGCAAGAACGGATATGGGAAAAATAAAACTCATTTTGTTACATTCCATTTGACTATCTTTGTCAGCCTATTAACATTTTAGCAGACCCTCATAACTACAACCCGAAACGTTGTAGTAGGCAGCAAACCCGGATGTGAATACACAGGAATAAACCAAAAAATATACACTGTCCCTACCAATGGTGTGATGAAGAGTAGACTTGCCTAACTTTTTTTGCCGCGTCAAGTATACACCTATCGGAGAAAATATACTCTCATCCCAGTCCGAAAAGTTGGAAGATTTGGATGAGAGCGTCCAAAAGACCGCGCGATTTTGCATCGACTTATTAATTGATTGTTTGATTGTAACGGCATGTCAATCCCTATAGGGTAAATTTATACCATGGGGTGTTAAAATTGCGTTTATAATTCGCTGACATTTATATTATTTGTGTAGAAGTTTCATAAGATCTTATAATTTTAAACTGTCCGATCAAATAAACATAATTTTCAAACATATCTGTTTAACCCACAGAAGGTACCCTAACAGACTCTACAGATTCAGGTGAAAGTGGACCTCCGAGTAATGGTAATGAAAGGGTTCTCTACACTTCTCAGATCTATAGACCTGGAGGCTCATCATCAGATTCTGTTGAGTCTTTTACCTTTGACAGCAATTTTTGGGGATGGGTCTTTGTCCTCTGCAGACTTTGCATATTCTAAGCCTCACAGACAGGACTGATTTATTGGGCACAACGGGTCTTTAAGTCCCATAATTTTAATACAGTATCGGCCATAAATAAGAACACCATTTTTTATGAATGATAATTTTCTTCTAAACCAAATATACCTGCGTTGTATTATTGCTAATGGAACATTATGCAATTAAAATGTATATCATTGGTTATATATTATACAGCATTATAGAGCATTAAACCCGAATCTTTAACATTATATTCACTAAACGCAAATTTATAAAGAGATAGATTTTTAAATTAGATTCTTAATATTCAAATAGCAAGTTCAAGCTTCTCATTATTGGACATTTTTATATTGTTTTAGCATATCTTTGACATTGTAATCAAGACTATCGAACACACTTTTATACGAAAACATCATATATATATATATATATATATATATATATATATATATATATATATTAAATAAATTACCATGGCCAGAAAATCCAACAACCACCCACATGCGACATACGGAACACGTAACTGCTGTTTCCACCTTATTAGGTCTCATCAGCAGTGCATACCATAATCTCCACGACTAGAGATCGAACCAGTAACCTCAGAATGTAGAAACCGAAATTCTACCAATGGGTCACCAATTCATGCCACACATAAGCGATACCAAATCAACTAGACATGGTAAGAATGCGTAACCAAATAATCATATGTATCTTGAAAGTACGTTTTTACCCTACAGAGGACACGACCACCCCTAGGGCCACGACTTCCCAAGTAGGTGTCATGCATCCGCATAGTTATATCCTACAGGGCAAGAATTATATATATATATGTATAAGTGTATGTGTATGTGTGGGCATGTATATATATATATATATATATATATATATATATATATATATATATATATATATATACTGATTGTATGTGGACAGTATTTCTTCATTAATGCATATTTAATTGAACAATATAGACATCTTTTGTCTATATAAATTTGTCTATATCCTTTCCAGTTGCTGAATAGATTTAATAGTATCCAGCACGAGTTAGTAGACGAAACTCCCATACCTAATTGTTACCCTTGTACTTTCAGTCCTATCTTGGACCATCATCAGGGGTGTGTATATTGCAAAAAGCGATGTGACCTGTTCATGTACATTACTACTTTGTAAGTGTTTATTATTCATACTGGTGTATTGCTATAGCGTTTTATCCGTTTCTATAAGTTGCAGAGAAGCTAAAGACATTTAAGTACATTAGTAATAGCTTTGAAACTGATTCTATTGAGTTTAGATTGTTTCATTCTGATATGGAGTGCCAAGAGAATTTGTAATTTTTGTTTATCATTTTGTTGTTCTAATATTGTTGTGTTTTCGGTAAGAATTTTCCAAAACTCAGATTTTGGACAGGAATGTTTTTATATGTTGTGCTAATGAATTGTTATCAGATAGATGCATAGTGAGTAGTCTTGATAGGGTAGTATATGATGGCCCAATGTCGGCCAGAAAGTACTAGGGTATCAATTAGTTATGGGAGTTTCATCAAACAATTCCTGCCGGATACGATAAAATCAATTCAGCAATTCGGCAAAACGACACAAACAAAAATATCGACACGAAATATGTCTATATTGTTCAATGAAATATACTTATTGTGATATAATATTTTTCTGGATTTGCGACTGTTATCGGCCACACACGATTAAAAATTCTGAAACTGAAAGTCCCCTGATTTTAATAAGTCAGGCTTAGAAAGTATAGAGTCTATCTCTTACAGAGGGAAAATACTCAGAAAAAATTGTCCTGAATAGAATATTAACCTGTATCTGATATTTAGTTTCCAGTTTTATGTACCTGGGTAATGTAGGTTGTCCCTTTATTATTATTACTTCCAGTTCCACTCATAGCCGCAGGGCTACTACCGGTTAGGGTCCCATCGATGCATCAAATAGATATGTTAAAAATTATTCATATTCAATAGGACCGGGTGCAAAAATTATAAACTGTAAATATCATAATTTTGATATATATAACTCTACAGGAAGGCATCTTTATATACTAAATCCTACAGGCATCATTTGTTGAAAAAAAGATTTAAAAATATTGAAAAGAATGAGGTGGAAGGTTTTCATTTACACACACACACACACACACACACACACATACACACACACACACAAACAAACAAAAAGAAGAACAAGGTGTCATTGATGAAAATTTTGGATTCCTAACCAAAAAAGTCCACTTGTGATTGAAGTGCTTGGCTGGTTTCCGAAGGATATGTTGAATTTAATTAATGAATTCAAATTTAGAAAAATTAACAATGAATTTCAAAAGAGACTCCAAGAAAACAAGCTGAGAGTAAACAATTCAGACGTGATATTTGTTCCTGACCACAAAAGGCGCTCCTAGTGTTGGAAAAAGGAATTAACTTGGAAGCAAAATGGAAAGCAGCCGAGTTGAAAGTGACCACTGTAAGGAATAGAATTGCAAAAACAAAAACAAGAAAATAAAAACAAACAAAAATCAACCAAAAAACAACAACAACAGAAATAAAGCACCATTTATAACTCTGAAGGACCATAAAGAAGATTTTACGAGAAAAACTGAACGTAGATTTTTAAATCCAAATCAAAAAAATATAAGTAAAGTCTGTAAAATTAAATTAGAAAACATATGTACAACATCTGGTAAAGCAGATGAAAGAACATAGAATGGTAAAGCAGATGAAAGAACATAGAATGGTTCAGAAAATTAACAGATAAAAATATTAGTTTGATATAAAGGATTTCTAATCTTGTATAATAGTAATACAAGAGCCATTGATAGAGCCATTTACGATGAGAAAACTTATGCAAATATAAAAGACAAAATTTTAGAGTTATAAAATATTGTTGGAAATATTTATCATTTTAAAAGAAACATATTTGGAAAAAAACAAACAAATTTAGAAACTTTGACATTTCTATCGTGGGTTTTGATGGCGTACAAACATGGGAGTAAATTGAAATATATTTACTACACAAAATAGTAAACAAGAAACACACTGATTTGTAGAGAGATGAAGGGTTATTGTTTCTTAAAAGCAAAATGAAATATCTAAGGATATAATATGTAAAAAGTTCCTAAAGTTATTGAAAGAGAAAAGGTTTAGAATTAAAATAGAAAGCAAACATGAAACAAGTCAGTTATTGAGATGTAACATTCAACATAGAAAAAAGTAAAGCGTATAGAATGCACAATAGTGTGCCTGTTTACATTAATACAGAGTTCATTCACTTTCTGACTCTATTCAAACAACTTCCGACTTCAGTGAATCATAGATTGTCAGTAAACTTTTGTTATAGAAAAATTATTCCAAAAGGACAATATGAAACTGCATTATAGAATATTGGTTGTCTACTCTTTTCTTTTATAACGAGGACATGTATAATAACAAAACTCGAAGAGGTACAAGTATAATCTAGTTTAATAAAACAATTTAAATCAAAAATGGAAATAATTTTATTTAATTTGATTGATAAATATTTCCAGGCAACAAGTAAAGTATATTAAATATCTAATGAAATATAATAAAAATCTACTTTTTATAGACATTGTGAAAAACAAAACTGATAACAAACTGGATATAATCTAGAGAGGATCGATCGATGAACTGTCAAAGAAAATATAAGATAATCACCCAGCTTCATTTAGGAATAAATGGTTCACAAATTATATGAGATTTATATTTATATGTAAAATTATATGAGATTTATTTTTTATTTTATATATGTAATGATTTATATTTTATTTTATATATGTAAATTATATGAGATTTATATGTAAAAAGTAAAATATGTGGAAGAAGCAAAAGTGAAATGTTTTATTTTAATGAGAGTATAAGATTGAAATGAAGGATTCAAGCATTGTAAATTGTGCTTGAAAGAATAATTTGATATTTTCTTGATCCAAGAAATCTTTTAAATAAGAAATTAGAATTGATATCAAAATGTCACCACGAAGCTAAACACCTACATTGTAATTTGTCGGCAGATTCAAACACTTATCATATATCCCCCGTGAACATATATCATTCTTTGAAAACACAATATATTTAATAGAACTCAAAATGATTCAATTGACTTCAGACATAGGTTCATTTGAACATTGCTTTCGTGCTTCTCGATGTTGTTAGTAAACTAATGCTATATTTGAAAATTATTTTTATATTTCATGATTAGAATATTGGAATCTTTTCTCCGTACTTTTGTGCATAGGACGTTTTAATTATTTTGCTAGTTTTATGATCATTTTAGATCTTATCTAACATATCTGACCGTATCTGGCAATGCTGTATATATTTGCTAAAAAATAAAATAAAGAATTTTTATTTTTTAAAGTTATATATATATATATATATATATATATATATATATATATATATATATATATAAATGCTAATGTTAGGTCTATTATAGAAAATACCCATAACTTATAGATTGTTTGTTGCAAACAGTGACTCCATTTACTTGAGACTTTAATGATAACAAGAAGAAAAGAAAAATCTTTTAGATAAGATATCAGATGTTTTGAGACGCGGGAATATTAGAACATGAATTACACATGAGTGTTGTCTGAACACACACACACACACACACACACACACACACACACACACACACACACACACACACATATATATATATATATATATATATATATATATATATAAGAGTGAGAGATAGAGATAGAGAGAGCGAGAGAGAGAAAGCGGGAGAGGGAGGTAAATTTTCGTCACACTGCATTAAGAACTAAGAAAATAATCAATGGTCCCTCAAGAGCATTGAATATTTTCTTAAGTTAATGTAAAAATTTTAAAACTCACAAATCATCTTCCCGCTACAATGCCTACACGAATCTAATATTCAGATAAATAATTAGACATTTTTTTTCTTGTTCTCTCCCATTTAGTCTCTATGTGTATGTCAATTTCCGTCTATGTGTCAGCCGATATGTATATGATGAATGATATTCCTTTTAACATATATCTATCATCTTTTGTACATAATACTAACCTGTTGGATCATATGCACGTGCATGACAGAGTAATTCAGATAATTTAATTGGAGAGATGGAAATTTTCTGATAAGTGAAAATAATGCATATAAAATCACACACACACACACCTATCTATCTGAAAGGTTCATCGGCAAAAAAGAAGATACGATGACGTAATGCTGTTGATAACTTTTATCATTGAGCTCTAATCACTGCAACACACAAAAAAAAAATATGTTGGTTATATTCTATGAGACTATTTTGGTCAGATTTTGACATTTTCAGCACAGCCCCATTATATATATATATATATATATATATATATATATATATATATATATATATATATATATATATATATATATATATATATATATATATATTACAGAAAAATGTAAATACCGGCGATCGTATGTAAATACAATATATATAGACATAATATTCAGGGGGAATTATCTATAATATACATGCTAACGTTCCCGCTTTGTAAAACTTTCTTCAGGGCAAACAGTATACCTATGATAAACTGAATTGTTTGAAATAGAAATGTTTATGAGTAGAGTGTACGCCCATGGCTGGGAGACCGGGGTTCAATCCGAGGTCGACTCATTATTGTTACTTGATGCCGCCTTGGTTAGTATTATGAGGTAAGGATCAAGGGTAAAGTAGAGCAATCCATGGAATAGAGTAGCACCTTTCCCTTTACATCAGTGTAGTAGCTATAGAAAAGGGAGCCTTTGAGTCACCTTCGACTTAGTTTGCCTAATTTATTTTACTTAGATGTAAGCAAATTGATTCAGCATTAATTAACCTACAATGGTTGATATGCCATAAAACCAAACCAAACCTATAAATATAAAGGATGTTTCAAATTAGACGATATTCACAGTTCCTTAGAAACCAAACAGTTTTTATATTAAGTTTCTAAAATGATACTTAATGTAATTAATAAACAAAACAAATATTCTTGAAGCTTGCATTATATATTTTTTAGTTAAATTAGATCTAAATAGTTACAATTTAACTAATTCAAATTGGACTTTTTATTAATTAATACTAAAATATACTTACATTCATTATTTTTATAACGATTTGAAAAGTAAACTTTTAGTTTAAAAACATATTTTGACTTGTAAAACAAAAACAATGACGTCATTGTATTCTTAAAAGATTAGGCCAAAACCATAGACTCTATTTTTGAGAATTTTTGACAATTTCAAATTCTTGAAAATAGTAAAATATATAAAATCGAAGGCTATTAACGTTGAAGAACGATCAGAATTTGTCCTTTTATAGTATCATTTCTTGATTTTTTAGATGACATCTATTAACGTTTCTAAGATTGCATTGAAAATGGCTAAATATTCGAAATCTTCACTTATCTCCTGTATAAGATCTACATCCTCTGAATACATATATATATATATATATATATATTATAACAGTGTTGGTTTTCACAATCTTACTTCGTGGGTTTGTGGCAGAACAAATACGATATAATTTGGAGTGTTCAATATTTGTGATAAAGCTATGATATAATAATAAAAATAACAGATACATATTGGATTTTATATTTATTTAATAGCATGGAAACTTGTCTGCGACCACAGCTTTCATGACGTATTGAGTGTCGTTTATAAGACGTAATGAAACCTGTGGTCGAAGACAAGTTTCCATGCTATTAAATATATATAAAAACTAATATAAATTTACTCATTATATATATATATATATATATATATATATATATATATATATATATATATATATACACGCACACACACCTACACATATATATTGACGGGGTATAAATAAAAGAATACAATCGATACGATTGTCGTGTAATAATGGATAAATGTTCAATATATATATATATATATATATATATATATATATGAAAAAGATATGATATTAAAGGGTTAGTAATTCTTTACACATTGATTCAAGTTTCTTGCGGGGAAGACAATCATTATGACACAGTGAATGGAGAAACAATTTTTTTAATGAAAAAAGGAAATAAAGAATAAAGGTAGAAATATAAAGCGAAGAAAAACAGAACAGCATTTTGAAAAGCAAATGCTCATCAGAGCGAGTGAAAGTGAATAGGCAACAAAGTCAGTCCCGCGGCAAAATATATGATATTTGCATTTTATGTATCTTGACATCTATTCCGTTTTTCTGTTAAACAATCTCGTAATAACCTTGAACTGCAAATGCTGTTTTTCCTCCGGTCACAACCAACCATGTGTCATTTACTACCCGACTAATTCTATATTTATTCTCTACTATTTGACTGCCCTGATATTTTTTTTTCGTGCGTGCGTGTTACGTGAACTTCCAATTTAACACGTGATTTTACACCACACGATAATTACGACTCATAACTCACTTTTTTTTCTCATTTTTTCTGTGATTTGTGCACACAACAGAGCTTCAAGTGTCTGATTTCTAGTATCCAAAATTATATATATATATTTTTTTGGTTTTATGCTTGTTACGCTTGAGGGTATTAGATATTCTGATAACATTTTCAGTTAGTAACCATCTAGGTGCATACAAACACTCATTAATAATCTTTACCTGAATATAAAAATATAACCCTATGGTAACAATAAAAAAGGATATAGAATGTAATAATAAAGATTCTGAGTATTCATGATACATCACTTATTTTAGGAGCTGTTTACATATTGATTTCTATATTAAATCGTTACTTACTCGAATCGAACTATTGTATATTTAAAAGTATCGAGACTGAAGATATCAAGATAGAAAGGAGCAATAAATGAAAAGTTACTTTAATTAAGAACTTTTTCATGCTCACTTTTCTCGAGTGCATTTCTCTTCACACACACACACACACACACACACACACATATATATATATATATATATATATATATATATATTGTCACGTGGTCTCCCATTGAGTGAGGAGAAATAAGATTACTACTAATTCCTCAGTATTCGAATTAACAGTAGCAAGCCGTCAAAGAACGACCGTTAAGAGAGATAATGTGGCTCAATCCCAAAGTAACAAATCCAGGTCAGAATGGAAAAACAGATGTTTGTACTTGGTGACCTGATGGATAAAGAATGGGATACGGGGTGACATATAGTAGCCCAAACGGATCGCCTGACCAGAGAGAAGAAGAGAGAAGCCAAATGATTGGCTGGAGCCCTGGGACGGAAGTGGGAGGTCCTTCCGTCAGAAAATTAGTCTTGGATCAGACATCGCCATGAACAGATGGGGTGCAGCTAAAACCAAGACCATATCTTCAAGCCGGTACCAAAAACAACATAAAGTCTGTTAGCCCATAAAAGAAAAATGCTCTCCAAAGGAAAGTCGTCTAAAGATAAGTAGACTTTAAAACTGTTTCTCCCTATACCCAATTATATATCCTCTCTCTCTCTCTCTCAAGTTGAAGAAAGACTAAAAACGAAAGAAAAGAGAAGAAAGACATTTGTGTTCATGTACTATTCATTTATAATATAGCCGACTCGTTAAAGATGTGTATTTATGTGTAGTAAAAGATTGATGTATTTTAATGTTCCCACGTGCTCGAGTCGTTCTTTGTATCGTTTACTACCAATTTGTTATTTCATGTTTCTTTTTCAGCTTCTATTCGCCTTATGTTATGCTCGCTTAAAATTGTCCTATAAATTCCTTTAAAATTCTTATACGGGAAACCGGAGTTGTCGACTACTATAATTAATATTATTACATATAAATCTAGGGGTCCATATTTTCCATTGTTGTAGGGGAGGAAGAACTAGTGGCCTTGGTGTGTGGGTGTGTAGTGTGAAATTTGGAAACCCCTTGCCAACGGCGGTCAGTCTAGCCATAAATTAATCCCTCACATAATATGCCAGTTCCTATATGCCCGAGGAAAAACTCTGAACGAGGACTTATTCTACAAGGGATCAAGTGCCAGTTTGTCCCGTCTTAACACGTGCGAAAAGTAGAGTCCCGTTTTGGGATTTTAGTAAATTTGCCGTTACAATATATATATCCAGTCAGCGTCCGACGACCGAAGACAATGGGTGGGGATGTTTTGCGAATAGAATATATGAAGAATTTCATATAAATCTATGGGAGTGATCGATGTATGGCTATTGTTATATATTCTCTATCCAGTTTTATATAACAAAACTCACATACATTATTTTCTTCTAACTGTATTATATATATATATATATATATAGTAAAGTAAATTTGGTGACCTTTGTCGAGGGTGACCAGAAGGCTCCCTTTTCATTAGCAATAAAGCCGAGGTGTAGGGGAGGGCGTTTCGACGTGTGTGTTTGTGTGTTCCGTAGTTTTTGTTTTGTTGCATTATATGAATAAAAAAAAGGGCTATGAAAAGAGGGCTTTAACCCACATAATAGTTATTTTCGATGGTTTAAAAATCACTGGATTTAAATGAATTTAATCTACTATTAAGTTATATGTTCTAAGACCTAACAGAGGCGATGAACGATAGGGAGAAGTAGCGAGAGAGGGTCAGGGATATCCGTGCCTGCAGCACGACATGATGAAGATGATAAAGTTATATAAAAGTTGTTAAAATGTACCATTTAAACAAATGCGGTTTTCACTGTGCAAATGTTGTAAAATCCGTTGGTACTCCCAATCCCACTGGGATTGTATTGATAAAACAATCCGATTTTTGATGACGTTCGATTTCAGAAATGTTGATCAATATCCGCATGGTCTTCAACTGTAAGAAAAAGAGGATTGGCTCATCAATGAAATCGATTATCTTTCAAAGGCTTTGACAATCAGTTATTGATTATCGATTTGTGTACATGTATCATGCAGAATAAAAAAAAACTAAAAAAAAAAAGAAAAAAAGAAAAACCCAAAACAAATGCAATTAAGAAAAATATCCTCTCATTGTCATTTTACCTTTCAGTATTGATTATATATTAAACGATGATAATATTGAACATTCTGATTTAGAAATATTCGTCTGTCTCTTTCTCTATCACTCTTTAAATATATATATATAGTCATTCACAGACAGACTGTTTCATTGGCACACAGTTCTTCTGTAAGGTTAAACCCGTGAGATACTTCAAGCAGGGATCGACGTAAAGTCAGCTAGACATTTTAACCCAGAGCATTCGTCATTCCCAGAGTAAGAGAAGAAACTTTAGGCATATCTTCCTACATATACGTTACCGGCTACCTAGAGTGCTCAATTCTTGAGAAAAGCTATTGTATTTCAGCGTATGTAGCAGCCGAAAAATTTCCCCACAAGAGTGTGGTGGGGAGTATATATATATATATATATATATATATATATAATCAACCACAGACAGATTGTTTCATATAATCACAACTCTTCAGTGTGACTAGACATATAAAAGGCTTCAAGCTGGGATTAAACTCTAGTAAATTCTACGCCAGTTGAATATCTTACTCTAGAGCCATCGTCATTCACAGCGAAAGTGAAGGAATTTTACGCATATCTGTCGGCATATACGTTATCGGCTACCTGCATTGTTCAGTTCTTATGAAAACACACACACACACACACACACACACACACACACACACACATATATATATATATATAAATATATATATATATATATATATATATATATATATATATATATATATATATTATTTCCCGTTCCTCTAAGGTTTAATGGTACCACTACTGTATTTCTACAAGGATGGTTTTGGCATTAAATAACCCTGGAAGGTTCATAGACCAAAACCGTAGTAGATTATTAATGAAACGGTTTTCAAATATTTAAAATGTAATAGCTCTAAAGAAACAGGTGTTAAGCAACTGTCTCCTTACGTCCCGAATAACAGCATTAAATTCTATTATTACTCAAACAAATGAGATCTGATGAAGCTTTTTAAGCAAAATATGTCATCCAAATCAATTGTAAATTCAGCTTTCATTTTACAGTCATATTTCTTATATATAATCGAATATGTAAAAAGTATATACGTTATAAATTTCTTCGCTTACGCTGAGAGGGCGGTAGCTGTGGTGTACGATATCCAAGTGACGTAAAGTCAACCAGATTTCGATCCTAGCTTGAAGCATCTACTATTTGTAGTCAACCTGAAGAGTTTTGATACAACGAAACAATTCGTCTGTGAAAGACAATATACATACATATATATATATATATATATATATATATATATATATATATATATATTAAACAAGAATGCCGGCCAGATTTCTGGGGCTATTGAATCCTATCTATGTGTCAAATAGGCATGTTTGACATTTAAACTGAGTATAAACAAATGACTAATGCTAAATTGATATGTTTGAAATAGAACTGTAAGATCATTTAACTGTGTGTAAACAAATTACTGAGGTTTATTTGAATTGTTATCTATACAAATCAATTCTTGGGACCATTTAACTGTTTGCAAACGAATGAGTAATTTTGAATGGAATACTGAGTGTTAAATAGCAATGTCCGTAACCCCTTCACTGTGTGCAAGAAATGATTAATCTTGAAATATTATAAGTGTTTAATGGGAATAATTGAAACAATGTATTTTTGTAGAGACAATAGCAATGCAAGTGTACAAACAAATTCGTTGTAACTCATTTAAAAATGAAACTCTCAACAAAATTATCTCTTACATATCATGCATATTTATTTAATTTTATATAAATAAATGACTGATGTTAACTTTTTACTGTTACATAGCAATATTTGAAACATTTTAACCGTATACAAAAAATGAGCTCGGGCTTGTTTAAAAATGTCATCAATAAAATGTGTTTACAAATCATATATTCTTGATATATATGTACGAAGAGGATTTAGCATTAAATAACCGACAATACTTGAAATGCCATAAAACCAAACCAAACCAAATCCTGTATATTAAACATATATGTACGAAGAGTATTTAGCATTAAATAACCAACAATGGTTGATATGCCACAAAACCAAACAAAACCAAACTAAACAAGAATTGTGTATTTTAATTCTGTTTAAACTCAATGTCTTTTGAACGAAATATTTTTTGGGAAAACAAAGCTTATTAAGCATTTGGTGTAATTTTTATGAACCAGTACACTACACTCCTCATACCTTCTGAAATGTCGCTTCAGCATTATATGCAAATTTATGTCATACCTTGGGACTCCTTTCTGGTGGTGATATTGCCCCTCTGCAGGAGACACAGGCAGAGTATTCTAAGTCCTGCCGACTGTCAAAGGTTAACAACAAGTATAGCTGCTAGGAAAACTAAAAATGTTTGGGTGATAGGTTGGTTTTACATCATGTCAACTATTGTTGGGTTATTTGGTGCCGAATTCTGTGTTTTTGAAAGGTATCATATGGCTTTGAATAACTCCTACTCCAACAACAACAACAACAACTACTACTACTTCTACTACTACTACTACTAATGATGATGATGATGATGATAATAATAATAATAATGATAGTAATAGTTCCCAATAAACAATTATAACTTTAAGAAACTATTCTTGTGGCAAATAATTCATCCACAAGTTCCAATTATTGTTTAGATATTTGTTATCTTCCTACATATTTGACTGCTTGATGGGCCTTAACAGTTACAATCATTCCAGGACAGTCGACCGGGGAGTAATGATAAAAAAGAAGAGTTTCATACTCCTTCAGGAGAATATGCAGTTTAGTGTCATACCCAGGAAGTTTCCTTTTAGGGCCATAGACTTGTGCAGTGTTCATATTCCATCTGAAATTGTTCACGTTCATTTCACACAAATAACATTTAGAGAGACATGAATCTATATCTTCGAACAGGTTTAAGCGGGGATTAATCCGTATTATTGATGAGATATAAAGCAGTAAAATATATCGTACATTAATTAGAGAAAATATTGGCTTTGCTCAGATGCATTCATTTCCCCGAGAGATTACAGTAGAAATTCACCATGATATATTCGTCAGATTACTCTTCTGACTTGGATATCATGGGATAAATATATCTTATTATAATTGTGCACACGAAGATTCGATTTCTTTCTCTCTTTATTGTTTCGTTCTTTCATTTAGCTCATGAATTCAATTAGCCGAAAGTTATTGGGTTCATAGATCTTAGAATGTTAAGAACTGCGTTTGTATGCTGCTTCATGAGGGTCAGAATAATCATGACTTTATGAATACGATAATATAAAAGGGAAAACTAAGCATATCTATCTATCTATCTATCTATCTATCTATCTATCTATCTGAGTCTGTTTCTATCTAGGTATGTCATCATAATTTAATATCATTCCGTATTGATCTATGTATATGTCTGAACTTTTTTTAGATGTGGCTTAATGAGTATTAGTTTGGTAATGATTTTTGGACAGCTGTCATCATCTTTATTGAGTTAAATTGAAATACAGCGTTTCGGCTGCTATATCCCCCGGCATTCCTCAGGTGTCCCTTGTTTATCTGGACATAGAAATGATTGCCCCTTTAAAAATGATTTCCCAGGTTGAATCATTTCTATATCCAGATAAACTATAACCAAAATAATATATTCCTCTATCATTCTATTCTATCTTTCTTTTTATATACCACAGCTAGTGCCAATCTTTCTCTCTCAGTAATTATATATATATATATATATATATATATATATGAATCTATCTATCTATCTATCTGTTTAATACACGATCATATTCTATACTTCGTCGATTAGTCTAAGGTTATGTTACTTGTTTTAAGGCATATCAACCCTTGATGATTATTAAAAATAAACTTTGTTTATACACATATATAAGTTATAAGCCAATAATATTTAGGTTATTTTTAAATGAATTAGACATAGTTTGTTTGGACGCAGTTAAATACTTACAAGTATTGTTATTTAACATTAGTAATCCCGATCTAGTTTAATACCTAACATTCATTTGTACACCGTTAATACTATTTATCCTTTGTTTGAACACAGTTAAATGGTTTTAAGTATTGTTATTTCAGATTAATAATTGTATGTATTTATCAAGTATTCTCAACAATTAAAAACGATTCTCACGCATCTGCCTGGTTTCAATCGTTAATAATAATCCTTGCTAAATTATTGAACTGTTCTATTTGACCCAGATCTACCATTCTGCGATAGAGTAATGGCAATTAAGTGGTACTCCACTTTCCTAAAATCAAGAACTGGAGCCTCACCACCAGATGTCATTTAGTTTTATATCCAGAACAAAGTTTGAAGTATTGTTATCAAACACAAAATAATTCTACTCTGTATTATGTAATTTGTTTGCACACAGTTAAACGATTCCAAGTATTGCTAGCTCAGCACAACTGACCCTCAGCAACCACTTTTGAGATAAAGCGGGCAAGGGTACTTCTTTGCTATAATAGCAATGTGAAAGGGACAATTATATAGATGCTAGGTCTTGATATGACCGGCCGATTGATCGGATCAAGCCTCAAAATCCGCTTGTCGAGACGTATATGTGCCAAATTGAAGTGTTGCAAGTCACCTGACAACTTCGGTTGCCGGATCACGGACTGATCAGCTCCCAGGATTACCTTCTCAAGCATTAACGGTTACCACTGACATCCTCATTCGGTAAGTTGTATATATATATATATATATATGTGTGTATGTGTGTGTGTGTGTGTGTATGTTTGTGTATGTATGTATGTGTGTGTGTGTGTGTGTGTGTGTGTATGGATCATCACCATCATCAAAGCGTGCCAATACAAACGGATAGATTTGACTCTCTTTCGCCACCATTCCTATTGTTCATCGCAGAGAGTCTCCATGGTGTAACAACTAAAGTGCTGCTTTGTGGCGTAGAAGTAACCGAGTTTGATCCCAGCCACACTGTCACAGTCACTTTCAGACTAATATACTTGGAAAAGCATAAACACCATTACGCTACCGGCTTTGGGTCAAACCAAACCTGTCTCTCTTTGTTCGATCTACTCCAGTATTTAACCGTCAATAATTCGATCTATCTTTCTGTCTTATTCTCATCAGATCTATCTATCTATCTATCTATGAACAATATAGATATGTTTTGTCAATATATTTTTGTATATATACTTTCCAGTTGCCGAATTGATTTTATAGTATCTGGCGGGAATAGGTTGATGAAACTCCTATAACTAATTATTACCCTAGTACTTTTTCTCCGATCTTGAGCCATCATCAGGGGTGTGTATATTGCAAAAGCGATGTGACCTTTGCAAGTACATTACTACTTTGTTAGTGTTTATCATTTATACTGGTGTGTTGTCGTAGTGTTTTATAGAAAGCAGCTGTAACTAAAGACATTTAAGTACATTAGTACTGTATTCGAAATTGAGTCTATTGAGTTTGGGTTCTTTCATTCTGATTCTCGAGGCAATCCATTATCATCATCATCGTTTCATGCCACCAGCACGGATTTCCCTAACCCTCTGTCGCCATTTTTCCCTATCGTTCATCGCCTCTGGCAGGTCTTCAGGGCTACATCCCGTATCCTCACACAGCTGCTGTATGTATGTTCTAGCTGGTCGTCCTGCTTTAGCTCGGCCATATGTGGGGGTCCATAGGAGTACATCACTTATGAGGTCGTCCCTTCTCCTCCAGCAGTGTCCTGCGAGCCTGGTTCGTTTTCTTGATGGGAGGCAGGTGGCCGTATAGTTAGTGCTTTGTGGGGTATTGCCGCCAGGACTTGTTTAATATTACTCGCAACATTCTTGTGTAGTTGCCATCTAGCTTCTTCTCCAGCTGTTTTGTTAGCGTCCAAGAAGTGAATCCATACGGCAGTATCGACACGAACGCCATATCAGAATAAAACAACCGAAACTCAATAGAATCAATTTCAAATAGAGTATTAATGTACTTAAATGCCTTTAATTACTGCTGCTACTTGCAGAAACGAATAAAACTCTACAACAATACACTAGTATAAATAATAAACACTTACAAATAATAAGGTGCATGAAAAGGTCACATCCCTTTTGCAATATACACACCTCTGATGATAGCTCAAGATCGGGCAGAAAGTACTTGGGTAATAATTAGTTTTGGGAGTTTCATCAACCCATTCCCGTTGGATACTATAAAATCAATTCGGCAACAGGAAAGGATATATACAAAACAGTGTAGACAAAACATGTCAATATTGCTCAATGAAATATGCATTAATGAAGAAATGTTGCCTAAACACACACACACACACACACACACACACACACACACACACACACACACACACACACACATATATATATATATATATATATATGTATCATTGTACCATTTAAGATTTTACCAGAACATTTATCAAAGAATGATCGAAATATGAACTTTTTAATTCCTTTTCGATCACAGAACTCTTACAAAATCACCCATTATATTTTTATAGAATTAAAAATCGCCTTTTTGTCTTTTAATCTGTAAATGATTACAAAAATATTAAAACATTTTTATCGATTAAAATATTACAGGTCGAATTATCAAATAAATATTGAAAGAAAACGAAAGAGACAAACGGAAAACATCTCTTGAGGTCAATCGAATGATGCAAGACAACTTGAAAATACCAACCCCCGCCCCAGACAAATAAAACTTCCACTTTTGCGCCTTATCCTAAGAACAACATTAAAGACGGCGCTGCGAAAATATTTGTCAAAACTGACGAAGCTTTGCAAAATCAATGAAACGACAATCGACATAAAAGAAGTCTGTAAACAGTCTCATGTAAATGAGACAAAATAACTTCTATCGCTCTTGATCGATTAAGTGATTGAGTGATATCGATAATCGTCTGGTATTAACATATCTTTTATCGACAGGTACTCGCATTAAATGCTCATAAATAAGATTAGCGGCGAAGCAATTAGAACTAAGTGGTTTGGTTGACCTACTGCCAGAATAATTAATCTCACAGACTAATATATATATATATATATATATATATATATAATAAACTCTTCTGTTGACCTTGACAGTATGTGGACCCAATAGTTCAACTTAATATATGATATGAACTATTAGAACACCTACAGAGATAATTTGTTTACTGTACTGAAGGTTTGCGTAGAACCAGCTATATTCTATGGACAAACTGATAACTGATGAATGGCATGATGACCAGCTTCAACCCATATACTGTAACGTTACCGCCCTTGTCCCCACCACATTAGATCAGTCTTCTAACCATTCACTTCTTACGCCGGCCGGTGATCAACTAGTGGCCCGAGAGGGTAACGCACATTTCTTTACCGCTACAAGAATACGATCGGGGGAACAGGAGAAAATAGAAGAACAAACGAACAAACACGAACAAAGCTTGGGGTTAACCAAGAGCAGAAGGAGGAGTATGCAACACTACATGCATGTGCAGACTAACGCTAGCGTGGGTTAGTAGCGAAAATTCCACAAGCAACTGGAATGCCGACATCTTGACTCAATCTTCTTCGCTGGACCCTATATTCTCTGCTATTGTCACCGGAGTCCACTGCATCTGTCCGTGGTTCCACGCCAACTCTTCTGCTGACTCGCCTCTCTGCTGTCCCGTCGTCAACTGCCTGCCAGCTCCTTTGTCCAGCCAACTCTCTTTAGCGTCCCCTTACCATTTCCGTATACGGCGAGATTTCAGGTTCAAAAATCCTTTGTCTGGTTTCGCGCCAAAACAGATAAAGAAACCGTCTGCCTGGCGGGCCACCCATATAGTGCTGCAATACAACAGCTTTGTGCCAATACAGGATATAGCCTGGAAGACCTCCCGGGAGCGATGGACGATAGAGACAGGTGGCGAGAGAAGGTCAGGGATAGCCGTGCTGGCAGCGCGATATGAAGATGATGATACTTTATATATAGCATGGGTGCCTCTGGTGGTGTAATGATTAGCAAGCTTGACTAGCGACCCTTCATGAGTAAGTTCGGGTCTCATTAGTGCCTTGGGCTATATCTAAGCACAAAGCTTTGTAAATTTCGACTTTATATACAGTAGCGAGCATAAAAATCAGAACGATGTTAAGAAAAAGTCTAAATGTGAAACAACTCTTTATTTTAAAGCTTCATAGAACATTTTATCTCGGAAAAAGGATATAAAAGTAAATTATACAATTCCAAAATATAAAACTTACAAAACTTATTTTGATAAAGTTATGAGAATAATTATATAACATAAAAAAATCGATGATTAAAAACATCAGAACGATTAAGAAATCCGTAAAATTTAATAATTATTTTGTATTGTTGAAAAATTTTAGGGTATGAATATAAAATAGGGTATTTTACTGAATTACACTGGTTCCTGTATTGTAAAAATGGCGAAAAAATCTATGACATCATTGGGACTTAGAAAACTGATAGTGAAGTTACGTAATGAAGATAAACTCTCTATTGGGGATATTTCAAAGACTGTGGGGGAAATCTAAAAGTGTTATCCAGAGTATTTTCTGAAAACTTGAAGAAACTGGGTCATGGGAAGCCAAGAAACCATATGGCAGGCTTAGGAAAACTACTGCAAGGGAAGTCGGATGGATTGGTAATGAATCAAAAAAGGATCGATTAATTACAGCAGCCGCTAGGTCTAAAAGAGCTAATGCTAAACTTGGCATTAAAATATCAAGGCACACTATATCCCGAAGACTTAATGAAATAAATTTGAACAGTCCGGTAGTTTCTATGAAGCCTTACATTTCTAAAAAGAACAAAACGAGCCGATTGAATTTTGCCACTGAACACATCGTATGGACTGAAGAACTGTGGGATTGTGTTCCTTTCATCAATGAATCAAAGTTTAACCTGTTCCGTTGTGATAGGAGAAGGTTAGTTCGATGCAGTAATAACGAACGATATTCGCGTCAGTGCACTAAAAGCTGCGTTAAATTGGAAGGAGGTGTGATAGTGTTTGGTATGAAATTCATTGCTGGTACAAGGCCTCCCGTCAGTTTACACGGTAAAATTAACGCAACTGAAATATTGAAGCAACATGTTGTACCTAATTTGAGAACTGCATTTAATCAACCAGTTGTATTTATGCAAGATAACTTTCCGAATTAGGTAACGAAGACTGTTAGGATATTTCTTTCTGAGGATGATGTTACTGTTACGGAGTGGCCTGCTTAAAGCCCATACATGAATTCTATTGAGAATTTTTGGAAGTTACTAAATGAAAGAACTAAAGAAAAGAATCCAAGAAACGTCGAAGAACTATGGACTAATTTGAAGAACCCCCAAACGAATGTCCCAGATATGACACTAAGCAATCTAATGGTGTGGTTCCAGTGATGCTGGGGCTTTGGGGAATGCGGAGCACTCCTTCATTGCCATTGCTTCCAGGTCCACTCTGGTCTGGAATGGTAGCACTTGATAAGGCCCTATCTATTACTAATCTGCATACTTATTCTAAACTAAATTTTTTGAATTAGAACTGTTTGACTAAACTGAATTGTTTGAAGTGGAACTGTTTTTGACCTTGAAACTGCACTCACACTTAAGTGAATTGCATAATATAGAACTGTTTTAACATTTAACGGCGTGTAAAGAAAATCTATACTTATACTTAACTGAATTAGCTCAATTAGAACTCTTTGACTTAACTGAATAGCTTGAAATAGAAATGTTTTTGACAATAAAACTTTGTACTCATGCTTAACTGAATTGTTTGTAATAAAAGTCATTGTTTGTTTGAAAATGGATTTGGCATTACATAGTCTACAAAGGTTGATATGCCATAAACCCAAACAACCAAGCCAGCAGCAGCAAAGTTTGTCGACGGATTCATACACACGAACAAACTAGTGATGGCCAAATTAAAAAAAATTGTCTGCTCTGGGTGGATACAGAACGCCATTTAGATGATTTAACGGCTGCAATGGCCAATAGAAATGGATGGCGAAAGAGAGTCAAAAGCATTAGTGTTGTTGGCAAATCTTCATAAGCATAATGATGATATATCTATATCTGTAGGTGCATAATGATGATATATCTATATCTGTAGGTGCCCGTGGTGTAATGGTTATCCTCGAAGGAAATGGATTCGGTGACACGAGTTCAAATCTTGGACGAGACTGATTGCATTTCACATAGCACTTATTCCCTTGGGAAAGGTATGAATCCAATTATTCTCCCTCCAGCTATGGGTAAATAGTAAGACAGACTAGGTTCTTCAGCCTTGGTGAGGCAACTAGTTTAGGAGAAGGAAAACTCTGAATTCAAACCTGTTAAACTCCGCTTAAAAATTGACGTTGTGTCACATCCTGCCCGAGCGGTGGGGTTAGTAAATATGATATCTGTATGTGTGTGTGTCTCTGTGTGTGCCTGTGTGTGTTTGCATTTTAAAGCTTTTATTGCTTAGGAAGAGTGAACATAAACCCAGATCAAAAGAAGGGCAAATAGTCAAAAATATTTAGGTTTTCGAGCGATTTTGGTTCTGCCTCCAGCTATTTTATTGGAATGTACAATTATTTACTTACATAATCGCATAATGGTTATAGGACGAGACTGCAGACGAAAGGCAAACCAGTTCAAAGTCCACTTACTCAATTACATTCACATTCGAACTAATACTCTTTGAAAATGCATTGATATCTTCTTATTCCTTCAGTGATGAGTAAAACATAATCATTGTAGTTTTTCGTATGAAATAATCCACAAAGTTTGATTTGCTATTGAGCAATCCCCCCACAAAAAAAAACAAATAAAAAAATATCCAACCATATTTCAACTGAAAATTTGATTATGCATTTTCTGTGTATTGTTTAGTTTGTAAATTGAGTAATGAGATATAGTGTCGCGAAAATTTACCATAAAATTTTGTTGCATAATAACTTTATTGGTACTTCTTAAAAGCAGCTCCACCGGCATCACGTTTTTCTTAGAACAAATAATCCTGATCGCATTGCATATATGTTTGAATGCATGTATACTTGCTCACACACACATGCACACACACACACACACACACGCACACACACACACACACACACACATTGCCCAGTCGGCTGGGGCCGTAGAATACACCGACAGCTTCTCTGCAATGAGAGAGTGTCCTGTATATGACACTAAACAATCTGATGGTGAGGTTCCAGCAATGCTGGAGCTTTGGGGAATGCGGAATACCCCTTCATTGCCATCGCTCTCATGTCCACTCTGGCCTGGTGTGGTAGCACCTGATTGGGCACTATCTATGGGTTAAGTAGAACTAACAGCAGACATATGCTAAGCTGAATTGTTTGACTAAACTGAATAGCTTGAAATAGAAATGTTTTTGACAATTAAACCATACTTACAGTTAAACAGCGTGCTTATGCTTAACTGAATTATTTGAAAGAGAACTGTTTTTCGACATTAAAACTGTATTTACACTTAACTGAATTGTTACATATAACTGCTTGAATAGTTTGAAATGGAAATGTTTTTGACAATTAAACTGTGTACTTATGCTAAACTGAATTGTTTTAAATACAACAGATAATTTGCAGAACAGATTTGGCGTTAAATAACCTACAAAGGTTGATATGCCATAAAACCCAAGAAACCAAACCACACACACACACGCACACACACACATATATATATATATATATATCGTTCATTTTGTCAAAACTCTGTTTCTAGGATTATATCTATTGATAGAATGTTCAGATTGTGCATGATTGCAGACTTTTGCCGTTTGAAATATGGTTATATACATATATAAAAACTAGCCAGCTGATATGGATAGTTCCATTGCTGGTGGAATGGGCATTGGATGGATGATTGGTAATCGATTTTACTGATCTCAATTGAATCGCTTAAAGAATTGGGTGTCACCAAGAAAGGGGAAAAAATCCACCCTACCAGCTGTCTATACAATCCTCTAAAGAATTTGTTGCTTTGGATCCACACTGGTGCAAAAGCCATTTCTTGCCGTCTTTCATTCTGTTTGTCAGTAGAATAATTGTTACTCAGTTATTAATCGGAGTCAGAAGAAAGAAATCAATACATTAACTCTGCACACACACACACACACACACACACACACACACACACACACACACACGTATATATATATATATATATATATATATACAGGGTGTCCAAAAAATACATACACATAAAAAATTATTGTAAACGTAGTGTTTAATTAGAATTGTGTTATTTCAAAAGTGTAAAAAAGTGAATGTTGAAGGTTTTGTAGCGTAGACTTTGTCTTTCAGGTATCCTCATAAGAAAAAAAATCTATTGGTGTGAGGTCTGGTGAACGGGGAGGATATTCAACAAAACCTCTTCGTCCAATCCACTTGTTTGTCAAGACCTCAACGAGGAAGGACTTAACATCGCTATGCTAATGTTGGGGTGCCCCATCTTGCTGAAAATAAAACTCATCTTCAAAGTCTTCTCTACGCTACAAAACCTGCAACAGTCGCTGAATTAAGAGAGGCCATTGAGCATGAATGCGCCCAAATACCAGGGGAATTGTTTCATGATGTGTGTGATTCCATTGCTTGGCGTTGTCAGCAGTGTCTGGATCAAAATTGGTTTCAGTTTGTGAACAGGCAGTGAAAAAACAATAAAGTAATACTTGTAAAATATTTTTACACATTTAAAATAATAAAATTTTAATTAAACACTACGTTTACAATTATTTTTAATATGTATACATATTTGGGGACACCCTGTAGACATATATATATATATATATATATATATATATAAATTAAAAATAGGAAAGCTGCAGAGCTTGACGAGATCCCCCCAGTTGTATTGAGGACCAGACAATTCGACGACATACTGCTCCGACACTTCAACGCAGTCTATAATCAAAATCCGATAGACAGATGGAAGAAGGGAGGCATCTTCCCCTTCCCTAAAAAGGGTGACCTCGAATTAGCCAAGAACTACAGAGGTATAACACTTACATCCATAGCAGCCAAAATTTACTATGCCCTACTACGAAATCGCATAGAACCCAAAATCGACAACATTCTTAGGAAAAACCAAAATGGCTTCCGAAGAAATAGATCCACAACCTCACAAATATTGACCATCCGTAGAATCCGTGAAGTCGTACGGGAAAAAAACCTACAGGCGACATTACTATTTGTCGACTTTACCAAGGCCTTCGATTCCATTCACAGGGAAAATGGAACAAATCCTACAGGCATACGGCCTACCAAAAGGGACCGTAGCAGCAATAACGATTCTCTATAGAAAAACCGAGGTGAAAGTACGTTCACCAGATGGAGACACAGGATACTTCGACATTGTAGCAGGAATACTACAAGGGGACACGCTAGCCCCATACCTCTTTATCATCTGTCTAGACTACGTGCTTAGAACTTCGATCGACAAAATCAGAGAAAATGACTTCGAGCTGACAAAGAAAAGAAAGAGAAGGTACCCCGCAAAAACAATTACCGACGCCGACTACGCCGATGACATAGCGATTCTGGCAAATACACCCAACCAAGCCGAAACACTACTGCATAGTTTGGAACGAGCCGCCACGGGCATTGGCCTACATGTCAATGCACACAAAACTGAATATATGTGCTTTAATCAAGCAGGTGACATTTTCACACTAGCGGGAACTTCTCTGAAACTGGTAGATGAATTCACCTTCTTAGGAAGCAGCGTCTCATCAACCGAAAAGGACATCGACACGCGGCTAACGAAGGCATGGACAGCTATCGATAAGCTATCGATCATATGGAAGTCAGACCTGACCGATAAAAGGAAACGCAGTTTCTACCAGGCAGCGGTCGTATCGATACTGCTGTATGGATGCACTACTTGGACGCTTACGAAACGGCTGGAGAAGAAGCTAGACGGCAATTACACAAGAATGTTGCGAGCAATATTGAACAAGTCCTGATGGTAACACCCCACAAGGCACCAGCTATACAGCCATCTGCCTCCCACCACGAAAACTATCCAAGTTAGACGAACCAGACATGTAGGACACTGCTACAGAAGCAGGGAGAGCTCGTAAGTGATGTACTCCTATAGACCTCCACATATGGCCGAGCAAAAGCAGGACGACCAGCTCGAACATACATTCAGCAGCTATGTGAGGATACAGGATGTAGCCCTGAAGACCTGCCGGAGGCGATGAACGATTGGGAGAAGTGGAGAGGGAGGGTCAGGGATAGGGATATCCGTGCTGGGGGCACGACATGATGATGATATATATATATATAAATATGTGTACGTGTGTGTGTGCAAAGGATTTCGACATATTTTATACACAAATCAACCCACTTGGTACATAGTTTCTTATGTTTCTACAGTATTTCCAAATCAAAAATGGAAAGTTAATTCAATAAAAAAGCTATATATATATATATATATATATATATATATATATATATATATATATGAGGATCATTAAATAAGTTTTCAGACTTTATATATATATATATATATATATATATATATATATATATATATATATATATGCTGAAAAATCAGCAGTTGTTCCGTCAACTAAGTCGTTATCAAATGTCTGAGATCTACCTAGATTTCGAGACCAAAGTAATATTGCCAGTAATCCAGAAAGATTTTAGTTTGGGTTGGTTTTATGGCACACCAACCATTGTTGGTCATTTAATGCCAAATCTGTTTTTATACATATAAACAGTTTTACTTCAACTAATTCAGTTTCACATAAGTACACAGTTTAAATGTCAACATGGTTCACTTTTCAACAATTCAGTTTAGCATAACTACACTGTTTAGTTCTGTTTGATCCATAGATGGGACCCAATGAGATTCTACCTCTCCGGGCCAGAGTGGACCAAGGAGCGATGACAATACTCCGCATTCCCCAAAGCTCCAGCATTACTGGAACGTCACTATCAGCATGTTTAGTCCCATGTCCAGGACACCCTTTGGGTGAGTCTTAGCCCTCAGCAAGGATGCAGTCGGTGTATTCTCTAGCCCCTCTTAGACTGTGTCCCCAGCTATTTTGTCCTTCAGAGTAGGGATACGATTTATAATGCTGCTTATTTGTTGCATTTCCTACAACAATATGTTAATCCTATAATGTAACGTAATAATTCACTGAGTTGATAGTATATTATAACATTTAATGAGAATTTAATTTCCATAAAATCTATATATAATGTCACTGCATAAAATGTCATTATTATTATCAATCTCTATCTATTTATCTATCTGTCTATTTCTCAATTAAACACACAAACATACACACACACACACACACACACACATATATATATATATATATATATATATATATATATATATATATATATGTTAAAGTGCATATGAAGTCCTGGTTTTCGGAAATTGGTAATCATAGAGTAAATTCTAGATGGGATATTTTGCTTAATTTTACGTAAAAATCAATGAGTGAACATTTCTCTTTTAAGTGCAATCTCTCCCCCCCTCTCTCTCTCACTCACTCTCTCTCTCTCTTTCTCGCTGTCACGGTTATATCACGCACACACGTAAATAAACACAGATACACAGGTGTATATACGAGTGTCTGTCAATAATTAAAATGAATTTTTCAAAGCTAAGTGGTAAAATGAATGACAATTTAGAGTGGCACATTCTATAAATACTGAAAGGTGCTTATTTGCTTTTGTGCACCAGAAGGTTGTCAGCATGATCTTCTTTACTGATCGCTGCGCCCAGAACTTTTTCGCCTCTGGTGACTCAATGTGTTTCCTTTCCATTGATTTTATTTTCAGCTCAGACATATATTACAACAAACCCATTTTCAACCCATTTGTAAACATTTTGATTTAAAGGCCCTTCTCCATACACACCACACATTATACTGTAAATTTCTCATGGTTTTCTCTTATCAGCCACCCTAAGTTTGATGGCCGACCTTTGTTAAATCCTTAGAGCATACTGTTTGATTTGCCTCTTTTCGAATAGCCTCAAAACAAATATTTTTGAGAGAATAAAATAATTTGCTCTAAAAAATTTCAAACAATGCGGAAAAAATGTGAAAACAAACTTCCCTAATTTATTGATTGATCCTCGTATAAATATGGAAGTGTTTGGCATTTTCTTTGTATTTTTCAAGTTGGTCAGTCATTGTATTTACTAACAAAGCCTTTTAGTAGGCTTTGTCACTTCGTCTTGAGTACTTACACCCCTGGCCAATGAGTACGCAACATCACTATGCAGTATTTGAAATATCATCATATAATTTCAACGACATTAACTCCCCACAATAAAAAAAAAACAAAACATGGCAAGTATTAGGTTTAGTCACAAGAAATTAACTTTTTTCCTCTATTTTCTATATTCAATCCATATAAGATGATGGCATAACTTTTTACCAGGTATCTTCAATGGCACATTGAAGGTACAAGGATATAAGCAGTGACTAATAAACACCTGGTCTAAGATACGACGACATAATTCTGGATTGCTAAGTATGTGGCTTGAGGTACAGGGATATGAGCAGTGACTGATAAAATCGTGGTCTAAGATACGACAACATAAGTCTTGATTGATAAGTTTGAGGCCTCGGATAAAAGCATATGAGGAGTGACTGTTATGTTTATGGTTTAAGAGATAAAGGCATGAGTGGTGATAGCTTAGTTTTTCACTCTGATATATATATATATATATATATTATATATATATATATATATATATATATATATATATATATATATATTACTTGGTATTTTAAAACTTTTACCATGTAACTGGTACTTTTTATCTGATATTTTATACCTTTTACACATTGTCCGTTACCTTTTACCCTTTTAACCTTTTTACTTTCTTATTTAACCATTCATGGTAGAAAACTGGGCCATTAAGAGAAAAAAATTTAACACAATTTCCTCTGAAAATGCCAGTTTCTCTCTCTCCCCCTCTCTCTTACTCTTACTCTCTCTCTCTCTCTCTCTCTCTCTATGTAGATAGATAGATTGATAAATATGTATGTATGAAAACCTTAGAAAAGTTGTGAGAGAAGAATTTATCGCATATTTTATAAAAAGGGAACAGACAAAATATTTGCAGTAGAAAATCATTTCATGGCCTCTTCCAAATGCCAAGGATGCTGGAATATCTCTACGATATTGATCCCTAAGATTAGATTTGTTGGAGCGATTTCTTTTTATTTTTCTTTTCTTTTTTTATCAATATGTGTTTCAAGAAATCCTATAAATGCTGGATGAAATTAGCTAAGTTCCCAGTGAATCACGTGCAACCATGTAAGATCATCCAATCTAATTGAAAACTCGTTCGAAGAACGGATTCGGATCGCTCATAAATTGAGAGGAGAGAATATAGATTTGCATTCAACAATTTTCCATAGTTTGATCACCTTCAATAAAACACTTGTGAATTTCCAATTTCTCTGTAATTATCTAAAGTGTTAAACTGTATGTGAAATTGAAGAGAACGTTCTGAAAAATTTATACAACCCTCATATACAGTAGGGTCAAAAACTTATCTATAAACACTCATGCCCTTGTCGTATCTGCTCATATCCTTGTACCACAAATCACATACTTATCAATCGTGACTTATTTCCTCCTTTCTTAGACCAGGAGTATATCAGCCACTCCTCATATCCTTTTACTTTTGGCTAAAAAACCTATCAATCAATATTCATACCCTCTTTCGAAAACATAAAAAAACTGGTATAAAACCTAAAATCTTAAACAACCTGTCAGAAGTGTTACTTAAAGTTTTACGGATGATCGGCAGAATCATATATATATATATATATATATATATATATATATATATATATATATATATATATATATATATATATATATATATATATAAATGAACACAAACGATGGAATGTTTTTTCATAAATGTTATAAAATTTGGCGATCCTTAGAAAATATTTCTTTCTTTACTGTTAACATTCCTTGATTGAAAGACTTATGAATACCAAGTGATTGGCTTCAGAATTAAATTATTTGAACTTTTGCTTTCGCATATGTTGCCGAATATAAATGATTTATAAATAATGTAATCTCGTTTCTAAAAGATTACATTATATTGTAAGGTCAGTCAATAAAACCTAATTGATTCTTAAAGAAGCGATTTTGGAAAATAAATTTATTTTTTTTCAGGGACTTCAATGTTTTTGCGTAGTTTAATTGATTGTGTGCGTGTATATATATATATATATGGTGTTGACTATATATATATATATATATATATATATATATATATATATGGCGTTGACTAAACCGACTCACCCACTTAAGGTCCTGAAGTGTGATGGGTTGATGGGCACCGTGACAGGACTAAAAACAAAAGCTGTCAATAAAAGGGCGGATGAACTCACTCTTTGAAAGTCAACAGATATCCATTCCGTAATGGAGTTGGAGACCCTTAGGCGAATAGTAAGGCGACAATATCATCCTACTTTTCAGCATCTTCTGCAGTTGGACCAGTTCCAATATATTGACTTTTTTCGTACCTTTGGAATGGAAAGGCGAAGAGAGGAGCGGTGCCTACGGGAAAAGCATCCTATATAAGCTGATCAAGGTAAGTTGCATATGTTCTCACGATCAATTCAAAGACACACGCCCTCGCTGGCGCGCCACATACAGGGATATATACATGTATATCTTTCTCTCTTCCTCTCTCACTCTCTCTCTCTGATATATATATATATATATATATATATATATATATATATATATATATATATATATATATATATATATATATATAGACACGAGTGTTGTTCAAAAACTTTTAAGCTCCACCAAGAAAGAACCTATATCTGGACATATTTGTTGCTGTAACGCATCACTACTTCTTGCTAAACTAGAAAAAAAACATTCAGATTTCTGTCTTAATTTCTATGCTGGTGAGACCTCTATGGATGAAAGAAGTGTGCGATATATTTAAAACTTGTGTGAAGCTTAGAAGCTTCGGAACGACAAAACATTTTTCTTGAAGGTAATGAAAAATGTAAGGTAGCTGTAAAATGAACGTCTCATTTTGAAATAATTTAATTGAATATTTTAACCCGTTCTTGCTATGCATAATTCAAGAAAATATATTTCCCTTTTGATAGGGCTAAAAGCAGAAGCCATATCATTTTTCAAAAACGTCAGAGTTTTCACATATTGTGATGAATTGGTTTATTATGTAATTCAGGAAAGATAATAAATATATCGAGGGCATTATCTTTCTTCCTAGATCTTTTTTTACCTGAAAGGAACTGTAACACTGATTTTTGTTTGATTTTCTTTCCTCTGATTCCATGTTTTGTTTATTATTGATCAATTATTCTGGCTCCATTCACTCTTGATATCATCTTGATTCGTCACTTCCGGAGTAAACAGAAAGACACAGATAGCCGAATGAATTATTTATGTTGAACAGGATTTATACAACCGTTGCATATACAAATGAAAAAGTATTAGTAGGGCGCACACACACACACACACACACACACACACACACACACACACACACACACATATATATATATATATATATATACGTGAAATGTTTAAGAACATAAACTCACAGACACACGCTCTCTGTCTCTCTCTCTCTCTCTCTCTCACACACACACACACACACACACACACACACACACACACACACACACACACACACACACACACTAAACATAATTATATTTGAAAACAGTGCTAATGTCTTTAGTTGCTGACTCTATTTATAGAAACAAATTCGAAAAGTAAACGCTGCACAATACAACAGTACATGGTTTGGGTTGTTTGGGTTTTATGGCAAATCAACCTTTGTAGCTTATTTAACGCCAAATCCATTTTTTATGTAAATTATCTGTTCTATTTAAAGCAATTCAGATTTGCATAATAAGTACACATTTCAATTGTCAAAAACATTTCTTTTCAAACTATTCAAGCAGTTATATGTAACAATTCAGCTAAGTGTAAATACAGTTTTAATGTCGAAAAACAGTTCTATTTGAAATAATTCAGTTAAGCATAAGCACGCAGTTTAAATGAAAGTACGGTTTCAAAAACATTTCTATTTCAAGCTATTCAGTTTACTCAATTCAGCTTAGCATAAGTATGCTGTTAGTTCTACTTAACCCATAGCTAGGACCCTTATCAGATGCTACCACTCCGGGCGTGAGTGGACCTGAGAGCGATGGTAATGAAGGGGTACTCCTAATTCCCGAAAGCTTCAGCACTGCTGGAACCTCACCATCAGATTGTTTAGTGTCATATTTAGAACACTCGTTGGAGGGGGGATCTTACCCCTCTGCAGTGTATTCTACAGCCCCAGCCGACTGGGCAAACAACAATACAGACGCTCTTCTTCGAAGTAGTAATGTACATACAAAAGTTACATCACTTTTGTAATAATATCATCCCTTGATGATGGCTGATAGTCAGGCAGAAAGTACTTGGGAAATAACTAACTATGGAAGATTTATCCACCAATTCTCGCCGAATATCATAAGATCAATCCGGCAAGTCGAAAAGGATTAACCAAAAAATATGTTGACAAAAATGTCTATTATGTTCAATCAAATATATATAGTTATATATTTTACGGGAGTGCACATCAAGTGCCATTAAAATAAAAATTGGTTTGCTCGTTTTTATGGCATATCAACCTTTGTGAATCATTCAAAGCCAGATCCTGAATATATATATATATATATATATATATATATATATATATATATATATATATATATATATTCAGGATCTGGCTTTGAATAATTCACAAAGGTTGATATGCCATAAAAACAAGCAAACCAATATACATACTTCATCATTCATGTTGACTCGTATTTTTTTCATCTTTTATTCATTTATATTGAAACATATTCGTGTCGCAATTTCGACAACAGTATGGAACATCACCTACAAAAGATAATAATCAAATTTTAGTCTTCTGTGAGACTCGAATGCACGTTGTCTTCTGCTTTGGGTAAGTCTGATTATCTTTAATAGACACTTTACCAGAAATGGAAAAAAAGGTGGGGCCGTAAATTCGAATCTGACCTGGGGCTAATCCTTAGTTATTATATGCGATAAGATCTGTTCTGTGTCGTAGAAATAAAGGTCTGAATGAGTAACAAAAATTCAAATCTGGATGAAAATAATAGCCAAATTCATTTCTAATTTGGAACGAGATGAAATCTGATTCAACTGATGATACCTGCGATCTCTAGAAATGGCTGATTTTATATCCTGCTTATTAGTAAGAATCCCCCTAAAAAGGTGTATCCTGAGTATATCATCAAACTTTATTTGATGGTGAGACTCCTGCTCTGGAGTATTCCTTCATTGTTGATGCTCCAAGATTTATTCTGACCCGGATTGATGAAACCTGTTATGATCTCATCTTTAGGTGAAATAGATCTGTTTTAAAATTATTCCTGTTTGATAGAAACGAGTGATAAAAACTCTTATAAAACAATTACAGACCAAATGTAAATATGAACTTAAAAAGGACACGATTTTTAAACTCGTTGGGTAAGACAGGTTGAACTGCCATTAAAATGAACAAATAAATTAATGAATTAATCAGTCATTTAGAAATGAAACAAAATAAATAAATTATGATATCAGCATATTCGTTCGAGATTTGGAACTACTCATCATTGAAGCAGGAATAAATAGTTTTTTTTCTTTTGCGTCCGGCCTCTGGACTGACGGTGATCGAACAAAACAGGTCGTCGAAATTCAAGGCAAGTTCTGTGTCTCTTCCAATTAAAATATCAAAAAATTGTTGCGATTCCTGTTAGCAATTGAATGGATAACTATGTTGCTAATCACAATAAGTGGCGAATTTCGCTCTCTGAACAAGAATCACGTGTGTATCAATGTCAATCCATCAAAAGTCAAAATTAGTAGGGATATTATTTTTGCTGAAAAAGTTCTTTGAAAATCAGTCGATAAACCTTGTCGAAGTATAGGATAATATTGACATCTCTATTCATATTGAGTGGGTTAGTGTTTGTGTGGAGAAAGAGAATTGCTATTAATAAATACCCGTTTGAGTCAGTGATCAGTAAGTGAGTGAGACAGAGAGTAAGTGGTAGAGTAAGTGTGGGAGACGGAAGATTGAATAAGAACTGTGTAAGCAATACATAATTGTTAACTGGTTCAACTGACGTCTGTTGATGATCATCCTTTCAATTTTATGAATGGAAATGAAAGCAATTAAAGTCTTTATAAAAATATGAAAGTTTTACTAAGTTTGGTGCAAGGCTGTAATAAAAATCTATCCAATTTTAGATCTAATCCTAAACATATTTGATTGATTGATTTATGGGTTGATTTTAACGGCATATGATCCCATTAAAAGTTATTTTATGTCTTGTGGTTAAGGAATCGCTTTAATTGTACGTTCTCTTCATTGTTATTCATTTCCAATTTTGCATCTAATATCCTTATATATGTATTGACCCAACCCCTCCATCATGAACAGGATGGGAATATTTTATGCGGATTAAAGTTAGTTTGAATTTGGAGTTTTCCTGGTGCTTGAATTTTTGTCATGTCAAGGATAAAAAACACAGTCTACCCTACTATTTAATGAAAACAGGGAGGGGAAATATGGATTCCCGTCTCTCCAAAAGGGATTAGAACGAAGTAAAATGCCAACACCTTCATCCAGGATTTGAACTCGGGTTATCGATTCTATTTCCTATGGCAAAAACCGTTATGTTAAGGTCGTCTATCATTTTATTTTTATATCATTTTATCTTTTCTGTTTAGATTGCTCCGACAGAAAAAAATTGTTGAGTTGTACCAATTGATTTTATATTCATTGCCTCTATCAAAGGGTTATAAGCAACAATAAAAACTTCTACAAAATATGCAAATATAGGTCTCTCCCCACTGAAGTTATTCTCGATATTAACACATGCAGAAGTCAATTTCCTGCTGATATTAAAGTCGACTCAAATTGAGACACAACAGTTTCAGTTTATGCAGTGGTGAAATCTCAACAGGAATCTGAAGACAGTCGCTTAGTTTTAGGACTTTCTTTCTCTCTCTCTCACTTTCTCTCTCGTTAGTTTCCTTACTTTCTTTTTCAATGTCTCTCGTTCTCCCTCTCTTTTTCTTTTTCTCATAATTTTACCCTTGTTCTCTTTCTCACTTGCTCGAAAATACTCTATGTTGATCGATCGTTATGCCCGCTGGTCTCACAGTTGATTCGCACTTTAATAAGTTCGAACCTTACCATGTTCCTCCCACTAATAGCTTTGTGCTTGACTATATTAAGTTTGGCCATATCGAGAGGAAGCTTCAACCTACACCAATTGTTTGGAAGCTTGTCTTGGAGACCAGCACTTTGAATCTTAAATGAGTGGCATTTTGCCAGGCTAGGCTAACCTCAGTGAATATTGACTGCAGTTCTCCAAGGTGCAAGAGTTAGCCTGTTAATGCTGGAGATTAATATAACTGCATAGACTATGACTTTAAATTGCATAATACAATATATATATATATATATATTGAGAGAGAGAGAGAGAGAGAGAAAGAGAAAGAGAGAGAGAGAGAGAGAGAGAAAGATTGACAGCTAGATAGATATGTATAAATAAACTATGATCGACAGATGGATAGATGGATACATCTGAAGACACTGAGGTATATATGAATAGCCTAGTATAGAAAGAAAAAAGATTATGCAATATATATATATATATATATATATATATATATATATATATATATATATACACATCAAGAAGGATTGAAATAGATTGTAATAAATTTATATGAATTGACACTTCGATAGCTAGCTAGATAGATCTGAAGAGAATGATATACATATGAAAAGTTAATATAGACAGAAAGAAAAGAGTTGCAACACACACACACACACACACATATATATATATATATATATATATATATATATATATATACGTGTGTGTGTGTGTGTGTGAAACTAGAAGGATAGAGCTAAATTGTGATATATCTCTTTGGATTTAATAGATAGATAGATAGATACCAGCACTCTCCTGTTTAACTATCTCGTTTGATCCTTCTTTCTGTCTATTGTTTTTTTTTTAATTGAGCTAGCTTGAAAATGGATAAAGGTATTCAAAGTGATTGAGGTAAAGATACTGTTGTGGCCCCGGAAAGGGTCACTAATGAAAAGACAAACACGGATATTAGATAACAGATTATATTACACAAGAAAGATAGAGTTACATAGAAAAGGTAAGAAGTCTCGTACTGTTCGGATAACACCGATATTGATCTGCCTCTTGGCAGTGAAATCTCTCAGTACTAATGACGGTGAGAAGAGTCCATTATGGTAAGAATGGTAAGGCTCCCACAACACCCCTCTCCCAAGCCTTTTACTTCGTAAAAGTGCTGTTGATATTTTTTTCGTTTTGGGTCGATCATCAACGGGTCGGTGAATTTCCTTTTACTCCCTGACCGACGTATTTCAGGTGTTGTTTGGGGGGGATCTAAATCGAACATGTCGAAAATGGGGTCTATTGGCTCTTCTTCTGTTTGTGGTACGTCGTTAGAGTCGTTCAAACGGCGTTTCTGTAACTGGTTCTGGTGTCTCTTATGTGTGTATTTGGGTTCTTCTACAATTTACACTATATCACCAATTCTTTTTTTTTAAAATTATTCCACGTTCCCAACAGGACGTATTATTTTGATATTTTTTAAAGTAATTTTTTTCTCCCGGGTTGAACCTTTTTTTAGGCGCTAATGTGGTCTTTCATAGCTTATTTTGTTTTAGGAGTAGCTTATCGAAGACGGATCTTATCTTTCTGGCAAACATCGTCTCGGCTGGTGAGACTGCCAGTGGTGTATTGGGATTGGGTGTGATTCTGTATACCTGCAGAAATTGCTGTCCGTCGGGGTACCTTTTTTGAGTGCTCGCTTTAACGTGTCTACAAAACGTTCAGCCTGGCCGTTTGATCTTGGGTGATATTGCAGTGTGGTTATGTGCTTTATTTGGAAGAATTCGAAGAACTCTTTGAATTCGGCTGATGTGAATTGGCTTCCGTTGTGGCTAACCACATAATCTACAACACCGAACCGCGCAAACAGTTCATGTAGGAACCCAATAGTTGTCCTCGTAGTAGGTCTTCTGCATCTGAGAACCTCATGCCATTTAGAGTAACTATCCACTACAATTAGGTAGTAGAAATCTTCCAGGGGACCCGCAAAACCAACATGTATCCTCGACCAAGGTTGTTCTGTTTTTCGTCAAGGTTTGAAAATAGTGGGGGGCTTTGCCGCTAAGGCATAGCCTTTACCTTTTTTGATCATATCCCTAATGTCGTTATCCATCTTCGGCTAATAAACATAGCTTCTCATGAGACTCTTCATTCTATTTATGCCTGGGTGTCCCGTGTGGAAATCTCTTAAAATTCTGTTTTGCAATTTCTTTGGTATTACGACCCTTTCACTATATAGGAGGACGTTGTCATATAGTGAAAATACTTCTGGTACTTTTTCGTTTTTTGCAGTGATTTTCTGTTTAATATTGGTAATTACGTCGTCGTTCATTGCTGCACTTTTTATTTCGGGTAGCGTTACAGGTAGTTCTTTGATTGTGTTGGGTATCATGTTTTTAATTTAACAGTCTGTTCGTAAGGCTGCTATTATTGTGTTCTCGATGGGTTCACTATACTTCGGTACCAACCTAGATAGTCCATCTGCGTGGCTAATCTGTTTTGACGGGAGGTATTCAATTTTAAAATTGTAGTTCAGCAAAATCGTTCCCCAACTTAGTAGCCTTTTGGCAGTATAAATTGGTAGAAACTTATTTGATCCGAAAATGGTTATTAGGGACTTGTCGTCTGTTTGTAGATTAAAGAATCTGCCATGCAAGTATCGGTGAAATTTTGTCACTGCAAATATTATTCCCAAGGCTTCCTTTTCAAGCTGGAATTAATGCTTTTCGGCCAGAAGAAAGGTTCTAGATGCGTGGGCTATTGGCTTTTTTTGTCCCATCGGGCATTTTATGCAGGATACACGCACCAACCCCATATGAGCTGGCATCGCTCGCGACAATAATCTCCTGTTTTGGGTCATAGTGCGTGAGAAAAAGATCAGATGTTAATACCTTTTTAATTTGGTAAAATACTGTTTGACATTCGGGCGTCCATCTCCACTTTTTATCTTTTTTTAGTAGTTCGTTTAGCGGGGCGCGGAGATTGTGCAAATTTTTTATGAAACTTTGGTCGTTGTTTGCTAGTCCAAGGAAGCTCTGTAATTTCGTAACATTATCAGGGACGGGCTTATCCTTGATAGCAGTAGCCCTTTTGGGGTCGGGATGTCTCCCGTCTTTGTCAGTGATATGTTCAAGATATTTGATTTGGTTCATACAGAAATCGCATTTTGCTTCCTTTACCTGGAACCCAAATTCCCGTATTTGTGAGAAAACCTTGTTTAGATGTTCTCTGTGTAGCTCCTTCGTTTTACTACTAATTACAATATCATCAAGCGAAAGTGAAGTCAAAGCCGCCCAGCATGGTGTCCCTCACCAGTTGGAAGATAGCTGGTGCGACTTTTATTCCAAGAACTAGTCTGTCAAATTTGTACAGCCCTACAGAGTAGTTTAGAGCTATTTTCTTCTAGTGGAATCTGGAGGTAGGCCTTGCTTAAGTCAATTTTTGAAAAGACTTTTCCTCCATTTAATTTATTAAAAACCTCTTCTGAGCTGGGGAGTGGATAGTGGTAATCCTTGAGTACAGCGTTCAATCCAGTAGAAAAATCTGCGCATACCCGGATTTTCTTAGATTTTTTTCTTATATATACCGTTGGAGCAGCCCATTCGCTGAATTCCACTTTCTATAATATGCCCATATTCAATAATCGGTGTAGCTCTTTATTTATTTCATTGATCGCGATGAACGGTACGTTTCGCTTTTTTCTAGAAATGGGACGTGTATTTTTCTACAGTTCAAATTTTGCCTTAATTTTAGTTCATTTGCCAAGACCAGCTGAAAATACTTCGGGGAAAATACTTTCTGGTTCCATCTTAATTTTTTTAGCTTCGGTCGTAATGCATTCTACTTTTTGGCAAAACTTATTAATTGGTTGATCCCAGAGATTAAATTTCTGAAACCAGTCCGACGCAAACAAATTTTCTGTGTTCTTCTTTACGAAGACATAATTTTTTGGTTATACCATTTAGTGATACTGGGATAATTATTTCGCCTTCAAATTTTATTTTGTCTGCTGTTACTGTTCGCGCTGTCATGCTAGTCATCTTTATTATGGGCCTATTTAATTTTCTCCATGTTTGTAAGTTCAATATGGATAAATCAGAGCCAGGGTCTAACTGAAATATTACCGACTTATTTAGTACGTTGACTGTTATGTATTTACGAACGACTTTGTCCTCGCCTTTGTATGCCTGACTCTTTTTTTTTTTCGGTTTCTTCACCGTGAACCCTTATGTCCGAATTTATGTCAGTTCTGACATTTTTTGTACGATAGGGATAGTCCTTGGCCCAATGTAATTTTCCACAGCGGCAACAAGCGCTGGGTGTTTTTTTTTTTTTTTTTTTTTTTTTTTTTTTTGTGGTTGTCACTAATCTGCTTGTATTGAAATTTTGGGTAATCATATTATTTCTCTCTTTTACCGGAGTGTATGATTGGGATCTATGCTTGACTTTCCTTACGTAAGCAACACCAGACTCCTCGATATTTTTTGAGTCTTTTCTGACACTCATTATCCTCTGATAGTCTTCAGCCAGTTTTTGAAATGTGAGATCGGGTTCGCTCTCTAATTTCGACAAAACTCTGCGTCTGATTTCCGCGTCTTTTGCCGACACTAGGCCTTGTACAAATATCAGACATTTGAAGTTATCCGCTGACGATTCGCCTAGTTTAAAATCGTCGCAGTTTTTATTGACGACCGAAGCAAACCCAGAAAAATCATCACTGTCCATTTTTGTTAAGTGAGACATTTCCATATTTTGTGGAATAGAGATGTTTTGGAGCAGAATAATTCTGACAGTAATTTAACTGTTTCTAAAAAGCCAAGTTCGCAAGTTTTTTGTTTTTTTTTGTAAGATATAATCTACAAACTTGTTGTGTTCCACAGTTCCTAGCTTTCGTAGAAGTAGCCGGACTTTTTTTGCATCAGTCCAATCGGCACAGTCGGTAATATATATCTTCATATCTTCTGTAATATGCCTTAAATGTCTTATCCTCATCTAGTGCGTAGGAAAATGTTTCGAGTACGTTCCACACTGCATTTTGAGTGAAAATAGTAGTACTATCTGTAGGCTGGTTATTACTTAGCCTATTAAAAGTGGTTCTTCCTGTTTTTACAATTCAAGGAAGAACCGCTATTGTTTTCCCTCGTTTTTTAAGATTCTTTCTTCGTTTTCTTTCTGAAGTTGTTGTTTTTCCTCGTTTTTTAAGATTCTTTCTTCGTTTTCTTTCTGAAGTTGTTGTTGTTTTTCCTCGTTTTTTAAGATTCTTTCTTCGTTTTCTTTCTGAAGTTGAAGTATTTTTTCCTCATTCTTTTGTTGAGACTCCATTCGGAACTTCATCATTTCTGCAAACATTTCTTTAAGGTCTTCCATTTTTTTGGGGGGGGGGTAAGTTTTTTTTTATTCAGTAAATATCCCCAGAAATCAAGAATAATTACCGTATGTGTGTGTGTGTATTTTTTTTTTTGTATAACACAAACTGTAAACGCCGAATTAATTTTTTCTCTCTGAAGTGGGAAGAAAGAAAAATATGAAAATCATTTTAAATTTTTTTTTAAATATCCGTTATCCGACACACTCCGTCGTTTGTAAAATTTGATACCTTGTAGTTGTTTAACAAAAATCTTGTTCGGTTCGTTGTATGCTGGAACTTTGTTGTAGATTCTTTAACAACTTGTAGTTGGGTATCTCTTTGTTGTTGCAATGTATCTTCGCTAGTATGTTGTGCGATTAATTCCTTTTGCTTGTTGGAAAGTCTCTTTTTTCGTTCGAGTTCCTCGTCGCCAGTATGCTGTGGCTCCGGAAAGGGTCATTAATGAAAACGCAAACATGGATATTAGATAACAGATTATATTACACAAGAAAGATAGAGTTACACAGAAAAGGTAAGAAGTCTCGTACTGTTCGGATAACACCGATATTGGTCTGCGGTATTTGTTGCTCACCCCACCCAACGGGCAAGTGTGGCACAAGGCCTTTTTTATGGTGGGTCCGGGCGCAGGGACGTAGCCCACACGTGCCCGGCATTTCCCAAAAATGCCTACGGCCACGTCGGCATTCCCCTGATTAGGAGCGCCTCAGGCGCCGGGCGATTAACCAACCCTCCCGAAGGAGGTAAAAGCCTGGAGGGAATGCCCCCTGAGGCCGAAGGAAATGTCCAGGTACCGAGACACACTCGGCCAGATCCGTGCCGCAGATAACACGGCCGGCCAAAGCGTTACCCGGCAACTGGAGAGGTTCAGATCGAGATTGATCTGCCTCTTGGCAGCGAAATCTCTCAGTACTAATGACGGTGAGAAGAGTCCAGTATGGTTAGATGGGTAAGGCTCCCACAACCGATACACGGGCTAATATCTATAGAAAATGAGCACTGCACACATACACACCCAAAGATTGAGACACACACACACACACACACACATACACACACACACACACACATATATATTTATATATATATGTGTGTGTATTTATTTATTTATACGTCCGTTAACACATCGTGCAAAATACAAATTTAGTACCAATCAATAATTAACAATAAATTAATTCACTTTTGTTTCATTTGATAACCACCTTAAAGTTTTGACATTTAATCTGTTAAAGTTTTCATCTTAATTGACAGGCAATCAATATTCGATCACGCAACAGAATTTTCTGCGCACGATAAGCGTGTTGATCTACCGGACTCTAACTTATTTCTTTGTAAACTTAAAGAAATCGTCCCTCTGTGGTTGGATGGACCCAAAATTGATTAAAAGAACATATTTTCCCAATTCCCTATCTGACTATGGAAGCGCACTTAATATATCGTTTATCTCCAAGTGAAATGTAATCGATGAATCAAGTTCAAATTTTGGGAGAAGCTGTTGATATTCTCTTTGCGCTAATGCCTTTGATAAAGACACGAATCCATCTGTTCTCATTCCAGGGAAATAGCGGAGCAGACGAAGTTCCTTAACCTGGAAACACAATCTCCTTAGGTGAAGGAAAACTTCTATTTCAAATCAGCTGTGTACCACTAAAAGAAATTAAACTTGTGATTCATCTTGCCCGTCACAGATGAGTTGCGTAAATACTGACACCGTCTGACCAGATATGACCTGACATGATCATTTGTAGTTTATTTAATGCCAAATCCACTTTATACATATAATCAGATCTATTTCAAACAATTCAGTTTAGCATGGGTACACAATTTGATTGTCAAAAACATTTCTATTTCAAGCTATTCAGTTTAGTCAAACAGTTCAAATTCAAACAATTCAGTTTAGTATAAGTATAGATTTTGTTTACTCACAGTTAAATGTCAAAAACAGTTCCATTTCAAACAATTTAGTTTAGCTAAGGTACGCTGTTTGAGAGTAAGTACAAAGTATAACTGTGAAAAACATTTCTATTTCAAGCTATTCAGTTTAGTCAAACAGTTCTAATTCAAACAATTCAGTTTAACATAAGTACGAAGTTTAGTTCTCTTTGGTCCATAGATAAGGCCCTATCAGGTTCTACCTCTCCCGGCTAGAGTGGACCTGGGAGCAATGGCAATGAAGGGGTGCTCCTCATTCCCCAAAGCTCCAGCATCATTGGAACCTCACCCTCAGATTGTTTAGCGTCACATAGGACACTCAGGAGTGGGGGGGGTCATACCCCTCTGCAGAAATGTAGTCAGTGTATTCTACAGCCCCACCAGTCGACTGGGCAAGTGTATATTTGAGTAACTGCATTGTCAAAACAAATGAAACTAAACAGGCTTAATGTTGAGAAAAAAAATTCTTTTTCAATTGCTTGTAATATTAAGGGATTTGAAACATTCTGTATTTTATATTGTATTTTATACAAAATAAATTAATACCATTTTAAATAAACATTTTCATAATTTTGTTTTTGAAGCTTTTTCTTTATATTTAAGGTAATAAAAAATTATCTAGGAATTACATTTCTTGTTAAATTCTTTTGCGTCGTTTCCTAAAATTTTCTCTTTTAATGTTCTTAGTAAAAAGCAAGAAAATGGTCATTAGAATTATATATAAAATCTTCAAAAAAGAAAATTTCGTGTTAAAGATTAAGTAAAATCAGCGAAGAAATTACAGAGATCAACAAAATAAAAGTCACTAAAAATTGCTTCGATTTTAAGTATTGATTTGTCTTAGAACTTATCAACACACACACAAAAAAGAAAAAATTGAAAAGTTTCCATCACGACACACTTCAATGCAACTTCAAAAAGAACTTTTGTAAATATATAGCAAATATCAAATTTCCGTGTAACAATATATAATTGTTTTAAATTACTTTTCAATGAAAAGATGTCGTTAGTTTTATTCTAAAAACCACGCACACACGCACGCACGCACGCACGCACGCACGCACGCACACACACTATATATATACATATATATATATATATATATATATATATATATATATATATATATATATATATATATATATATTATACGTGAGCAGACTAGCATTATTATTAATAATATATTTAAAAACTTGTGAATAAATCAAATTCTTTTCATTCAATTACTTGCATATAGCTATTTTAATAACTTCTCAGTTTTCTTTTTGGCATAAAGAACTGTGTTAGCCAGTTTTTTGTACTTTTATTCTACTCGATCTCTATTAAGCAAACATATCTAAGTTGACGGGGCGTTTAATATACACACTGTTTTCCCTGCAAATGGATTAGACATCCACCCTGACAAAAGGAGAGTTTCGCGTATGACACTCTGCAAATGGGTAAGACCTTCCCCCAGATAAACGAGTCTCTTGCGTATGACGCCCTGCAAATGGGTAAGATATTCTCCCGCTAAAAAAGGAGTTTCTTATGTATGACACTCTGCAAATAGGTAAGACTTCCCCGCTAAAGAAAAGCAAACGTTAAGCAAAACCTCATACAAGACACCGACACAAAAATGTAAATATGAACGTAAAAAAAATGTAAATATGAACGTAAAATGAAAGCGATTCCCCAACCACTAGGCATAAAACAACCCTATACAAGATGACATGACGTTAAAATCAAACAGTCAATCATTTCTTGAAGATTTCCTGGTTACATAAATCTAATACAAAGGCTATAATCCAATTCCTTAAATTTGTCGGTGATTTGAAACCAAAATGAGGAAACATTGTGAACATTAACAAATCCTTACAATGTCTACGAGGTTTGGCTTCTCGTTGTTATCTAAGACACTTCTTCTTTGAATGAATACCAAGTCATTTATTCCAGGTCGTTCATTACACATATATTACACCATTAGATTCTACATCATAAATGACTTTTATAATATCCATTCTGATAAATACGCCCACTTTTACTTTAGTTTCTGACAAACTTGGACTTTTGGATACAAGTGCATAAAACAAGTTTGAGAAAAGTGTTTTATTAAACAAAATTTGTGATGAAGCTGTCGTAGCAGCACTTAACCTGAATTTTCAAATCTGGGCCTGATCATATCTTAACATCAAACTGTACATTTGAATATTATTTACGATTACGATGTCACAGTCCAGTACGTTACCATTACGCCAAGAGGACTTCTCCATGAAACCAGACTGAGTTTTATGTTTTAAAATTGCTGTTGTTTTAAAGGTAATTTTTTGTAAGTTCTAAATTCAAGCATTGTCGTTGAAATATATCGTTATAATGTACAGTGTGAAATAAGACAAAAGAAAAACTCTACACGAAAATAACAAAAAAGTCTACTGCAAAATAATGTTATTTTATATTGAAAATGATTCTGATGTTTCAACTGAATACATAATAAATAAATAAGTATTAAATCCCGTGAAAACAATCTTTGAATGTGTGGAGATATATATAAAGAGATTGTTAAAAAATCTATAGTTTAAAACTAAAAATCGTGTTTCTTGAAAAAGATGGTACTTGAAAAAGAACAATAGCTTCCTTTTTTTTTTTAATTCAGCATCCAGCAATACAGTAAATAGCATTTAAATGTGCAGCCTCTGGAATAAACGTATGTGGAAACAAAAATAGTTTTAGTACAGCCTAATGAAATATAAAAACACTCATAATATAGGAGGGGGCATAGGTAACTTTCGGCGGTAATTGTTCCCTCGGGAGTAAAGATATATCGAAAACACAAAAAAAAGGCATTATACCGTGGAAAATACAAATATAATTTATATAGATGTATCATGCATAGTAATCAGATATATACATGAACGAAAATGTAACGTAAATCTCTTTAAAATAAAAAAAAACCACTTGAAATACTATAAGAATAGAGTACAAAGCTTTGGCACTCGGCCATGGTGCCCTTGACTAGCATTTGTCTCTAACCCTTACATCACATAAGACGGCCAATATTTATTTCACACATTGTTCACAGTCAGTAATGCGGTGTAATGGTTAAAGCGTGAGACTTTGGAATCGTTGTAAGCAAGTTCAAACTCCAGTCGCGCTAATGCGTTCGCTACTCGGACAAATACCTTTGCGAAAAGTATGAATCCCCTTATCCTCCAAGCTATGGGTTAAATAGTACCACAACTGTTCTTCTAGAAGAATGGCTTTGGCATTAAATAACCTCCGAAAATTGATATACCATTAAAAGCAAAGAAACAAGTAAGTAGGATAGTTTAGTTCACAGATGTGGGATAAATTGGTTTAAACTCTTTTGGGGTTAATTAAGGCCAAAGTTGATTTAACACTAATGGTAAGCAATTATATAGAAGAAGCTATCTCGACAATAATTTTAAACAGGCAAGAACTTCATCATCGAAAACAGATCTTTTTAACCCTTAAATGGAACCCAAGCAAGTACTACCATTACAGGCCAGAGTAGATTTGGGAGTAATGGTAACGATAGTATTACTTCATAATTCTTAAGACTCCAGAACTTGAACGGTTATAATTTACTTTTATATCTAGGACACACATATTTAATTGGGGGAGAGCCTTACCTTTTGAATATTTGGTGTTTTTTAGCTCCTCCCCACATCTGACTAACGACAGACATCATATTACTCCCGGCAGCTATTGTTAGCGAGAGGTCAGTAGTTTAATGAGTAAGCAGTTTTCTGAGATCTGATGAGAACTGGTGTTTTAAATGTGTCGTGACTGTAAATCATACTCACATGAATTGTCTTTAGATGTTCACCTGTACTAAGCATGAACTAAGTTCTGAAAAACGGAAAAATATTTCTCGTTACATCGTCATAATAATAACCAAATTTTCTGCGCCCTCGGAGATAATATGAGTTTAAAAAAAAAAAAAAGTAACACAAAAATCTGTCTCTGAAGTACAAAAAAATTTCCCTCCTTGAAAGTGGACCTATTTGCTTTTACTGGTGTCTGCAAGTCACTTCATTTGGCCCTACATAAAATTTAAACAATATTTGATCTGCGTTGTTTGATCGTCGATAAACACAATGTATTAATTGATTTATTTGATTCACTCAACCAACATTTGATAAATGCCATGACAGAAAAGGGCGGGTTTTTCTTTTCTTTTACTTTTTTTTAAATGACAGTAACAGAGCGGATTTGCTCGTAAACTTTTGATTTTCCTGTCGAAGCTGTCCGACGCAAATATTAATTAAAATAGTTTTCTTCTCGTTGTTTAACTTTTAAACTAAACTATTCCAGACATAGAGAAAATAAACTAGCAATCAACAAAGTTTATAGGACATTTAATCTAATCACAGTTTTATAATTGTGTATTCAACTTCTTTACGCGTTGTTAAATCGTTTCTTAGCTGTTTAATGATTATATGGTTGGGCCAATGAGTTTAGATTTTGTAAGGTAGCAATTTCTTTATTTTTTTGAAAAAAAAAGAAAAGAAATCAAAGACAATGAAACAAAAAATATTTTTTTAAAGTTTTCATTGAATAAGATTTTTAATTAAAAAACGAATTGTTTCTTAGTTGCTATCTTAAGCGAGACCAGCGCTTTCCACATTTTCCTTACATTATAACTTAAGAACTTAAGTTGGGCAGGTTTCGATCCCAGCTTCAAGCTGTGACTAGCCACACTGAAGAGTTGTGATAATATTTACCAACCCCTCCGCTCGGGCAGGATATGACACAAGGTCAATTTGTAAGCGGAGTTTGACAGGTTTGAATTCAGAGTTTTCCTTCTCCTTGACTAGTTGCCTAACCAAGGCTGAAGAGTTGTGATACAACGAAACAGTCTGTCAGTGGATGACAATATATATATATATATATAAACATCCGTTTTCATTTTTATAATAAATACTATTTCCCGATGATAAATGTACACTAAAAAAGTCACTGTTTCTTTAACCCCAAAATGCATGCTTTTCAGAATTCTATTATTTCTAATGGAATATTATAAAAATGAAAACGGATGTTATTATGCATCATTTATTACTAAACTCTAAAGCATTGAAAGTCTGTTATGACCCCCACTCCAAAAATTAAATAAAATTAAAAAATGAGTGTGATTTGAACATATTCTGACGATATAGAAGTGTGTGTGTTGCTGGTATATATACTTTTTGTTTCATGGAATGGGCTGATCTCAGATTTGAAACCCATTATTCACAAGCTAACATGGCTTACACTCAGTCTTGACTCTCCGTAAATATTCATTAGGCATCGATTAACATGTGAACCCCTTTTTTATAGTGTGGGTACACTTTTTCCCTTTGGATGAATTTAATGACCAACCACCGATTTCATATAAAACGTCGTTTTTCAATATTGCTGCTCAGCTTCTCCCTGCAACAAGCCGAAAAACTTATGGATTATTGGTGACTTGAAAGCTTCACCCTCAGCAGCTATACCAACAGCTTTGGGTTCTGGCGTTATTGGACAGCATAATGTAGGGCAAATCTCTTTAGAGAGTGGTATGAAATGTCTTATTCATCGCTGGTAAAACTGAATAACCAATGATGGTAACAGTATGATAAACACAGTGTCATGTAACTGAGTGGTTACTCTATCCAATGGTAAAACTTGCATCTGTTGTAGTTTCCGTGAAAATAAATAGAAAGTTCTACTTTCCGTTTCTTCTAGTAGACACCTGAAAATTCTACACAGGTTGACAATATGTACATATGTTTATAATTCAACTTGACTTTGCCCATCATTGTCATGCAACAGTCACGATTCAAATAAATATAGCGTTGATCTGCGAGACGACTAATTTGCGTCCCACGCAATTATAAGAAATAACGGAATTTTAATTGTTAAAAACAAATATGTTAAAGGCTTGTTCACATCATTCATAAAATGACTCAAAACAATGTCAATGAACCTGGTTTAAATCTTATTAAGAGAAATTTTATCATTGTTGAAAAACGTGCCCATAAATCTCCATCTTTCGGATAATTTCGACATTCTTTCGATCTGGGTTTACATTCCATTGTCCGTGAAACAAAATATTTTTCCTTTTCTGATATTTTTAAAAAAAGTATGTATGATATATATACATATATATATATTCCTTATCCTCATGTCGCGCTGTTAGCACAGATTTCCCTAACTTTTTCTGTTCAGCCATATATAAGTCCTCTAAATAACATCCTGTGTCCGCACAGAGCTGATATAAGTTCTTGCTGGTCGGCTAACACTAGTGTGTCCATGCGTATGTGACTACAACAGAATGTTGCTTATGAGTTCGTCCTTGCTTCTTCAGCAGTGCCTCGCATATCTTGTTTGAATCTATCTAGTTATATATATATATATACCAACAAACAAAGAAGCCGGTAAAGTCATGATTAATCTAAAATAAACTCCCTTTCAAATATAATAGAAAACCATTAAAGTAGGTGCTCTCACAAGAGAGGTATATATATATATATATATATATATATATATATGTGTGTGTGTGTGTGTGTGTGTGTGATTTCAAACATATTTCCCTTGATCAGATGACATTTTTAGACTAATGTATTTGCTTCACTCACAGTAGAATGTATATATATATATATATATATATATATATATATATATATATATATATATATATATATATGTGTGTGTGTGTGTGTGTGTGTGTTTTTGCAGTTAAAATTTGTAGACTCCCAGTCAGATAAAATCTAAAACCACGGTAATATAAATAAACCTACTATATTGCAGCAATTTGTTTCCTGTGGCGTAGTTGTTAACGTACTGGACTGCAATATCGTAGTAAGCGAGTTCGAACTTCAGTCATTCTATATCGTTTACTTTCGAATTAATACGCTTGACAAAAATATTGGCCCTTTTTATCCACCACCAAGCTATTAGTTAAATAGTACTACTACTGTTTTTCGTGGATGGCTTTGGCTTTAGATAACCCACGAAGGTAGATATGCCCTTAAGGAAAGAAACTAAATCAAACCAATATTATCATATGTTTTCGTTTAAATTGTTTCATTTCCCTGTTCCTTAAGCTTCCCGACCTCATCTCCAATTTCTCACCCTCGTTTTCTTTCGTTCTTTAGTTTTGTCTCTATTTCTGGCCATTTCATATTTTATATTGGTTCCTCGGTCTAAAAGTATTGTTAAGTCTGGGGCAGATATTAACAGAAAAATTTTAACAGTTATATATGCATATATATACTAACAAAATGATAGATTTTAATTTCAGACTTTGTAACTGTGTGTGTAATCTCAGAAATATTTGGTATCAGGAACAGGTGCTGCTTTCTTATCAAAAATAGAAAAATATAAAGATTGCATTCACGACCAAGCATCATTATAGAATACGTTATTTGTCTGCTTATCCTCGTTGGAAATGGAATCGACAATTCAGGTTCAAATAGTAGGCGAAGTTATTAGTTTAAATTCAAGTTAATGTTCTCTCTACATCTAGGATAAAGAGTTAGGCGGAATAGATTCTCTAGGCTTGGTAAGGCAATCATTCTTGAGAAGGGAATCTTTGAATTTAAACCAGCGGTACTCCGCTTCAAATTAACTTTGTAACACAAAGGCAAAAGTGTTTATTCGTCTAGAAATTCTGTTTTTGATTTTAATTTTATGATCAAATAATTATTCAGACAACTTTCAGTTCTTAAAGTTATTCTGAATATTTCAGCTTCCCTGAAGTGGGAATATTATTCCAATTATCTCTTTGAAACTATCAAAATTCTTCTCCATAAAATCAATTTTCTTATAAACCAATTGCAGAATTTGATTGTTTCGCGTGAAAGTTCATGCCCTAAAACCGAATATAATTAGGTATTATCTATGATCAAACTCTAAAGCATTAAAACTGTAACCAAAAATATGAATATTTAGTAGTCTCAAAATGAATATAACTTCTATGTATATATTTGTGTAATTTTGATTTTTGATTAGTGTAGACGTTTGAACAAACTAATATCTAATAATATCTGTTTTGATTGTATAATATTCATTAGAAATTTTTAATCGTAGTCGCTTTGATTTCGAATAAAATAGTAGGATATCATTTATTTATAACCAATGTGTGTATTTGTGTGGGAGTGTGTGAGTGTGTGTGCGTGCGCGCACCCGCCACACATAAACACACACACACACACACACATATATATATATATATATATATACATGCTGGCTTATAAATGCACATACGTAACAGCATGAGACTGTGTGTACACAAATCAATATGGATTTCGGAAAAAAGATATGAAAATCTGATGTATAAAATAAATCAAGTAAATAAGAACAACAAAAAAAGGGTAGATATCTACTTTTGTTTTATTTTGCGCTAAGAAAAACCTAAATCGCCTTCCACTTAACTCGTGCTTAACTCACAAAAGCATGCTGCGTAACCTCGAGTAGCGGTAAAAATTGCATAACTCTTTGTACGTGATTATCCACAAAAATCGATCTAATATTATTCTAATAAATAAAAGACGTGAACAGAATAGATCCTCCAAAACATTTCAATGTTTGCAGAAGGCAGCCTTGGAGCATTTTATATTCAATGATGAACTGAACAATAGTGAAGTGATTATTATTAGATGGTATTAAACGATTACTATTATTATTGTTATTATTACAGTACAAGAAAAGTCGTGTACAGATCGAAAGATCAACTATGACACAACTATACTATTATAATAATGTACATTAGGGTTATCAAAAGAATTATTGGTTTTCTGAACTTTGCTCTAAAGCATATAACATGTTCATTTCTTAACAATATCAATGCTTTGAATATACATTATTTAACAAACTTTGCTTTGTTGTGGCACAAGTTCAGAAGTATGGGGAACCCAGTGAATAGCAAACTTACTAACAATGGTCGGGAAATCGAGCTTGCAAATCATTAAACTAACTGAGGCGCCAATTTCCAATATATATATATATATATATATATGTGTGTGTGTGTGTGGCAATATTTTGATTTAGAGTCATGGTTGCCTTTCGTTGACTTTTTCTCATCAATTGATGTTACTTTAATAGATAAGTAACTGTAGTTTCCTGACTCAACTATTTGACCTTGGCCGTTGACCTTTTAAGTTTTTCCGCCCAGCATCTGGTGAGGTTTGCCGTTGATCCAACTTTGGAAATTTACTAAGCTTTTTGCTTAGATGTGGCACAAGGCCATATGAAAGGGGCACCCAATGAGACTCGAACTCACTCATGTAGGTTTACTAGCCGAGCTTGCTACTTTGGATTGATCCGCCTTACTTCACATTCACCCTGCTACTTCCTAAGGTTTCAAGTGATATAAATTCAGAGGATATTTTTTCTCTTAGATTTGTTAAGTTTTAACTTAGTTAAAGTTGTACTATTTACTATTTTACCGGTTGGTTTTATTTTAATTTGCTGCTGAAAAATAATCTTTTCTATTGTTCATTCCAAGTGCAATTAGATGCAGTTATGTTTACTGTTCTGGGTTTTACAGAAGTTACATCATTTAGATCGTATTATTGGCTTTAACAGTAACATGTTAAATACCAAATTAACAGTTTTTTTCCTTTATGTGAGACCGTAGCTCAATCCCAAGTCGCGTCATACCAAAGACTTTTAAAGTGGTACTTGATACCTCAGCAATATAAGGTACGTATCAAGGGTAAAGTGGAGCAATCCTGGGAAAGGAGTAGCACCCACCCCTACACCTCGGTGGAGTAGTTATTGAAAAAGGAGCCTTCTGGTCACCTTCGACTACGGTCGCCAACTTTACTTTTATTTAAACGGCCAAAACATACAAAGAAGAAAAATGCAAGTAAACAAAATAAACTTGTTTTTAGTTCCAAATAGTTAAAAAGCAAAGACAATTTTGAAGACAATACATACAATTTATTGTGTTTCCTTGAAAATTCTTTTTTTCCCCTTCTGCTCAGCCTTTTCACTTCTGACTTGAAAGGTGGAAGTCCTTTACTCTTTTTATTCATTTTATTAATTTGCTTACCTGACTGCAAATATTTTCCTTCTCACGAAAAAAGGGTGTGTCCTCGTGATGTAATGGTTAAAGTGATGGACTGCGGAATCGTAGTAAGCGAGTTCGAACTCCAGTCGCGCTATTTTCGGACAAATACCGTTGGGAAAGGTATGAACCCCCTTATCCTCCCAGCTATTGGTTAAATAGTACCACTACTGTTCTTCTGGAGGGATGGCTTTGGCATTAAATAACCTATAAAGGTTGATATGCCATTAAACAAAGAAACCAAACCAAACCACGAAAAAAAAAAACAACAGTTTTATTGTCACCTTCCTCTCATCATTAATAAACATCCGAGAAAGACGATTAAAACATACGGGACACTGATGGAAAAGCAAGGACGAATTTATAAGTGTCTTTCTCCTATGGACCCCTACACATGAACGTTCCAGAACTGTATACCCCGAAGAAAGGACAATAACACTTATTGTATAAAAAAATATAATCTCATTTGTTTATAAAAAAATTGTGGGGAGGGAGAGAGAGATATATAGAGAAAGTCAGAATTGCTAAGATTTATACCAGGTATACATATATCTTCGGTCTGCCTCCACGAGGTTGGCACAGAGCCGACTTAAAACATTTAATCATCTTCTTTCCCCATTCATTCTATGAACATATTCGTTTTCAATATTAGTGGGTCTGTACATTTAGATTTTTCACTACTTCTAAACTTTTGGCCTTGCTCCGAGCCAATTCGCTGACGGCGTGATCCTATTTACCAACCCCTCCGCTCGGGCAGGATATGACACAAGGTCAATTTTTTAGCGGAGTTTAACAGGTTTGAATTCAGAGTTTTCCTTCTCCTAGACTAGTTGCCTAACCAAGGCTGAAGAACCTAGTCTGTCCTACTATTTACCCATAGCTGGAGGGAGAATAATTGGATTCATACCTTTCCCAAGGGTATTAGTACTATGTGAAATGCAATCAGTCTCGTCCAGGATTTGAACTCGAGTCGCCGTGTCCATTTCCTACGACAATAACAATTACACCACGGGCACGGCGTGATGTCTAGTGACACTCTGCTCATACTGCTTAAAGCTGACTCTGGGGACTGCTCAGAGTTGAAAACTTCCGACGTTATATATTTTTCATATGACTCCGCCTTCTTCCTATGGAATTCCCGTGACATTTCCGCTGTTTTTTGTTTACCTGAAGACACGGGTACATATCCTGTTTTGAAATCCATAAATTACACGGCCTGTCAAAGGTCCATATGTAACACCAGTGTTGGTTGTCCAACAAGAACCTACTTACAACATCTTTGGGCAGACACAGGATGCAGTTAAGAGGTCCTGCAGGGACCGATGGACGATAGGGACGAAGGGAGAGAGAAAGAGTCTTGGAAATCCTTGGTAGCAATGTGACTTGTTCATGATGACCGGGCAATAAGTATTTAATCTAATAAGAAATTTAATCGAAAGTTATGAATAGTTAGAGTATACAACGTTTAAATTAGTTTTTATTCATTATCAATAAATCATACTTAATTCTAATAGTTTTAATAGGATTTCTCTTTATATATATATATATATATATATATATATATATATATATATATATATATATGTTTGTATGTTTGCATATGTGTGTATTTGTGTGCGCACGTGTGTGTGTGGTGTATTTATCTAGAGAACGTTTTTAAACAATTTTCCTCTAAAATTTACGTCCTATAGATATCTAAATATTATCTACCACCTATCTCCCATTATTATTATTATAATTAATATTGTTTTTTTGGGTGAGGCATTAAAGTTAGCAAGTTCAAACTACAGTCATGCTGTTACTTTCCTTTTTGGACTAATGCCCGTAAGAAAGCAATGAAGCCCCTTAATCTCCCAGCTATAGGTTAAATACTTTCACTGCTCTTCTTCTACAAGAATGGTTTGGCATTAAATAAACGTGGAAGGTTTATAATTTCCATTAAACAAAGAAACTAACCTTATTTAAAAAATTGTAGTTTTCCCAACCAGTTTTAACTGGTGGTTTTCGCTGAAGTTTCAGGAATAGGAAGAGTCCTCAAGTTTTCAGGACTCTTCAAAGTATCTTAGCCGGTGGTCTTGATGGTTTCTTTTCTTCTTCCAATCACCTGATCATTGACCTTTTTTTTTACAGTTTCTTGTAGACTGTTCCCAGTGTGACAACTACGATTGGTAACTCTGTCATTTTCACGTTCCACAATTTTTTCAGCTTGCTGGCAAGGTTCAGATATGTTTTTAGCTTTTCGACTACTTTTGCGTTAACCGTATTGTCTGCAGGTAAAACAAAATCCACAGACAACTTCTTTTCTTTTTGTTGATTAAAATTGGTCCAATATTCAAGCTGGGATTTGTGAAATATACTTAAGGATGGTAATTAATCATATTAATTAATCGTTTTATTATGAATGATAAATTGTGAGTTAATTAAAATCTTCTAGTGGAAGTGGAAGTCGCATGCGAAGATCATATCATGCTCCCAGAGTCAATGGGACGACAGTCAGCCTGTCATAACAAAAGTTCTGTTTTGAAATCCACGGAGAGCGTTTAAAAGTGAACAAATTGAATACATTGTCGGCTAAGGTTAAGATAAGATGACGTAACATTAAAGTTAATGATATGTTCTTATCATCTCTGGGAGAGAAGAGACGACCAGAGGGAAGAAACGGAAGTCGGTGTTTTGATCGTTCGTCTACCAATAATGAACTGCAGACCTGGGATTTCTGTGGTAGAATCGTGTACGTTTTGTGACCCAGAAATTAAGCAATAATATCAAGCGAACAGAAATTATAAAAATCGAGGGAGCATAAGATAAAAAAGGACTGTCTGATAGATGAAAGATAGTGCGTAAGAAAGCTGAAAGGAAAAATTAAAAAGAAATTATATATACCGTGTTTCTGTTTATGAGTGTGTATGTATGAATACATACAGATATCTCTGTTGGTATATATTTGATATATGAACATCTATTAGCAATGTATGTGAAATTTATTAAATCTATCAGACGATACAAAATATTCACCTTTCATCTAATCTTTATTATTTATATATTCATGTGTTTGCGTGCGCTTGTGTTTATTAGTTTGTTATGCTTTCTTGGTTATCTCCCTTTTTACTATCATCCCTCATCAACCTTCTAAAAAGACTCTTTGTACAGACCACATACAAAATATTAAGACGCTATCTATACACAGATTTACTTCTTTAATCTATTTCATCGGATGGTTCCGCAAAATGTCTTCTTTTTTATCAATTATTTCTGAAACAATCCAATTCAATCTTAATTCTTTTGTGCAATATTACTCTTATTGATATGATTAGGCTTTTTTTCTAAAAATATATTGCTCTATAAGGGAAAAAATCCACTTGGTTAATATACTTAGTTTTTAAAAAAATTGACTTGACAGCAAATTTTCATTTCGAGGGAAAATCTTTAAAAAATGGCTACAAAAATCAGAAACTTCATTATTTTAGAATTTTCGATTGAATCTTCTCTCATTTTTCTATCTCATAAAACATTTAATCTTAATTTCAGCAATATTTCCCCGTAATTATAATCTTTTATTATTTTGAGTAGAGTGTTCGCCAATGCTCTGCGAGACCGGAGTTCAATCACAGGTTGAGTCATACTAAAAACTTTTAAAATGGTACTTGATACCGCCTTGCTTAATACTTAGCATTATAAGATAAGAGTGAAGTGGAGCAATCCAGAGAACGGAGTAGCACCCTGCCCAACATCTCAGTGTGTTAGCTATTGAAAAGAGAGTCTTAGGGTCACCCTCGACTAAGGTAGATAACTTACTTTATTTTGTTTATTAGCTATGTCATTTTTGTTTGTATGTTCTATAATCTCAGTATTACTCTCCGGTTTCCTTGTACCGACTCTGAAGCCCATGCCTGAGTATTCAGTATAATGTCTTAGGGTTTTGCATATAGAAAAAAATTACTCCCTTGGTATTATATTTCTCACCAACTAACCAATCATTCAATTTGCTCTCGCTACAACAGACTAAATAGGATTGTCATCTTTAAATGTATCATTAAAGCAACAACTAGATGGTATTCTTCTTTTGACAATTTATTGAGATACATATGTGTTATTCCTTTTGATAATGGTCTAACAAGTAATTTCTGGTTTTTCATGTTAGGTAAACATTTAAAACAAGTGTCCATGTATTGATCTCTGCTGAACACTGAAAGATTTTGCCTGTATTTCAGAATAAAAGTTGTCAATTTTTACTTTTCTAGTTCTATCAGTAAAAAAGTATCTGGCAAATTTTACTATTTTTGCTGATTGATTGATTTTAATGCCATGTCAGCAGGTCTTGAGTTATTTTATGCCTATAGGTCAGAGAATTGTATTCGTTGTATATTTATATTTTTTGTGTTATTGTTTCGTAAGAATTCTTTTTTTGCATACTATAAAGTCGAAAACAACAAATTTTCAAACAGATTTATTTGATCTATAGATGGCACCAGATCTATTTAATCCATAGTTGGCACCAGATCTAGTTGATACACTGATGGCACCAGATCTAGTTGATACATAGATTGAACCCTGACATGCACTACGACTTCGGTCAGACTAGATCTGAATGTAATAGCAATGAACTGGTACTCCACATTCTCCAGATTTCCAGATCAGGTAGAGTTTAGTGGCATACCCAGGACGGCCCCTTTTTAGGGAGGTCTTATCCCTTCTGTCGGTGAGTAAGTAGGCAAACTTTCAGCTCTCTCTACAGGGCTGGTGTGTTTGAGGGTCATTTTTAAGTAAGGTTAGCTTGGCTTATTTGTTTTAATGTCATATCAACCCTTGATGCTTATTCAATACCAAATCCTGTTTATACATGATATATTATTTTATGTTTACTATAATCTTTAAGTGAATTGTTTGTAGGTAACATTTTGAATGAGCCAGAGCTCATTTGTTCACACATGGATAAATGTTTCTAAGTATTGATATCACAAATAATTCTATTCCCGCAGTTAAATAGTATTGTTCTTCAATACTAATAATTCAATTTAATATTAATCATTTATTTGTTCACAGTTAAATGGTTTCCAGTATTGTAATTGATTAAACAGTTCTATTTGACCCATAGATAGGACCCTAATAGGTAATACCACTCCGGGTTACTAATAGATGAATTAATGTCATATCAAGATCACGTGTTGGGGGTGTTGGTATTAGTCCTCTGCAGAGATACTATCTGCGTATTCTATAGCCTCGCCAAGCCCACTGACAATATATATATATATATATATATATATATATATATATATATATATATATATATATATATATATATTAGAGAGAGAGAGAGAGAGTGAGAGTGAGAGGAGAAAATAGAGGAGTGGACATGATAGAGAGATATGCAGATTGTCTTGCTGTTTGCATAGAATGAAAAACTTAGAAAGATAGAGGAAGAAAACATCGGCACTGTGATATATTGAAAAATATTTGGTGGTGGGGACAAAACATAAGAAAGATAAAAGAGAGAATTTCATGGAATATATGCTTGCCTTTTTAAATCTCTATCGTCACATGCGAGACATTTTGGTTGGTTGGTTGCTTTGTTTTCATTGTATCAACCCTTTTCACGTCATTTAACGTCGAATTAAATTTTTTGTTCATACACAGTCCAGATAAATGTTAAAAACAGTTCTATTTCAAGCAATTCAGTTTTTCATAAGTATACACTTTAGTTTTGCTTGATATCAGGTGCTATCCTCTGGGCCCGAGGGAACCAGGGAGCGATGGCAATGAAGTGGGTACTCTGCATTTCCCAAAGCTCCAGTATTACTAGAGCTTCACCATCAGATTGTTTGGCATCATATATAGAACACTCGTTTTGGGAGTCTTATTCCTCTACAGAGATGCAGTCGACGTATTCTACAGTCCCAAACGACTGGACATATGAGCATTTAGATAAAATAATGAACGAACAATAAAGATATATGGACAAGGAAGATAAGAAGACAGGTTATAGGAATGAGGAGAAGAAAAGATAAGAAGACGCAGGTAATTAAGATGAGGAGAAGAAAAGTTAGGAAAATAGAAGTAATAGAGTGGAGAAGAAAAGATAAGATACAGGTAATAGGGAGACGAAAAGAGGTGTGAGATAAAGGATAATCTTATTTATCAATAATTGGGAGAATTCCTCGGCTTTTTGATATATTGCAACCGTCCATTATAAATTAATCAAATCTAAGATATACTGAGGCGGTAGTCACTATTGTGTAGTGGTTAATATATTAAACTCCGAAACCATAGTGAGCGAGTTCGAATTCCATTTTGAGTTATTACTTTCACTTTTAGACAAAAATCATTGGGAAAGGTATAAACCCACTTATTCACCTGCTATGTATTAAATAGTAGCAATTGTGTTCTTCGACAGGAATGTCTTTGGCATTGGATAACCCGCGAAGGTTGATATGCGGCTTAACTAGGAAATTGAGCCTGTATTTCAGAGATAATCGGCCAACATTGATGGTATTTTTATGTGAAATTCCTAGATATCAAAGGTATTTAAGGATAGACGGTTCAGTATAGGCCATCTTGTTATATAGTTGCAGAAGGAAGAAACAGTATTACTCGTTTATAAAAATTCAAATTCCTTTATTCGAAACGTCGTTATGGAATGTGGATGGGAAAGATGGACGGAGGATTGAAATGATTGACACCACGTCGATATAGACATATCCAGAGCCCTACTTTTTCTTACTTCTTTTGGCGAAAGCTTTGATACAGAGCCAGTTATCAGCCAGGGGGCCCACCTGTCCCACCTCGATGGCTGATCTCCAAATGACTGACCGACTGACTCTGGTGGGGGCCGAAAATCTTCCACATTATTTATTTTCTGGACATCCACATGTCTTTCCTTCTCGCTCAATTCACATGATTCATTTCCACTGTCCCTTTTTTATCCCAAGACACAGGTGCAATATCCTGTTTTGAAATCCACTACGAATATTCTCTCAAGAGTGCCTGGAAAATTTGGGATAAAATTGGATGAAGAAATTCTCATCTATCAAGAAAGCAAACAAAACTGGAATTATAGACACAGGACATTTCTTTTTCATTTCCCTTGACTTTGGCCATTGATGTGTATTTCCAACCTTTTGGAATAAATCAAATAGAATGTGTTTTATTTATACAGAAAGCAAATAAGATTGGTATCCAGTGACTCCGAAGTCTAAATAAACGGAGGGACCAAATATTTTTTTAAAATAATTCATTGAAGTTACAAATTGTCTAAAAAATCTAGTGCAAGCTATGATGCCCATTTTAATGGTTTGCTTTGTATCAGAGCATCTGAGTAGATAGATAGATAGATAGATAGTGTTGTGTTCTGGTTAGTGAACACTAGTAGTAGTAATAATAAGACAAACCACGATATGTGAGGTAAATAGTTATTTACAGGAAAGAGTATTTACAAGAAAGAGACTGTTAGTAATAAGAACATAGGATTAGTGACAGAGTAAGGATATACTTCAACAAGAGGAACGGCTCTTCTGGTCTGACTGGTAGGCTTATTCCTTTATTTCTTGTAATTAATACAAGAAGGCACAAGGCCTTATGGTTTTGGGGGAGGGGAAGGGAGCGGTCATGCTTTAACTATATTTTCTATTGGGAACCTAGCTAGCCACATTCGCCGACCGATTCAACAATACAATATATAATCACTCGTCCATCACCATGCACGCAGCAACCACCAAAATACCACATTTGCTCTATAAAAAAGTCCTACTTAAAACCCGAAAGTGGTGTATATGATTTTATTAACAATGTATGTTTTTTTTTACAATGGATATGATCCCGGGAGAAAAAACCCCGAAAAATATATATACACAAAAAACAAGGAAAAATTCCCCGTTTGGTTTCCCTCCCATCCCCCCCGTCTATAAAATTGGAGGCCGACTGTTTTCCGGGCCCAAAAAAACGGGAACAAGCCGGACCTACCCTTGGAGGGAGGGGAATCCTAATCTATAGGGGGAAAAGAAATAAAGGTTGGGCTCGGTATGGGTCGATAGAAGTGGGTAATATGATTTTTTACATATGAATGTTCAAGATCTTCAATAAAAGCGGACTGGGATACGGGTTGAGGTACAAAAATAATAAGGATAGGGAAGATCTTTCATCTTCACACCGAGTCCCCCGTCAAGACATGGCCCAGATATGCAAGTCTTTCAGCAAGCTAGTGGCTCTCCAGATCAGGCATACCCAGGCCCCCGTTGCGTGTACGTTGAATACAGACCTACCTACGGACCATCGGCCTTGTACCTCCCCAGAGCAATCTGGAGAGGGATCGTTGACGCGCCAACTGATGTGCCTTAGGAAGAGGGAGTACAGCCAATCGGTAAAGGATCAAGGGGAAGACGTACGCGGCGCACGCCTCCGCCCTGCCCTTTAAGGACAACCTCCTTGAAAGCCAGATTCCCACCTGAGCATTCAGCTTAGCATGTACTTCCGACCAATTTCACTCCAGTTGGAGGTCGGGCCCAAAACACACCCCAAGGATGTGGATGGATCCGCCACTCCAGCGGAAGGGCCCTGGAAGAGTATTGCTACCCCTCCAAGCACCGAGCCGCAAACCTTCGCTTTTGTCAAAATTGACCTTGACCCCTGCAATCCGCTGGTACAAGACAACTGCCTGTTTCACAGCTTCTATATCCTGGCGGTGGGATACAAAGACTGTGATGTCATCAGCGAACGCGGAAACCCTTGCCGCCAGGCGGCCAGCAAACGGGATATCGCGCAGTGCCGGACTTGTCCCCTCATCCCTAAGCCTGCGCAGGAGGGGCTCCAACACGAGGACATAGAAAAGAAGAGACAAAGAGCAGCCCTGCCGGACCGATCGCTCAATCGCGATCACCCCAGAACGCCTTCCGTTCACCTGCACCACTGCCTGAGGGTTGTGGTACATCATGCTAATCCATCTGCGGAACTCCGGTTTGAATCCGGCAGTCTCCAAAACAGACGCCAAGAACCGATGGTCAACCCTATCGAAGGCCTTGGACTGATCTAAACTGATCAGCGCGGATTCGGTGTCGTCTTTTATCCCCTCTAGGACCTCGCGAATCAAGTGCAGGTTGTCCTGGATCGATCTTCCCTTCACAGCAAAGGTCTGCTCGGGACCGATCAGATCGCTAATGACAAGCTGTAAACGATTCGCTAAGACCCGGGCCAAAATCTTTAACTCTGTGTTAAGCAGAGTTATGGGCCTGTAATCATCTAAACCCTCCCAAACATGCCTGCCACCTTTCTTCAGCAATGTGATCACGCCCTTGGTAACGCTACCAGGGATGGCTCCCTGGGCGAACCAATGGTTGAACATATCCGTCAGAATAGGCACAAACATGTGCGACATCCTCAAGTACACTTCGTAGGGCAAACCATCTAGTCCCGGCGACTTGTTGAGACCGACCTGCTTCAACGCATCACGGACTTCGTTTCAGTAACCACACCCTCGCAGCTAGCCGCTTCAGCCGCCCCAAGGTGGGGGAAGTCAGCGAGATAGCTACGAAACTCCCGGAGCGGGAGATCAGTGCAGCGGGCAAAGCGATCCCGAAAGTGCGCCCGAAAGGCGTCACGTATCTCACGACCTGATCGCAGCAGACACCCGTCCGGGGTCTTAACAGATGCGATGTATCGATTGGGGAACCTTCGCACTTCTTCTTCACGCGCAGTTGCGTTCGATTTCACAGCTTCGATGAGAACTCTTTTTAGCCTAGATCTAACTACTGCTCACTTGTAGCGCTCGCTACTCTCACGCAGAAGGTCCCTCCTAGCTAGCTCTACACCTAGGAAGTCCCCCCCCAGCCACCACCCGGGAAAGTCTATCATCTATAGATTTCACCTCCGCGGTCCTATCTAGATTGAGCTGTCGACCGTACTTGGTGGCGAAATCTCCAATCCTATGCTTAAGAGAAGCCCACCACCTATTCCCGGTAACAGCCCCCACTAACGCCCGCGGAATTAGGGATTCCAGCCGGTCCCGGAAGTCACGTATCTCCAGTAAGGAGGTATTGAACTTCCAGTAGCCGGCTAGACTAGGTCTATTAACTAACCGCAGACTGACTCTAATGAGTTTATGGTCAGTCCACGCTATCAAGTGGAACGTGGGCCAACTAACAAAATCAATGTCAGCTCTTCTCACTAACACTCTGTCCAAGTAGGAGCCTACTTTGGCAGAGGGCGAGCTATCTAGCCACGTCCACATTGCCCGCCCTGGGTGATCAAGATGAAACCTGTCGACGAGACTGTGACGAGTCACGAAGCCGACAAGGCTGCTTTCACACCTTCCCAAACTGCTAGCTCCCCGCCCGACCTTATCTATCTTGGGATCAAGGATCGCATTCCAATCACCCATTAAGACTAGCCGCTTCGAATCGTCCAGGAACGGCGCCAACCGACGAAAAAAGGAAACCCTCTCCGCAGCGATATTGGACGCATAAACTGCAACCAGACGGAACTTGAAACTTTTCACGGCAACATCGACCACAACCAGCCGGCCCCCGTCACCTGCAAAAACAACGTCAACATCAGCATCAAGGCTGCGTCCAACATCAGCATCAAGGCTGCGTCCAACTAGCAAAGAGACCCCAGCGCTAGTGCTGCTGCCGTATGCTGAGAAAACGTTAAAGTCGCTTTCCAGCACCCGACAGTCAGCACCGCAAGTGAAGTGGGTCTCTTGCACTGCAGCAACATCTACTCCGAGGTTCCTGAGTTCACCAAGCAAGCGCGCACATTTGCTTGAATCCCTCAGTCCCCTCACATTCAAACTGGCAAAGTTTAAAGCCATCAATCCGACTTAACTTATTCAGTGTCGACTATGGACCGGAAATCCCCAGGGGTGAGGATGCCGACGGCCTGACGCAGGGAACCGGTACAAAGTTCAGGAGTAACTCGGCTGCTCCTGGAAATTCCGCCGACATCATAAGGAAACCGCAATTTTAGGGACCTATAGAAAGTGGGATGAACATAAATCGGGACCCTGCCCGTACATTTTGCAGATATTTCATTTAGTGAGTCGTGCCCCATCTCCGCCAGCCTCATGTCCGCTCGACTGGCTTCCACATTAAATTGCCACAGCTCTTTAGTTCGGTTACCAGCCGAACGGACAAAGGTGGTCACCATGGCGGCACCCTCAAAAAGATATGGATTAGTTATGTCTTTTTGATTGATTTTTTTTTAGGTCTCTTAAAGGTTTTAGTAAACTTTTAATTTGCCGATCTAATGATGGCGACTCCAGGATGTCCTGGCAAAAATAAAAGGAGTTCAATGCCTGTTGGACCTCTCTGGAGGCTGACTTTGATCGTCGCACAGTACCAGATGTTGATGGTGATGGTTTCGGGTCTCTTGTTGCTGAATGGGACCGGGAGAGTAGTTTGGGGGTTGAAACGGGTGATAATGTAGGTGGTGTTGGGGATAGTGGGAGTTTAGTAGGATCTGTAGGAGTATTTTTTGCTTGTTGTGGGGGAGGAATGATTTGGGCTGGTCGCTGTTGTTGTTTTTTCGGTGTCGTCTTTTTAAATTGTTTTTTTCTCCCCCTCTCCCTCTGTGGTAGAATCTCCGCTATCCCTCCTTCTCTTCAAGTTTGTTGAGGTATCCATTTCCTCCTGTAGTTGTTGTTGTTGTTCATTGTTATTTACTTTTTCTTTCTTTCTTTTCTCTGTTTTTGTGTCGGTTTCTTTTTTCTTTTCCTCTGGTTTTTGGTTCTCCATGGGTTTTCTTTTTTTTTCGCGCTTTGTGTCAGTGGTTTTGTCAGGAGGTGATTTCGGGGCTTTAGGTGGGGACTTTTTGCCCCGCGTTACCTGGGTCCACCCCTCCTCATCCTTGCTATTGGGGTCGTTCCCAGCTTCTGCTGGAGTATTTATTTTTCTTTCCGGCTTGTTTGCTGTTGCTGATGTTGATGGTGCTGGTGTGTTGTTTGTTGATGCTGATATTAATAGGGTCTTGGATGCTATTGTGGCCTTTGCTGTTGTTGGTGCTGTTGACGTTGTTGTTTTTGTTGTTGTTGTTGCAGTTGTGTTGGTGGTTTTTTGCGGGCATGACCTCGCAAAGTGGCCTATTTGTTTACAATGCCAGCACTGCGGTTTTCGGCTTTCCACAACCACCAACATGGCTTGGTCCTCATATTCAACTGTGTGGGGGATTGCCTGGAACCCTCCCCTGTTAAGGCACATGGTAAATGAGTAGTCACCGTGTGCCGTGCCGCTGGGTGACTTCATGGTCGTAAATTCCTCGACGTCCCCATAGTCGCTGAGGAACGCCGCCAGAACGTCACCACTTAGTTGTATGGGCACGTTGCACACGGTGACTTTGATCCGTCTTCTGCCCATGTATTCCGGCTGTAGTCGGTATTGCTTTGTGTTTATACAGTTGTTACTGGCCAGCTTGGTGGCCAGTTCTTGTGATGGCAGCAGGATATCCCAGGTAGCAAAACTACGTCTACAGAAATATCTAGCTGGGATTCCTGCTGCTTTTAATATTTCCTCAAATTTGTCCTTTTTCAGTCCAGCCAGTCTCCTGGTCTTTATGTCTGAGACAATTAAGGACAGGGTTTTTGGCTGGACTGCTTCTACCAGTTCAGGTATTGGTAGAATTCTATTCCCTTTAAAATACTGGGCATACTTTTCAACCCTGTCCTTTTTATAATCTTGTGGCAATTTTTTGTTTTTCTGCGTCGACCAGGAGACTTGTATTGACGGCACTTTTTGTGCCGGCGGAATTGTACTCGCCGGCGTTAAATTTTCTGCGGAGGTCCCAGGCAATGACGGCCATTCGGGTCTTTCTGGGGATGCAAAGACATCAGCCTGTGTATTAGGTTCTCCCATAGTTGCTTTTGGCAACTAGGGAGAAATGAAGTCGAGTGGTTTTGTTAAAATGCGTTAATCGAGTGACGAATGATAAAACAACAGATGTAACAGTGTAAAAAAAAAAGAGTCTTTCGAGTTGACCCCCCTCTTAAACAATACAAAATAATGATTGTTTTGGGGAGGGGCACAAACGTAATAACAAGTCGTTCAAAGAGTTTCAGTAATTTCAACAAGCTTAACAATTAAATCAACCAGAATGTTCAACAAAATATTTCAAAAAACACTTACTTCTCGTCACTCAAAAGTCCAAAAAGAAAAACCAACGAGTAGGGTTATTCCTCTCAGACTGATCTCCGCTACTGCCATATATGGCAGATGGAACAGCTCATTATGCTGAAAAGGTAGGTGATACCCAACAGATAGATAGATAGATAGATAGATAGATAGATAGATAGATGTCAAATTTTATATCATTAACTTTCATGGGGATAAAAAATATTGTTTTATTTTTCTTTTATCTTTAGTCGAACATATATTCATGGAAGAATGCTACCTAAATACAGAATATTTGAAATTTTATTTGATGTTTGTTTAAATCTATTTTTGATTTTTTAATTAATTAATTTTATTTTGGATTTTTAATTAACGATCTTTTAAAGACACAATCATCAAATTTTAGTTCAATAGGCCTTTCGTATATATATATATATATATATATATATATATATATATATATATATATATATATATATATTACCGATCAAAAATCTGGGATAACCCCGAATAGCTTCTCTAAGCCCATAAAAATGATAAATAAATTCCCCCTGTTTTTTCTACGTGTATTATACTTTTTTTTCCATAAGCTTGGAGAAGTTTTTTTTATAACCTGATACCTTTTCTATGCTGACGAGCAGAAATTATCAAATATTTCCATTCATCTGTTTGATATAGTTTCAATTCAATCCTGATTAATGTGAGATTGTGTTTAGCCAAAGGATCAGAAAAACAACGCTTGAACTAGCTCAATTTAAGTCTCTACACCAACATCCCGTACATCTCATGACTTTATTCTGTTGGGCTAAAAGAATTTGAGTCATTTGAGAAGAAGCTTCTCAAATGTTACAAATTCTTTAAAAAAAGAAAAATAAATTGAAAAAAATACAATCAACACATTACCACAAGGATTGGACTTTTGAATTTTGTAAAAAGATAATATAGAAGGATAAATCCACATTTGTGCTTTTTGTAAGTAAACAAATGATTGTCAAACGAATTCCTTCGAAATTAATGCGAAAAAAATTGCATTGTGCCATCATCTACTAAGCATAAAATTGCATTGTGCCATCATCTACTAAGCATAGTGGTAGTGCTATTATTGTTTGGGGATGTTTTGGAGGTAAGATTGTTGTAGTTTTTCGTTTAAATTAAGGCATTATGTGGAAGCAAAAGTAAAATACAATACAGTAGAGGCTTGCAATTCCGCATTATTGAACAATATTTTCTTTTGTAACAAGTTCAAAGATGTGTACATAATATCTAAAATCAAAATAAGATAAGGGAATTTTGTAAATCCTGACTTGGCCCCACAATCTTTAGATCTTTTTCCATTTCAAATAGTCTGGGATGAAATTAATCGCAAATTTCGAAGTAAACTGCTTAAGACTATACCAAGGTTCGTTTAAACATTTAAACACAGCTTGAGAATTCCTTCCAAAAACCAACTTCAACAAGTTACAAGAAATGATTCCAAGAATTTGGTCTGAAGTAATAAATGTTTATTGGGCATTTTTCATGTAAATAAAATATGAGTTTGCTTTTATACGTATTTTGATTTATATTATTGCATAACTGCATGCAAACACATAGAAAATAAATTCATCTTTTTAAAAATATGAAACTTGATTTATTTTTCGAGTTTAGAAGAAAAAATCAATGTGGTTCTAAATTTTTCCGAGACAGGAATATATTTAGATGAAATAGTGTTTCAATGCTAATGCATTTCTTCATACAAAAAGAGTCATCTTTGAACATTTTCAGAATTTGAAAAAAAAGTTTTTTTTTTTGTTTTTTTTTACTTTTAATCATAAACATATATACAACCTCGTCACTGTTTACGAAATTGCAAGATTACCGCTCATTTCAAATAATGATAGTTTGGTTTCATTGGGGTTTTATGACATATCAACCATTGTTAGTTATCTAATGCCAAATCATGTTTTTACATATTTATTAGATATATATCTCATCCTTTTCAACACAGTTAAATGGTTTCAAGTATTTTACTTAACATGAATATCTCTATTTACAATGAGTCATTTGTTAGCACATAGTTAAATGTTTTCAAGTATTCCTATGTAACATCTTTTTAAATTGTATATATATTTTTTCTCATCTATCTTCAAATAATTAATAATTTTGGTACTCACTATGTGCTGCCGGTGTATAGCTTTCGACCTGTATCAATTATTCTTAGTATAAATTTTAAGAAAAGTAAAATAACATAAAAGGGATTAAAAAAAGAGTCCAAGTGTCCTTTTGGCTCTTTATATTAATTAGGTTGTTCAGTTAATGATTTCCGATTTTATGAAATTTTTATTCCTGAATTAATGAATTTTAGCAGAATTTTAATTAATCAAAATATTAACCATGAACATCATCGCATTTTTCTTATCAGTTAATAAGGTTATCTATGCTTGTTATCTTTCCAAGATATCTTCAAATACAGATTTTAGTTCTTCTATAGAACGGAATTAGTTTGGGCGTTAAAAAGGGTCCAGGTGCGTGAAAAATGGCTGTCGATCGGCGAAAGATCAAGAGAATATGATGGATGGGACAAAGTCTTATATCCCAAGTCGTTAAGCTGTTGTAGTGTCATCCTGGGAACATGTAGCCGAGCATTGTCACGAAAAAAAAAAAAACTCTAACCAAGCTTGAAATATTGAAAAAGAAAGTAAATGCATCATTTTTTTTTTTCGTGTAAAACTTTCATATAACCTTCAAAATCAAATTCTGAAAGATAGAAAATTAAGAGGACATCTTCATCATTACGAATTAGAATTTATATTAAAATGATTTGAATTTATATTAAACTAATATGTTTGAACAGAATTTAGACAGTTTACACTAAAATCGGACATTATTTTCCGAATAAACTAATATTCTATTTCAGTTTCTTTGAAACCCTAAAAAAATTGAAGATTATTTAATCTGAGAAATAACTTTCTAAGAAATTTTTCGTTAAGTAAAATCAATGCTCGAACACATGTTCAGGAACTTTAGATTTCAACAAAGATTTAAAACCTAAAATCCTGCACACTCTGATTATCTCAATAAGAAATATTGTCGACTTGTTGGGAAGTGTGAAATAAGAAAATAATATGTTTTCACTTGTTAAAAAAAACCTAAAAACCAAATGCCGTCATGTTCTGAATATGATACAAACCTACATTTAATGGTGAGAGACAGGTCTGATGATCTGGGTAGTGTGGAATACCTCTTCATTGTCATTACACCTGCATTCATTCTGACTCGGAATGGTAGTATCTGTTAGGGTAATAATAATAGCTAAAACAGACCCGTTTAAAATTATTCATATTCGATTGGACTGTGTGCAAAAAAACCCAACAAAACAACAACAACTAAGAAACAACAACAGAATCATGAAAATATGAATATACAATTTATGCCATTCAGTAGCCTTTAAAATCTATAATTCAAAAAGTAGATCTAAGTAATTGCAATCGACATTGGAAAATGTCAAGATGAATAAGTCATAAAAAACACAATAAGCACACTATATAATGTTTTCAACTGTTACGTTTAGCAACTTACATATTTTTGAGAAGAAGAGAAATGTCATTGTAATTTACAAAGCTCTTTGCTTCGATGTGGCTCAAGGCCGAATGAATTGGGCGCCCAATGAGACTCGAACTCACTCGTGTAGGTTTGCTAGTCTAGCTTGCTAACTGTTAAACCACCAGAGGTGCCCAAGAAGATAAATGTCATATATTAGAATCAAATTCAAGTGTGTTTATATACAGTCATTTTGTACACGTCAAACTCTTATTATGAAGATATAATGAATTGGTCCATGTAAATAAATAAAGATATAATGAATTGGTCTATGTAATCAAATTAAGATATAATGAATTGGTCCATGTGAATAAATAAAGATATAATGAATTGGTCCTTATGAATAAATATAAGAACCAAATGGGTTGGAAAGCAGTGAAGAACAGACACAAATTGGCTGATAGAAATGCCTATGAGAACAGTGGGTTAGTGAACGCAAGAGTGAATGTATGAGGGAACTAAAGAAAAAAAAGTGAGTGAGTTGAAAAATGAGTGATATACTGAGAGGGTGGTTTCTCTTTTACATGAGGTAAAAGCAGTTGAAACCTTCAGAAGATACAATAAATTTATGAAAATAGATTTAAAAAGGAAGAGGAAGAAATGAGGAGTTCTAAGTTAAACATAGGTAAGAAATAAAGAAGAGAGATGAGTTAGTGTTAGGATGATCTACGTACACGATTATGAACTCTTCCTCCTTTATAAATACTAACCCTATTTATTCTCGGAAAGACTTTCTCCTAGCGGGGGACGCGGTGTGGAGACGAAAGGCGAGTAGGACTTTTCCTCGCCTCAACTCAGACCCAAAGGCTGAAGGTCGACGTAAGCCTTTGGGCGAAGCACTGTTTGTCCGCGAGTGCCGAAAGGCCCTTCGTAACTTTCTTGGGTCCAGTGAGCTTTCACGGCCTCGGAAGGAGCTATATCGGGAGTTAGTGGTGGGTTCCGCTTCTGATCCTCTTAGCGAGCGGCAAGGCTGGACGGCGGTGGAGATCCGCTCTCACTGGAATTGGGCGCCAGGATCGAGCTTCTTGAACAACTCCGAGTTTTCGCTCACCTGGCGACTTGTACGGAATGCGTTATCCCTTCTCGACTTGAACTACAAAGCGGGCCTGGCAGACATGCCTGATTGCCCTCGCTGCGCCAGTGGCTTAGAGAAAACGGCTGAGCATGCCTTCTACTAATGCGAGCGAGTTCGCCCGTTTTAAAATCACGTCGGAGAGTGGACGGCTCGCATCGAACCCAAACAGCTTGTGCTGCTCGACGTTGGTTACGTGGTAGACAACGTTCTTCCTCCGTTTCAGGGTGAGAAGCGTGTGGTGTTTCTCGCAATCCTAGCTGTAGCTCGAATGGTGATCTGGTCGACGCGAAACAAGGGATTGTATGACGATGCAAACTTTTCTCATCGTGATCTGGTTTTGTACTTTAGGCATTTGTTTAGGGTCAAAACCAGATGCGATAGAAAACGCTTGGATCGCATAACATTCAGCAAAAGGTGGGGGAATGCAGCGAGCCTGGTCGTAAGAAAGGGGGCAATGTTGGAGTCATCCTTCCCTCCTCTTCCGGCTCATGGCGTCTACGGTACGGCTCCTTAGGGACCCCATCCATGGAAAGTAGGACGTTTTTTCCCCCTTGAAACCTAGTTAGCAGTATGTTTTGAGTCATTGTCCCTGTCATCTAGTTACTTAGTTCTCAAGATCTTCCCCATCCCTATTATTTCTGTACCTCAACCCGTATCCCAGTCCGCTTTTTCTGAAGATCTTGAACATTCATATGTATAAAAATCATATTACCTGCTTGTATCGACCCATACCACGCCCGACCCTTTATTTCTTTTACCCCTATAGATTAGGATTCCTGTCCCACCTTGTTTCCGGTTCTTTCGCCCCGGAAAACAGTCAGCCTCCAATTTTATAGACGGGGGGGATGGGAGGGCAACCAAACGGGGGATTTTTCCTTTGTTTTTTGCTTTTGTATATATTTCGGGGTTTTTCTCCCATTCCCATCATATTCATTGTAAATAAATCATTCTTTGTAAATAAAATCATTCATTACTCTCGGGGTTTTTAAGTAGGACTTCTTCATAAAGCAAATGTGGTATTTTGGTGATTACTGCGCATATGGCGATGGATGAATGGTTTTATATTGTACTGCTGAATGGGTAGGCGAATGTGGCTAGCTAGGTCCCCTTAGAACATAGAGAACAGAATGACCGCTCCCTTCCCCTCCCCAAAAAACTTCAAGGCTTTGTGCCTTCTTTTGTTCATTCAAAAGAAATAAAGAAGACTTTCTCCTAGCGGGGTACGCGGTGTGGAGACGAAAGGCGAGTAAGACTTTTCCTTGCCTCAAGTCAGATCCAAAGGCTGAAGGTCAACGTAAGCCGAAGGAGGAAGCACCGTTTGTCTGCGAATGACGTACGGCCCTTCGTAACCTGCTGCGAGTTTGTTCGTCCGTTCTGAGATCACGTCGGGGAGTAGACGCACTGCTCGACGTTGGTTACTTCATAGACGACGTTTTACCCCCATTTAAAGGTGAGAAGCCTGTGGTGTTTCTCGCGATCCTAGCTGTAGCCAGAATGGTGATTTGGACGACGCGAAACAAGGGATTGTATGACGATGCAAACTTTTCTCATATATTGTTATTTAGGCATCAGCTTCATCAGATGCGACAGAAAACGCTTGGATCGCATAACATTCGACAAAAGGTGGGTGAATGCAGCGAGCCAGATCGTACGAAAGGGGACAATATTGGAGTCATCCTTCCCTCCTCTTCCTGTGCATGACGTCTACGGTACGGGTCTTTCAGGACCCCATCCCGTGTAAGTAGACTTTGTTTTTCCTTGAATCCCTAGTTAGCAGTATGTTGTGAGTCATCATCCCATCGCCTAGTTGTTAGCCTCCAGAATCTTGCCCATCCCGATTCTTTTTACCCGAACCCTAAATCCAGTCCACCTCTTCTGAAAATCTTGGAACCTCATTAGAATAAATTCATGCTACCTGTCCTCACCGCGCCTGACCCTACTTTTTCTTTTGTCTTATTAGCTTAGATCCCCCTTCAACTTAGAGTAGGTCCGACTTATTTTCGACGTTCTCGGATACCGGATAACAGTTGGCATTCATATCATAAAGGCGGAGAATAGGAGGGCAACCAAACGGGGAATTTTTTCTTTGTTTTTGATCGATTTTTGCTTTCCTTTCATTTTTTTCTACCATCTCCAACATACAACATTTTGTAAATAAAACCATGTTTTGTAAATAAAATCATTCATTTCATCACAGGATTTTTTTAAGTAAGTCTTCTCATTGAGCAGATGCGACATTGTGGTGGATGTAGCGTGGTTGGTGAAGAATGATTGTCAATATATTGTACTGTTGAATGGGTCGGCGAATGTGGCTAGCTAGGATCCCTTAGACAATTAGTCACAGCATGACCGTTCCCTTCCCCTTCCCCCAGAAAACCATAAGTCCTCATACCTTCCATTTTTGTCGTAATATGGAAACTCGAGTATCCACTGTGCTTCAAGCAAAGGCTTTTCAGTGGACCGTCTGAAATTTATGCTGAACGGTCAATATTTGGGTGGGTTAGCTACATCATTGTCACCATTGAATAGCACTGAACCTTGCTGTTCAGTTTCAGCTATAATCAGGTATCCGTGCCTGGACCCAGCGAGGCTCATTCGGCCGACATTGCACTAAGTATACCGATGACCCACATAGTCCAGCAGGGTTAGTGCCTCGGCTCGTGCCAGACCTTCCCCTCCCCTAATCCCCACTATATTCGACCTTCGGGTCATTGATCTTATGTCAAGTCCTGTTTGGTGGGAGGCAGAGACAAATAACGACTTGCTCACAGAGTTGGGTTGGGACACACCTTGGTCTATACACGGATCTGGCCGGGTGTGTCTTGGTTCCGCTGGCAGTTGGTCAAAGTCATCTGACATGAATTCCGATAGGCCGGCATTCATGCTGGGCGCGCCAAGGATCTCAGGGAGCAGTCGCTCAGGCTATAACCCTCATTGGTTGAGCTAGGTATATCACCTGGCACCTGAAGAACCCCTATTTAGGGGAATGCCGATGGGGCCCGAGACATTTTTGGTGTTGCTGGGCGTGTCTGAGCTACGGCCCTGCGCTTGGACCCACATAAGAAAGTTCTTGTGCCACACTCATACAGTCAGTGAAAGAAATACCGACCTTCACACAACAGAGTAGAGTGTATGCTTTACACTCTAAGGAATCGCTGGGTTGTGACACACTTCGGTCGGTCATGTTGGTCGGTACACGGATCTGGTCAGGTGTGTGATGGTTCCAGTGGCAGTTGTTCGAGGTGTATCTTGACCGGCATCTTCGAGCCTCAGTGGTCCGTTCCCCCAGACTCTAACCCTCTTTGGAAGGGCTAGACATCACCTGGTGCCTGAAACACCCCTTTTTAGGGGAATGCCGACGGGGCCTGAGGCATTTTTTGAGCAACCAGGCGTGTCTAGGCCAGGGTCCTGCACCCGGAACCACCTAAAAGGCCTTGTGTCATACTCGTCCCGTCAGTGGGACAAATGACAAATACTGACAAATACCTTCTTTCTCCCTGCAGTCGAACCTGATAGTTTCGGACGGGCACTTCTACCTTCTGTACTAAGACTCTAATTTTGTATATATTTTCTTTAATTCAATACACTTGTTCCATCTACTTTCTCTTCTTCGTGTCTTTTTTCATGCCACAAACTGGCCACAACAACTTGGCGACGAAGGATTTACGAGGACCAACGGTATTAAAAAAGAACTCTTCTAAAACACTTGCAAACAAGTTTTCGTAAAAGAACTAACGTGAAAAACCAGCCAGTGAAAAAACTAGTCGTACATAAAAAATTGGCAAACAAGGATTCATACTACCACGAAAAGATCGCCAGAGAAAAAAATCGTCAGCGAACGAGAATTAGGCCAATTCTGTTTGCAAAACAAAAAGTTGGGGAAAAAAGGACTAATGGTAATTGCCAATTTATTTTAACAGTGGATGTACGAGGAATTTTTTGTCACCTCTTTTTCATTTGAAAAGCATCTGTTAAAACCAGAAAAGTAAAGCCGAAAAAAAGAAAAAAAGAAAAAGTGTTACATCCGTACACCTATCTGGAACTCAAGACTCCAAGTTACGAGAATTAGCTTCTTCTTTTTTCATACGAAAAGGAAATTCTCACTAAATCTTTTTTTAGGACAATAGCTTTGAATAAAAGCACTCATATCTTTTTTCTCGTCTCGGGTAAGGAAAATTCAAGGTTTTTTAATTGCAAAAAAAAGTTTTTCTTTACGTTAAATTGCATATTTTTTTATTCTACTTTCTTAAAAGACACAGTTATCATGGATGATTTCAAAAGTATTTTATTATATCTGATAAAGTACCCGAATACACAGCAATTGCAGGTCCAAGATAGAATAGAAGAGAAGTGGCAAAACAACTGCTCTCTTAGGATTCTAAAAAATCGAAAAATCGGGTATTACGTCAGAAAAATACGCTACTGAAAGAAACAAACTCTCCCACTAAAACTAATTAAAAAAAGAAAAAGCAAAATAATTTGTCCCCTAACCCAGGTTCCGCATATGGGGCCCTAACTGTTACGAAGTGCTTCATATGTAACCGAATCGGACACATAAGCTCGCATTGCCGATCCAAAAATAAAACCAATAGCTCCATAAAAAAAAAAGTTGGACGAACTAGTCGGTGCTAATACCAGGAAATTCGTGCATGTAAAAATGTTATACAAAAGTTTGAAATTTCAACTAAACTCAGGTTCTGGTTTGACACTAATAAACTTGCAGACATAGAAAAGATTGGGTAAACCCACCAAGATAAAATCAAGCAAGATATCAAGATAAGTAATAGGAGAAAAATTAAATTCGAGAGAGAATTGATTATTGATATAACGTTCAACGAACGGGAAGACACTAAAATTAAAATTGTTAGTCCTGAAAAATACTAACAATCTACTCGGCACCGACTAGATTCCAGCTTTGGAACTTGTCTGGAGATTTTACTGTCAAAAAATTGAAAATTTGGATGCCTAAGCTGAAAAACTAAAAAAAAAAAAAAGAACTGAAGGAAGGCTATCCAGAATTTTTTTTCTGGTGGGTTAGGGAGGTGTACCAAGATTAGGCAAAATTTGAACTACAAGACGACACCAGCAAGTGTTCAAAAAGAAGGGAAATGTGTCCTTTGCCTTATTGGAACAAACCAACGAGAAACTTGACAGATTAGTAAAAACTGGAGTTCTATCAAAGCGAGAGTACAGCGAATGGGCTGTACCAACGGTCTATGTAAAAAGGAAATCTAAAGAGATAAGCGTTTGCGCTGATTTTTTTTTTTTACTGGATTAAATGCTGCTCTGAAGGACTATCGTTACCATTTTCCTAGCACAGAAGACATTTGCAAAGCTAAATGGTGGGAAATTTTTCTCTAAAATTGATCTTAATGATGCCTGTTTTCAAATTCTGGTTGAAGAGGAGAGTTCGGAGCTGTAGTGTGTAAATATGCACCACATATTATATAAATTCGAATGTTTACCGTTACGGGTCAAGGTCACGCCATCAATTTTTCAGCAAGTGAGGGATACTATGCTGAGCGGCCTTAACTTCTCAGTCACTTATCTAGATGACATTCTGATGAATAGTAAAAGCGTTGTCGAACATAAGGATCAGGTCCACAAAGATTTGCTAAGATACAAGACTACGTTTTCAAAATTAAAGAGACCAAATGTGATACCAAGGATACATAACAAAGCAGGAACCAGATCCTAAACGAACGGCTGCGATTAAAGACATGCCGTCGCCCGATAACATTGCTTCGTTGCAGAGATTCCTCGGACTAGCAAATTATAACCAGGTATTCATACAAAGCATGTATGGTTTGGTTGCCCCTCTAAATGAACTATTAAAGAAAGACAAGCCCAAGGATTGGACTTCAGAATGCCAGGAGGTATTTGTTAAGCATTCTTATCGTCAGACTTATTTCTCACACATTACAACCCAAACTTGGAAATCCTAATAGCCAGCGACGCTGGCTCGTATAGTGTAGGGGCTTGCATTCTCCACAAAATGACTGATGGGACATTAAAACCAATAGCCCACGCGTCGAAAGCCTTGCTTACTGCGAAAGAAATATTCGCAAATCGATGTGGATGTACATAGAACCAGAGGAAGATACAATGATTGCCTCCCTTCAATCTGAATGAGAATTAATGACTGCTCTTTGTAATACAGTAAGGGAACTTCCAGTGACACTTAAACAAATAAAACGGGAGGCTTTCCACGATGAGTATATCAACCAAATAAAAGCGAAAAATTTTGAAAAGGACCCGGGAACTACGGATGTCTTCTCTATATGCAACGAGGTGTTACTGTACAGGGAACGTGTCGTGAATCCGTCAACAATCCACAAGATTTCCACGCTGGCAACCCAGAGAGTACTAGAATAAAAGTTTGATACGAAGCTTTGTCCATTGGCCAAATATTGACAAAGATATAGGAAACGTTGTTAAATCATGTAAAGGCTGTGTCCTGGTAGCCAAAACACCTATTAAATTCAATCCCTGGTCAAAAACGGATCTACCATGGTCAAGAATTCACATTGACTTCGCTAGCCCTCTTGAAGGATATTGCTACCACATTGCAGTCGACAGTTTCTCAAAGTAGCCCAAAATACACAGATGCATAAAACCCAACTACAGAAATTACGATAAAATTTCAACATGAACTGTTCGTCAGATTCGGAGTATTGGACACCTTGGTGTCCATTAATAGAAACCAGTTTAGCTCTGGAGAATTTAGAGACTTCAGTTTAACATACGAGATCGAAAATATCGCGATCCCTCCGTACCATCCGATGTCTAACGGACAGGCTAAAAAATATGTGGATACTTTGAAGAGACCTTCGAAAAAAGCTTGGGCTACACCAACTGAAAGAGCCCTCCAGTAATATCTGCAAGTATATTGGATTACTCCTAATAACAAAACTCTACCCTTAAAGTCTCCAGTTGAGGTGATGTTCGCACGTCGGATACGGTCCATTTACGAAAATCTACTCCCGAAACAGACGAAGCCTGGAAGAACATGCATCGTACCCCCAAAACGATATAATTCCGGAGATAAAGTCTTTTTCAGAATCTTCAAAGACAACAATTCTTTTGTGAAGATGGGAACGATCGAAAAAAGATTTGGTAGCATGATATATATTATAAAGTGCCCACAATTTACTCATAAAATACATCTTAAACAACTTAGGAAACGCCTAATTGATGAGGATAATAGCGGGCCTCCTGAGGAAACAGTACGGATGTCATATATGACACTTTTGATATTCCGAACCCTCGAGCGGCTTCCGAAATGCGCCGTTCTAAAAGAAAAAGGAAAGCAACTGTTTTAATAGTTGTCAAGCCAAAACGTATAAGGTATTGAGACCAAAAACAAATAAAAATTTCTCAAAGCCTTTGTACGTTGAACTTGGTAAAACAAGTAAGCCAAGTTTTAAACATCTAGCCAGTTATAAAAAAAGGAAACATTTCCTTCTCTATAAATTAAACAAGTAAGTCAAGAGGAGATATACCACATCTCGGAGACCAAAAAATATTCTCCAGGATTAATTTCTATGAAAGGGAGCTCGACCGACAGATGCTTTTCTACTTCCTCAATCGCTGGCTTGAGGCTAAAAGACCGCCGGTTTCGGCCAATTCCGGGTGGGCCAGTTGCATTATTGACACCTTTGGATAGCACTGGACCTCGCTGTCCAGTTTAAGCTATAATCAGGCATCCGTGCCTGGACCCATGTTTGGGTCCATGTCCAGCTAGGCTCATCAGCCCTAAGGAGGCCGATGACCAGCATAGTCCAACAGGGTTCGAGCCTCGGCTTGGGTACAACCTTTCCCTCCCTTAGCCCTCACAATAATCGACCTTTTGGATCATTTGACCTTGTGTCAAGTCCTGTCTGGTGGGAAGCAGAGACAAATATCGAGACTTCCTTCCAGCAGAGTGGAGCGTATGCTCAACGGTCTTGGAGGCGCTGGGCTGGGACACACTTCGATCGATACATGGATCTGGTCGGGTGTGTCCTGGTTCTAATGGCAGTCGATCGATGGGGCGCCTTGGCCTGCATGCTCGAGTCTCAAAGGGCCGTCCCAAAGGCTCTAACCCTCCCTGAAAGGGGTAGGGTTATTGCCTGGCGCCTGAGTCACTTTTTGAGGGGTATGTCGATGGCCACACTCGTCCGGTTGGTGGGTCGAACGAGAAAATCTGACTTCCTCCAAGCAGTCAAACCTGACAGTTTCGGACAGACACTTCTATCTGCTGTACTAACTCTCTCTCTCTTTTTTTTATTTTTTTTTTTTATATATATATGTTCTGTTTATTCAATAAACATGTTCCGTCTACTTTCTCTTCTTCCGCGTCTTCTTTCAGGCACCTAACAGGTCACAACAGGGAGAGAGAAAGTTGGGGAAGGAAGGAAATATGGGGAGTGGAAAAAGAGCAAACGAAATTAATTCAAACGCCAAACGTAGCAGAGAAAGCAAGAAGAGTGTGAAAGAGCAGTTGGTGAGAGAGTGCTAGAGAGAAAAAGAGAAAGATGAAGAGGGAGATTGGAAAAGGAGAAAGAAAAATAGAAGGAAATTAATAAAGATAAAGAAAAAAAAGTGATTTTCGATGGATCGGAAACTGTTGAAAATATCAAACTAATAGAAATACCTATCCATATTATACTTTACTTTCTAACAGACTTGTCTCATGGAAATTCAAATATCCACTTGGATTTTTCCATACCAAAAAACTCGTGTATATATATATATATATACATGTGCGTGTGAAATTTGAGACAAACTAATATTGAGGCTGCGGATGCCTGCGTGTTTCCTAGAGAAATAGGTGCTCGTAAAAATTACTTTAGGTAAGAAAAAAAAAAAGATCTGAATGCGAAAGCATGCCCTGCGCAGGATCTGTTTGAGAAAGCCAAGTTCCTGAATGCTTTTCATCCATCGGCACAGAAACGAATTGAATTCGACATGAAAGCGGAAATGAATACGGGTATTTTTCACATTTTAAACTCATGTCGAGTGACACTGCAACCAAAAACGAAAGTATTCGCCATTTCTTTCCGGTTTTATGACAATTTTCGTGTTATACTGATTTTTGCCTTTTACATAATGTTCCCAAAATATCCCAAGGATCAGTTTAACCAAATTCAATTAACTGCCTTTTCTGATGTCTTCAGAATCTTTACTAAAATGTCAAACATTTTTTTAGATGAGCTATTCGAACGTGACACTCTCTTCGTAGCCCGTACAACTTCAGTGACTTTATCTACGCTATACTAATTCTTTTAAAAGAAAAATAACTGCTGGTGCTGGTCGAAACTATTGAAAAATGTCCACAAAGGACAAAAAGTCAAGAGAAAGGTCGTCTAATGACCTCTGTCACAGCTTCGTTTGGACCAACATTTCAGAAGGTGTGTGTAACACTCAATGGATGAGACTAATTTCTAACTGTAACAGATATAGCTGTATAAATTGGCCCCCAAAAGGATTTCCAAACTTTCAACAATGAATGGCAATTTTGACCACTAAAGCGCGAAAGTCATTTTTTTAAAGTACGATCCTTGTGTTTTGCCATCATTGATGACTTGAGTCTAAGAAATAACCATTTTCTTTCTATTATATAACCTATCTTTCAAAATTTCCGTACTTACGAACTGTTTAGCAATCACCTAATACTATTATACACATGTATGCAAACATATATGCTTTGCCTCTGCGTGTATTTATACGGATTTTGGGGAATGTTCCAAGGGCCCCGACTACGATGGCAATCGTCGTCAACTTGATATGCTGGCGAGTCCCCTTCTTGACGTATATAGTCTATCGCCATCTCTCGGATGTAAGACTGTCATCAATTTTCTTGTCTTACAGTCCGTTTGTCTGAATATTTCTTCGTCGATTTTAAGAATGTTACCAAGTATCTTACAAGGGGGACAGCTCCGGTTTTTATCTCTTTGTAGAGCTTGCTTTCCATCAGCTTTCTCGTTCGTTTGAGATTCTCTTTTCTTATTTCTTATTTCATGACCGCTAGTTTGATGTTGTCAGCTTGTAATATTCTCTATTATTTGTAATTTTCTCCAATATTTCCAAGTACTTGTAATTTTATGAGATTTTTACACCGGTAATCGTTGATGGCTTCTCAATGGACCCTGAGTGACCACAAATCTTCTCAGATCTCTTAGGCTCTTCTGATTTTTCTCGCTGATTTTAACAATGCCGTGGTCTGAATGGTTTCACTTCTTCCTCTAATTTTCTTTTCTTCGAGACACCTTTCTAATTTCTTGAGACTATTCGAAAGCCCTCAACTATGATTGGAATCGTTGTAACTTATGTTATTTTTCTTCTTTAGTTTCCTCTATTGTATTATATTGCAGGGGATTTAAATGTAATTATTTGATCCCGATGCAGACACAAATCAGCTAATTTTATGATGCAAGTTGTAAAAGTAAAGTTGGCGACCTTAGTCGAGGGTGACCCGAAGGCTCCCTTTTCGATAGCTACTATGCCAAGGTGTAGGGGAGGGCGCTATACTAACCATCATACCAATTCGTTTTTTTACAGACATTTGTACCAAAACCTTATTCATCAATAGGTTTAAAAATTTTATCACCTGTACATTATTTTACTTTTTGCGAGTTTTTCACACCATCTTGAACTAATGGTCTTTCACAGGAATTAGAGTGGCATCAAGTCTTGTCAAATCTGCAGGATTCTACTCAGTATTCTCTCAAATCTTAAGAATACTGTGATCAATAAGGTCTCGATTTTTCCTGTTTTCCAGTTCATCCAGTCTTTTTTTTTCAAACTTTAGGAACTGTTCCAACCGTATCAACAAGCGTTCGTTTCACTGTTACTTTCCTCTTACGCAGCTTTTTCAGCGCTATGGAAAGAGTTAACTATTTTGTCAGTCGTTTCGCTTTCTTCCATTTTCACTTTGTGGTTTGCCGGATTGATAGAATTTGTTTTTCTTATTAATTAACACTATGTTTTTTCTTCTCTCTTGGTCTAGATAATCCGTGTGTATCCCAATTATTATTTGTATTATTATTGCTTTACTCTGCAATTTTCCCCACCGGCTTTAATTGGTGCTCATTCACTGGAGTCTGATTGACAGCAAGTATCCTTGGTTCTCCAGAACTCTTATGTGCATTCTGGCCAATTTCAATAATATTGAAATCTAGATGGTCTCAATTCTTCGTCTGATTTCAAATGTTTCCATTTTTTTCTTACCTTTTGGGGAGTGATCCAAGCACTCCCAATACAATTGGTTTCACAGTCACCTTCAGGTTCGACAGCTTTTTCGTTCTCAAGTAAGTTCCAAGTATTTGTGTAGGTTTTTGATTTCTTTTATCTTCATTCTGTTTTCCGCTGGAACGGCAAAATCAACGAGATGACATTTTTTTTCTCATTGATTAACGTTAGGCCTAGTCTCCAGGTCATAAAAAAGTGATCCTTTCCCACTCAGTCATGCTTAATCTTGTACTCGTTTTTTTTTTCTATTTTGCTGCATTCACTAACTATATGATAGTTTCCTTTTTTTTCCTCCAGATAACCTACACTTGCAATTCTATTGTGTATTATAGATATGTTTCACATGACGTTAATTTCCATAGCCATTTAATCTTGATTCGGTAAACTTAGTATTCAAACCAGTTGCACGCAATCGGCTTATTTAACCCCTACCGATAAGTCGAACTAAAATATGTATAAATGTGTGGGAGTGGATGTATATTGTGGGAGGGTAAAAGCTGCGTATGCTTATAGTCAGTTTGTAAAAAATGGCACCGTTTTTGTGTTGTTAATTGTAAATAAAAGTTGGCTACCTTAGTCCAGGGTGACCCGAAGGCTCCCTTTTCAATAGCTACTACACCAATGCTGACCTCATGGTGATCTGGATTTTTTGATACGACACAGCCAAATGACATCCTGAAATTGATTGCGTCAAAACTCAGTACTTAGTTTTAAAAAAAACTCAATCGGAGGACCTTTTGTTATTTTTTCCTAACGGATTCTTTACATAAAAACAAGGGAAATAACTTCAACTCATAGAAATCACACAACACATATATTTATCAACTCCTCCGCACGAGGATGTGACACAAGGTCAATCTTTTAGTTTGAAGTCAGTTTTTTTTTCCTTCTTTTAGAATAATTCTTATACCAAGGTTAAATAGCATTGTCTATCGTACTATTAGCCGATAGCTGAAAGGAGGATCGTTGGATTCGTACATTCCTCAGGGTATTAACGCTATGTGAAATGCAAACAGCTTCGTCAGCGTTCGAACTCGGGTCGTCGGATACATTTCCAATAACGATAACCTTTACACCTCGAGCGCCACAAATCTGCTCAAATATGTCATCTCTCTTTAACCGACAGGGATGTAAAAATATTTGTGAAACCTTCGGAGACGTACTCAACAAAAACGAGAAAACTAGTCTACATAATGATAATGGTTATTCGTTTCAGGAATGCACAGAGAAAAATGAGCGGAGAATAAGAATATTTTGTTTAGACATTGATGATAAAGAAAATCATCAATGTATAATAATAATCAATGCATAATAGTAATAATTTTGGTCTCAGAAATTCACATAGAAATAAATCCTGAGAATCCAAAAAGCCGAAACGTTGCGAGAAATGCAACAATTACAAGTTAATTTCTTCAAACTGATCAATTGATATTAACAAAATTTCGTCTAAGAAATTCACAAAAATATCAAATAATACAAGAGTCAAATAGCCTAATCACAAAAAATAATGAAAATGGTCTTAGTGAATCAGTGTATAACAATAAGAAAGTTTCAACTTCTAAATTCATAAAAAGTAGTTGTTGGCAACCGTAGTCGCGGGCTACCCGAAGGCTCCCTTTTCAATAGCTACTACACCGAGGTGTGGAGGAGGCGCTACTCCTTTCTCTGGATTGCTCCACTTTACCCTTGAAACGTACCTTATAATGTTGAATGTTAAGCAAGGAGGTATCAAGTACCACTTTTTAAGTCTTTGGTGTGACTCGAACTGAGATTGAACCCCGGTCTCCTGGGCCATTGGCGAACACTCTACCACTAAGCCAATGGGCCGGTCAATTCATTAAAGAGACCAAAAAATTTTGATGAATTTAGTAATTTAGAGGACACTGGTCTAAGCACCTTCGGATCTAAGAATTTATAAAGATGATGGGTGGAAAGTAGAGCGGCTGAAAAAGTACTCGTGAATGAAGCAACTATATTAAATCTCGACGTCTGTTCCACTTTTCTTCACAATCATCTTACGGTATTGCCATCGATTGGTTCGTCCTGTTTGAACAGCGAACTTGATTTTGTGAAACACTTCAAGTTGCAGGAAGTCAAAACTAATTGATTCGTTGACCTACAAAGACTAAAACTACCAAGCAACCAACTCAACTAGTTTATACCTGACTGGATGTACAAATAATGAAATCATGGATATTTCCCCGGGGATTCGGATTATGGCATCCGGGAATACCTCTATTTTCTCTCTGTCGACCATTGTCTCTATCTATTTCTGCTTGACTTTCTCTCTTTTTACTCGCTCTTTTTCGTCTTCTTCTCTTTGTCTTCCTCTTTCTCTCTGTAATACACACACACACACACACACACACACACACACATATATATATGTGCGTGTGTGTGTGTATGTGTGTTTGGTTTTATAAAGTTTGTAAACATATATATATATATATATATATATATATATATATATATATATACACGTGTGTATATGTGCATAGTTTTAATAAGTTTGTTAACATATATATATATATATGAGTGTGTGTGTGTGTGTTAATTAAAAAATCAACACATTGGCGTTGGTAAATAACTTTTATAAAATTGATACCCTGATCAGTTTCATCTGTGGGTGGGTGAGAGTTTATTTCAAGACGGTTTACATTAGGATTAGAGCTCGCGTGAATGGAAAACAAACTTTTTTTAACATTTCATTCCATAAGAAGCGTGTTTATCTTTTTGATATTGTCAAATTTGAAAACAATTTTAACTCTTCATGTTCTCCTCGAAGACGTGGTCGGTAAAAAAAATGAGTGAAAAATAACTTTAGGATATAACTATTTGAAGAGTAAATTGTGTTTTTAGTAGTTTGATTTGTTTTAAAGTTTTAAGCGACTTTTGTTTTAGATTTTTTAGTCATGTATGTTTATGAGTTTCAAGCACTGATGTAATCCATGAGTTAGATATACAATAAACCCAAATGTACAAATACGAAAAAAAAAATGCTTCCTCTACCAATAATAAATGCCATATTTCCACGTATATTGCATGCCGTAAATGTTAGCATCAATTATAGCATTGATGTAATAATCACATATAACATTCTTTCTTCTGATTAAAAAAAATGTTAATACTTCCCTTTTTAAACCGTATTCTTCTATACTATTTTTTCGTAATATTTTTGCCCATACCCCACCTGAAATAACTAAAATAATTTTATATCCTCCCTTAATATATATCCTTTTGTTTCTTTCCACCTAGTGTAAAGACTCATAATTACAAATATTTTTCCTCAATTAGTTTGATCAAAAGCCAAAGCTAGAAATATTAATTGATTCATGAAGTAAATGATGATAGAGAGAAAACCCACACAATGAATATATATATATATATATATATATATATATATATATATATATATATATATGTGTGTGTTTGTGTGTGTGTGTGTGTGTATATATATGTGTGTGTGTGTGTGTGTGTGTGTGTTGTGTATATATAGACAAGCTGTTTCGTTGTATCACAACTCATCAATTTGACTAGATACGTGAGATGCTTCAAGCTGGATCAAATCGGATAGCTTAGCGCAGGGACATCAACAGCCTCAGTGAAAACGAAGGTATTTTACGCATATGTATTATTTTTCCTTTGATGACATATGCAATTAACGGATACCAGAGTGCTCAATTCATTAGAAGAGCTTTGAATTACTTGAGTTGTAACCGGTAATTCCTAGCAAATGGGTGCATAAATGGAAATTTGTCTGAAAAGTAACCTGATTGGGTTTTTTGAATGGACGAAGGAGGTATAAGAGGTATAAGACGAAGGAAGTATAAGAAGTATAAGATGAAGGAGGTATAAGAGGATTGTGTTATTATCCAACATGATATCTTGGGAGTATATTAGCTCTCAACAACCATTGTATTTTCCCCTGTTCTTGTTTACACTTCTTTTTTTATGTTCTTTCAATTCTGAGAAAAAATTAACCGGAAATTTTTGATCCGGTTGCGAAAAATTCCACCATAAGTAACTGAAATACTTCTGCAAATGTTTGGCGATAAAACCATGTCAGTCATAGAAGGTCCAGAGAGGGTTGCGAAGTGGTGAAGAGATGACATTAGGAGCAGGACGCCTTCAACAACCAGAACTAAAGTCAATATCATATGGATAAAGTACGTGCTGCATGGTGATCGTCGGTTGACTGTTAGAAAAGTGAGCTGAACATAAAAAAGTAAAAAGGTTGGAAGATTATAACCGAAGATTCGGGTATGTCTGCAAAAGAACGACTCTGGTTGTACTGAATATCCAGAAGTTCCTGGCCAAGAATAACATTGGGAAACTGGTAAAACCTCCTGATTCACTTGATTTTACTCTGTGACTTTTTCGTTTACATGATCGCAAGAGAATCATCGAGGGAAAAGCGATTTGAAGGAGTGGGGCCAACAAGAGAAACATAACGACCGAGTTTAAAGGAATCGCAGAAGAATTCTTCTGTGTACAAACGTGTGACAGAGACGGATCGAAAAGTACATTAGACTCGAAGAGGATTAGTTTGAATAGAAAACCATGTAGTTTATTGTTCGGATTTGAAAAAAGAATTCTGTGACACCAACCTTGTTACTTTTTAGACACACCTTATATATATATATATATATATATATATATATATATATATATATATATATATATATATTTACGAAGCTCATTTTAAAAGTTGTAAGCCTATCCCAGACTTTAGATTTTTCATACACCTCTCCGCTTTGTATGAGCCTCATCTACATAGAGGTTAACTAAGAAATAAAAATTGATTTTTCCAGTCTTAGAAGAATTGTGTGTTGTCCCGGCAAAAATGTTCCAGTATAGTTCTTCTGAATGGGTAAGGCTTAAGACTTTTTGAACGCCTTTATATATATATATATATATATATATGTGTGTGTGTGTGTGTGTGTGTGTGTGTGTGTGTGTAAATAATGGAATATGAAGAGAAGGATTGCAAAACAAAGTAATCCAAAGGGAAGAATTGAATATGAAATTCTAAGTCCTGATGATGCTTTATTGAAACCGAAACGTTATAACGTCGACTGTCTTTGATATCAAATTCTTTACCATGAATTACTTTTTTTTCAATATCTCTCTCTCTCTCTCTCTCTCTATATATATATATATATATATATACCAACACACATATGTGAACACATATATATGTATATGTCATTTTTCTTCAATATTTCTTTCTCTCTGCCTCTGTCTATGTCTCTGTCTCCCTCTCTATATATATACAAAACACACACTCACATGCATATATATATACATATACATGTATGAATATATATATATATATATATATATATATACATTTTGGCACATTCTCTTAACATTCATTGTTTTCCCAGTCCATTTGTACCTTAATGCTTCCGTGAAAAAGATTAATTTGTGAAGAACCTTTCAGGTCTGCTCAGCTGGAAGTTAGATGATTTCGTTAGTACTAGTTATGGTGGACAGAATAAGAAAGGTGCCACTTAATCATCTTTCCCACCTGGTCTCAACATAAGCCAATCAATGGACAGGTAATCAATAAGCGAATATTCTGAGTCTCGTACGAAATAGTCTTCGATCATGAGACATTACAGATAATACTGGCGATCGGACAATGAGCAGAAATTGATAACCTGGATAGCAACGCAGTGGCGTCAAATTCGACTTCGTGAAAAGACAAAGAAATTGTAGTTGGACGGATTAAGGAAATGTCTAAGTCGGAGAATCTTTCGAATTGACGTCTTACTGTTTGATGTTTTCTTGGAATGGTAGATTTTACAGAAACTTTGATTAACCAGAACCGCATCTTTTCTTTCAGTTGTCGCAGAAATTTTAAAAACTTGTGGCTGTACGGCTTGAAAAGGTCTCAGACCATGCATGTTATTTTAGAATATCTAAAATACAATTTCACAAAAATAGTCCTTCAAAACATTGCACGAATATTTGTGAATATTGATTGGATAAATAGATCACTGAAAATAATGCTTCCAATTTCCACGCAAATTACTAAAAATGCATGGATTACAATATATATATAAATATATATATGTATGTATATATATACGAGGAAAATAAATACATTTCCAGCCGTTTTTTGTGTGGTCACTTTTATTGATAGTACACACATAAAACTCTAGTCCCCTTCGAAGTCATCTCCAGCGGCTGCAATAGACTTGTTGTACTCTTCCATGGAAGTCTTCTTGTGTGAGCGTGTCAATCACCGTCACAGCCTCTTTCATCTCTTCAATTGTCTCATAACGACAGCCTCTGAGCTTAGGGAATAACCAAAAGTCAAAGGGAGCAAGGTCTAGACTAACGGGAGGCTGAGACTGTCTTTATGCCCATCTTGGTCTTGTGGACTAGTGCATTGTTCTGGTGGAAATGCCACTGACCCGATTTGACGGAATCTCGTCCTGAACTCCCTTAAAACCTCAACATAGTAACCCAAACCCTAAATCTTTGTCTCTCTTTATTACCATTACCCTCATATCTATTCTGGGTGGAAGTATTATGATTTTTAATTTCCTTTGATAGTGAGGCTCCAGTCTTAAATCTTTAGGGAATTTGTAGTATGTCTTTATTACCATTACCCTCATATCTATTCTGGGTGGAAGTATTATGATTTTTAATTTCCTTTGATAGTGAGGCTCCAGTCTAAAATCATTAGGGAATGTGTAGTATGTCTTTATTACCATTACCCTCATATCTATTCTGGGTGGAAGTAGTATGATTTTTATTTTCCTTTGATAGTGAGGCTCCAGTCTTAAATCTTTAGGGAATGTGTAGTATAAATTATTACCATTACCCTCATATCTATTCTGGGTGGAAGTATTATGATTTTTAATTTCCTTTGATAGTGAGGCTCCAGACTTAAAGCTTTAGGGAATGTGTAGTATGTCTTTATTACCATTACCCTCATATCTATTCTGGGTGGAAGTAGTATGATTTTTATTTTCCTTTGATAGTGAGGCTCCAGTCTTGAATATTTAGGGAATGTGTAGTATAAATTATTACCATTACCCTCATATCTATTCTGGGTGGAAGTATTATGATTTTTAATTTCCTATGATAGTGAAGCTCCAGACTTAGAGCTTTAGGGAATGTGTAGTATGTCTTTATTACCCTCACCCTTATATCTACTCTGGGTTGGATTATTATGATTTTTAATTTCCTTTGATTGTGAGGCTCCAGTCTTAAAGCTTTAGGGAATGTGTAGTATGTCTTTATTACCATTACCCTCATATCTATTCTGGGTGGAATTAGCAATACCTGTTTGCATCCCACATATAGATCAAACAGATATATTTTTAGATTGTTATTAATGAATTAAATTATTAGTGTTGATTAAGACAACTTGAAATAATAAAACTGTATGCAAACAGATGATTATTATTAAATTAGGAATACTTGAAGAATAGAATTACTTATGTTTTTATTTTTTATTTTATTTTATTTCATTTTTTTTTTTTTAAATAAAGACATAAGTTATCATATTCTTCAAGTATTCCTAATTTAATAATAATTGCACAAAGTTATATGATTTCAAGTTAGATAACAATACTTGAAAGTATTCAATTGTGTGCAAATATAATTATTTGTGTTTGTATATAAATAATAAATGACAATACTTGAAATCATTCAACTGAGTTCAAAGAAATGATTGATATTAAACACAATTATTGACATTAGTCATATGTAAAAACATTTATGTCACTGCAAAAAAATGAGCACTGGTTTCTTTCTAAATAATTTTAGCTTTAAACTATTTACTTAAAAATCATGTATGATATATGAAAAAACCGGATTTGGCATTAATTAATCCAGGATTGGTAGGCTATTAAATTAAATAACTTTTTTCTAAACTTTTATGGATTTTTATGGACTTTTCCAAGTTCACCAAATACAAAAGGGTATTACTGTCACTCTCATATTCCAGAGTTTTTTTTAGTTCTCCGGCAAGGTCCAAGTATTTGTTTACCAATTCACTTTATTTTCTTTCCGTGGTTCTCGGAAACTAAACAATTCTCTTGATGAGAAGATCTTTTTTTTTAAATCAACATTGGGTTTGGTTTCCTGGTGGGGATTTGGATATCTCATTACTCTAGAGAACTTTATACGTTTACGTCTATTTGACGGATTTTTGTTTATGCATATTCCATTAGGTACTATGGACAAGTTTTAATCTCTTCATAATTCCCAGTGGATCACCTTTGCAATCCAATCATGCCTAGCGTTACACTCTTTTTATACTAGTTTTCTCCATTTTCTTATAATGTGATTAAGCTTCTAATTTCCGTTTTCGAATTATCTACACTTGCTATTCTGTTGCTTATTATCAATTTTCGCTTTAATATCACAAGTTCGAATGGCATTGTTTTATGGTGCTATTAAAAGATATTAAGTTTCTATCTTGAAGCTTCTCTTTCTTAGCCTTGTCCAGGTTTTCTCGTGTGTAATCTCACCAGTTTGTCGTTTGAAGCACAGTTACTTCCCATTTCAGTTTCCATGTTTTTCTTGATTTTGCGTGACGTTATGCTACCATTTCTGTTTCTGGCTGCTTTAATTTGTCTTTCTTTGCCCATTTAAAAATATTCCTTTGTCTTTGTATTAATGTATCTGCGCAAGCCTCAATACTTGCGAGTCCTCTTCTCTTTTCTTGTCCCATATGGTTAGTTTATATTATTTACCCTGTATATCATTTGTATGATCATCTATTTCCTTGTCGTTTGTTCCATTTAGCTGAATTCTTCCATCGTCCATATTAAGAATGGTCAAGAGTATCTAACAACGGTAATTGCCCTGCTGATTATTCCTTTAATGAAATTTCTGTGGCTGAGCAAAATTTCGTGAAGTTATCATTATTATTATTATTAATAATAATAATAATAATAAAACTAGGAAGGGTCCTGTCTTCATCTCTTTTATTGTTTCTCCTTCTATCACAAGATCCTCTTTTCTAGATATTTTCTCGTTTCCTTCCTTTATATTCTGTTACACTCAGGAAATTCGCGACAACCTAGAAGTTATCTTACGTTCTTTGCACAGTTTGAAAATGGACGTACACTTGGTATTTCTTTACTTTCTTTGCTATTATTCTTTCTCCTGATATTAAAAACCCCGCAGATGACATCTTTGTTCTTCTTACTGTCCTTTTATGAACTTCTTCTTCTTCTTCTTCTTCTTCTTCTTCTTCTTCTTCTTCTTCTTCTTCTTGTCATTTCTCAGCATCTATTCCACTGGTGACATCGATATCATGGTGTTCATGGTGATTTTGGGAGACTAAGGTCATCTTTTCGCTTCTTCTGTACCAAACAAATTATTTTCTTTGAATGCACTCTTTTATTCTTGATCGGAGGTTAAGAAATATATTCATAGCCAAAGCTTATTGTCCGCAAGTAGACAATCAGCAATTCTAAAAACAAAAACCTTTGGAATTATTGATTTTTTGTCATGTCCGAAAAACATTGTCATATAAGTTTCGGCAAGAATAAACAAAACCTGAAACAAAATACAGGGAAATAAAACCTTTCTCAGTACATTAAAGGATAACCACTCCTGGACTACCTACTTACGACCACGAAAGCACTCGGAAGAAGAAATTCTCTTGGCTTCTGTTCTTTTTTCTGCGTCTGAAAAATATTACCAGACATTACAACAGTTTTATTATTGACATGGTATTTATTTCTTCTTCTTCTTCTTCTTCTGTTTCTTTTAATTCCTGTTTTATTCTTTATACCCTTTTCTTTTTACAACTCAATTTACTTTTTTTTTCCTTTACATTTTCCGTCTTTTCTTTTTTTTTGTCTGTTTTCATTCACCTTGCATCTACTTATCAAACGCATTCACTCTACATTTTGACCCCGATTTCCACGTCGTATTTCTTTGACTCAAAGAACTCACGAATTCTTGCCGATTTTCTCTTTAGGGGGCTGGATTTCGTCTTTCTGCCATGCAGGGAACTTTGTCAGTTTTTTTTTACCTTAAAATCTTTCTGTCATTCAAAATCAATTCTTCGTCATCGTACTATCAGTATGAAAAGATAAAAAGGGCTTTTTATTCTTAGAAAAATTAAAATATCAAGGTTTATCTTCAATCACACTCTAAAGCAGAATTTTCTGATTAAGCTTTATGTAAGATAAAATCTATTTTTGCTAATCTAAGAGTCATTTCATGATCCCCACAATCGTTATTAATTTAATCTGTGTGGGGTTTTCATAACGGCTGTAACTGGTAGTTTTTACAGAAGTCTAAACGACAGCAAGTCACATTAGTTTTCCAAAATTCTTCTAAGTAATTACTGGTTCGAACGGTTGCAATTCTTTCATGGATTTTTAGTGTCTAGTTTTTTTCAGGTTCATAGGAATTGTTCCGATGACTCCAAATATGATTGGTATCTCTGTAACCTTCATATTCCTTAGCTTCGTCATCTCTCCAGTAACGTCAAATTATTCATCCATTTTTCGTTTTCGTTTTCCTTTACTTTTAATCTGCAAACAGCGAATTCTATAAGAGGAAAGTTATCTTTTTACTAACTAAAATTAGACATAAAAACCAATAAATCTCCTAGAATTCCGCGTGCCTCATTCTTCCTGACAGACTGTTATTGTTATTATTATTATTATTATTATCATTATTATTATTATTTTACTTCTTTTTCTCGCCAGCGTTAGCCGAGGGTTTTTCACTGGAGTTTGAGTGACATCAACTCTCCAGGACTCTTCTCAGTATTCTGGTCTATCTTCAATAATACTGTAGTTTGGATGGTCTTCGCTCGTCCTCTTATTTCTAAATCCTCCAGTCCCTGTATCAGTCGCTTGGTGACTATACCAAGAGCACCAGTTACAATTAGTACCACCGTCACTTTCATGTTGCATAACTTTTTCAATTCTCTGGCAAGGTCGAGGTACCTATCTTTCTTTTCGCTTTCTTCCAATTTTACTATGTGGTTATCCGGTACAACAAAGTTCGCAATTCGGCAGATTCTCTTTTTTTATTGATTATTACAAGGTCTGGTTGTCTGGTCGATATTTAGTGATCCGTTTGAATCTCAAAGTCCCAGAGGAATTTGTGGATCTCATCCAGATGTTGGGTTGTGCCATTGTATAATCAAATTTCAATTTTTTACACAATTCTCAGTGAATCACCTTGCCCACTCATTCATATCTAGTCTTATACTCTTTCTGTGCTAGCTTGCTGCATTCGCTTATCATATGATTGATCGTTTCCTCTCTATCCCCACGTAATGAACATTTGCTGTTTTGTTTTGACTTATCGATTCTTGTTTTTATATGATTGATCCTTATGTCATTGTTTTGGGCTGCTATTAGAAAATATTCAGTTTTTCTCTTGTAGTTTCCCTTTTTAGGCCACGTCCACGTTTTTTCGTGTAAAATGTCACTTGTTAGTCTCATAAAGCGTTGTTTCTATTTCCATTTTTGTTTTTTGGTTATTTTTATTCTGTTGATCTTCGTGCCGTCAGTATTGTTTCTGGTGTCAGTAATCAGTCTTCCTCTGTCTCTTTCTATGTAGTCTTCGAGTCGTTGTATCGATACGTTAACGCTATCTTCAGTGCTGGTAAGTACTCTTGCCCCTTCTTTTCTTGACACATATAATCTGTCAACAACATCTTTTGAATGGAAGGCCTTATGCATGGTCATTAGTTTTCTTGATTTCTGGTTCATTTTTTAAAGTTCTCTGGTCCGCTTCAAGAATGTTCCCGAGTATCTTACGAGGGGGACAACCACGTTATTTATACCTTTGACAAGGTTTCTGGGATATTGTTTTGGTTCCAGTAGTTTTCTGATTCTTCTGGGGTACCCTTTTTCCATTTTTTCTTTCCACTTGTTTGATGGTGTCAACTTCCAATATTCCCGAGTGTTTGTTGCGTTCTGATTTATTCTTAATTTGGCAGTTTGATTCCTCCATCATGTGTCGTTTCTCGCTTTTCATTACTCGCATGGTGCATTTTTCTATATCACATCCCATCCCTATATCCTGATTGTATATTCTCTTTGCTTATATCAGCGTTTCCAATTCTTTTCGTTTTGGGTAAACAGTTTGATGTCTTCCATGTACATTAGGGTGTTGATATTTTCTTGGCATTTACTGAGTTCGTATCCGGATGTGGATTTCCTGAGGATTCTTAACAATGATAGTGCATCTCCCTGGAGTATGCTTATTTCAATCTTTACCTTTGCTAAGATTTTTTCCTCCTGTCGTCGGTTCCATTCTCCAGGTTTCCATGATTTGTTCGATAAACTTTATGACTTCGTCAGGTATTTTATACATTTTGAGACAGTGTATCATTCAGCTTTGAAGAATCATATCGTAAGCCTTTTTCGTAGTCAATCCAAGCCATGTATAGATTTTTCCGTCTCGTTTTACTCTCGTTGACGATGTGTCGATGCACAAATCGTCGTTCTCATGTACCTAGGCTTCCCTTGCGCTATTATTTACTCCTTTAGAATTTTTCACATCTGTGTTAGCTGATGGTTTTTCACTGGAGTTTGAGTGACAGCAAGTCTCCTCAAGTCTCCAGGACTCGTCTCAGGATTCTGGCCGTTCTTAGCAATGCCGTCGTTTGGATAGTCTCTACCCGTCCGCCAACTTCCAAGTCCTCCAGACCTTTTAATAATCCTTTAGTTACTGTGCCTAACGCACCGATCATAATTGGCACAATCGTTACTATCATGTCCCACAGCTTTTTCAATTCTCTAGCAAGGTCCTGATACTTATCCTTCTTTTCACTTTCCTTCAGGTGTAACACTATGAGTTGGATATATGCACCTACATGTATACACACGTGTGTGTGTGCATCCATACATGTGTGTGTGTGTGTGTGTGTGTGTTTGTATATATATATATATATTTATACGCCCACGCACATGCGTGTGCAAACACACACACACACACACACACCTACATGCACACACACATATACACACATATATATGTGGCAAGATGAGTTAGATTCGGCCTTGGTATCAAATTTCAAATGTTAGGAAAACCCATTAACTAGATTAAGGAAATCTAGATAAGAAAATGTTTATACATATAGCTGCGGACGTGTTAAGTACTTGTCAGGTACTGGTCAGAAACTTAAAAGGGTCCGAATTTAATGTCCCTGTATCAGAGACGGCCAGTCGATGAAATATTTTATGTCCAGTTTTTTAAGGGAGAACTGGCTTCCCAAAAAGTTATGGGTTTATTCGTGAGTGTCCCATTAGCCGGAAATAATAATGAAACATTCTGCATATATACAGGTGCATTTTGGGCCCGAGAGTCAGACTTAGTTTGGGTTCGAGGAGAGTTGATTAGACCGGGACAAAGAAACAACACACACCGACATTACCAGCTGGAGCCAGTTAGTTAAGATAATCTTTTGCTAGCCGAAACTCAAACTAGAATTAATTATCCACAAAGTGTTACACGCACCCCATCCTCCCTTGAAGTTTTAACCACAAGTTGTTGTTGTGTTTTTGTTCTTTTCTCTGTGAACCTGCTTCTCGGTTTGATCCGGCCCACATAAGTATTCAGACAGGGACTTAGTAACTTATGCAACGAGCTGCAGAAGCGGGTATTATCACACAGGGAGAGCAAAGTCTACAATTTTGCAGATTCTCTTTTTTTTTTTTTGTTGATTGTTATGAGGTCTTGTCTTCTGGTCGGGATTAAGTGATCCATTTGTATGTTAAAGTCCCATAGGAGTTTATTTTCTAGGACAGGTGCCGGGTTGTGCATATACCATTTGTTTGTATGGTCGAATTGAAATTTCCTGCACATTTCCCAGTGAATCACCTTGCCGACCCAGCGAGTTTTTTTACACCCGTATCAGCTGATAGACTTTCCCAGGATTTTGTGTGGCACGAAGTCTCCTCAAGTCTCCAGGACTCTTCTCAGTATTTTGGCTGATCTTAACAGCGCTGTTGTTTGGATGGTCTTCATTCTTGTTCTTCTTTCCGATTCTTCCTGTCCCTTTACCAATTCTTTGGTGATAGAACCGAGCGTATCGATTATAATTGGTATCACAATCACTTTTATGTTCCATAGTTTTTTTAGTTCTCTAGCAAGGTTCAGGTACTTATCTCTCTTTTCACCTTTCTTCAGCTTTACTCTGTGATCTATCGGGACGGCAAAGTCCAAATTTCTGCAAATTCTCTGTTATTCGTTTCTATCATTTGATGATCCGTTTGTATCCCAGAGAGTCCCAGAGAATTGTGTGTGTTTTGTTCTCCAGGACGGATTGTAGGTTTTACTAATACCATTTGTTAGTATGGTCAAATTTGAATTTTTAGCAACATTCCCAGTGGATCCCCTTCTCTATCCAGTCGTGTCAAACTCTTTGCGCTAATTTGCTGTATTCGATTATTATTATTATTATTATTATTTACACATTAGAGTTTTTTACATCAGTGTAAGCTGATGGTCTTTCACTGGAGATTGGGTGAGAGCAAGTCTCCTCAAGTCTCCAGGACTCTTCTAAGTATTCTGGCCGTTTTCAATAATGTTGTTGTTTGGATGGTATCCACTTGGCCGCCAACTTCCAAATCCTCCAGGCCCTGTTATAATCCTTTAATTACCGTACCAAAAGCACCAACCCAAATTCATATTATTGTCACCTTCATGTTCCACAGTTTTTTACAATTCTCTAGCAAGGTCGAGGTACTTATCTCTCTTTTTACATTCTTTTAGTTTTATTCTGTGGTCTACCGGGACCGCAAAGTCGACAATTTTGCAGATTTTCTTCTTTTTTTTGTTGCTGTTGTTGGACTTCTGGCCGAGTTTTGGTGATCCGTTTGTAAAAAGTCCCATAGGAGTTTGTGTGTGTTATTTTCTAGGACAGGTGCTGGGTTGTGCATACACAATTTGTTGGCATGGTCAAATTTAAATTTCTTGCACATTTCCCAGTGAATCACCTTGCCCACCCAGTCGTGCCTCGCCTTGTACTCCTATGCCAGTTTGCTGCATTTGCTTATTATGTGATTGATGGTTTCATATCTGTCACCACAGAGTCAACATTTGCTATTTTGTTGCGTCTTATCTATGCCCGCCTTGATATGATTGGTTCTTATGGCGTTGTTTTGTGCTGCCATTTGGAGAGATTCTGTTTCTCTCTTAAAGTTTCCTTTTCTTAGCCATGTCCAGGTTTTGTCGTGTGAGATGTTGTTTATTAGTCGTTTAAAACGCCCATGGAGTTGTTTTTCTTCCCATTTTTGTTTTCTAGTTTTTTCTCATTCTGTGACCTATCGTGTTGTCAGTATTGTTTCTGATGGCCGTAATCAATCCTCTTCCGTGTTTTTCTACGTAGTCTTCGAGTCGTTGTATGGATGTGTCAACGCTGTCTTCGATGCTGATAAGTCCTCTTCTTCCCTCTTTTGTTGGTACATATAGTCTGTCAACGTCACGTTTTGGATGTAATGCCTTGTGCATGGTCATTAGTTTTCTAGTTCTTTGGTCCATTTGTCTAAGTTCATCTCTGGTCCCCTTGAGAAAGGGTCCCGAGTATCTAACAAGGGGCACAGCCCAAGTATTTATTCCTTTGATTATTATCTAACTCCTTTAGAGTTTTTCACATCAGTGTTAGCTGATGGTTTTTCACTGGAGTTTGAGTGACAGCAAGTCTCTTCAAGTCTCCAGGACTCGTCTTAGGATTCTGGCCGTTCTTAGCAATGCTGTCGTTTGGATAGTCTTTACCCGTCCGCCAACTTCCAAGTCTTCCAGGCCTATTATTATTATTATTATTATTGTTGTTTTTTTAATTTTATTCGAGTGTTTTATTGGAGTGTTTTTCACACCAGCGTTAGCTGTTGGTTTCTTACTGGGGTTTCAGTGACACCTAATTCCCTAGGTCTCAAGGACTCTTCTCAGTATTCTTGGCGATCTTAGTAATGCAATAGTCTGGATGGTCTTTGCTTGTCCTCTTATTTCCAAGTCCTTCTACTATCTTTATTAATCCTTTAAGAATTGTTTCAAGTACACTTATTGCATTGGTACCTCCATAGTTGTTGTTTTTTTTTTCAATTTTAGTTCTATTGCAATGTCTACATATTTATCTCTTATTTCGCATTTTTCTAAATTTTACTCTGTGGTCTACCGGAACAGCAAAGTCCACAATTCGCTTGTTTCTTTCCGTTTTTATTTTTTATTTTTTTTTTTTTTTTACTTTCACAAGTTCTAGTCGTCTGGCCGAAATTTGGTTATCGGTTTGTATCTTAAAATCCAGGTGAAATTCATTGGGCTGATTCTCCAGGACAGATTCCGGGTTGAGTGTCGTAAACAACTTGTTTGTTTGGTCAAATTAAAGTTTCTTGCACAATTCCGAGTGGATCCCCTTCCCCATTCAGTCGTACTAATTTGCTGCACTCGCTTATTATATGAAGGATGCTTTCGTCTCTCTCACCACGTCGCCACATTACCTACTCTTGCTATTCTTTTGCGTCTAATCAATTTTTGCTTTCACATAGTTGGTCCTTATGCCGTTATTTTGTGCTGCTATTAGAAGAGATTCAGTTTTATTATTATTGCTTTTTGTTTGACGGCCTCCTTTTATGCAATTAAATTTCATATCGGCTCAAATACATTTGCTCTAGTTTATGTTATAATTAAATAGATTATATAAGTACTTCATAATTAGAATTTAATAATTATCTTCATCGTAATAATTAGTCTCCATAATATTTTATGACATACGTTGGTGTTCTGACTGATTTTAATGAGTTTGAAAATACTGCACACTGAGAAAAGTATAGAATATGAATGTTAGGTTGGTAGCCATTATAAAATCAAGTGCTTGGTTGATTAGTTTTATGACAAGTAAACTCACTTTGGATTATATAATGCCAAAATTAGTCTTTTAGAGCAATTAGATCGTTTCAAGTAAGTTATCTCTAGATAACTTCAACTAGTTTAATATAAATGATTTGCACATAATACATGAGTTATTGTATTTCTATGAAATACCAGTAATTTATACAAACGAATATTTCAAGTATTCAAGTATTGGTTGAAAAAAAACCCAACTATTCTTAACACAAATATATATCATACAGCACTATATTCAAGGTAAGGTTAGGTTGGTTGGGTTTTATGGCATATCAACCTTTGTAGGTTATTTAACGCTATATCCATTTTTATGCAAATAAGTTGGCGACTGTAGTCGAGGGCGACCCGAAGGAATCCTTTTTCAATAGCTACTACACCAAGGTGTAGCGGAAGACGCTACTCCTTCCCTGGATTGCTCTACTTTACCCTTAATACGTACCATATAATGCTGACTGTTAAGCTAGGTATCAAGTACTATTCTTTAAGTCTTTGGTATGACTCGACTTGGGATTGAACCCAGGTCCCCCGGGCTATTTGCGAACACTCTACCCACTGAGCCAAAGAGCTTGTAGTATTTTTATGCAAATAGTCAGTTAAATTTCAAACAATTCAGTTCAGCATAAGTACGCAGTTTTAATGTCAAAACAGTTCTATTTCACGCAGTTCAGTTTAACACAGTTTGTCAAAAAAATTTCTATTTCAAGCTATTCAGTTTAGTACAAGTATAGATTTTATTTACACACAGTTAAATGTCAAAACAGTTCTATATTAAACAATTTAGTTTAGCATAATTACATTTTCAATGTCAACAGTTCCATTTCAAACTATTCTGTTTAGCATAAATACACAGTTCAATTGTCAAACACATTTCTATTTCAAGCTATTCAGTTTAGTCAAACAGTTCTAATTCAAACAATTTAGTTTAGCACAAGTACACAGCTTAGTTCTATTCAACTCATAGCTAGAGCCCAATCAAGTGCTACCATTCCGGGCCAGAGTGGACCTGAGAGCAATGGCAATGAAGGGGTACTCTGAATTCCCCAAAGCCCCAACATCACTAGAACTTCACCATCAGATTATTTAGTGTCCTATCCAGAGGTGCAGTCTGTGTATTGTACTGTCCCTGCAGACTGGATATTTCTTAGGATATTTCTATCTAATACTAGTCATTTACACACAGTTGTGCGGTTTCGAAGGAAGAGCGATATGGAAGAGTTCTAGGACTAGAACGTCAATAGACTCATACACATACAAAATTGACTCACACACACACACACACACACACACACACACACACACACACACACACACATACATAAATATGAATGTATGTATATATATATCACCATCGGTTTCAGTTTTCTGCGATAGCAAAGCATATTTTGTTTTTGCTACCACGCCTAAAATGCTTAACTCAAGTTTGCATGAGGCAGGGTTTCAGCAAAGGTTTCATAATGTACAAGCAACACCGACTCTTCAGGATATTTTTTATGATTTGATATGACATAGAAAAATTTATCGACTCCTCATATGAGTTTGTAAGAAAGGGAAAAACTAAAATATATATTTTAAAAAACGTTTATGTATCGTTCGTATGAAATTGCTAAAACATATTCTTTTCGCGACCAATGATCGTGCAAAGGTAATAAGTTCAAAATATCTTATCTTTCGAGGTGATTAATTAGTCAGCATCAGATTTCTCTTCGTAAGATTCATTTTCCACGTGGTTCTTTGTGTTGCTTAGGCTGCTGCTATGTTGCAACTCAACGAGAATCGGCCCAACCCCTGGCTAGCTCGTCCTCTTCTGATTTGTTGTGTGGTCTTTGAAAATTTGAATTCGCCTCTTACTCCTGCGGGTCAGCAGTGTCACTGCCCCCGTTACTTCTGAGTACCCCTGCTGCTTCCAGGTACGCAATGATGGGGGGTAACCCATATTTCTCATAACAAATGAATCAGAGGGTCAAGGATTTTTACTTTGACTGCGTTAATCTGTTCCCTATCGTAAATAAGTTGTAAACAAATTAGTAATATAATCCTTCCTAGCAACAGACCCCGTATTTGAACAAAAGAGATCAGCAAAAGCTTTTTTTTTTCTTTTGGTTGATATGACTTGAACTGTCCCAAAATAAAAAAAAGGGGTTTGTCAACGTTTGTATATTGTTTCTCTTGATCTTATTGTCATATATTTTTTAGATATTTTGTGGATATTATATTTTATGTATTATATTTTGTAGATATTAAATATAAAATCTTTTCATATGAGATTATTTTGTCTTTCGTTCTGTTGTGTTCAGTGTTAGTATATCACGGATATACTAATGTTATTATTGGTCTTTGGTGAGTATGAACGCTACAAAATCTCTGCTTACCACTAATCTTTTCAAGCTAGGAATGGGACGTTTAAATTACCTGGTTTCTGATTATTTTTGACACCTAAGATATCGGAATAGAAACGACGGCATATCAATAGTGTTACCTTGTTGTTGTTGTTGTTGTTGTTGTTGTTGTTGTTGTTCTTCTTCTTCTTCTTCTTCTTCTTCTTCTCACAGCTTATGTTTTTATTCATTAGAATAGAAATATCAATTAAAAATCAATGCAAAAGGAATACAAAGTGTAGGCTCTGTGGTGATAGTGATAAAATATTTAATTAACATAATAAACGAATGCAGCAAATAGAATGCAAATAAAAGAAACATATTAATAGACATGATTGGTTATGAAAGACGATTCATTTGTGCATGAATAGGAGATTTGATCATACAAACAAACGGTAAATGCACAAGCCAAAATCCGTCCTTAAAAATAAATCATATAAAATTCTCTGGGAGTTTTTGATCCGAACGGAATAACCAATCCTGGCCAGAAAACAAGATCGAAACGAATTACCCAATCCTGGCCAGAAGACCTGATCTAGTGTTAATAAACCAAAATGAAAGAATTTGTCTTCCAATGGATTTGCCGTTCCTATTGCAGACAACTAAGTGAACGTAAAAGAAACTGAAAAACAGAAAAATAGCTATAATTAGCCAGAGAATTGAAAATATCACGTAACATGAAGACAATGATAACAATTGTAGTTAGAATTCATCGAACAATTCTCAATCAAGTGGAAAAGATGAATTGTCTCTCTGAAGACCATAGAAATGTTAAACTTGGTTAGGATATTTTGAAGAGTCTCGGTAATGCTGTCACTCAGATTCCAGCGAAATAGTAACACCTTGAACTGTTGTGATGAATAAATAATAATAATTGTTTTTATCAATATTAATTATTAATAGCGATAATAATAATACAATTATAATAGAACTAAATACTATGCAACATGAAAATGGTGGTGATACCGAATGTAATAGGTGCTCTCGGAACAATCTCCAAAGGTTTGGTTATGGGACTAAAAGACTTAGATTAAAGGTCATACTTAGTTTTAATTAACAAGAAAAAGTATTTGTAATCTTGTGGATTTTGCTGTTCTGGTTGGCTTCAGGATGATAATGAAAGAAAGCGAAAAGATAAACAAACATTGGACCTTGCCAGAGAACTAAAAAGCTAACAAACTGTGTAACATAAAGGGTGACGGTAATTCCAGTGATTGTTGGTGCACGTGAAACAATTCTCAAAGGCTTGTAGATAAGACTGAAGAGATTTAAAGTAGCGAAACAATCAAAACTATGCTAAAAACAACATGGATAAGATTGGCTAGAATATATAGAAGAGTCCTGAGGAGACTTGTTGTCACTAAGACTCCAGTGAAAGGCTTGGTGTTAAATTGGTGGGAAAACTTGTATAGAGTGAAATAATAATAACTATTTTGCTGAGCGTTTTTTTCTCAGCTTGAGATATCCTGGTGAAATAAAATCACTAAATGTTCAATTGATTTTATGTCGTTGTGCCAATTAACGATAGGCATAGTGGGAATTTAGATTTCCTGGAAAGCTTATCTACGGATGGTTCATGGCAAATCGAAAAGATTTATATTACGTACCATGATGATTCTGTCAAAGACTCCGTACAGCTTCTCTGATAACAGTCGAAATAAGGTAGAATAAAATCAGAAATCTGTGGAATTTCTAAAATCAGGCTGTACTTATAGCATATCAACGATTGTTTAAAATAAAGAGATCAAAAAATAAAATGATATGGTGATAGATTTTAACGGCTTCTCAACCCGTCTAGGGTTATTCTTTGACGAGAGGTTTTGGAATAATATTCATTGTACGTCCTTGTTGGCATTTTTGTGTAGTTTCTTGAGAGGTTTTTGTGCTTACAATCATATCAAATGCGATTAATTTTTAAACAGTGTATTAGTACAGAGGACCCTAACCGGTAATACCACCATGGTCAGAGTGGAGCTGGAAGTAATGGTAATTTTTATACAGTGTACTAGTACAGAGGACCCTAACCGGTAATACCACCATGGTCAGAGTGGAGCTGGAAGTAATGGTAATGACGGATGCTCCAACTCATAAGAACTCCAGAACTGGACACTTACGATCAGATGCAGTTTAGTGACATATTCAGAATAGCCTTTTTTTTATATTCTTACTTCTCCCTATGCAGGGGATACTTTCAACGTATTCTTAGCATTTCAAATCACAAATACCAGCATTGACCTTATCAAGACCACTCTTAATTGGACCACTTATTCCACTGAGTCCTGTTTGACTCTGTGATGTTATTTTTATATGAAGGGTTCCTTTAGGAGTCAGTACAGACCAGAATATCAATTGCCTTACTCAGATTTTAGACCAGGGTTTTCACTTGCAAGGCCCAGCTCAATGAAAACGAATCCTTTTACTCCCGCCTTTCTTGACGTATAGAGTTTCTCTATGTCATCTCACGGCTGTAAAATCTTTTGATGAGGGGAGAAAAGATGGATTAAAACCTTTCACAATAGAATAAAGTGAAACTCAAGTAACTCTACCCACTATTTAGTTCATGGCCCACTCCAACAAGTGCCCTGTGGTTCATTGGTCTGGAGCTGTAGAATAAACAGACTGCTTCTCTGTAGAGGGTTAAGACATCCAACAACGAATCTCCTGGTTATGACACTAAACAGTCTGATGGTGACGTTCCAGTAATGCAGGGTCTTTGGGGAATGTGGAGTTTCCCTTTATTGCCATCGCTCTCAGGTCTGCTCCGTCCGGGAGTGGTAGCACATGATATCTATGGGTCAAATAGATCTAAGCTGCGTGATTATGCTAAATTGAATCGTTTGAAATAGAGCTGTTTTGACTTTTGATTGCATGTAAACAAAACTATACTTATACTAAACTGAATTGTTTGAAATAGAAGTTTGACTAAACTGAATAGCTTGAAATAGAATTGTTTTGGACAATCAAACTCTGTACTTATCCTAAACTGATTTGTTTGAAATAGAACTGCTTTTTGTATGAAAACAGATTTGGCGTTAAATAACCTACAAAGGTTGATATGCCATAAAACCCTATGAAACAAACAAATAATTTAGTTCACTGTGTTTGTTACTGTAACAATTATATTCGTCATGTCTTCATGTAGAGTAGTGGCAAAAATGACTGGATTTTTCAAGTTTGGTTCATTTGAATTTCTTAGTTAAAGATATTTTTTACATCTAAATTATGACTTGCAGTTTTATCTTATCAATTATTTTCTCTCTTATCATCACAAATTGACGTCTCTTTTTTTCATTCAAAACTTCTTGGTTCAATAAAATTAACAGTTTCGCGAAATGGTGTAATGGTTATCGTCGTAGGAAATGGACACGGCGACACGAGCTCAAATCCTGGATGATTCTGACTATATTTCACAAAGCACTGATACCTTTGGAAAAGCTATGAATCTTTTCATTCTCCCTTCAGTTAGTGGTAAAGAGTCGGGTTGACTGGATTCTTCAGGCAAATTCTGAATCTAAGCTCCGCTTAAAAAGTAAATAAAAGTATATCAACTAATCGTCAGTCCAGTTAAAATATTATAGAAGTTATAGAAGTGGTGATATTTGAAAGAAAAAACTGAATATTATTTAAAGAAAAAAATCTTTTTTTTTTTTCGTTTACACTGTAAATTTATTAAAATACATGCGTAGATTTAGGAAATCCTCCTAATTGCGTGATTGAACTTTTTCCTGTCAATATTTTCTCTTGCAAATGCATTCTATTTTTCATTCTATAAAATTAATATCCCAATAATAAGGTAATTAATTATTAAATGAACAAATGTATTAATTTTTCGATGCCGAACAGAAGATGTGGCTTTTTCATTTCCCATGAGACCGTTTATTCGTCTCTTCAAGCTTTACCGATCCAGCACGGGATTTTTGTTAATGATTGATTGATTTTAACGACGTATCATTTCCTCTAGGATGCTTAAAGGTTAAGGAATCGTGATCATATTCAACTTTTTGTGCACTGTTTTTACAAACTCTGTTCAAAGGGCCCGGTTGAATACGAATAATTTTCATGAATGTCTATTTGATCCATAGATGTGACTCTAACAGATCAGAGTGGACCTGGGAGTAATGTCAATGAAGTGATACTTCACACAGCCCTGATCAATTGAACTGGTGCCTCTCCATTAGATGCAGTTTTATGCTATACATTTGGCACGTTTCAGTTCAGTTCATTTATCTTGTATCAATGATTCTGCATAAGCACCTATGTTCATTGCAGAGTTGTTCATTGTTATCTGTTTTCAATATTTCAATTATGTATGCATTTTAGCGTACATATAGTTTTAAATTCTTCATATCCTACTGATTATGTCAGTCCCACATTTTCCAATAATAAAACTATTCCGTGAGTTTAAAATACAAATGCCAGATAACCTTTGAGTGATCTTCAACGTAACAGAACAACGTCAGGTTATAAACACGTGACCCACAAACTACTTTTCTGTGTCACTCAGTCAAACAGTGTCCAGTCAGCCGGGGCTGCAAAATACACCAACTGCATCTCTGCCGTGGAGTAAGACTCTCCCAACGAGTGTTCTGCATATGACACTAAACAATCTGATAATGAGGCTAAAGTAATGCTGGAGCTTTGGGGAATGCGAAGTACCCTTTATTGCAATTGTTCCGAGCTCCACACTTGCCCGGAGTGGTAGCACATGATCTATGGGTCAAAAGGAACAAAACTGTGTGAATTGTTTGTAATAGAACTGTTTTTACATTTAACTGTGTGTAAACAAAAACTACTTACGGCTAAACTGAATAGTTTGAAATAGAACTGTTTGTATTTATAAAAAGGATTTGGCATTAAATAACCAACAACGGTTGATATGCTATAAACCTTACCAAACCAAATCAAACCATGATTTTCATCATAAATATTTAAAAAAAAAACGTTTTTTTGTCCTTCATCCCTGATCATATTTCTCTTTTAAGAAGACCAGAATATACTTTAATATTTTATTCGCTTTTATTTCAAGATCAAAAGTGGAAAAGTAGAAATAGTCCATTTTTGTAAATATTCAAATAAAACAAAAACGTACTTAATAACGCATTAGAGCATGAAGAAATTTTTTCATGATGTGAAAAGGGGTAGATTTGACAATTCATATTATCGTTGACTGGGAACTTGAGATGACCGACAACCAACGGGAATAATAAAATATGAGGACGTTTGTTTTGGTTCCTTACGTAAGAATAGATTTGTTTACTCATATTGTTATGGGAATAGTGTACTAGAAACAACATACACAATAGAAAATGAAAGAAAATATTTGAGAGTAGAATGTTAGATAAACATAAATTACATTTGCTATGCCTTTAAAAGTGCTAAACCTTTGAATTTTGCATTTGTTTTCTATGTTTTAATAATATTTATTGTGCAGTTTATTGCAATTTACATATGACATGTAATAAATTGATATTTATCAAAAGTGAAAACGGGAAAACGGAAATTCACCTTAAGTTAAAACAGAATTAAGGAAAATTGAAACAGAAAACTTGTTCTCTAACATTTTGTGCTAATTGTCATATCTCACTTATTATCCTATGTGTACTGATTTGGATGAATAAATAGATAGCACCCTATTAACTGCATTCACGATTAGCATTATAACTAGTGCGAATCACGCCACTCTAATCTCACTTTTGGATCTTTGAGCTTCTCCCCTGGGCGTAATGGTCATGTTGAGTCATTGAGTTTAATACCCTAAATATTGAGCATTATTTAATCCACTGTTATTTCATAATAACCTCTAACCAACTTATCCACGTGCTATTAATGTGCTTGAGATAATGAACGCTTTTTCTATTGAGTTGGATTGTGTTTTATGGTATATCAACAATCTTCGTAAATTATTTAAAGGCAAACCATCATTATATGCATACATACATACCGGCCCGTTGGCAAAATGGTTAGAGTGTTCGCCAATGGTCTGGGAGACCTGGGTTCAATCCTTGGTCGAGCCATACCAAAGACTCAAAATGGTACTTGACGTATCTTTCCTTAACGCTCGGCATTATAAGGTACTGATCAAGGGTAGTACAAAAACATTAAAACGATATAGCAAATACAAAAACTTATTGCAACGTCTTAAAACAGTATATTCACTATATTCCTTACGTACATACAACCATGGATTATAATAATGTATACGTAATTATTATTGAACACAAAAAATATCGCAGGGTAAAATACTAATATTGCATAATATTTCATAGTATATTACAATATATATATATATATATATATGCAAATTTCATTAAACATAATAGACATTTTATGCCTACATATTTTCTTTTGGATCCGTTCGAATTCCCGTATTACTTTTATCGTATTCGGGGGGAATTGATTTAGGTATTGTGCATAGTTGTATGTACCCCTAGTACTTTCTGCCCGACTTTGGGCCATCATCAGGGGAGAATCTGTTACAAAAGTGATGTAACTTTTGTTTTAGCAAATTACTACTGTGTAAGGACGTCTTTGCTGTTGGAGATTATGGCGCTTGCTTTTAAATGTAATTCTGTAAATAGTGCCAGTAGCTAAAGACATTTAAGTACGTTAGCACTGGTTTGAAAATAAATTCTATTAAGTGCTGGTTGCAGGTTTCTAATATATAGTGCTTCGAGAATCTGAAGTTTTTGTTTATTATTTTGATGTTCGAGTATTGTTGTGTTGTCGGTGAGAATTTTTCGTAGTTGTGTTGTTGGGCATGAATGATTTTTTTAATGCTGAGCTATTGAGCTTGTGTCAGAAAGGTGCATTCTAAGTCTCCTCGACAGGGTAGTTGACACAACAATACTCGAACATCAAAATAATAAACAAAAACTTCAGATTCTCGAAGCACTATATATTAGAAACCTGCAACCAGCACTTAATAGAATTTATTTTCAAACCAGTGCTAACGTACTTAAATGTCTTTAGCTACTGGCACTATTTACAGAATTACATTTAAAAGCAAGCGCCATAATCTCCAACAGCAAAGACGTCCTTACACAGTAGTAATTTGCTAAAACAAAAGTTACATCACTTTTGTAACAGATTCTCCCCTGATGATGGCCCAAAGTCGGGCAGAAAGTACTAGGGATACATACAACTATGGACAATACCTAAATCAATTCCCCCCGAATACGATAAAAGTAATACGGGAATTCGAACAGATCCAAAAGAAAATATGTAGGCATAAAATGTCTATTATGTTTAATGAAATTTGCATTAACGAAGAAATGCTGCCTAAATATATATATATATATATATATATATATATATATATATATATATATATTGATCCACCACAAACCTTCGTCTGTTATGCTTAGAAATCAAAAGTTTATTTTCTTTGTTTCTCATGAATTGAGCCCCCCCCGGTAGACGATAACGTACATGTATAAAGGTATAAGTAAAACAATTCTTTCACTTACACAGCGAATGACGATATCTCTGAGGTAAAATATCCCACTGACGTATAATCTACCGTGTTTCGATCCCACCTTAAAGCATCTCGCGTGTCTAGCCACACTAATGAGTTGTGATAGAACGAAACAGTCTGTCTGTGGATGACAATATATATATATATATATATATATATATATATTTGTATGTAAATATATATACATAAGTAAAGTCGGCGACTTTTGTCGAGAGTGACCCGAAGGCTCCCATTTCAATAGCTACTACACCGAGGTGCAGGGAAGCGCACAACTCCTTCCCCAGGATTGCTACACTTTACCCTTGATCCACACCTTATAATGCTGAGTGCTTAGCAAGGAGGCATCAAGTACCATTTTTTTAGTCTTTGATATGACTCGACCTAGGATGGAATCCCGATCTCCCGGGCCACTGGCGAACACTGTACCCACTGGGCCAATGATGTTGAAATGACAATTTGTTGTGAATCAGACAGTATGATAGAAATATTTCGACTTAGCCAACTTTCCATATATATATATATATATATATATATATATATATATATATATATATAATATCAACCGTAATTTCAACAGAATGGACTCGAGGTTAACATCTCTGAAAGGTAATATTTTTGTCAGATACTGTATTGAACTGAGTGTAAAGAGAGAATAGGTTTCAAGTGGCAAAATATATTTTCTCTCATTTGACTAGTTAACGTCGTCCAAAAAATGGTAATGAAAGCTCGTCAATTTCAAATTTCTCAAAAGGTATATTTTTGAAAAAAAAACGATAGATAAAAATTCTTGATTGATTGAATGATAGGAATCTTAATGGTGAAAAAAGTTTGAAACTTTCAAGCACTCACTTTTCCTTTCATGAAATAAAAATGATACAAAGACTGAATTTAAAGAAGTAAAAAATTATGAAATACGCAAATGAAATTCTCAAAACTGAAAAACAGGAATTTTAAATGGGAATTCACTTTCGTTTTGTTGAAATTTGTCATGTCTTTCAATAATCGATATACACTTGTTTATACAAAATATTTTCGAAATGAATATGTAAATTGTTAGGTAATATATCACTGTTAAAAAAGAAAGGAACCTACCATTAGATATATAACTACATTTCTGCCCATAAAGATCTATGTATACGATTAAACTCTCTTTCTCTCTCTCTCTCTCTCTCTCTCTCTCTCTCTCACATAAACAAATAAACACACTCACATGCACACACACACCTATATATATATATATATATATATATATATATATATATATATATCACATGAATTTTCACAATTCAAATATGGTTTGAAAAAAATTGTCAAATTATATCCAAAAAATCTGGATGTCGAAACAAAGCCTGTGTTAAAGTTTTTGGTTGTATCAATATGTTTTATTGAATTTATTTGATGTATTCAAAAGAATATGCCGTTTGAAGTTATCGGACAAAACCAAATAATCATATTTTACCTAAATCAAAAAGGTAATATATCATTCAAAAGTTATCAAGACCGATAATAAAACAAATAACAATATCATATAAGTCTTTGAATCCTTTATGATTTAATATAGGGACCTTTCTTCTCAATAACAACCAGTAATCTATTGATTTTGTTAAATTTCTTTTTTACTTCAGTCTGTTCAATTTCCGACGTGATAGTTTTAATTGCTTATCATAGGTCTGCTTTGTTATTATATTGTTTGCAACCTACATATAATTTATTCTTTACAATTGATCATAGATTTTCGATCATATTCAGTTCAGGATTCGATGTGAGCCAATATCTTCTCTTCTGTAAATTTTCTATGCTCTAAGAATTCATGGGTAAACTAAGATACATTTCCGTGGATAAACACAAACTTCTGACTGTAATTAGCTCAGTTATGTTTAACTCCTTCCTCGACTTTGAATGTTCCAATAAGTGCTTGATCTATACTTTCAGCAGATATCATCACACTGTCAACTCTAAGTTACTTTTTTTTGCCACAGGCACATCTGAATTGAATGAAATATATCTTTTGGTCCATCTATCCGGTCCATTAAATGTCACTCGAGATTCATCCGTGAAAATTGCGAAGGGAATTTAATGTATTTCTTTGCTCAATTTTGAGACTTTAAATATTTGTTTGATTGAGAGGTTGCGAAGGTGATTTTTGAGAGATCCCAATTTACAAACTATTATATACCTTTTATCCTTCTAGACTTATTCAATTCAAACCATTTAAAAAATCTGAGCGCTGGTCCCTCTATCTCTCCATATATATATATATATATATAGAGAGAGAGAGAGGATCAGCGCTCTGATCATATATATATGCACACATATATAGGTAGGAAGATAAATAGGCCGAAATTGACAAAGAGAAAGTTAGAGAGGAATATGTGTATTTGTGTGTGTGAGTATATATATATATATATATATATATATATACATATATAAACATATACATGAATAAACTCACATGCACACTCACACACACAAACATATATATTTACATATATTTATATATATATATATATATATATATATAGAGAGAGAGAGAGATAGAGATAGTGATAAAAAGAGAGATAGCGAGGTAAAGAAAGAAAGGTAGATAGCAAGAGAGAGAGAGAGAGAGATGTAAACTTGTTTATGAATAAAAGCGTATACACCACATAAAATCCTAAGTTGATGTTTGAAATTTGGGTGCGCACTGTTGAAATATTAGCACATCACACACACCTATGCTCTAATGCCAATCTAAGCCAAACAAAATTAATATATATATATATGTGTGTGTGTGTGTGTTTATGATAAAATATGTGGAAAGTTGGATAAATCAAACATTAAAAAGTGGTTTAGAGGCGATATTTCGATCTTTCATTTCATTTTTAATTTTTAAGAACTTTCTGAAACTGAACCGTTTCTGAAATTTTTTTTTAATTTATGAGCAAATGAGGAACATGATAAGATGATAAAGAGGATAAAGGTGTAGCACCTCTCCTGTTCCTCATTTATTTATAAATAGAAAAACTCAGTTTGAAAAAGTTCTAAAAAATGAAAAATATAAAGAAAGAACGAAATATCGCACCTTTAAACCGGTTTTTAGTGTTTGATTTATCCAACTTTCTACACATTTCTATTATATTATCAGATTCACCACAATCTATCATTTCAATTGATATATATATATCAGTTAACAAGAGTAGAGTGTTTTCCAATGGTCCAGGAGACCAGGGTTCCATCCCAGGTCGAGTCATACCAAAGTGTCAAAAAATGGTACTTGATGCCGCCTTGCTTAATAATCTGCATTATAAGGTAAAGTATAGCAATCCAGGAAATGAAGTAGCATCCTCCCCTACACCTCGGTGTAGTAGATATAGAAAAGGGAGCCCCCGGGTCACTACGGTCGCCAACTTATATATATATATATATATATATATTCCTTATTTCTCTCTGTTTCTTTCTTTTGCTCTCTCTCTCTCTCTCTCTTCCCTCTTTCTCCTTTCCCTCTATCTCTTTCTCTCTCTCTCTCTCTCTATATATATATATATATATATACGTGGACGAAAAGGAAAATTCCACCGTTGAAGAACGATGCTGATTTTGACTTGGTTCAACTATATGTATTCTAGGAGGCTAGTTGATGTCCAGATATCATTTTGAAAGACTTCTGCCATATTGAAACACACATACCAGTGAATAGTCTGTGTCTGCGGTTTAAAATGAACCGCCTGTTGTGAAAAGTCTGTAAGTTAAAAGAGCCGAGTGCGTACTGGTTCCGTGTCACGAAGATGTACACGTTCTTCTTTTGTTCGACTAGATCTACTAGAAAGGAATCAGGCTGAGTACCTTTGAAAAGCTTGATGCTGATTATTGAGTGCTGTTAAGCATGTTAGACGTAACGGGTTGGTGATACTACACTATCAACAACAGTGTTTATATTGATATTCCAATATGCGTAGATTAAGTTCTGAATGATCACAGAGCGCAGACGATCGCCAAAATCAAGACACGATAAGGGTAGAAGCAACAAACTACATGACGTCCGCAACATAGCTAAGAGCAAATATCAAACCAATATACTTTTGTCTAACATTTTATTTCGAAATTAGTTCATGGATTCCTCGGTATATTTGATTATACAGCTGTAATATCCATGAGTTCAACTTGCGGTCTATTTTAATGTTTTCGCAATTTTCTCTTCCTTTGGTGTATACATAGGTATATCTAAATATATGCACATACAAGTATATACGAGTGTGAAAGGATAGGGTATGTGCATAAAAATCTCATATATATATATATATATATATATATATATATATATATCAATAGATTTGTTTACTTAAATGTTTAAATAACATCCAATATCTCTAGACTTATAAGAGAAAAAAACTTACGTGTAAGGTGTAAAATGTGAAATATTATCCTAGAAATATTTTTTTAATTGATTTTCCTCTCTTTATACAATCAATTTTGTATCTGAATTTTGTTGTAAGTAAATCGTTCTTTTGCTTTGTTCTTTTGATTTTAAAGAAGTTTTAGAATTTTATTTACACTTAAACGCAATAGCATTGTATCAAGTAGATAAAATTCTAATTCATATTCTGTATTCATGAAAAGAAAAATATAAAATCGGAAAAGTAAATGTATGTTTAGCACCTCGAAAACTTAAATAGAATTCTTCATTATATATATATATATATATATATATATATATATATATATATGCGTGTGTGTGTGTGTGTGCGCGCGCGCGCGCGTGTGTGTGTCCGTGTGTGTGTGTGCTAGAATAGTTTCAGTTATTTTTGACTAAATGATTTCCTTCTGAATGAAACAATAATTTTCTTCATCGTAGTCTCCTTGGAATTCAAGCGGATTATTCCAACAGTATTTTCATTAGTCTAAGCACCTCTGAAACTACATTTTTAGAATGGTATGAAACTTTCCGTCGTCAACATTTTAATATCCTCTATGTTCTCAAGTATTTCTTCTGAGCCAAAAAAAAAAAAGACTCACGAATATATCCCGGTATAGTGAGTCTGAAAAGGGTTTTACTTGCAATCTCCTCATAGGCACAGTAACATGGTTTGATCGAGAGAACGCCTTTAACTTGGTGTCTACAATTTGTTTGAAATTAAGAGCTTTCCTTTTCCTAGACTGGTTGTCATACGAAGATTAAAGAGCCCAGTCTGCTTTACTATTTATCCATAGCTGAAGAGAGAATAGCTGGATTCGTACCTTTTCCAAGGGTATTAAACCTGTGTGAAATGAAAACAACCTCGTTCAGGATCTGAACTCGTGTCACAGTGTCCAATTCTGACTACGATAACCGTTACGCCATGAACTCCTACATAAATTTTCTACGTTTCATCAAAAGTATCCAATGACAAATATTTAGTATAAATTATGATGTGTGCTTATCTAATCTACTGATATGATAAAATGATCACGAAAGGATATGCGCTTATTTCATCAACTGATACAATAAGGCGTTCATATCAAGATGTGTGTTTATCTCATCAAATGAAATGAGAAAGTGATCATATCAAGATATATGATTATCTCATTAACTGATATTATAAAATAATCACGTAAGGATGTGTGTTTATCTCATCAACTGATATGATAAAGAGATCATGTCATGATGTGTGGTCATCTCCTCGACTGATATGATAAAGTGTTCACGTCAAGATGTGAGCGTTTCTAATCAACTGATACGATAAAGTGATCACGTAAGGATGTGTGCTTATCACATCAAATGATACGATAGCGTGATCACATCGAAATGTGTGCTAATCTCATCAACTCATATGATAAAGTGATCACGCGAGGATGTGTTCTTATCGCATCAACTGATATGATAAAGTGATCACGTCAAGAAGGTTGCTTATCTCGTCAACTGATATGATAAAGTGATCAAGTCAAGATGTCTACATATTTAGATCAGAATATATATTACTTGACTTTAGCTCATCAGTTTGATTTAAGATTTTTCTTACTCCTAGATGGGTTGTTTATACTCTTTCAAAGAAATTGTACGATGCCAACTGATTCATCTCCCACAAAACTATGAGAACCAGATCAAATAAATGTACAATCTTTAAACCGCAGATGTATCTCTTGAACATATATATATATATATATATATATATATATATATATATATATATAAGTAAGTTGGTGACCGTAGTCGAGGGTGACCAGAAGGCTCTCTTTTCAATTGCTACTACACAGAGGTGTAGGGGAGGGCGCTACTCCTTTCCGTGGATTACTCCATTTTACCCTTCATACGTACCTAATATTGCTGAGTGTTAAGCAAGGAGGTATCAAGTACCATTTTAAAATCTTTGGTATGACGCGACCTGGGATTAAACCCAGGTCTCCCGGACCATTGGCGAACACTCTACCCACTAGACCAATGAGCCGGTTATATATATATATATATATATATATATATATATATATATATATATATATATATATATATGTGTGTGTGTGTGTATAATATATATACATATATATTTATATATGTATAGTATATATATACATAAGTATAATATATATACACATATATATATGTATAGTATATATACATATATATATATACATATATATGTGTGTGTGTAGTATATATATATATATATATATATATATATATATATATGACGAAGAATAAATTTGCGACAACCTTAAAGCCGCTGTATATTTTTACTTGTGTTCAGTATTTTACGTTGTTCTTGTGTAATGTTGTTTAAATCTTATTCTGGTATCTCTGCAAGTATTGATATATATGTGACCAATATATTTCCTGAAAGTTTAATCTTGAGCAATGTGAATCCCATATTTAAAGTCATCCAATTTTAGATAGATGCATATATACATAAACACACACAAGGGTGGTTGAGAAGTTTATAGGTTGACCAGGATGCTATCAAGGAATATAACCTAAGGGATTTATTTTTAACATAGTCCTTTCTCGCTCCACACTCATATTCTATTGGTATTGCAGTGCTTAGATCCCATTGGTAAAATAAGACATCAATAGCCAATATGACAACTTCATATAAATCTTTCAACGTATGACCTGATTAACCCACCCTTGAATATACTTATGTATGTGTGTATGTGTGTGGATGTGTCTATGCGTGTCTATGTATGTGTGGGTGTATGCATGTGTCTTTACGTGTGTCTATGTGTGTTTGTGAGAATAGAGAGAAATTATATTAAGCATAATAAATTTTATACATACTCAAAATATTTTTCTTTGATAGTTCAACCTTTTGACATCTCGAAGTATTCATCATTCAAAGTTTATTTAAGGTTTATTTTATTAAGACATGTTTAGGTATTAAATCAGAATTATTCGTTAATTCGCTGTTATGAATGTATTTACAGCCAAATAAAAATCCAATATGAATATCATCTAAGTGATCTATTCCCTAAGTTTTGCTAGATTCGGTTTGTTTTGGTTTGGTTTGCATGAGTTTAATGGCATATCAACTATTGTAGGTTATCTCATGCCAAATCCATTCATATATATATATATATAAAGTTTTATTTCAAACAATTCAGTTTGGCATAAGTACAGTGCTTGTTTACACACAGTTAAATGTATAAAAAAAACAACTGTATTTCATCCAATTAACTTTAGCATAAGTACGCAGTTTAAAAGTCAAAACATTTGTATTTCAAACAATTCAGTTTGCTATATGTACACAGCTTAAATCTAAAAAAAGACTTCTATTTCAAGCAATTCCTTTTAGCATAAGTACACAGTTTACTTCTATTCGACCAATAAAGGGATACTTCCAATTCCCCAAAGCTCCAGCATTACTGGAACCACACAATCAGATTATTTAGAGTCATATCAAGGACACTTGTTGGGGGAGTCCTTCCCCTCTACAGAGATGCAGTCGGTGTATTCTACAACCCCAGCCGACTGGACCAGTTTTGCTTGAGCTTGTGTATATTTGTTTTTACTGAATATTTCGAAGAAAAATAAAGGAAAAAATGTAATAAATGGTTTCTGACAACCATTATATATAGCATACGAAGAATGTCGCGGTTCTAATGTCTTTAAATTCTAAGTGACCATTCGGCCTCAGAGCGGCTCTTTCACCTTTCAAAACTGTCTGCGTGGTTCTTTTATTTGAGATCACCACTAGGTGTCACATCACATTCTCCTTTATCAACAGTCTCATATTCCCAGTTATTTTATCTTAAGTAAAAGTCACGTTTCTCACTGACCGGGGCGTGGCTAGGATTGTGGAGAACAGAAATCGATAAAATTATCATCAGATTTGACAAAATTTTGTTAATCTATCTCCTGAACACTAATTCATTTTACCATAATCCTTACATCATATAGGGTATCTACAAAAGAGAGAATGATTTGGTTTGGTTTCTCTGTTTAATGCCATATCGCCCTTCGGTGGTTATTTAAAGTTAAAGCAATCCTTGTAGAAGAACAAGAGTAATACTATTTAACCCACAATCAGGAGGACAGGATGACCATACCTTTCCGAAAGTGTATTATTCCGAAATTGAACGTAGTTTGCGTGACCGGAATTCGAACTCACTGCACGTTAGCCACAAAGCGACGAGGACACCTCCCTAAAAGATTTATTCAAAAAACTGTTTACATAATGACACTTACTTTTATAGGCAAACGCTCAAGTTTTTAACTGCAAATTACATAATAATAATAATAATAATAATAATAATAAGAAGAAGAAGAAGAAGAAGAAGAAGAAGAAGAAGAAGAAGAGGAAGAAGACAATTTGAAAAATACTATGTGACATGCCGGTGACGATGGTACAAGTTGCAACTGTTGCCCTTGAAATTATCCCCAAAGGCTTGTTAAGGAGCTAGAAAAGTTGGAAATCGGAACATGAACCGAAACCATCGAAAACACAGCATTGCTGAGGTCGGTCAGAATACTGACAAGAGTCCTGTAGACTTGACGATAATTGCTGTCATTCAAACTCCAATAAAAAACCACCAGCTAACACGAGTGGGCAAAAACTTGCCAGGAATACAAGTACTAATAATAATATGACCAAAATCTGATAAGATGTAAAAAAAAAAAAATAGCAAATATAGGTTCTGTTGTGATAGAGATGAAACAATTAGCCACATAATCGAATGCCGTAAATTAATACAAAAATGTATAAGACTAAACACGACTGGGTAGGGATAGTGATCCACTGGGAATTGTGCAAGAAATACAAATTTGAACTTGTGAACAATTAGTATACTCTCAAAACTGAATACGTCCTGGAGAATCAGAGACACACAATTCTCTGGGATTTTGAAATACAAACAGATCACCTAATCTCGGCCAGACAACCAGACCTCGTAATGACCTACAAAAAAAAAGAAGAAAATATGCCGAGTAATGGACTTTGCCATCCCGGTAGACCAAGAAAAAGCAAGATCAGTACCTAGACTATGCTAGAGAACTAAAAATCTATGGAAGATGGAGGAGAAACTAATATCTATTGTAATTGGTGCGCACGGAACAATTCAGAAAGACTCAGGAAAAGGACAGGAAGACTTAAAAATTTCAGGACAAGTGGAGACTATCTAGATTACAGCATTATAAAAATCAGCCAGAAGTACTGAGAAAACTCCTGGAGGCCTGAGTAGACTCGCTGTCACTCAGATTCCTGTGAGAAACAATCAGCTAACGCTGGTCTGAAAAGCCCTTAAAAGAGTAAGATAATAATAATAATAATAATAATAATAATAATAATAAAATGCAAAAGAAAGGGAAACCTTAAGAGAGAATTACTTCTATTAGTATCAAAAAACAACGCCACAAGGACAAAATACGTCAAAGCAAAAATAGACATGACGCAGTAAAATAGCAAATGTTGGTTCTGTTGCGACTGAAACGAAACGACCAATCACATAATCAGTGAATACGGCAAATTAGCCCAAAAAGATTGTAGGACAAGATACAACTGGATGGGGAAAGTGATCCACTAGGAATTGTGTAAGAAAGTGAAATGTGTCAATACGAACAAGTGGTATATGCACATTCCGGAATCCGTCCAAGAGAATGAGACACACGACCTTTTCTGGGAGAAAAAGAGAAAATGCCGAGTAATCAACTTTACCATCCTGGCAAAAAACTGAGTAAAATTTTAAAAAAAGGGGTAAACAGGGATAAATATCTGGACATTGCTAGAGAGCTGAAGAAGCTATGGAACATGAATGTGACAGTGATACCAATTGTAATTGCTGCTGTTGGAACAATCCCGAAAGGATTGTTAGTAGGACTGAAAGTCTTAGAAATTAGAGAAAAAGTGGAGATCATCATATTTGAGATTGGCCAGAATACGGAGAAGAGTCCTGGAGACATGAAGAGACTTGCTGTCACTCAAACGCCAGTGTAAAATTATGTGGGTGTGAAAAACTATGTTCTTCACTGTTATTTTAAGAGCTATCAGACATAAAGACAGTATAGAAAAAGAATTATAGAGATTTGGGTAGAATCAACTACATTTAATTGAACCAACTAGAATTATATTAAAGAAAGGTTTGTTTTCTAAATTTTAAATATAAGACATATGCAAACAAGTCAATAGAGAGAATATGAAAAAGATTCCTCAACCCAAATGAAAACACAAAATTCTTAAAAACAATAGCAACGCAACCGATTGAATCACAAAATATAGAAAACCAAAACACCCTACATCCCAGCACTATAAAACAAATACTAACGCAAGAAGATAAAGAAATATAGAGTTAATGTTGTATACTGTGTCGTTATTAACAACGAGGAACATGTATGTATATAAACATATAAGATTATATTTTTATTTTTGGCGATGATACTTGTGTGGAGCAGAAAAGCAATCGCAGAGAGTTCGCGCACACGAAGGAGCTGTCGGGAGACGGAAGAGCCAGTGAACACCTGACTTTAGCCGAAATTTGGGAACTTACATAGTCTACAACTCTCACGTGACCTACAGCAATTCCTCTTTTTCGTTAACTATGGTTACGCCCTCGTCTCTCTTCTTTGCTTTCCATTGGTTATGTTGTCTGCTTCCCATTGGCTACTTGCCCAAGCCCGGTTCTGTGGGCGTACGCATCTGTCACTATCACCGAATTCAACCACACCCACAGTTCAGGTGATATTCCGATATATTCGACCGGATGCACCTGTTTTCAACATCCATCATATTCACAGCACCTGTGGGCATGGTAACATTTCGGGAATCATCTTATTGATATTATCCTTGAGCGGATGCAGCTGTCTCAACATCCTCTGATACGTAGCACCTGTAGACATGATGACATTTCGGTGATCACACCGGTCTTATCAATCTATCTGTCAACAACATCCGCCGTATTCACACCTGCAGGTCACGTTAACATATTACATTAATAGAGAAAATCAGGACTGAAAAGGAGGCAACTTTACCCCAGGAAAGTGTTGTATCGAGGCAAAGAAGAGATACACAGTGAAATAGAGTGAATTATTTAATAACTAAAGTGGTACAGTCAAACAAATATTATAAGTCTCGTGTTGTGGGTGTTACATCCAAAGTTGGTCATACTACTGACTGAGACCTTTCAGTACCGACGTGCTTAAGAAACACGACGTATTTTATACTTCCGCGATACCGGAAGTCACGAGGTACGAGCCACTATACAACAGAAGGAAGACAGGAAAAAAATTAGGGAGGAATGGATAATTAACAAATATTCCAACACGCAATATCACTGAACTAAACAAGCTGGTTTACGCATAAGCAAAATTAGTATGGGATTAATTAATATACTCCTAAGGAACACCAACAGAAATACAAAATCTGAATGGGAAATTAGGCTTGAAGGATAGGTAAAGAAAATGCGACGAGCGAGACTGATAAGGAAAAATACACGAGGATATTTTGGAATGAAAAAGACCAAAACAAAACAGACACGTTTAAAAATGCAACTTCAAGACTTAAACCAAAAGATATTGACGAAAGAAAGAAGACTAAAAAGATACCGAGACAGTCTTAAACAATACAAATAAACCAGGTCATTCGAAAATAACGAAAGAATATTCTATCAACAAGTAGGTGGAGAATGCACTCTGACAAATCAACAACCGAATGAAAAGGAAGCAAAACAATTTTGAAGTAAAATATTGGAACAAAAAGAACATAACGGAGAGGCAGACTGGATAAATAACATTGAAAAAGAATGACAAGAACTCGAAAAAGTCTCTAAGGTGGAAATACACCCAGAATCGTACCGAGCAATATTCAAGAAAGTATCGAATTGGAAAACACCAGGTCATGATAGCCTATAAGAATTTGTCTATCGACGACGAATTGGCTTTTCAACTAAGTAGATGCCTAGAAAAAAGAAATGGATGACAAAAGGAAAAAGTACCCTGATCCAGAAAGACCCCCAAAAAGGAACCATCTGCAACCACCAAAGACCAATAACGTGCCTACCAGTCATGTGGTAACTGCATAGATTAAGAAGGAGATTAATAATACAATTTTTTTCCTGGACTCTTTCGCGAAAAATAAAACGAATGCCATCAGAGAACAAGATGAACAGATGATATGCTATATACTGATCAGCATACCCCCAAGGAGAGCAAGTAAAAATGGAAAAATGTATCCATGCCTTGGAGTAAAAGCAAAAATGTCTATGATATGGTCTGTTAAAACTGGATAGCAACTGTCCAAAATATACCAGAGAAATTAAAAGATTAAACCTGAAAGTCATGAAAAACTGGATAGTAGGCATGATAGGGAAAAGAAAAACTTTAGCAGAAGTGAAAATCCAGAGAGGCATCTTCCAGGGAGATGCATATTCACCATTATTATTTTAATGCCATTTATACCGATCAATCACATACTTAAGAAAGGTATTTGGGAAGACAAATTTACAAAATCACAATAAAAGATTAATCAATAAATGTACATGGATGACATCAAGCATACAATGGAATTAGAGACATATACAATTTGGCATAGAAAATGTATGCCATGCTCGTAACGAAAAGGAGAAAAAAAAGACAATTTAGGAAAGGTATAGAACAATCAAATCAAGAAAGAATCAGAACGCTTAGAAGAAAAGGAAAATTATAACTTGCCAATATTGGAAGTGGAGATAATTTAATGAGGACATATGAAAGAAAAAATTAAGTGTATCTCAAACGAACGAGAAAGCTTCTCTAAAACAAGCTTTGCTGTAGGAATCTCACCAAAGGGATAAACACCTAAGCGGTCCACATTGTAAGATACTTGGAACCATTCTTGTTATGGACGAGGAAATAACTCAGATAAATTGACCAGAGGACAAGAAAGTTAATGACGATACACAAGTCCTTACATCTAAGAGTTGAAATCGTCAAATGTATCAAGAAAAGAATGCAGAATACTTGCCAATTTTGAAGATAGTTTGGATGCATCAATACGAGGACACGAAGACGACATAAAAAGAGCAAAGAAAGACTAGATACAGCGGACTATAGCAGCATCAACAATTTAAGGACAAACTTAAGGTAACTAAAACGAAGAAACACAAATAGGAAGAAAACTCTATGAATATTTTTAAAGAGAAGCCGGCGAAATTTTACCCGAGAAGACTTGAACGTGGCTACGAAAAACAAAAACAACTAATGATTGGTTTGATTTTATCAACCATTGTAGGTAATTTAATTCCAAATCCGATTTATACATATGTATTAACCCATAGATAGGAGCCTATGGGGTGCTATCACTCCTGGACCTGGGAGCGATGGCAATTAAGGAGACACCGCATTCCCCCCAAAAGAAAGGATTACTGGAGACTCACCATCTGATTGTTTAATGTCATATCCAGGACACTAATTTGGGGGGTCATCCCTCAGCAGATATGCCGTTGGTGTATACTACTGTCACAGTCATCTGGGTTCGAAAACTAAAAAAAGAAAATGAATAGCAACACAAAACAACGCCATTAGAATTATTTTAAAGCAAAAATAGATTAAACAACATTATAGCAAGTGTACATTATGTGGTGGTAGAGACGAAAACTACAAATCATACAACGAGTGTAAAATAGACTATAAGATAATATACGACTGGGTGAGAACAAGGATCAATTGGGAATTGTGCAAGAAACTGAAATTTGGCCATACTTGCAAATGGTTCATGCACAGATCAGAATCCGCCTTGGAGAATGAAACGCGTAAAAACCTCTAGGATTCTCAGACACAAACGGATAACCAAATCCTGACTTGAAGACCAGGCAACGATAATTAACAAAAGAAAACCTGCCGTCTCGTGGATTTTGCCATCCGAAGAAACGAAAATACAAACAAGGGCTTTGACCTCACCAGAGAACTACAAATGCCGTCGAACCTGACAGTAATGGTGTAATGGGTGCGCATAGGACGGTCCCCAAAGCTTGGCAAGTCAGAAATCGGTTGACAATTGGCCATCAAAACTACAGCATTGACAATTGGCCATCAAAACTACAGCATTATTAACATCGGCCAGAAATACGGAGATAAGTCCTGGAGACCTGAAAAGACTTGCTGTCACACAGATTACTGTGAAATATCTGGCACAGAAGGAGTACAAGGCTAGACACGACTGGGTGGGCAAGTGATCCATCGGGCAATCTGCAAGAAATTTAAATTTAACCATGCCAACAAATGGTATATGCACAACCCAGCACCTGTCCTTGAGAATGACACACACAAACTCCTACGAGACTTTGATATACAAATGGATCACCTAATCTCTGCCAGAAGTCCAGACCTTATAACAATCAACAACAAAAAAAAAAGAAAATCAGCAAAATTGTCGACTTTGCTGTCCTGGCAGACCACAGAATAAAACTGAAAGAATTTGAAAAGAGAGATAAGTACCTCGACCTTGCTAAGGAATTGAAAAAAACTGTGGAACATGAAGGTGGCAATAATACCAATTGTGAGTGGTGCTTTTGGCACGGTAACTGAAGGATTAGTAAAGGGCCTGAAGGACTTGGAAGTTGGCGGCCGAGTAGAGACCATCCAAACAACAGCATTATTGAAAACGACCAGAATATTGAGAAGAGTCCTGGAGATTGAGGATACTTGCTGTCACTCCATTTCCAGTGAAAGACCATCAGCTTACGCTGATGTGAAAAACTCTAATAAGTAAATAATAATAATACCGTTATATAAACTATAAGAATATATAATATATAAGAATATAAGACTGGAAATTGCGATTGACGAATGTGCCATACTGATAATGAAAAAGAGGGAAATAGAGAAAAAACGGAAGTAATAGAACAAACAAATTTGGAAAGTCTCAGAATACATGGGGAAGAAAATATCAAGAGTTCCTGGGAATATCGAAAGCGGACACCATTAAACGGAAATGAAAGAAAAAGTAAAGAAAGAGAAGCTTAGAAGAACAAGAAAACACTTCGAAACCCAGAAATCTCCTCAAAGGTCTATGTAACGTCTGGGAAGAAGATTTGTCAGGAATACGGACGGCGTCAATGCAACGATTCAAGGACTCCAGGGATACGCTAAGAAAGACTAAATACAGTATCCGATAACAGCTATGTCAACGTAAGGATAAACGGAAACAACAACAGAATCTATTAAAGACTGGAAGAAAAGCAACTGTATGGATACTTCAAACGTCAAACTCGAGAAATTGCACTCGAGATGATCTAGTAATGGTTGCGCAAAGGATACCTAAAGAAGGAAATAATGTCCTAATAAAGGATTATATCAAGACAATAATTTATAATAGGCAACAGAATAAGAATTTTAAGTAAAGTATTGACCTAGATGAAACGGTTAATCATATAAAAAGCGAATGAATTAATTACACAATCCTGCTTGTCGTTCGCGTCGGATGATTGTTATTAATTTGAATCATTTGTTCCCAGGAGGGCTGTCCCCGCAGGCAATACTTGCTTCGTCATGACTAAGTTCATTGCTTGGCGCCTGAGACGCCCCAATAGGGGGAATGTTGAAGATATCAGGCATTTTTTTGCTGCTGCCGCGAATTAATCTTTATTCTTTCGCGGTCCCCACATTAAAATTATTTTGTATCAAATCCTACCTGGTGGGAACTTGGATAAATACCAATAAACGAATGCTGCAAACTGTCACAATAAGAAATACAAGACCACGAACGACTGGGCGGGAAATTTGATCCATTGGGAATTATTTAAGAGATTAAAATTTGAACTTACAGACAACTGATATTTGTACAAACCAAAATCTTAGGAAATGAGACGCAGAAAATTCTCAAGAAACTTGGCATACAAACGGACAATTTACTACCTACGAGGAGACCTAGAGAGTTTTAACAAGAAAGAATAATATGACATCTCGAGCATTTTGCCGTTGCAATGGACCATTACGTGAAAGTAAATGGAAGCGAAATTTTTGACAAATACGTGGATCTTGCCAGAGAGCAAAAAAAAAAAAAAAAAAAAAAAACAAACAAAAGCAGTGGAACATGAAGAATGCTCTCACTAACTGTTGTTCTTGAGTGGTCAATCCATCCAACTAATGACCAAATTTAGTGCAGCTTAACTCCCGTGATCTCGCGAAATCGCTGCTTTAAGCAAGACGTGATCGTAAGTCTTGAGTAATGTGATGTTTTGTTAAAAATGCCAGCCCGAGTTTTTGTTAATCTTTGTATAACATAACTGATGTGCCTATCACTGCCGATAATATTAACCCAGGGAATCGCTAATTCGCTTACATGCAAAGGTATACTTATTGATTGCCGAGTTGAATCAAGGCCGTGTAACCGGTATTTGTGACATCAAAAACTGGTGGATATTTCCAGAATTCATTCTTTCTGTATAAATTTTCTTTTTTACATTTGTAGGCAACGAACTTATTGATCTCTCAACGTATGAGGGTAGATTATTTTATATTTACCTACGATCTCTGGACAAAATGTGACACAGGGTCAGCTTTAAAGCGGGATAAAGTTTGTTTTAATTTAGAGTTTTCCTTCCGTTACACCGATTGCCTAAGCAACGCTACAGAATTGAGTTCATCCTATTTAACCATAGCTTGGGTAGGAGAAGAGATAGATCCATGCCTTTCCTATGGGCATTAGCATGAAGAGAGAGACAACATATTTCAGGATTTGAACTCGTAACACCGATTTCATTTCCTACAACGAAAATTGTTACGCTAAAATCGTCCGAGGGTAGATAATCTGTCTTTTGGTTGAAACATAATTATTAGAATCATCTAATAATTGGTTCTGATTTTTTGTGTATAATATCTAATCTATGCGATAAATATTTATAATATCTAATCCATGCGATAAATATTTATAATATCTAATCCATGTGATAAATATTTATAATGACTAATCCATGTGTTAAATATTTATGATATCTAATCCATGTGTTAAATATTTATAATATCTAATCCATGTGTTAAATATTTATAATATTTAATTTATGTGATAAATATTTATAACTAAGTTACTGGAGACGTTCGTGCTCATCGTGTAATAGGTATTGTTGTCGGAAATAATCATGGTGATACGAGTTCGAATCCTAGATGAGTTTGATTACACTACACCAATATCCTTGGGAAAGCTATGAATCCAATTATTCTCCCTCTAGCTACTGGTTAATATTAGGGCAGACTAGATTTGAATGATAGAAAACTCTCAATCTAAACCTGTAAAACTCCGCTTAAAAATTGACTCCGTGTCTAATCTAGACTGTGTGGAGGGCTTGGTAAGTGTATTTGTGTAATGAACAAAATTTTAAGAACAAAGTGTCGTTTATTACCCGAGATAAGTTTTTGAAGGAAAGCTTAACTCAGTCAATTCAAAGTGCAAACTGCTTGGCCTTTATCTAAATAAAAGCTATTTGTTAGAATAAGTAAGTTTTTACTTAACATTGTTTACAATTTATAACACCTATTCATATAATATGTGAAAATATTGTAGTCAACAAAGTTACATAAACACATTATCTTAATTAAAAGCTGTTTTATGAATTATATAGGCTATGGGGAAACACTTTGGGTCAGACTAACGAAATGTTAGACTAAATCATGGATATATATGGAATTATACTATCAATACTATTGTGTATCAGTGGGGGAGTTTTTAGTGAATTTAGAATATCCAAGTAATCACGGGAAGCTACATCAATGTCTAGATTACATTGTTTATTCATGCTGTTGAATTGATTTTCATTGTATTACAGTAATTTTGAAGGACTAATTTTTTGAATGTCTTTTTTTCATGTTTTTGGATGTTGAAGAAATATGTTCTACTCTCACATAGCTAAAAATTAGGGGGTGGTTTATTACACACAATATATGATAAAAATACCTTTTGGTGGCTAAAAATTAGGGGTCATTGATTCCAAGAATTCATTCGTTTCTCAAATATCTATCCATCTATCTATCTATCTATCTATCTGTATGTGTGCATGTGGAGGGAGATAAAGCTGATAAATTAACATGAAATAAATACATTTAGAATTATTTTCCTAGGAACTTATTAATGTGGTGACATCATATGTGTATTCATACGCCGATGTTTCTGTGTATACCGGTTGAACTGTTTAACTCACCGAACATCAATACTTGAAAAGCGTTACCCTTTCTCAAAATCGATTGTTGATGACTAGAAATCACAAAAGACTTTAAAAAATATTTGCTGCTGGTTTCTACGATTTGGAACCAATTTCAGAGATAAGTGTATTCACTTTGATTTTCCAAGAGAACAGTATATCTTTTTGATTAAAAAAAAAATTGTTCTTTTTGAGAGGTTGACAGATGGTATTTGCACCTGTTTATGTTTATTAGGTCGGCAAATGATCAAAGGAAATTTTTGATTCACTGAAATACATCCACTTTTTTTGTCATTCTTTGTGTTCGTCAAGTGTTAAAAAATCCAATAATTTGAGATTTTGCGTGTTAAGATATAATGTTTAAATATTACACTCTTCTATCTTGTGAGAAGGAGATTGTTGATTGTGAGGAGGAGAGGCGGCGCGTTTAAAACTTGCATCGCTCGTTTGATCATTTTCATGTACAATAGCAGCCATAAATAAGAACACTTCTAACATTTTTAATAAAAAGTCAATTTTCTTCTAAACCAAAAATGCCAGAATTTTATCATTTCGAGATAAACAATATGCAATATGTTAGATTTTACTCATCACAAAATTTTACATTGTTTAAACTTTGCGACCAAATATATAAATATATAACCATACAAAATAATTAGGGGGGTGTCCTTGTGGTGTCAATGGTTAAAGCGTTGGACTGCGGATTCGTAGTAAGCGATTTCGTACTCCAGTCGCGCTATTACGTTCACTTTCGGGCAAATACCCTTGGGAAAGGTATGAGCCCCCTTATCCTCCCAGCTATGGGTTAAATAGTACCACGACTGTTCTTCTAGGAGAATGGATAACCTAAAAAGAGTTGATATGCCATTAAACAAAGAAACCAAGCAAAATAATTACACTTTGTATACGTTTAAGCAATCTTATTTTTGATGATCGACATGGTATTTGGTGGGTTAAGGTAGAATTTCAATACAGTAGAGATTGCTAATAAGTATTAATCAATAATATCGGTTTAGATTGTATGATGATAGTAGAAATAATAAAAATTGGTTGTCTTTTGTTTAAAAGAAAGTAACCTTTTATTTAAAAATTGTTTGCTGTATTGTTTTACCAGTCAGCTGGTAATGGGACTGTACAATACGCAGAAAGTATTTTCGCGGAGAAGTAAAACCCCTAACAGGTGTCCGGGATAAACAGCATCTGAGGGTAAGGCTCCAGTACGGGAGCATTGGGGAATATGGAGTATCCCTTCATTGACATTACGCCCAGGTCACCTTTGAACTAGAGTAGTAGTACATGTTCAGGTGCCATCTATTTATCAAATGGAACTATTTAATTATCTACTTGGCTTAAATATTTATATTTCGTAACTAGAAAATTATCTGTAAGCAAACGAATTAATAATGTTGAATAAAACTATTAGTGCGGGATAAAAATGCTTGAAGTATTTTACTCAGAGTTATTAGTGAAAGAATTATAAATGTTAAATGACTATACATGAAATCATCTAACCGTTTGCAAACAATAGATAGCAATATTACTGAAAGTGTTTTAACTGTGTACAAATAAACGATTGATACAAATTAGAAGGATCAATGTTAGATAGCAATACTTAAAATCAATTTACTATATGCAAACAATAAATACCACAATTTACAACATTTAAGTCTGTACAAAGAAATTAGCTCTGGCTTGTTTGAAAATATAATTGACAAACTATCTGTTTACAAATTGTTATATATATATATATATATATATATATATATATATATATATATATATATATATATATATATATATAAGGACATGATTTGTCTTTAAATCACAGACAAGGGTTGATATACTTTAAAAACCAACCAACAATATATGTAGTATTTTAAACACACTAACACACATACATGCACATACACCTATACATTAAGTTTCTTTGGGTGGGTTCAAATATGTATGTATGTATGTATATGGGAACTTTCTGTTTCTAAGAGAATGAAAAAAAGAGTAATTTTCAAAGTCATTCATGGTATCAGGTTGTATGTCATTTAAAGGACCAGAAGAGATGACAATAATTAGTTCAACGATCAATGCACACGTGTAAACAGAAATTCTGGATAATTTTTTCGTTCGATCGATAGAAAATAGATTTTGTTTTTTTGATGATGATACATTTTTTTCTGAGCGATGGTGCATCTTGTCTCAAAGCAAAGGGGAATAAATCTTTTCTTTAAGAAAGGCATATAAAATCAATAATGTGGACAGCAAGCATTATGGATCTACATCCAAATGAAAATGAACGCAGGAGGTTCTAAAAAATGGTCTATAAGAAGAATGCACTCACCAAAGTTCTATTAACTGCCATTCGGTAAATTGAATCAAATTTGATTAATAAATTTGCTTTTATGAAAATAAGGCAATCATTAGACCACGAATCGAAGCAGTTAAATATTAGTTTTTATTTTTTTGTCAATGACTTCCTTACTTTTCCTCAATATTAAATTATTCCATAATATTTTTCACCGCATTAATATTATAATTCAAATAGTTTCATTGAGTTGGTTAAAGAAATATTTTATGAAGCCAGAATTTTCACCTATTAAAGGGAAATATTTTCAGTGTTGTCAGTTATTTTAAATTCATTAAATAAAAAAGAAAACATCTTCAAAGAGTAGGAAATGGCGTCATATCAGTACTGCTATATGAATGCACCACGTGGACACGAACTAAGCGTATGGAGAAAAAAACTTGACGGAAAATACGCAAGAATGCTTCGAGCCTTACTGAACATGTCCTGGAGGCAACACCCAACAAAACAGCAGTTTTACGGCCTCCAATCACCCATCGCAAAGAACATCCAAATTAGACGAACCAGACATGCGAGACTATGCTGGAGAAGTAAGGGCGAACACATAAGAAATTTACTCTTGTGGATCTCCTTTACATGGACGAGAAAAGTGAGGACGACCAGCTAGATCTTATCTAAAGCAGCTTTGTGCCGATACAGGAAGTAATCAGGAAGACCCCCCCACCCCCGGTAGCTATGGACGATAGAGACGACTGTCGAGAGACGATCAGGAAAATCTGTGCTAGCAGCACGACATGATGATGATGATGATGATGACGAAACAACTTCTAAGAATAGTTAGTGGTACCTGTTATATATGTATATATATATATATATATATATATATATATATATATTGGCATGACTAACTCTTCTACTCGACACGATGGGTGAACAATAGGGCAGACAAGGGACTTTTGAGTTGGTACGACAACCATTTAAGGAAAGATAAAAAGTATGAATTAAAAAACTGGGGAGTATTGATCGGACAAATCAATGTCACACAAGTGCGCCGTTTATTTGTCATAAGCTCATCCCCAAAAAGTGTGGTGGATTTTACAAAATCCTTCATTAGTACAAACAAATTACCTGTGTTTGGAGTCAATTATTTCACATCTATAATCCCCCTTCAGACGTCCGGTGCGACAGAAGAGCAAATGCATACATATATATATATATATATATATATATATATATATATATATTGAAACTGATTTTACAATCATAAACTGATGCAATGACAACAGCATAACGCTGTCTAAATATTTATGGCATTGCAAAGACAAATTCAATAAATCTTAAGAAATTAAGAAAGAAAAATGTAAAATGATCGTAAGATTGTAGAACAGGTGGATTGTGTTTTGAGGAGAAAGTAAACATGATTATGCAAAAAAGACGGCTTCTTTAATGAGGAATCCGACTTTATTACCTAGTGAAGGCATTAGAACAAACACTTGAATAATCAATTAGTTTTCTACTGAGGAGGAAAAAGTGTGGTTAAAATGTCGGAGAATTTATATCTTTGGAAATACTGATTATTACCATCAAAACATTCTCCTTAAGTGTGGAGGGTTGGTGGTCAAAGTCCGAGCTTTTCAAATTAAAGAAAGGTGATTTCTATATACACAAGTATCTAAAGATTGATTCATATCGAAAATTGAAAGCTATACAAAAGATCTTGTAATAACAGTTTCTTAACCGTTTTTGAAAGTTTCTTCTTGCATTTTTAATAAGCGATTTCAATGATCGGCGTAAATATATAAATTGCAATATACCTAAGAACGTTAATGGGTATGTCTCATTCCCCATAAATACGTTGGGCACTATTGTAAAAGGGGGCGGGTGAAAATATACTAAGTAGTCAACAGTAGCAGCGGTTACCTTCTTCACGCCGCTTGTGAGTAATGTATTTTGTTAATGTAATAAAGATTTCGATTTCATTTCCAAACTTCGTTTTGGTTATTTTTCATTCAGTAACGTTTTTTTTTTTTTAGGTTATAGCAGATATATACATATATATCTATGAATGCTTATTGCTTCACGGTGTTCATCGTGATATCGTATGTAACGTTGTGGTCGGTAACATTGCAGTAAGCGAATTCCAACTCTATTGAATTTTTACCTTTAGACTAAAACTCTCGGCAAACGTATGAATCCCATTTTCTGCTCTGAATTAAATTCCACTACTACTGTCCATCTCTTAGAATTGTTTTGGCATAAAATAACTCACGAAGGTTGATATGCCATCAAGCAATGAAAACAAACCAAATTATTACTTCATTTCACAAAACTCTGTCATTTTCCATATCGCTGGCTACAATTTATCTCCATTTCTTTATTGTTCAATCTGATTCTTCAAAAAAGATGAAACTATAATATTGGCACTTTTTAAGTAAGCTATTTTAATTTCTTTTTAGACAACCAAATCTGCGAAGTTAGTTTTCTAAAATATAGCCATGTGATTTTATTGATTGTTTTACCGGCATGTCAACCCTGCTAGGGTTGCTTTATGCTTAGACGTTAGGGAGTGAGTTCATATCTACATTTTTTTAAGTAATTCTTTAGAGACTTCTTTTGTTCGCGGTCCAATTGAATACGAATCATTTTTAAACAGATTTGAACCGTCGATTGGACCGAAACAAGTATTACCAATCTGGGTCAAAGTGAACTTAGGAGTGATGACAATGAAGGGGATCTCCACATTCCTATGGGCTCAAGAACTGTAGTCTCTCAGTCAGAGGTAGTTTAATACCATACTCAAATCACAACATTTTAAGAGGGAGCTTACCCCTCATCACAGGATACAGTCTAAATATGTTTATAGTGAGCATATGAGACGCTTGTATGCGTTATCGACTTCTTGGATATTTGACACATCGTCAGGTGAAGTTCTTTCAGTTCACTCCACAGAAAATCTCATGTAATTTATCAAACAATTGCAACGTTTGATGAATTGTTAAAAAGTTTAGAATGGTAAATGTTTGCCTATGAATTCCAATTAAGTTTGACATAAATTTAAACGAATTGGTACTTGAATGAGGGCAGCACCTGATATATCTATTTCAATTTTTAATTACTTTGTTGTACTGTAGCCACAAAATCAATATTGCGATTATCATTTAGACAATTCCATATTTTCTTCATGCGACCTTCTTTTATTTAAGTACACAGGCATATTAACGTTCGAATTTAATATAATAACTGCGCAGAGAGATAAAATATTTTTTATTACTATTTTAAAATTTCATGAATTATTAATAACACACATCTTTATCATAATCAATCCCTCTCTTTCGCCATCCATTTTTATCGAAAATTACACATGGTAAGTCCTCTAGAGAGCATTCAGAGTCTACACAGGGCTGATGAATGTATGTTTTTTTCTGGTTGGCTTGCACTGGAGTGTCCATGTGTAGGAGTTCATAGAATAACACCTCTTATTAGTTCGGTTTTACTTCCCCAGCAGTACCCACCTTGTCTTGTTCGTCTTATTCGGATAGTTTACATGATCGGAGGTAAATGGCTGAGCAACTGCTGTTTTGTGAGGTACTGCTTCCAAAATTTGTTCTAAACAGTACGCACTATAATCATATGAGAGCAACACATATATCGAATAAAAACAAATGAAACATAAAGTATTTATGATTAGAAAAATTAAGGGATATGGTGATGGTTTGGTTGTGAGAAACTAAATGACGTTCGAAGGTAAATATATCATTTTTGAGAAAAACAGAGCCAACTTTTAAAAAGGGTGGCTTGATTTCCGATTGCCAGTCCAGGCAAATTTGATGACACCATCGTAGCAATCAAGAATAATTTTGAAAGTTTTCAACAATAACAATAACACATGGAAAAAGTTTGAAAGTGAAAAATTAAAACATTTGTTCGTTTTCAATCTTATTTTTTCTCTTCACACACACATACATACATACACATACATATCTGTTTATGCGTGTGTGTGCGCGCGCATATATTGGTAGTATTTTCTCATTTAAACATTTTTCTCTGAATAAGAAAGACACTTCGTGTCTGCCTTTTTTATCGTTGATCCGTTCAAGTCCTCATAAGAGTCGTTTGACTTCTGGATAGAATTAATTAAGGGAGCTATTGCATTTTCCCCAGATACTTTTGGTCCCAAATGGAGCTAACTGGAAGCACTATATATAAATACTAAGAAACCGTCCTTAACAAAGATCAATTTCGAACATAACAGCCACGTTCTAAAATGCCTATAGCACATTTTCTGGCATTTACCACTTGTAAAATTATTTTCTTCGTAAATTAGCTGACCCGATTGTTTTTCCTCCGACTCTTTATACAAATGTTTATGACTCAACATTCTATTTGTCATTACATTATTTTATCCATCGAAAAGGGCTACAGTTCGGACAAAAAGTACTTGGGAAAATATGGAGGTCTTCCTGAATACATTCAATCCAGAAATCAAATGATTCATACGAAGACTTGAACGTATCAAACATAGAATAGACAGACACGAAGTGTTTCTCCAACTTAATCCATACACACACACACACACACACACATATATATATATATATATATATATAATCTACCCATAGTACCCATGTTATTGAGGGAAAACGATCGCGTTCAAGAATTAACGTCATCTGATGGTGATTCTGAGGGCTGGCGTGATTTCAAGGCCAAGGCCCATTACCACTAGTCCATGATACCTCAGGAGTATCTTACAATACGAAAGACTTTAAGATTTTCCGTCACATCATGGGAATGTCATATCAAGTTTAAGCTGCTTTGTATAATCCATTGTGATATTGAACATTTTCCAGCAACGAAGCGTTAATTGATGTAAAATTTGAATTAACTGACTAGATTACACTAAATTGGGTGCGCCAATTTTTAGGTTTGGTGAACTGGCAAAACTGTCTATCTACTTCATTTAATTTCATCAATTTTCAACAAAATTAACATCTGAAGAAAATTAAAACTTCAAACATGAAATCAAAATTATGGAAGTAATAAACCAGGCAGTTTGTTGATATACCCGGAACAAATTGCAAACAGAAGTGAGACAAAGAGTTTTTTTTCAGGCCAATATGTACTGAATAACGTCAGAACCTTTAGTAAAACATATTAAATGGAACTGGTTCAATATCTTGGTGAACATTTAATGTTTATACGCATCATGACAGATATTTAGCCAACTTCCCTGACTCTCTTGGAAGTTATTCGATACACTAGTAGATCTGTTTGCAATACGATAAGGTGTTCTAGCAGGAATCATAAGCTGGTTTGTTATCTAGCTTACTCAGAGTATAAATGTATCTGTGTTAATATTGCAATATGAGAGAGTGTCTGGGTAAGATTATCACAGCCAGAAAAAATAGGAACGATGCCAGTTGCCAACCATAAGATCTATAAAACCTCACTAATATCAAGTATTTCACGCTTTTCTCGATGATTTGACCCAATTGTATTATTTGCTATACAATAAAAGTTAATATTGTTGAAATTAAACAATATATCGTCTAATTTTTATCATTAGCATCAAAAGAAAAAAGTTAAAAATGCCAAATTCACTATTAGAATTCCAAATATATTTAAATCTGATCTAAGCAATACTTTTGGTAAAACCTTGATGTATTAGAAAATACGAGTGGGCTTACCAAAAAGTTTTCTTTATTTCTATTCCAAATTCTTCCAGCGTGAACTGGATATTTTCCATAGATTACCAGGATTATCTTATATTTTAAGCTGTTGAGTTTTCTAGCAGAAGTTGTTTTTAATGGACCAAATGCTAAAATAAAACTAATTTCGATGTCCAACACATTTGGAAAAGGTGGCTTTTGGCAGCGTCTTTTATTTTGAAATATGAGATCAATTAACTAATTTTGGTTGACAAAACACCATACGGCAAAGGAGAAGTTTTAGATCCAATGTCCAGTAGAACATGGCTCGTCGTGAGGTAACTTAACAGTATGTATGTAATTACTCGTAGAAAACCGAAGTCAGAATTAAATCCACTAAAGTCCTAAAACTATATGATCTTAATATTTACATTAAACCTTAAACCTTGAATATGAAAATGGAAGTATTGTGACTGTTCATTTTCAAAGTAGTAAGGAATACAATTAATATTGACGAAACACAGACCCTTCATTTGTCTTTGTTATGGAAGAATGAAAACAAAGTGAGGGTAACCGAATTGATAACTTAAAGACAAATGAATTCCTTTCTCTCAACTGAGAGAGAAAGGGTTTACCTTGTAAACGTAATTCACCTTAGATAACACTGGCCTATGTTTAAAAAAATTCCAAAGATCAATGGGTTATCAAGTGATACATAATCGCCATTTTATGCTCAATTAAAATATACCAATCATTGTGTTTGGACAGGTCTGTTTTTTTATGTGCTTGAATACCTCCCAACAAATCATATACAAAAATAACACTTATTCAAAAGCTTGTGGACTCTACTTGTCACTGCTGATTGCAGGTGCCTGATGTTTAGTATAGCATATAATACTGTATGTGTACCAAACTACGGTGTACCACTCTACTCGCTAACACCCACGCATCTAGAGGGGGCAGTGCTTATCGATCAGCTTAAAATGAATTAATGTTCTCTGTTAAGTGTCAACGATGAGCTGAGTATTGGTTTATTTTTCTTTTTTCTGCTTGAAATTTATATTCCTTTAAGAATAGATAGCAAGTGTAAGAATAATCTTGACAGATTCTGTTTGGTTTTGTTTCGTTTTAATGGCATATCAACTTGTAGGTTATTTAATGCTAAAGGCATCTTTTTAGGAGAACAGTAGTGGTACTATTTAACCCATAGCTGGGAGGATAAGGGGGTTCATACCTTTCCCAAGGGTATTTGCCCAAAAGTGAACGTACTAGCGCGACTGGAGTACGAACTCGCTAACAACGATTCCGCAGTCCATCGCTTTAACCATTACACCACGAGGACATCCCACAACAGATTCTGTTATATTTCCGGTAATGTAGTTCTTCCTAACTGTTAAGTACAAATCACTTATTTTATGAAGAAGGCATGTCACGATTACTGTGGAGTCAAACAACGAAATCAGAATAAGGCATTCGATCCCCACGTTTGTTGTAAACATGTGTGGAGAACTTGAGGGATTGGAGGAATGATAAAACAAAGAATATGCCATTTGCCATTCGAATGATGTGGAGGGAAGGAAAAGATCACATTATGTACAACTATTTATGCCTGATAAAACTAAGAGGAGTAAATTGTGAGAACAAGCACCTTGTCTAATACCCCGATGTCCCTTCTGCCATAAGACCAATCCCTTATGGCCCAGACTTTCCAGTTTCTTAACCAGATGGTAACATGAAATATAGTCTTTCGAGTTCCAGGATAAGTCATCATTGGTTTATAGCAACAACATTGCTAGATTGATCAAATCAATGGTACAAAATGGAAACTTTTTATTGACTTATCCAGCAGAAGTTTCAAAGCAGTTCTTCTACGTAATGGGAATAGTTTTTCATCTATCCCTATTGGGAATTCAGTACAAATGAAAGAAACTTACAACAACATGGACCATTTTTTTCTGACTGATTTTAACTGCCAGAAGTACAAATGGTTAATCTGTGGATCTGAAGGAGGTTGGGCTGGTCCTAGAACACCAAGGTAACTACACCAAGTATACTTGTCTCTGTGACAGCCGGGCTGATGCCAGACAAAAGTAGCCGTTAAGACAAGGGTTAAAACCTGGCTCGCATAAGATTCAGTCTCGTTGAACTGAATAAGATACATCTTCATCCTTACATATCAAGTTAGGAGTAATGAAGAACATTGCGAAGGCAAAAGTAAGGGAAGGCAATGGGTTTGTTTTCTTTCAGAAGTTCCCTCGGGTAAAAGCATGGAGGAAATCAAGGCTGGTATATATAACGGCTCTCAAATAAGAGAACTCATAAAAAACCCTATGTTTAACGAAGCACTGAGTGAGCTGAACTGTCCACCAGGCATTTGATGAAGTCAGTAGTTATAGACTTCCTGGGAAACCATCGGAGTGCGAAATACGAAAAGGAAATCGAAGAGCTACTAAAGAGTTTCCACTAACATGGGCCACGGATGTCAGTCAATCTGCACTTTCTGCGGTCACACTTGAGCAGGGTGAACACTTTCACCAAGACATTCGCATTATGGAAGAACGCTCCCAAGGTCGGTGGAATATAAACTTTCTTGCTGACTACTGCTGGTGTTTGAGACGGGATGCAGTGACTGAAGGGCACAGGAGAAAGTCCCTGAAAAACCTTTCATTCATGTGTAGCTTTATTTGTATATTTTTCAGTTAAATATGGTACAATGTGAGCTTTCTGCAAATATATTGGCCCCAAAATTAGCATTATTTGGTTAATTCAACAAAAAAATAAATCAAGTTATTATACTGTTCTATACATTTCAAGTAACAATTTGTATCTTAAAAATTTGATCTGATTAGAAAAAATGGCTATTTGTGATTCAGCGTAAAAATCAGCTGTTATTTATTTGACTTTGAAAATATTGCAGGTTTGACTAGATATTTACGGGAAGGTCCCGCGATATAACTGTTATCCAGATAAGTCCAAAGTATCTTACACGGGAGAAGGACAGGTATTGTTATTTTTGCAAGTTTTTCAAACATAGTGGTTAAATATTTCAAACCATCCGGACTCGTCTAATTATCCCAGCTGATTTTCTAATTGCTATGGTTTGAATTGTCTCAATTCTGCTTCGGGTTTCCAGTTCACCCAATCCCTGGGTAGATTCTTGGTGGATCTACGTAGAGCTCTAAATAGGGTGGATATTATGTAATTAACTATTTTATGTCTGTAACAACATTGTTTAGAATTGCTAATCTGCATATTACCAATTTTTGCTTTGACATAATTTGTTTTAATTGAATTATTTTGAGCCGCTATTAAAACAGATTCAGTGTCTTTTTAATTTCTCGCTTCCTACCTTGTCCAGATCATCTCATGTGCAAATTCCGTAGTCTGTCGATTAAAGTATTCATATAGTTGTTTTTTTTTTTGTTCATAAGTATGGTGCATTTTTCAAGATCAAATATATTTCTTTGTCTTGACTAAGAATTATTTTAGTTTGTATTAAGTTTTGTAATTCTTTTTCATTCTCATTAAAAATCTTAAATGCATCCATGTACATGAGGTGGATAATCATTTCTCGTGAGTTAATAAATCTACGCCTTTTTTTCATTTCTAATATGTTTCAGTTACATTGTCGTTATAACAAATAATATTGGCGATAAACTTCCTAAAAGATAAATCTTTTTTATATCCTTTACGGTTTGTCCTCCGGATGCTAATTCTACTCCCCAGTTTTCCATCACTCTCTTGGGGAAGTTTACGACTTGACTTAAAATTATGAACAATTTTAAACATTCTATTATCCATATTTTTGGGATCATATCATAAGTGTTTTGTAGTAAAAATAAAATAATGAACAGTTTTTTTTTCTTTAGAAATACATGTTAATTTTATAATTGATGTATTAGCCCTGAAACAAGCGTAGCAGATTGAAAAAAAAGTCTTCACATATTCAGATACAAATATTTGATTGCTTGTTCGATGTTTATGACATATCAACCGGTCTTGGGTTATATTATGTCTAGAGGTAAAGGAATCTCGTTTATCATACATTTGTATTTACAGTTTTTGATTAATTATTTCTTAAGAGTATTTTTTTTTGCTGACGAGCCAATCGAATACTGTTATTAAACAGTTCTATTTGATACATTGACGGGACCCTAACAGATACAAATACTCCAGGCCAGAGTGATCATGGAGTTAAACTTTTTTCGAGGGGCACTCCAAACTCTCTAGATCTCTGGAACCGAAGTCTCACGATCAGATAAAGTTTATTGTCATACTCAGAACACCTATTTTTCTTGGTGTCTAACCCCTCTGAAGGGGATATATTCAGGGTATCTAAAGCATCTCAGACAAGTTGAGGCTTTAGAAAAACCCAATCAAAGGAGTGGGTTCAGAGTGAGACCAGAGCGATTAGGAAGTCTCAAACACAAAGTCTAACTTTATATCTTATAAGTAAATTCAATGATCTTTTCGAACAACAAGCCTCTCGTGTTTTAAGAAACGTCTTTTTATTGGTTTGCCTCCCAATCATATAAGATCATTTTACTGTTTATTTGATTCTCTAGAAAAAAAAAAGACTCGTCGTGAAAGTCCTCCCACCACCAAGATGATTAATCTCCCTCAACATGAATCAACATCTTTTACGTGAAAGTAAATCTCATTTTTCTATGAAATGCTGTGAAGGGATATTACTCTTAATAGCATTTCTACTACCTCATAGGTCAATGGAAACGTCCACTTTCAATCCAGCCAAAGTCAATATCTACATATGTCTATTGGTAAGCTTAAAGAAAACATTTTGAATCTATTTTTTGAAGAAGCTCAGAATACAACCATCGTTTGTTATGATACTCATTAAAGTCTGGGCCTGGACACTTCTTTTAGGGTGAGGATCATTGGCCTCTCGGAATAGATCAGAACACTTTGTCAGGAACTGATAATCTCCCTAAAGTTTCTCCCCACCACCTTATCAAACGTTCATGTCTAGGAATCAGTTTATTTTGGCCAGTTATTTGTGAAGTCAATGAGTAAGACAACAATAACATTACCGTTGGATTGATGGAATTGCCGAATAAGGCGCCAAGTACTGCCGTTTACCGATCAATATATAGATACTTGCGATTGGAATCGAACTAGAAGTACAAAATTTATGGGCATCTATTTCTGTCCATTGTTTCTACGCGGTTTACTTTGAAGAGAACTTACACAAATCTCTGTTTTCAAGGTTACTTTTTTAAAGGATAGCCTCAGAGATTTTTTTTTAAAGTCATCACGTGCCGAAATATAAGGTCTTGATTAGCAAATTAAAAGCAAAAACGTTGGTTTCAGGTATGAGTGTAATCATCACTGAGAGCTTCAAACTTGTGTCTCTAGGATACATTTATTAAATACCCAGAGATACTTGAAGATTTTACACGTTCCATTATTTGTATAACGAGGTTGATACTCACTGGGTGCTTCAAATTCGTGTTTCTCTGCAACTCTGTTAAATATCGGAAAGCACATGAAAAATTCAGGCACTCTATTATCAGTGGTGAGTTTGATTCTCACTGGTTCCTTTAAGCTTAAGTTCTTGTGCTCCACTAAGTTTCTGGATATCTAGAGTCAATTGAAATTTTCATACAATCCATTGTTTGTATAATGAGGTTGATCCTAACTGTGTAGCTTAAATTTGTCTTCCTATGAAACATTAAATTTGGTAATAATCTGGCGGTAATGACACTTTCACGCACCCCATTATTACTGTAGGGAATTCGTCCTCACTGTGTGGTTCAAACTTGTTCAAACTGTGTGGTTCAAATTTGCAATATTTATATTTATCCTCATAGACGATGTATTTTCGTTAACAATCTGATCAAGTCGATGCAGATTTCTAAGAGCGCAGCATGCATTTTTATTTTTGCCATAATTTGTTGGGGCTGATGGAGTCGAACTAATCAAAATTCGTAGTATTTAAGGCATCCTGTACTGAGTTTTAGTAAGTGTGTTTTATTGACTCATTCACTGATATAGTGAGTTCCATCTTTACTTGTCCCTGTATTAAGACGTTGTTTCGTAGTTTAGATTTAACAGATTTAACGTTTGGGTGCTTGAAATTGAATCTTGTAATTAACTGAGTTTTTTTTTTCAGTTATATATTCATATCTTTCTTAAGAGTAACAGACTATATACTGTTGAGTATATGGATATATAATACCTAATAATATCCGTTTTGATATCATAATATTCCAGGAGAAATACTAACATCCTGGTATCTTGGTTTGGAAAAATTGTAACTTTTTATAAACCGTTTGGATGTATATTTTTTATTGGAGAGAGTGCATATACGATGGTTTTTCAACAAATAAGGGGAATCTATCTATCTATCTATCTATCTATCTATCTATCTATCTCATTTATTCAAATCTATCTATTTATTTATCTATGTATCTATATATGAGGATCAAACTAATATTTTTTCAGAATTTTCCATATTTTTCTATAAATTTAAACACTGCATTGTTCGGATTTGGTTTATCGCAAAAATATTTCTTTCGGTGCAATTTAAAATGGCAGCGAAACAAACAGAGAGCTCCTGGTCTCTAATGAAAATGTTGATGATTTAGATGTGAAAACCATTTGAAATTTACAAAAGACTTCTGGTCTATAAGGAGAAACATGTTTTATTAAAAGAATTCTTTACAATTGCCCTTACCAAGAGTTTGCTAGAACGAGTCTGAGTCGAAAAGACACACACACACATACACACACACACACACACACACACACATATATATATATATATATATATATATATATATATATATATATAAGTAATATTGGTGACTGTAGTCGAGATTGACCTGAAGTTCCTTTTTCATAAGCTACTACTCCGAGATGTAGGGTTGAATGGTTTATTTCCCTGGATTTCTCCACATCACCCTTGATCCGTACTTTATAATGCTGAGTGCTATGCAAGGCAGCATAGAGTACCATTTTATGAGTCTTTGGTAATGACTCGACCTGGGATTGAACCCCGGTCTTCTGGGCCATTGGCAACCTCTGGTATCAATTTTTAAGCGCAGATTTGAATTCAGATTTTTTCGTCTCTTAAACTGGTTGCTATCCCAAGGTTAAAGTGCTCAATCTGCTCAAATAACCGAAGAAAGAATATATGATTTATTAGCGCTATATAAAATATGAACAGCATCGTCCAGGATTTGAACTCAGGTCGTAATATCCATTTCACAACGACGATAAACCTTACTTCTCAACGAATATATAAACAAGATCAAGGACAGGTTGTTTACACCAAAAATTAACTAATAATAGAATAAAAACAAACAAGAAAACAATAGGAACAACGAGAAAACAAAATTGACAAACAAATGTTATAAACCCAATCAGCTAGAGTTTTAGAATACACCTACTGCATCCTGGTAGAGCGGCAAGACACCACCCTACGTATCCTGGATATGACACCTAACAATCTGACCCTGGAGCTTTCGATAATGTGGAGTACTCCTTCATTACCATTACCTCAAGGAGTGGTAGTATCAATTAGGGTCCCATTTATTGGTAAAATAGAACTGTTTAATCATTTACTCTACTCAAAACTTTTAAATTGTTTGCAAGCAAATGATTAATGTTAAATTGAATTGCATAGCAATATTGAGGGTATTTGGCCGTGTGCAGACAAATGAGCTTATATATATATATATATATATATATATATATATATATATATATATATATATATATATATAAAGGATTTGGCATTAAATAATCCACAAAGATTAATTTGCCATCCAAAGTTACCAACGGAAACCAACTATATATATACTTCCAGCGACAAACTAAGGGCATTTTTACATGAAATGAGATTTTGAATGCTAACTGTAACGTATACTTGTCCCCAATTTGAACTTGGTTCTCTGAGACAAAAATATTTTATAATGATAGCAATTAGGTTTCTTAAGCGTCCAAGATTTGAAAGAAAAACTTCTAAAAAAGCAAACTACAAACTATCCCCCCTAATAATCTGCTTTACACATGACCCCTTATATTTATGTTATGTTGAGCCTAGTCTGACACATGGTCACAGCCACAAGATCTCTTAGCCTGGTTTGCACAGACGGCTGGTGGGGGGGCGGTAGAACAGAGTGGCTGCTTCTCTGCAGAGGGTTAAAACCCCCATCAACCAGTGTCCTGGATATAACACTGAACAATCGGATGAAAAAGTTCCTGTAAGCCTGGAGCTTTGGGGAATGAAGAGTACCCCTTAATTACCATAGCTCCTACGTCCATTTAGGCTCAGAGTGGTAGCACTTGATAGGGTCCTACATATGAATTAAATAGAATTAAAATGTGTTCGTATGCTAAAGTGAATTGCTTGAAATAGAACCGTTTTGACATTTGGACTGCGTAATTATGCTAAACTGAATTACTTGTCTGGGCATCTAAACTGCCTACTTATGCTAAACTGAATAGCTTGAAATAGAACTGTTTATTTGTATAAAAATGCAATTGGCATAAAATAACGTACAAAGGTTGATATGCCATAAATCAAAACAAACCAAAATCTTAGCCTGATCGTATTCAGTAACCAAGATTTAGATATCAAAGATTGCTAACTAAACATTGCTCTGCTGTAGGCGCCTAATTTAGGTGATCATTTTGCCAAACGCTTCAGTAAGTCCCATCAACAGAAACCGATAACTTAACTCGAAAAATCAATATTAGATAATGATGAACGAAGACAGATCAAAAGGCTATCGTCAAAATATGAAGCAAAACAGAATATTTTAAACATTGATTTTTTCCTTATATGATAACGAAAATGGAAATGTTTTCGAAATAAGGAAAACGACTGCGTCATCTCCGAAAAGGGGTTTGTGGATTGCAGGGGAGAGAGAAATAAAGGATGTATTCTGACAGCCAAAAATGTTTGTAGAATTGAGGAGGCTCAACGAAACCTACCAAACTAGAAGCTAAAAAATGTAAGAAATATAACGCAAAATTAAAGCAAAGGGAGGGGGAAAGTTGACTGAGTAGGAAAGTAATGTTTCTGGGAACTATGCAAATGACTGAATTTTAACGATGTAATCAAGTATATAGATATGATAATCTTGATGTGTATTTGGTAGCGAAATCTTATTTAGATGTTTCATTAATATGACAGGCAAAGATTGTTTATTGGTTTAATTTTTTTTAGAGATGTGGGCGTATCAAAGATAATTGGCTGAGACGAAGAGATGTTCATATTAGGAAAGGCAGAGTCAAGCACGTACTTATGGCAAAATTTCTCTCTGGACCACACTTAAAACCTGGGAGAGGTGAAGTATTTTCAAATCAAAAAGAAAAGGTCTCTTCTTCAATAAGACGTGGTATAATGCCGGTGGGGTAGGGTGGTTTTACTTGATCCAAAATTTATATTGTTTCCTGTCGAACTTCCGGTAACGAGCTGACTACCCCCTTTTTCAAAAAAATCTGCAAGTCTCGTGCGTGACTATTTTTCTCACATTGAGCGAGATTTTTCGTAATTGATACTTTGTTATCAATCACACAGTTTGACACATAGGATCTCTCGTGGTAGTTGGCACCAGGATCTCTTGAGGTGGTTGGCACCAGGATATCTTGAGGTGGTTGGCACCAGGATATCTTGAGGTGGTTAATCGCCACTGCATTAAATTTCCTTTCTGATTGATAAGATGTCGTATATTTGAACCTTTTTAATACAGCTATGATCAACTTTGAGGGGCCTTTTGCTTGATTACGAAAAAACTTTTAAAAATATCCTAATCTGTTATATGCAATAAAAACATGTCTCGATAATAATACATAGCACACGAACAAAGGAGAGAGAGAGAGAGAGAGAGAGAGAGAGAGAGCGAGCCAATGTGAAATGCGTTAACTCTTCCCCTTGAGAAAGTGATCATACCAAGGAGTAATGAATTATTAGTTATAAATGATTCAAGCTGCCAATAAAAAATGCGAATGTTATGATAAAACTTCAATACGGACATTTCAGGAGAAAATCCGAAGGATAGGAAGAGAAAACTTGAAGAGAGAAACGAAATCCCTGTTAATGATTATCCAAAACACTTTAATAAGTCCCCTTTAATAAACACAACTCAGCAAAATACTAAATGGGTATTATGCAGAGATTGAAACGAGAGCGTCAGTTCATTTAATCAGAATATAATTTAAAATAGCCGGGGTATTTAACTTGTTGTGGGACCTCTTTAGAGAAGATGAAATAGAGTGATCTGGTTGAAAATGTATGATCTTTCAGTCAGTATTTTTTTAATGAAGTTACATTTTACATGAAATATAAAACTGATAGGCACAGAAGAGGTCAGGTGATTTACAAAGGAAGGTTTTACAGTATCAAGTGTTCAAAGAAAAGTATCAGTTATTCAGACAGTAGTGGATATAGTTGGGAAAATAGTTACTCGAAGGACATCTGATACGCGAAAAACAATTTCTTATAATTACAATTAATGGTAAATGTATCGTGGCTAATTATGTTATGTAACTTCATATTGACGAAGATGAATGTCATCAGCGGAATATTAGAAAAGTGTGTGATGACGCAGATGTCGTTGGCTGTAAGTTGAGTATGAGTTTAACCAGCACATTGTTCTAGTGGATAGAGTGTTCGCCAATGGTCCTAGAGACCTGGGTTCAATCCCAGGTCGAGTCATACCAAAGACTTTAAAAATGGTGCTTGATACCTCCTTGCCAAGCACTCAGCAATATAAGGTACATATTAAGGGTGAAGTGGAGCAATCCAGAGAAAGGAGTAGCGCCCCCCTTCACCTCAGTGTAGTAGCTATTGAAAAGGGAGCCTTCAGGTCGCCCTCGACTACGGTCGCCAACTTTACTTTTATATCATTGAAGATATCTGCTGAGGTGTTGTGAAGTAAACCAAATGATTAGTTTCGGAAATCAGGCTAGGATAAATAATACTCTGCCTTCATGCTGGAAAGAGAGAGAGAGAGACAGACAGACAGAGAGAACAGTTCAAACACGCTCAGAACAAGATAAGAGAATGATGTCACTAAAATAAGGTTGCACAAAAATGTTGTGAGGATTAATAAGCTTTTAAATAAAACGGATAATACAATACGTAAATATGAAGTATTCTAAACCCCACAGTTAGAGTGGTTTCTTGTATTAGGTAAAAATAAGTTGATATAGTACATATCATGTGTGAGTGTGTGTGTGTGTGTGTGTGTGTGTGACTCGATCGGACAGACACTTCATCTCTGTCCTATTTTGTCCTCGATTCGTTCATGTTGCCGAAAGACTCCTTTGATTTTGGGATGGAATGAGTTAAGATCATGCTGTCCGTTTCCCAAATACTTTCGGCTCTATCTAGATCCATGTTCGCGGGAGAAAAGGATCAAATGGCGTACCCAGAGAAGAGTTATATATATATATATATATATATATATATATATATATATATATATATATATATATATATATAAGTAGGAGTATTAACAAGTTGGAGCGGAGTTTAAAGTGGATTATAAGTTTTACAGACGGGATAAATACAGTGGGGACGACGACTCTAGATGGGCTGAAGGTACTTGGGAAACATAGAGCACTTTCCTAAACTAATTATCTTCCAAAGTCAAACAACTCATTCGGTGACTTGAACGGATCAAGGACAGAATAGGCTGACACAAAGTGTCTCCATTATTTAATCAAACATGATTAAAGGAAAAAGTGGTGCCAATATATATATATATATATATATATTGAATAAAGCATTAAAGATGTGATATTAAATTTTAATTCTTTGGTTGATGTTTCTAATGAAACCATTGAATTTTATCGCCTTCACCATGGTATTTTTATTTCAAGAAACAGTGATCATATTAGATCAATTTCATCAACGGAGACTGCAATAGCAAGTCGAGAAAAATTATAGAATTTTTAGGATTTTGTTTAAACATGCTTTGCCAAAAAATTAGATTCCAGTTCAACTGATTCGAAACAGAAATATTTTCAATTCTTCATATTATGCAAATCAAATATTCCAACGGCCATGGAATATCGAATTATTGATATGTTTATTCACTGATTGACTGGCTATTCGTATTTTCACGTTCGTTCATTGTCCTCCTTTTATGCGCGTTTGAATTCTCTGGATTCAATTACGTCAGCCGCTCCCCCTCTCTTAATCTCACTACCTTCCCCTTCCCTTTTCTTTCCTTTGTATTACTGTTAAAGAGAAATAAGGAGTTTCGTCCCCAGTACAGAAAGAAGTAGCGTATCTGTCTCTTGTTTTGGTAACAAACAATCTTAGGTTTTTGGAAGCAAACGATTACTCAATTGATTTCAACACGTCTAGGGTTATTCTATGCCTAGTGGTAAGGGAATCACATTCATTCTGCGTTCATATTTACGTTTTTGTTTAGTTGATTCTTGCGATGAATTAATGTATCTTAGGGACATGTCACCCACCTAGAGTTATTTTATGTCTAGTGGTTAGGGAATCACATTCATTGTGCGTTCATATTTGCATATAGTTGTTTCTTAAGGTGTTATTTTTGCACACTCTCCAAATGAATACTGTTTTTTTAATATCTATTTAACCAATAAAATAGAACTCTCTTACTTTTTTGAATCACCATAAAATGCTGATAAAAAGGTACTACATTCTCCTCAAAGCTCCAGAACTGCAGCCTCACCACCCGATGCTATTTAAGGTAATACCCTGGATAGCCTTTTTTAGGGGAGTATTGTCCATCTCTAAGGGCACAGTTACCGTATACTAATTTTCCACGATAAACTAATCGATTGATTTTAGCCCCTGATTAAGACAGTTTAATCACCTCTCGTGGTGTAACAGTAAATACTATAGTCACTAGGTAACCCATACGTCTGATCTTGTACTAAATTAAGTTAACCTAAGCTGTAAAATAATTATTTTACTTATAATCAATCATATAAATAATTTTATTATCTAGCTCAATGAGGTTGTGGACCGGTTGAAAATCTTTGAGAGTAAGTCTACTCTGTTGCAAAAGTTAATAAGGAGTAATTCTTACGCATGTACGAGAGGGCAGGTTTAACAGATTGTTTTGTAGATCACTGGGATGACCAAGTTTAACACCTCACGTCAAAATAGTTCTAGATAGGATATTGAACACGTGTTTGTCATCTAGGTAAGAAATACAAATTTATGATCGTATGACGCAATAATTAAGAAGATGGCGTCACATTCAATAATTTAAGATACGTATCATTATAATATTAGCTGAATGTGTTAACTAATTGATTATATAAGAGATAATTTTGAATTTAGGTAGACAGCCGTCGAAGAGAGTTCAGTTTGAAACCCAAAGACACAAGCTAGGTTACTATTTACCAACCCCTCCGCTCGGGCAGGATATGACACAAGGTCAATTTTTAAGCGGAGTTTAACAGGTTTGAATTCAGAGTTTTCCTTCTCCTAGACTAGTTGCCTCACCAAGGCTGAAGAACCTAGTCTGTCCTACTATTTACCCATAGCTGGAGGGAGAATAATTGGATTCATACCTTCCCCAAGGCTATTAGTGCTATGTGAAATGCAATCAGTCTCGTCCAGGATTTGAACTCGTGTCGCCGTGTCCATTTCCTACGACGATAACGACTACACCACGGTCACCTCCTAAGACACAATTTGGGTTAGACGTTGGTGCGAGTTGGTGAGAGATGTGGTGGTGGGTGCCGTTTTGTTGCTGGAAGCGTGATTCGCTGATACACACTTAAAGGCGTTCCTCTCTCCTCGTATTTGTGTCGGATTGCTATTCAAGAATATAGGCAGTTTCAGTAAAATGACATTTTCTTTTCCTGAATGGCAGTATCGCATTAATATTTTGAAATTTTAATGTAGTCCATCCTGTTACAAAGCGCCAAAAAGAAGATAGTCAATTTGTTTACATGTGGAAACTTTTTTGATGAAGAGAAACAATAACAACCCTTAGACGCATTTAGTAAAACTGTTTTCGTTGAAGAAAATAAAATCGGTGACCTGACTTCAAATCCGCCCCCCACCAAAGTGTTTCACTTTACTCAAATGCTCTTTGGAAAGACAAGTATCCATCTCTTCCCAACCACCTACGCGTAAATAGTAGGGCAAATTGGGTAAAACAAGTAGCTGAGAAGAAAATCTCTTAATTTGAACGAGCTGCAACTTGCTTGAAAAATTGACCTTGAGTCACATCCTTTCTGAGGCTGTGAGGTTGGGTAAATATATAAAAAAAACAACACCTTTCGACAATAGTGTACGTTCGTTAGGCGTTCATGAATGCCATTCTGTGAAACTATTTTCGTATGTTCTGTTACTTGTAGGTTTATCTTTAATTGCATATAACCTTCGTGGGTTATTTAATGCCAAAGGCATCGCTGTAGATGAACAGCTGTGACACTATTTGACCCATATCAGGGAAGGATAAGTGGGCTCATGCCTTTCCCAGAAGTATTAGTTCAAACATAAAAGTGATAACGCGACTGAATTTCGAACTGAGTACGATGTCGCATACCAGCACGTTTGCCACTAAGTCATAGAAACTTATTTTACCGTCACACACCATTTTCGCAAACTTCTACTCAGCTGCTATCTGCCACATGACCGATAATTGGCTCATTGGTAGAAGGTTTAATATCTTCTATCAGCTTCTGGCATGATGGAATAACATCATAAAACAGATCTTAACGGAGAGAGGAACATTCTTCTTTGATATAAAAATATGATAGACCAATGATGGTAACAACAGGAACAAATTATATTTTGGAGCCGAAAATTTTCTCTATTCGACGATGTGATTGAATCTACCGTATTTTTCTTGAGAGCAGGATTTGCTTTTGGATTGTTCCCCATATTTTCTGACCATTAATAATTATCTTCTGATGATATAAAAATAAACTTTGAAATATGATGAAAATTTACTCTAATTTATGCTTAGAAATGCTATTATACCACCGATCAGCAAAGTACATCCTAAACCAGTTTTTTTTTAAGAAATAAAAAAGTTCTAAAGCAAAGATACGAAGATTTAATTACTTCTTGCGAAACATTATAAAATAAAAATTTGTTATTACATATTTTTTAACGAACGATATACACGAAAGATGTTGGAGAAAACTAACTATTCTGTTTTGTTGATAAAAAAAAGTTTGCTCTCTCCTGAAAAAGTCGTATTTTTATATCTAGACGATTAAATTTTAGTTAATAGAAGAACAGAAACCTCGACAAGAAATCGATGCAAGAAAGGGAAAAGGGAAGGAAGAAATGGATGAACGTGAAGAACAGATTTTTTTCTTAAATCTTGTAAAATCCTCCCTCCATTTTCATAAACAATATAGTCATATAAGATAGATTGATTGATTGATTTATTTTGATGGCGTGTCAATCCGTCTAGGGTGATTTCTTGCCTCAAGGTTAACGAATTGAGTTCCTTGTATGTTTGTATCTACATTTTTCGTGTCGTAGTTTCTTAAGATTTTTTCTTACATACGTTCGTATCAAATAAGAATAATTTTTAAACAGACCTATTTGACCCAGTCACATCTACTACCACTCCGATTAGGAATAGACCTGGAAATAAAGTTGTCACTCGTCAGAGCTCCAGAACTGGAGTCTCACCATCAGATATAATTTAAGATCATATCCAGGATACTCTGCAGGGATACAGCCAGCGTATTCTAATTTCCGGCGAGAATTAGGGAGGAAAATTAGTGCGAAAATAAAGACTTATTTTTGTTTGGTCGAATTAGCTTTAACAAATTCTGTTATATTTTGACCTTCGACCCAGTCCCAAAAATGCTATTCCTAGGTGATACACCGGAAGGAAGTGACACATTCCAATGGCCAGTAATCGAAAGAGATCGCGTGGGCGGATTAAGGCTTATGATATGGGACAAGGTGAAGGTCTCATTGTGCCATTACAGTCATGCACTGGAAGAGAGTAACCTCTGAACTGCATGACAGTTATTTCCGCTTGATGACGATTAAACATCCGATTCAAAGATCCAGTAGGCGATCGTGTGGGCGTTGAGTTATTATTTAACTCAGTTGAGTTTGGGGTGCCAAAGCAGTTGCCAGCAGACTTCCAGACAGTAGAGACCAGATGTGGTAGGGAAGGCCACACCCGACCGAGGGGGACCTCGGAAACCCCCGATGCAGTTGCCAGCAGACTCCCAGAGGGTTAGAGACGAGATGTGGTAGGGAAGGCCACACCCAACCGAGGGGGACCTCAGAAAACCCCCGATGCAGTTGCCAGCAGACTCCCAGAGGGTTAGAGACGAGATGCTGTAGGGAAGGCCACACACGACCGAGGGGGACCTCGGAAACCCCCGATGCAGTTGCCAGTATAATTCCAGACAGTAGAGACCAGATGTGGTAAGGGAAGGCCACACCCGACCGAGGAGAACAAGACACAACGTGATGGTCATAACAGTGGGCTCAAAATATGAAGTTTACGTTCGGTCTCCAGCATCCTCTCACATGCAACCCTTCGACAACCCTTTCAAACCCTTGCAAGAAATAGAGAGGTAAATATAATTATAAAGAAGTCTTTCTGTGTCTTTCTTCCTGCATCTCAATTGTTCCTGCGTCGTTTCTTCCTGTGTCTTCCTCTTGCGTCTTTCTGCGTGCGTCTTTATTATTGAGTCGTTTATGATACGGCAAATGATTATATAACAATTCTATAGGATTAAATCTGTAACCAAAAATATGAAAATGTATAAGTTCAATAAATATGTTCACCTTTGTCAAAGATGCTATTTCAAAATAATATTTGATGTAGACATTTTTTACTTCAGTCTGTTCGACAGCATTGACCCCACTAAATTTGCTTAATTACAAGGATTTTGATTTTAATTTCCATAATGATAAAATCCTGGTATCTTTAATTTAAAAGAAAAGTTATTCTTATCAAACATAGCTAGGTTATGTGTTCAACCGACCACTCCGCGACAACAGAATGTGAGACAAGGTCAATTTTTAAGCTAGTTACAGCTTGTTTGAAATCAATTTTTTTCCTACTCGTAGAATCCTAACAAATGCTTTATAATAATGATGATGATGATGATGATGATGATGATGATAATTGGCAATGCAAACATATAGTCACGATACAGGAATGGAATTTGGTAAAGAAAAAGAAACCATGCAAATAATAAGAAGTGGAAGACGACGAATCCCTGAAATTAGTGCAGAAAGAGAATAAGACAAGTCACAATAGGGTGGGGAAAGCGATCCACTGGGAATTGTGCAAGAAAGTGAAATTTTACCTAACAAACAATTAGTATATGCACAACCCAGAACCCATCCAGGAGAATGAGACACTCAATGTTCTCTAAGATTTTGAGATACAAACAGATTATCAAATCTCAGCCAGATAACCAGGCCTAGTGATAGTCAAAAAAAGAAAAAAAAAAGCTTCTGAATTGTGTGCTTTGCAATGACGGTGGATCAAAGTGTAAAGTTGATAAAAAGCAAAAGAGAGAAAAATATGTAAACCTTTCAAGAGAACAAAAAAAAAAAAAAACAACTATTGAACATGCAGTCGACAGTAATATCAATTGTAAATGTTACCTAGAGTCGACTTGCTATCACTCAAACTCTTGTGAAAAACCATCAGCTAACACTGAAAAAACTCCCAAACGAGTAAAATAATTATACAAATGTGCGTAAACGATTACTACTACAAAAACAACAATTAATACTTATAATAATGATAACAATAATAATAATAATAATAATAATGGAAGCTAAAATGTAACTGAGAAAAGTGCATAAAAGTACTCGATGCAACTATAGCTAAACTGATATAACGTTTGAAATATTCAAATGATGTTCACTTAAATTCTGTTACTTAAAATTACATTTAGATCACACAATCATATATATGTATATATATATATATATATATATATATATATATATATATAATTGTTCTACGTAGAACTGCCCATCTACTCAAATGAGTCTAATCAACGTAAGTAAAATATAAACAGCATACACGCTAGGTGGTGTAGTGGTTAGCAAGGTAGACGAGGAAACCTACACGAGTGACTTTGAGTCTCATTTGGGTGCCTCATTTATATGGCCTTGTGAAACATCTAAGAAAAAATCTTAGTAAATGACTACATGCTAGGAATCATTTCAGTTAAAATTAGAATATGAGCAAAAAGAAAGTATGTATTCCTTAGTTTCCTTTAACCAACTGATTCATTTTGGGATTGTATTTAATGCAAAATAAATAAAAGTGAAAAACCCGCAAGGAACAAATCAATATCGTTGGATGTTGAGTAGTATTAAGATATGTACTTGAAGTACGTATATATATATATATAGAGAGAGAGAGAGAGAGACAGAGAAAGAGAGTCAATGGAGGTGTTTACGCTTTTTTACAGGTAATTCTCCAAAACGTAGTTCAACAAGTAAATACATGCATTCTGCTGGCGCATATTCTGATTTTAACAGAACTGATGATTATTATGTACATTGTTTGTATTTTACTTATATTGAAAAACCTTTTTTTAGACAAGCAGTTCTACAAAGAGCAATTCTATATATATATATATATATATATATATATATATATATATATATATATATATGCGCGCGCGTGTGTGTGTGTGACGAGTGAGTAAAATTAAATTACTAAAACACAGTACAATAAATTCAATAAATTTCAGTACTTTAACTTGAGTGAAAAGTTATTGATAAACAACCAAATTTACAATGTTTTTTCTTCAAATAAAAGGTAATAATATTTAGAACGTTAATATGTCCCGATATGTTAACAACAGGAAGAAAGTCAATAGAATTTGCTTATTTTACATCTAGATAATATATTTCGTGTGTATTTAGGATCTTTGTGGATGTCACTATAGAGATGCAAAGTCTGTTTATGCGCTTATATGTAAGTGTAATGAAGCTGAATAATCAGGAGGTGGGAATCTTATGTTAGCGACATTATGGCTATAGAAAAGGTTAAACAAGAAAAAAGGTTTTCGTTCGTAGAACATAAGTGATGTTGAAAATAGATTTGAACTGTAAATTAGACCTTTTAATTTGATTGGTATGCACTCAGCTGTTGCTTGTATGAGGGTGGTAACCACATTTTTACATCCGTCATTTGCACGTATGCTTTGCTAATGTCATCTAAACAGTATCACGTTTATTTCTTGCAGTAACCGTGTACTGATTGTGTACTGGACGATTAATGATATCTTTTATAATTTACCTCATTGTTTCTAATCTCTGCATGAACCCAGGTGAATCTTTGCCGAGAAGATTCTGGGATCAGAAGATACTCCTTCAAGAGATGAGAATGCCTCACAGCTCAAAACTCTCTATAAATCTATATTTATGAAAAAAATTACACATATTTAGACATGGAAACACCGATTTTAAGAGGTTACTTAAAAAGTTCACAAAATAGTCAACTAATTGCGAAGCGCAAATAACTTTTGGAAAGGCATGAATCCAAATATTTTCAAAGAGCAGGGCAGATGGTATGGAAACCGATCGAGGAAAAGGAAAATCATAATTGACCTGGAGAAAAATGGACTCTGCAATGCTGTTTCTGTTTAAGACACATCTTCTGAGTTGTACCGACACGATCAAAGTAGGTTATGTGAACTGTAAAAAGAGATCAAAATTTTGCAAATTAAATATAATAACGTTGACTAAATAAATATAACTACACCGGGGAAAAATATTACGGAAAACTACATTTTTAAAAAATTCTTATTTTTCCGTATGTAACTTTTCATTGGATGATATTTTTGTTATGGCATTCTGTCTACATATAAATCTTTTAATGGGCAATAATCCTCTTTAACTGGATAACTGATAAGACATGTTTATCGTCTTCTGGGAACAAAATGTCTGTGTACATCACTTTTGTTAGCAAAGAATATTTACCTTTTTTAAAAATCCGAATCAGAAGATATTTAGTGATGGTGGCATAAGATTTAAAATGCAATGAACATTATTTCTATTGTGATCACCATATTTCTGAAAATTAAGCAGGTATAAGCTGTCATTTAATGAACAGCCGATTAATATAAACTGAATAAGGAAACTGACTAATTAAGAAACCAGTTTAATTGACTGATCGATTGATTTTAACGGTATACCAACCTGCCGAGGGTTATATTATGCTAAGAGGTTAGACAATCGTGTCCATATTTACATTTTTTCTAGTTTCTTTAGAGTTTTTATTTCATCTAGTTTTATTGAATACGAATAACTTTAAATCAGATCTATTTGACTCATAGATGGGACTCTAACAGGTGCTATCGCTTCGGGTCACAATAGACTTGGGAGTAATAGTTAAAAAAGAATACTTCCCACTCCCCTTGCGCCAGAAATGGAGCCTTACCATTAGATGCAGTTAAGAGTCAAATCTAGGACACTCCTTTTGGGTAGTCTTACCCCTTAATAGCGGCATACCGTCTGCATATTCTAGGGTGTCGCTAAGAGGGCGAGCGCCGAAAGAATTTAACTTTTTAATGGAGAGAGCAGAAGCCTATTTATTATACATGAAAGTAGATTTCTCTTTAAATAGAAATTTCTAATTTATTTCTTTCTATTAAAAAAAGGATAAGAAAAAATAATTTTTTCAATTTTTCAGTTTAAGTTTTAAATATAGTATATTAAAATTTCCGCCGAAAAAATTAATGTCGCCTTTTGCATATATATATATATATATTATTGATTCGTATTAAGTACAGACAGAAGTATCAAATTAATCGATTTCTGATAATGATCAGTGTCGTTTGATGCAAATCAGATAAATCGAAGCCCAAAAAATAAATGAGTTTTATTGATTTGTTCATTATCTAGTGGGTGTCTTTGCAGACAAAAAGAAGAAAAAAAAGAAGAAATCAGTTATGACAACCGATTCAGAGACAAATTAAAAATAGCAGACTTTAATTCTTCAGGATCTTCGGAAAGATTAAGACTATGTCACTCATTCAGGTACTTCAAACGGTTTTTCATGATTGGAACTTTAATCGGCTCTGGTAATTTGCCGCCGCAGAGAAAAAAGAACAAATTATTTATGCAATGAAAAAAAAATTTAGCCCCGCGAACACGTACGTGCGCGCGAGCGCGCGCGCACACACACACACACACACACACAAGCTAAAACTCACACTCACAAGCTTAAACACTCACACATACACGCAAAAAACACACTGATCTACCATATCATAATGACCTGTGAAATATGGCCTGAATGATGGCTACTGTCTCATTATAACTAACAATATATATATATATATATATATATATATATATATATATATATATATTTCATTAAATAACAAAGACAAATTTAGTCTGTATAATCCATTTAAGATCCTTTCAATTTTTCTGATAAGTGTTTAAGTTTTAGGTTGGAATTGGGAGATGGATTTCCCAAAATTGTCCCAAGAGTTTTCGGACCCTTCATAGGACATCATCAGGGTTTTTTTCCTCCGTACTCTTATAGTATTCTTTTTCCGTTGATAGCGTTCTCATTTAAATAGCGTTCCCATTTAAGTAGTGTTACCTTTTTAAATACATCAATTGCCCTGTTTTATCCAACTCTGCGTTCCCATATTTCATTATAGTATAAACTTTCAGAAACTTTCAAAACCATTTTTTAAAAATACAAACTCACCTTACACGAGCAAGCAGCCCCTGATGATGACCTATGAAGGGTCCGAAAGCAATCTGGACCATTCTGGGAAATTCCTCAACGAATTCCAACTTGAAACTAAGACACTTATCAGAAAAATTGAAAAGATCTTAAATAAATTATACGGACAAAATTTGTCTATTATTTAAAGAAACATGCTTAAATGCACGACTGCTGCCAAACCACACACACACACATACACACACACACACACACACACATATATATATATATGTATATATATATATTGTCCTCCATAGACAGACTGTTTCGTTGTATCACAACACTTTAGTCTGGCTTGATCCGCGAGTTTCTTCAAGTTGATATTGAAATCTAGCTGACTTTATGTCAGTGAGATGTCTTACCTCAGAGCCATAGCCATTCTCAGTGTAAGTGCAGAGATTTTTACATAGACCTTTTTACATATACGTTATCGGCTACCTGGAGAGCTCAATACTTGAGAGGAAACGCATCGTTCAAAAACGTACTCAGATACTGGTGAATAGAATAAAAAATACAATACAGGTCCTCGTAGTGTAACTGCGAAAGCTGTTGGATATGAACCTGGTGACCCAAGTTGAAATCCTGAACGAAGCAAACACCCGTGGTATATATATATATATATATATATATATATACAACATCGGTTTCTATGCCCTTCCCTTTTTTAAGTTGAGTTCCTGTTTTGATAAAATCAATTCCCTCTTAGCATTTCTACAAATAGCTGTGTGTAAGGGTGAGAGAGAGAGATAGAGAGAGAGAGAAAGAGAGAGAGAGACCAGGAGAAGTGGGGTATGTGTATGTAAAGAGAGAGAAAAAATCTGCGACTTGTAATGATTACAAAGAGAATTTGTCAACTTGTGGTACAGGCATCCTTGTACAGTGAGAGTTAGTGAGACATAAAAGGTGAGAGACAGACTACATCCAAATATTACTTCCGAGTCGGATTTCCTTGTATGATTCAAAATCTTTCCAAAGATGACTTTATTAATTCCTAAAGATTTGCTTAAGTTCGGGTCCAAAATTTCGGAGCCTTACCAGAACGGACAGACCTACATTTAATAAATTCTTTGATTGTGTGATATTAACGGCCTGTCAACTCGTCTACGGTTATTTTACACCGAGAGACTAGGGCACTGAATTCATTGTACCCTCATAATAGCGTTCCTTATTTTGGTATTTATTAAGATTTTTTTTCACACGGTCCTATGGAATATGAATGATTTTAAAATATATTTTTATCCATAGATGTGACTATGACTGATACTACATCTCCATCTTTGAGTTGACCAGAGAGTAATGGTAATGAAAGTATACTCTACAGTCTCCATATCTTTTAAAATGAAACCTTACTGTCAGATACAGTTTAGTGTCATAACCAGGACATCCCTTTTTAGGGAGTCGTTTGACTCCTCTTCCAAAGAAACAATATGCATATTCTGAGCCCATTCGTCAGATCTCATACCTCTCCATGTCGGATGTCTTAGAATAGTTTTAAAAATTTCCAAGCAATAACTCCAAAAATCGGGTTCAAAATCATCTAATATTACAGACAGACGGACATTTGGTAAATTATATCTATGAGCAATACTGTATGTATGTGTTAGTGTGTATGTGTATATAAGTGTATGTGTGCATGTGCATGTGCGTGGACATGCGCAAGAGCTAGATAGCTAGATAGATAGATAGATTGAGAAAGAGAAGGAGGGGAGAAATTAATATGGTTGCTTTTTTGAGGTGGGGTTGTCATTTCTCTGCCATGGCCAGATTTTTTCCACCCCGGCTCAACTCTTTTCGCCCTGCGGAATTTTCTCTGTGGTTGCATCAATACGGAACCAATTAGCAGCCAGCAGCAAATATCCGTCAGTCCAATTAATAATTTATCATATTCTACTCTGTTTATTCCTGTCCAACAAGGATGTTGCACCACCGATTCCAGTTCGCGCTGTTGATAAAGCTATATCTGTTAACTCTTTTAGACAACAGATTATTTTTCCTGGACACGGCATTTGCAGTCACCAGGCACGATGCTAAGCCATTTCGGATGCAGAGAATTTATGAGAATTTGTAAATAAATAGATCATAGGAATTACTATAAAAGTAGTATTTAATAGTATTTACTGGAGTTATATCCCTTGCGAAGTAGGATCATTTGGACTGAGCGTGAATGATGACCCACATCATTATCTATTACGTAGTCGAACTCACTGTGATAGGGGAATCGTCTTGGGTTAAGTGTCAAATCAACAACAACAGCAACAACAATGACAACAAGTGGTTTTTAAATAAGAAAATAAGAATGAAGATGTTTATTTTGCTTAGAAAGGAAGAATGCGAACAATGAAAGTTTTTTAATCAATACTGGGTTACTCATAATGCAATGATTAGCATCGTCGAAAGTGGGCTAGGATATCCGACCTCAACTCTTGAAAGAGGATATTTGCATTACACATTAGGCTTATACACTTGCGAAAAGTGTGAATGCAATTATTTTCTTTTCAGCTATGGGTAAATAAAAGGGCATATTTGTCCCTTATACCTCGGTATTACAATCAGTCTAAGAGGAGGAAAACTCTGAATTCAAACCAGTTGTAGACCTGGAGAGGGATGGATGCTATGCTATTTCTCCCGGAGACATGCTACGACGAAACTAGAGTGCGAGACCAATGATTGAATGCATGAGTAACCAACGATTAGAATGAATTACATATTCTTCATTGAAAAAAGTTATGTTCACGATATTTTTATATTTTGCTACAATTATATTAACAATGTATTCTGCTTTTGGAGATAATTTTTGCAAATTTATTGCATTCCTTTTTCTTTATATGATAATGAACGAAATTGTTTTCCTTTAAATTCCAAGAAACATGCCAAGATGATTGCCTGAAGAAAACAAGTAAATTTCCCAAGTCATTCATGATATGGGATTGCATGACATTCAAAAGACCAGGAGAGTTGGTAATAATTGCCTCAACAATCCATGCACATGTGTACATTGAAATCTTGAATAATTTTTCTTTCCAACAGTAGAAAACGTTTTCTTGGTGATGATCAAGTCATTTTAAGGAAGATAATGTATCTTGTCATAGAGCAGAGGAAATAAAATCTTTTCTTCAGGAATGGTATGCAAAAGTCAGTGATATGACCAATGAATAGTCTAGACCTAAATTCATTTGAAAATTTACATTGGACATTTTTAATGGCCTCGTGAGTTCTCCATTCCCCAAAGAAAATTTATTAACTGCCATTCGGGAATGCTTTGATGAAAATTATTGCTTTAAATTAGTGAAATCTATGCTTAATAGAAAAAATGGTTGTCATGAAATTTTGATGAGGGGCAAATTCTGTGTTTATTCTTTTTTTTGTCAATGACTCTATGCTTTCTTCCTGATATTACCTTATTCCATATTTTCTTCTGTCTGGCTTGGAAAAATACAGTATTAATTTAGATAATTTACTTTTATTTGTTTTAGGAATAATATGAAACTATAATATTCAGCTATTAAAAAATACTTTCATCCTCTCTATTATTAGTTTATTTACCAATGTGTACAAGGTAAGGGTGTAAACTGCTTTTTTTAGCCTAGGTTGTAGAAAAATCCACTAGAAATTGTTTTTACTTGAGAAATTCATTGGAAATGATTTTTAATACAAAATATATATTTGAACTGATTTTTGCCATAAAAATGCACTGGAAATGATTTTTACTGCAAAAAGTGCATTGACCCCACCCCCCGCAAAAAAAAACTCGTAAATATTTTGTAAGTGTGCCAGTTCCATAATTTTTGTTAGTTTTTATTGAGAGCTCAGAAATTGTATCTACGTTAAATACAACAGAGAACTAAATTTAATATGAAAAGAACCAATATATCACTTGCTTTTAAGACGATTACAGTATTTTAATTCCCAATGCAACTATACAAAAATAAAACGGGTATATTTACTTTAAAAGATTAATAAGTTTTTCTTTAGTTTTTGCGTATTTTTAAATATTAACAAAGGAATCCCCGTTGCATAAGGGTTAAAATACTGGAGTGCGACCTAAAAAATATGAGTTTAAACTTTATTTGCGCCAATAAGTTTACTTTCAGACTAATAACTTTAGGAAAAGCATGAAACTCCTTACCCACCTCTGCTAGGGGTTAAATAGTATCACTGCTGTTCTTGTACAGGGATGAATTTGGTATTACATAACCCATGAAGGTTGCTATGCCAATAAATAAAGAAACCAAACAAACTGAAAGATTAACACGATGAATCAAGATGAACAAAAACAGAAGATAAAACTTAAAAGACCGCTTAAAAAGTTAAATTTATTTCTGGGATCGCAATGTTTGCGGAGTTTAGAATAAACTCACCGTATCCCTTGTGGAAGGGTAAGTTCTCCCTCATCCCCCCAAATGCTAGACAGGTTCTGATGGTTAGGTTCCAGTTCTGAAGAGTGTGGTGTCATTAATTACAAGTTCACTCTGACCGGGAGTGGTAGCACCTGCTATGATTCCAATTATGGGTCAAAAAGATCTGTTAAAAGTTATTTGTATTCTATAGGACAATAAATAAAACAACTACAAACAAAATACACTTCCACTCTGATGTTATTCAACAAATCACAAACTTACATAATTCAAATTTGGTTTGAAAAAAAAAGACGTCAAATGTTAATCAATTAATTTAGATATCAAAAGAAATCCTGAGTGACAATTTACTTAGAATTAATGTTTCATTTAAGTTGGTTTAAGAAAAATGCCGTCTGATGTTACAAAGCAAAACCAAACACTCACATTTTACTTTCAAAAAAGGTAATAAAATCATCCAAAATTTATTAAGTATAATAGAATAAATACCATAGAAATAAGTCTGTGAATCTTTCACATTTTAATATAGAGACCCTTCCCCGAAATGAGCGTCTGTAATCGATAGTCCATTGATTTTAATAATTTTCTTACTTCAGTATGTTCACTTTCCGACATGGAAGTTTTAATTGCTTTTCACTATTCTCCTTTGCTGTTACATTGTTTGCCACTTACGTATAATTTCATCTTCATAACTGACCATAGATTTTCGATTGGACTCAATTCAGGATTTGACTGTGATCGTTCTATTGTCTTTCCTCCCGTAAATGTTTTATGCTAAAATAATTGAAGGGTAAGTTTAGATACATAAGAAGATGTGTAGTCATGTTATAAATACACGTATCACTTTGAAAGTATAAAACTGGAACTTACACTATGCAAAGAAAATCTTGTCTATGAAATTGAAATAGTTTTCTTTGTTCAGTTTAACTCCTTCATCGACTTTGAATGGTCCAATAATGATTCCAGCCCGTATCCTCACACTGCCGCCTCTTTGTTGCCGTCTTTTAGCCACAGGCACGTCTAAATTCTATACAATTTATCCTTTGATTCATCCATCAAGTTCATAAATTATAAAACGAGATTCGTCTGTGAAAATTACTTAAGAAAAATCAATGTTCATATATTTCTTGGCCAAATTTTGACACTTTAGTGTATTTTATTTAGTTAAAGGAGGTTGCCTAGGAAATTTTTATAGATCACAATTCACAAAGTATTCCACACCTTTTGTCCTTCTTGACTCTCTTAATTCCAGCATTTCAAAAATTTGTGTATTAGTCAAAAGTGGTTGTTTTGCTATAACTCACTTTAATTTACGTTCATCTTAAGTAAGTTCTTACAGCCTCTTTCTTTACTTCGAGTTTTCAACTTAGATTTTCAGCAACTTTCTTTATCATTTGATGATCTCAGCAAAGCTACTTTGATATCTCCTAAGTAGACATTCCCCCCTGAATAATTTTGTCATTTTCTGTTTTTCAGGAATTTATAGCTCTTTCTCTATATCAATGTTTTAAATATATTACAGAAAAAGTAGTTTTTATTAGAATTCAGATTTCTTTGGCAGATGTTAGTTTAATCTACATATTAACTGAAATAAATACATTTTCGTAAATTCCACATATCTCCAAAATTCACCATTAAAAATGGCAGATAATTTAAGTAACTATTTAACTGGTAAACGGGATTCTATGCATAAAATAACCCTCGAGGATTAAAATCAGTTAATTGCTCAAATCATTCTGGAGTAGCTCCTGCCAAAGTAACATATTGCTCTTTTAATTCGGGAAATATCGAGAACGGAGTTGTGGTATTTTAGGACAACTTGTAGCTAGTTTGGGGGAAGGTTACTTCAATGTTTCTCTTTTTAACTCAATTTGAAAGTATATACATAGGTACTTGTATATCCATGGGCATTCAAAGTTGTTAGTGTAGATCTTATTTGAAAATAATTTGGAGTCTAAAAACGAAGTAAATGGATATCATTCTTTAAACTTTAGGGAACAACGACAGCAGCAAACATCAGTGTGATTTAATGCCTCAAAGACCAGATAATCAGATTTCTGTTTCTTGATGACATTATCAATTTACTACTCCATCAATTTTCGATCGCTATTTCCATGGCAAGTGTTCCCTTATTGTCAAAAATCCGAACGTTTCCAGTAGAAACTCGAATTGCCACGTCTGGCATTTTCCATTCATGTCTTCTTAACAACTTCATTTTCGAATATCAGATAAAATGTGAAGCAAACCTCCTCATGTGTGTTTATCAATATCCTAAGAATTTGACCTCTTCAAAACAAAGTTACTCTCCGTCCATCTATACTTTCCTATTCTCTTCGTCAATCACAATCCGATTGGAAAAAGCTTTGAATATGCTTATTGCATCTCCTGCAGAGATAAAAGCCCTCTCCTAAAAAGGAGGGTTTCTAGGTAGGCCAGTGGACTGCATCCGATGATGAGACTCTATTATTTCTGGAACTATGAGGTGTGTGGAATCTCCCGTTTTCTTTACCATAACTCTTAGGTCCAGTCTGCTTGGATAATATCTATCGGTCAAATGAGTATGTTTGAAATTTATTTGTACTAAATAGGCATTTTGACACCATATAACTGTGTGCAAACAAACGCTCGTTATATTTACTTGAAAACATATAATTGAGTGCAAGAAAACTGACTTCAACAACAGGGGTGGACATGCCATAAAAGAAACCAAACTAACTTCACTAATCCCTTACACGCCGATGATTTTTCTGATTTACTTACCGAATCTCATGGCCATGTCATCGTATTTCTTATATGAGGAGTGTCCTAATTTTGCCTTTTAGAAGAAGTTTAATGAAAAGTCTTTGCTAAGCCTGGAACAAAGCCTTTGATAACGTACCGCACCTGGTATACCTAACTTGTCACCTATCTCTATACTGTGCAAGCACATAGCTTCTTAATTTCGGTGATCTAAAAAAATAGCTGGTACTTCAAGCGTGAATTGTCTGTAAGTGAATCTTAGTAAAAAAAAAATAAAAAACCCACCCCCTAAAATGGATTAATTTTAATGGCATGTAAAACCATCTTCAGTTATTTTATGCTAAAAGGTTAGGAAATCGCGTTCATAGTACATTCATATTTACATTTTTGTCCTTGCTTCTTAAGATCTTTCTTTTTTTTTTTTTTTTACAAACAGTTCTATCGAATAGAAACAATTTTTAAATAGATCCATTTTACTTCGGGACTAAATAGACTTGGGATAAATGGCAATGAAAGAGTACTTCACCTTCCCCAGATCACCAGAACAGGGGTCACACTATCAGGTGCAGTTTAGTGTTATTCACAGAAAATCCATTTTGGGAGGGTTCTTATCTCTCTTCAGGGGATATTGTCAGCATATTCTAAGCCCACAGAGTAGCAAATGAATAAATGGGGCAGTAACAGTGAGGATTTGAGTAACTATCTTATGCTAATGAGGACTGACAGGTAGACCACACGTTTTAAAATACCCTTTATGGCACCCAGTCATTACTTTTGCATAATGAACAGCCAACCAGCAAGCCATTCTATGGATTCACAATACCATGTAGTATTCTTGATAAATCAGTGTCCATTAAGTCTTTTCGGAATCGAACCACTTTTGAGTCTGTTTACAATATTTTAATGACCACATAATAGTATCTCATTATTCTGCTAATTTCATAAATATTCATTTAGTGTTAATACCATTTCAGACACCCACAGGAAAATAAAACGTTAATAATCAAAACCTCATAAACCAACTGAAGAAAAGGAAATTAATCCCCAGAAAAAAACGTCTGATTGAGTAAAATTAAAAATAAACAAAGACAATTATGTACACTGCAGATGTAATGTCTCCTATTTTATTCCACATGGAATACAACTCATACAGAGATTCTAATAACACTAGTTTATAGAGTAAGTTTTTAACTACCAAACACTAGCAAACAAAATCTGAAAAGGTTAAACAACAAAAGCCGGTATGCTGGGTTATTTTAAGCAATACACTAAAGAAATTACACTCAAGATGACCTGGACATGGTTATTAAGGAGGAACTTAAAGAGAATCTCTCATGTCTAAAATAATAATAATAATAATAATAATAATAATAATAATAATAATAATATTAGTAATAATAATAGCTTAGAGCATTACCAAAAATACAAATTATATGGAAAAATTGCAAAGATTAATCATGTGCTGGAGGATAACAAGTGTAGACTTTGTGGTGGTAGAGATGAGAGATTTGAGGGAATGCAACAAACTAGTCCAAAATGAAACACTGGAGCGGTCCTATGTATATAGAGGAATAGAGACTTGATGAACTGGAGATGTGAGGAACGACCCAGATCACAGCACATAATACTGACGAGAGTCCTGGTGTTTTGAGGAGACTTGCTGTCACTCGAATTCTTGGGAAAAATCATCAGTTAAAGAAATGTGAAAAACTCTCAAGGAAGTAAGATAATAATAATAATAATAATAATAATAATAATAATAAGTGGAAAGGAAAAACCAAATTCAAAAAGAATATCTCAGGAGAACTAGAAAACTACTTGAGACAAAGCTCTCTAGCAGAAACCTTATCAAAAGAATAAATACTTGGGTTGTACCCCTCGTTAGATACTCAGGACCCTTTCTCAAGTGGACCAGAGATTAACTTAGACAAATGGACCAAAGAACTAGAAAACTAATGACCATGCACAAAGAATTACATCCAAAAAACGACGTTGACAGACTATATGTATCAAGAAAAGAGGGAGGAAGGGGACTTGCCAGCATCGAAGACAGACGCATCGATACAACGACTCGAAGACAACATAGAAAAAACACGAATGAGGAAGGATTACGGCCATTAGAAACAATACTGACAACCCGATAGATAACAGAATGACAATAACTAGGAAACAAAAAATGGGAAGGAAAACAACTCTATGGGCGTTTTAAACGACTAATAAACATCTCACACGACAAAACCTGGACATGGCTAAGAAAATGAAACTTTAAGAGAAAAACAGAATCTCTCCAAATGGCAGCACAAAACAACGCCATAAGAACCAATCATATCAAGGCGAGGATAGATAAGACTCAATAAAATAGCAAATGTAGGCTATGTAGTGACAGAGATGAAACCATCAATCACATAGTAAGCGAATGCAGTAAATTGGCACAAAAGGAGTGCAAGGCGAAACACGACTGAGAGCACAAGGTGATCCACTGGGAAATGTGCAAGAAATTTAGATTCGACCATACGAACTAATGGTATATGCACAACCCAGCACCTGTCCTTGAAAATGACACACACAAACTCCTATGGGACTTTGACATACAAACGGATCACCTAATCTCGGCCAGAAGACCAGAACTTATAATAAACAATGGTGTAATGGTTATCGTCGTAGGAAGTGGACACGGCGACACGAGTTCAAATCCTGGACGAGACTGATTGCAATTCACATAACACTAATACCTTTGGGAAAGGTATGAATCCAATAATTTTTCCTCCAGCTATGGGTGAATAGCAGGGCAGACTAGGTTCTTCAGCCTTGGTGTGCCAACTAGTTTAGGAGAAGGAAAACTCTGAATTCAAACCTGTCAAACTCCGCTTAAATATTGACTTTGTGTCATATCCTGCCCGAGCGGAGGGGTTGTTAAATATGATAAACAACAAAAAAAAAAAAAGAAAGAAAATCTGCAAAATTGTCGACTTTGCTGTCCCGGCTGACCACAGAATAAATCTGAAAGAATGTGAAAAGAGAAATAAGTACCTCGACCTTGCTAGAGAATCGAAAAACTGTGGAGCATGAAGGTGACAATAATACCAATTGTGATTGGTGCTTTTGGCATGGTAACAAAAGGATTATTAAAGATTCTGGAGGATTTGGAAGTTGGCAGCCGAATGGAGATCATCCAAACAACCGCATTATTGAAAACAGCCAGAATACTGAGAAGAGTCCTGGAGATTTAAGGATACTTGCTGTCACACAATCTCCAGTGAAAGACCGTCAGCTTACGTTGATGTGAAAATCTCTAATGAGTAAATAATAATAATCATATTTACCAACAGCCTCCGCTCGGGCAGGATACGACATAAGGTCAATTTTAAACGGAGTTTAACAGGTTTGAATTCAGAGTTTTCCTTCTCCTAGACTAGTTGCTTCACCAAGGCTGAAGAACCTAGTCTGCCCTACTATTTACCCATAGCTGGAGGGAGAATAATTGAATTTATACCTTTCCCAAGGGTATTAGTGCTATGTGAAATGCAATCAGTCTGGTCCAGGATTTGAATTCGTGTCGTCGTGTCCTTATCCTGTGACGATAACCATTACACCACGGGCACCTCCATAAATAATAATAATAATCCTGGAGACTTGAGGAGACTTGCTATCACTCAAACTCCTGTGAAAGATCACCAGCTAAAACTGATGTGAAAAACTCTAATAATAATAATAATAATAGCAGCAGCTCTCAAGTAGTAAAATGATGAACAAAAACTAAAAAAAAAAAGCAAAAGTTGAAGTGCCAGGTATTTGATTGCGTATATTTAGCCAGCTATAAATGGATAATGACCGAATGCACTGTTTTGTGTCAGTCACCAATTTATAACATATTTAATTCTCTTTCAAAGCATTGACATGTTGACGTTAAATATGACTGTGGTAATAAAAGGGCATGTTGTTGTTATAACCGTAATAACTTTCAATCACAATGACTCAGAGATAGCCTGCTTCTTTAAAGTGGCTGTTCCTTCAGTATTCAAGTTCAGAAATGACCTGCAGAATCTCATTAACCTCAACTTCTATAACTTGATACGAGCTAATATCGCGTAGTTAATGCATACAAAAAAACACTCCGAGTATTATGTGTCGAGAAGACAATCATGTATGTAATGATCCAACTGTGGATATCCGAGAATTTTCACGATTTGTAATCATATTGAATTACATTTCTTTTGAGGTTAAATATGTGTACATTTTTTGGCACGCTTAGTTGAAAGATTATCGTTGTAAATAACGGAATCGGTGATCCGATTTCAAATCCTAGACGAAACAGTTTGTGTTTCAATTCACGTAAATGACTTTGGAAAGGTACGGTTTGGTTTGTTGGCATATCAATCAGTGTAGGTTATTTAATACAAAATCCATTTTTATACATATAAACGGTTCTATTTCAAACAATTCAGTTTAGCATGAGTACAGTTTTTAGTTTACACACAGCTAAATATCGAATCAGTTCTATTTCAAACTATTTAATTTAGTTCTATTTTACCCATAGATAGGACCCTATCAGGTGTTACCACTCCGGGCCAGAGTGAATCTTGGAGCGATGGCTATAAAGAGGTACTCCGCATTCCCCAAAGCTCTCGCATTACAGGAGCCTTTTCATCAGATTATTTAGTGTCATATCAAGAACATTCTGCCGAGATGCAGTCAGTGTATTCTACAGCCCCAGCCAACTGGCATGAATCCATCAATTTTCTCTATGGGTAAATAGTAGGGCTGATTACGTTCTTTAGCCTTGGAAAGGCAACCAGTCCAGAAGTAAAACTCTCAACTCAAAACAGTATTACACTGCTAAAATTCTGACCTTGTATCATACCTTGCTCATGGTGTTGTGTTGAGGTGAATACAAACATTTTTGGAAACAGTGTTTCTTTTGAATATTTTTAGTTATCTGGATATTTTTGTTCTTTTTATCTGTCTCCTGTTGTATAATATTTGATGTTGTAGAAACCACCTACCCATGCACATTTTAGACCCAATTAAGACTATTTTCGTTTTTTAAGTAAGTATTCATACCTAACCTTTCAAGAGCGTGTTATATTGTCATTCAAAGTATAAATTATACACATCTGTTACACATCTGGTGATCTAAATTATATGGCCTTTTTTCTCCGACCGGCCTCCTTCCATTACTGGGCTCCATTTGGTTGTCTTGTCACGTTCTGTCGCTCTTCTTTCGACATCTTAGGTCTTCTTCGTAGTTTTCTGTTTTCATCTTCCGTTATTATAAGCTCTCTGCTTTGATGATGAATAACAACTAGACTATCTTTCCATGTGCTCTTATTAATTCATTACTTCTTTGCAACTTTTCCATTTATAACATGCTTACACCTGAACGAGATGTTTGAGAACAAGATTTTGCTTTTAACCTAAATGAACGAAAGTTTCTGATTAAATTATAAACTTTTCTTTTTGATCATTGCATTGAAACCATTCAATGACAATCTGTGGTCTCAGATTGACTCCAAGTCCAATACCTGTCTATAATACTGCAGTGTTTTTTCATAGGTTTAACTGTTCAAAATTTAACTTAAATGCAACACTACTTGTTCCTAATAAATTTCATCAATGTGCCAAGCGGTCTGTTACTTTATCTTGTGTGCGACATCAACAGTCTTCTGGCCTGCATGAACACAGCCTCAAGCTCTCATCCCAATTACTATGCAACCTAATTCTGCTTGACCATGATGCTAATGTGATTGTCGACTCAGCATGAGGATATACTAATTTAAATATTGAGAATTCCAATTCCGCGTTTGGAAATTTCGTTTCGATATAAAGTCCCTTGTTTCTATAAAACCTTCTCTGAAGAGTCAATCGCCACAGTGGGATTTAAGCAGACTGAAAAAAATAGTTGCTCGCTGGATTATATGATAAAGCATAATGACTAAGTCCTGTTGAGCAGGCTTTTTCGTGGGGTAGTGACTATTTAAAAAAATACTAAAAAACGGAATTAATGGGAAAACAAATAGAGATTGCTAATTTTCTTCATAGGAATGCGTCTCCTTAAAGGAAATGATGAAAAATGTTACTATATTATCAGTAACTTCAGCAGGACAGGGAGTTCCCGCGGCGTAATGGCCAAAGTGCTGGACTGTGAACTGGATATAAGCGAGTTCGAACTCTAATCGCCCTATTACATTAACTTTCGAAATTAATATCTTTAGGAAAATATAAGCCAACTCATTCTCGCTTGTTTATGGGTTAACTAGTACTGCAAATGTTCTTTTGTAAGGATTGCTTTGGTAATAAATAACCCACGAAAGTGGATATGCCATTAAACAAAGAAGTCAAACCAATAAACGAGAAGTATTCAAAGTTCAGGAAAATTGTGGGATGTTTATATATCTTAGGGACCTTTTGAATTTTCTTTTTTTTTTATGCTATTGCTTTCTTCTTTGATTAATTAATTCCTATAATTTTGATTTTGGATTTGTTTGGAATCAACCTTTATTGGTTATTTAATGCCAAAAACATCCTTGTGGAAGAACTGTAGTGGTATTATTCAACTCATATTTGGGAGATAAATGGTTTCCCAAGGGTATTAGTTCGAAGTTGAACGTAATAGAGCGACTCGTATTCGAACTTGCTTACAACGATATCTTAATGCTGCACGTCAGTCGCTTCATAACGGTGTCAACATTCCATTTTTCTTTTAAATAATTCCTTTATTTACTTTTTCGAGTTTCTTTTTTATATTTCCGGTGGGGTTGTGTCCTCGTGGTGTAATGGTTAAAGCGATGGACGGTGGAATCGTAGTAAGCGAGTTCGTACTCCAGTCGCACTATTACGTTCACTTTCGGGCAAATACCCGTGGGAAAGGTATGAACCCCCTTATTCTCCCAGCTATGGATTAAATAGTACCATTGCTGTTCTTCAAGGAGAATGGCTTTGGCATTAAATAATCTACAAAGGTTTATATGCCATTAAACAAAGAAACCAAACCATTTTATATTTCCGGAACGCTTCATACGTGAAAAATAAGTGATATTCATGTGTATGCTAAGGAAAAGGCTTTATTATTTGGCCTGGTGCCAAACTACCTTAAATCATAAACTTCTACAGACAGGTTATCCAGCAGATGGAAGTCTGATCACAGATCAATTAAAACGAGAATTCTTCCAAGCTGTAGTCATGTCAGTACTATTGTATGGGTGCACCACTTGGACTCTAACAAAATGTTTGGAGTAAAAGCTCTATGATAACCTTACAAGAATACTACGTACGGTTTTGAACAAATCCTAGAAACAGAACCCTGCAAAACAGCAGCTGTAGAGCCACTTGACTCCCATAACACGAATCATTCAAAAGAGGCGACCAAATTTACCTGAGGAAATAAAACCTCATAAGCGACGTCCTCCTAAGGAAGCATACATTTTGATATACCAGGATTGGAAAGCTCACATTCATTATCAGTTCTGTATAGACACTGGGTGCCATCTAGAAGACTTAAGAGATGCGATGGTCGATTGGGACAGGTGGCGATAGAGAGAGAGAGAGAGAGAGAGAGAGAGAGAGAGAGAGAGAGAGAGAGAGAGAGAGAGAGAGAGTTGAAAGAATCCGTGCTGTCAACATGCTTTGTTGATGTTGATGATGATGATGATGATGATGTTTAACACAAGGCAAGAAGTATAGAGAATCGAACCGATTAATAATGGTCTACGAGTCAACCTAGTGGACCATTATAATACAAAAGGCGCCGAGAAGAGATTTATTAAGCTTAGCTTTATTTGGCTCAATATCGGGAGCATAGACAACCCAGTGAATCGAACTCACCTGCTAGAGTTGCTCCTTATCCGTTTTATCACGCTAGGCACCTACAAGTCATTGAAGAAGCTTAGATTAATTTGGCAAAAGACCGAAAATTTAAAGCCATTAGTGAGAATCGAACTGACTAATAGTAGTGTTCTCGTCTTGCTCGATAACCGTGTACAATGTGAGTTGATCAGAGGTCATTTAATAAACTTTGTTTAATCTGGCACAAGGCCAAAAGTAATCCGTATAGAGCGCTCAAATATTAAGGCCTTTTGCCAGAAATAATACGAACTTTTGAAAGTGTTTACATGAAAAAGTTTTCGGAAAGGCAATTGCAAATGAGAGTGCTCCTCTATTCTTGGCCCTATGCCGTTTTATGCTTAATAGATATCGATTTCACGCATCTATGTTTTGTGGTAGCTTATTAATGACAAATCACAAATCAGGCACCTGTTCTATTTGTGACAGTGAATTAAAGAGCAGCTTTTGTAAATAAAGAAAACAGACACTGATTTAACCTGAAGCATCTAATTTATTGGTTTAAATGCTAGAGGCCAATAAAAATGGCGTTTTATTTGTTTCGAAGAGATCAGTTGGCTTGATGCGGTTTTTCTTCCCTTTTTAACGTGTGTTATGTTAACAAACGAATTGGAAAGATCATTTGGCTATTTTCTTGATCATTTTTTTCTTTTTACGTCATTAATCATTATCGTTCTTTTTTTAATCATTTCCTCTTTACTTTCATTTCCTTTCATTTCTTTCTTTTATCCTCTTTTCTTTTAAAGCTATTTCTTTCTCTCTTTTTTATTGGTTTTCTAACCATTCTGTTGTTTATTTTAATCTAATTATTTTATCGCCTTTTTCTTTGAAATCTTTCTTTCTCCCTTTAAAAAAAAAACAAAACAAAAAAAAAACTGTCCTTTATATTTTCTTTCTCTGAAATTGTTTACCCTTTTTTTTCTTTGCTTCTCTGTTCATTTGATTCTTTCTTTCGTTCTTTGTTTCTTTTGGTATTTTTTCTGTTTTTCTTTTTAATTTCATTCTATTCTTTTTTTTTAGATTTTCTTCCTTTCTTTTGTTTTGCAAAATTTCTTTATTGTTTCATTGTCTTTTTTCTTTTTTTTCTTTCTTCCTTTCTTTGACTTATAATTTTCTCCTCACATTTTTTAAAAGCTTTTCTTTCTTTTCATAACTCCCTGATTCCGTTCTTTTATTTGTTTTCTCAAGATATTTTCATTGCTCCATTTTCTTCTTATTCTCATCATTTATCATCTTTCTTTTTTTGTTTGTTTGTTTCTTTTTTTCTTGCTTTCTTTTCTTGTCATCTTTTCTTTCTTTTATCAATTTTCATTTCTTCATTTTTCTCTCTTCTCACATCTTCATTTTTTTTACCTTCATTTCGCTCTCCACTTTTTTGCTTTATTATAAATCACATTTTCCACTTCTTTCTTTCTTTCTTTCTTTCTTTCTTTCTTTATTTATTTCTTTCTTTCTTTCTTTCTTTCTTTCTTTCTTTCTTTCTTAATCACACATTTTCTTTTCATTCTGAATAATAGTTCTTCCCTATTACTCTTTTTCTATGTCGGTCTTTATTTTTCCTAATTTTTTATTTTTGAAATTATTAGAGAATATATTTAACAATTGTAAAAAGACCGGGCCATGATTAGTTCAAAACGTCATTCTCAAAACAAATAAGATAAAGATTAGAAAAATCTTAGAAAATGAAAAGAGTAATAAGGATCATTCATATCAATCATTTATCCATTAAAAATCCATAAATTGTAAAATCTTAAACCTTTTGTTCAGCAGAATTTTGAACGTAGAACTTTTAGTTATTGAGTTGTATGGTCGTCATCGTTATGGACGTTGTGGTCAGTAGCTCTGACATTGCCGGTCACTGTTTCAACTGTCAGCACGTTCCTAATGTACTGCTTCTCTTGGGTCCTGTAAACTGTCAAACCTTTTAGAATTGTCAGTCAAGTGGATGCAGCCTTTTCTTTCGCCTCTAAATCAGGTAAAGAACTGCGACTAACAACGGCAATTGGATGACAGTCCTTTCAGTAGTTCTTCTTCCAATTGATCTGGAGAGCCTCTCGTGGTGTTCATTACGATGGCTCTAGCTGGCTCGTAAAAGTCATGTAACTAAACCTTTCAGTTAGTATTCATTGGGCGTGACCAAGCCATTTAAATGACAGCTACAAAGGTCGCACAGAAAGTAAAGCCTCTTACATATTTCCATGGAAAATTCAATTGATACAACGAGCAAAATAACATTGTTTAATAAAAGTTTTTACTTGTAAAACGCTACAATGGTTATTCGTTTACAACGTACTCATAATTTGGCCTGCGAAATTCTGAAAAAATTATCCTGTATAAAATGTGCTCTGACTTTTTTAGAATGTTAGTTGTTAAATTTAACTTTACAGCAACTTGTATAGACCAAAAAAATTAAGATGTATTCAGTTCACGTATGTTTTGAAAAAAATTAAGCAGTATTCTGAGCAAACACACTAGACATGTTCATACAAAAATGTAATAAGCTTGTCGTCAAAAATAAACCCACATTAGGAGAAAGAAAATTATAAATACATTTGTGGCTATTTCTCTGTAACAGCATAGAACAGAAGTATTTGAAATGTATGAGTTAGTTTGGATCAGAGATATACATTACATTCAGTCATGCCGTCCGGAATATATCAATGCACGTAGCCTGATAAAACTTAGTAGTCAATGTTTTTGCATAATAAGCACCCCGAACTTTTAAGCTTACAAATGTGGGAAAAGGGTGCGTGCTATAGAAGAATAATTACATTATTTCTGTTCCAAAAGACCATAAAAGAGGCTTGCATGTGGCTTTATTAGCGAATCAATAAAGGCCAAAAACATATAGAATCTGCTGTAATCCTTTTATATCAAACAATCAAACGGTGGCAAGGATTTTATAGAAGGGGAACTTTTTATGGCAAAATTAATATTTAGACTAAATAATATTCTAGTGAATTACATAGAGTTTTAAAGCATAGAATAACAAAAACAATTACTATATGAGTCATATTCTGAGTGTTGTTCTCATGTTTATATGCCCAGATAAAAAAGGAACAACTGAGGAAATCCAAAGGATACAGCGGCTGAAACGTTGTGTTACAATTAACAACAATGAAGATGAGGACGACTGTCTTAAAAATCACTCACAAATTATTGCACGTCAAAACTTCGGACAGATAAAAACAATTCTGACTAAAATTTAATGCATGATTTAACAATAATTTCTTTCAAAAATTATTTACTTCACTCTTAATTATGAAAATATTTTAAAATCCTTTAATTCATAGATGAAATAAAGGCCATTAGCATAATATTGTCTCCATCTTTAAAAGTTATATACTGATCGAAATTCTTAATCTCATTACAATGGAAACTCTGTAAATAGATGTTACGTTTCCGAACAGCTTTCCTAAATTTTTCTAGATGAAACAAAGCTCTTACAGGCAAAATATAAATTCATAAGCACTTCACTAAATTGCTTTTCAAGTTTTATTTCTCTTCCATTCCATCAGATATTTTATTTGAATTCTTTTAAATTCGTCCCATAACCTGTAGCGTACCTTACAAAGGAGTAGCCAAGCGGATCTCATTTTTCCCCAGATTTACAACTCGTTTGAATTCAGAGTTTTCCTACTCTTAAAACGTTTACCATACTAAAGTTTCAGAGCCCAATCTGACTTACGTACTATTGCCCCAATGCTGGAAGGAGAATTATTGGATTACTTCCTTTCCCCAAATGTAATAGCAAATGCGAAGAGCTTCTTTCAGGATTTCAACTCATGTTGCTGAGTCCGATGATAACCGTTATTCCACAAGCGCTTCCATGGATGTTCAACAATCTAGGAGAATACAAGAGAGCTGGTAGAATATGTCGTTTGTTTCATCGCGGCATTGCTATGTTCATTTTGCGGGATTTGGGTTTGGTAAGTATTCAGTGGAAAACTCCATTAATCACATTTTAAAAGACGTTTCGGTCTGTCATTTAAAAGACTTTGATTTCCTTTGGCAATGAACTTTCTTTGTATCTTTTGAACTCTGTTCAAACGACAGCGAATATCGCATATTTGCTGGCATGACTTGTTTTTTTAATGGGACTAAATCTAAGCGAAGCAATGTCTGAAAGTAAAAATAATGATATTGTGACATTTTAATACTTTCAGTTGGAAACTTATTATGTCGGTAAATTCGTATTGTGACAGGTTTTTTGAAAGTAAGAAGAAAAGAGTCTTTCAAACGATTTTTCACTCATTTTAGGCTAATTTTACTTTTTTTTATAGTATATATTCAGACTATCAGTTTCTGGCTTTTGGAATGATATGAATATTACAATAATATTGCCATTATTAACACTCTTAGTATATAGAACAAATATAACGACAAGCCATCAAAGAAAATAGAACGAGTAAGATTCGATATTCATCCAGTTGTCAATATTTCTGCACTTCACTTGACAGGACTCTTTATATGGTTAACCTGACTTCCCGGGGCAAACGGAAAGAAGTTCAAGTCTCAACAGGAACTTATTCATTATTAAAGAGCAGTGCTGTTTACTGACGGTCATAAACTGATTAGCTGAATAGTTACGATAAAAACGAAACAAAACAAACAAACAAGAGGAATTTGAAAACAAAAACTGCTGAAATCAAAGTGAAAATATATGAGAAAATTTATAGTCGATAATTCTTCCTCCCATAAAAAGTATAGATAATATACAACTGTATTACTTCGAGTAATCAACGACTTCGTGTTATAAACGAACCCAAATTTTTAGCCACAAAAACGAGTTTTTATCATATATTACGACCCCTAATTTTTGACTATGCTATCCTAGAAAAATATTTTTCTACACCCAATGACATAAAGAGAAAATATTCAAAAACTATACTTTCAAAACTACTCAAATACAAAGTCAATTCAATGCTGTAAATCAACAATGTAGTCTAGACCTAAATGTAGCATACAGGGTTTACTTGGATATTCCAAACATTATAAAAATCCAACGCAACATAATAGCCCTTCAAATATAATAAGTACTCATGTAATTGATTAAGTAGACTTGGGAGGCATTATTTGACTTTTTTTATAAATAAAATCTCTTGACATAGTCTCGAAATTTCTAAGCAAAGTCCATATGATTTTGACACTATGTGCGTGTCATGTAGCGGTGAAAAAGTCGATTTTCCTATTTTACAGAACATTTTATGTGTTTATTTATTCAACTTTGTTTGCTATTTGTAATATATGTAAATATTATATGCACAGCTGATAGAAATAGTTAACAATGTGATGAAAAATCTTTATTATCTTAATTAACATTCTTAGTTTAGGTATTGACTATACAGGGATATTTTGGATCAAAGTTTCGGCAAGATTAAGGCTAGAAACCAAGTGAGACTTGACCTTTCAAAAACATATCTTATGTACTAAACGTGAAAAACTGGTCTTAAAGTCGTTTATTATACGAGTATATACGGTACTTGTTTATTAAAGTGATATTACTATGAAAGAAATACTATGAAAAATGGATAACATTTGAGAATATTTCATTTGAGGAAAAATCCAGAAAACTTTTCATGTTCACTAATGGCCGTAGATTGAAAATCTGAATAGTTTCAATAGAAAATCAAGTAAAATTACTGTGAAAAGAATAATGAAAAACGAACTATGGATGTTCGTCTACATTGTTTCGAACATTATCTGCTGCATTCCTCAATCATATTTCTTAAGATCTGTAAATTCTTTAATATAGACCAAAATTGTTTAGAAAGTCTCCTCAAATTTTGCAATGAGGCTGACTTAAAAAATTTGAGTTTGAAATTTTCAACTTTAAGCTTTATTTTTATTTGAAACTATTCGAGTATTATTGCACGTTATATTAACTTATTGATCACAATAATAATATTATAATATGATAAGATAATAATGATTATAAAGATTATCTCACAACTATTTGTAATTATTATTGAAGACGGTCTGATTATCGGTAACGAAAATCAAAATGAGTCATGTATGGCAATTCTTCATGAAATGAGATTTCGAAATAATATTGTTACTTGTTTTCAAACAACCCCAGAATAGCGATTTTAGTAGCTGCGATAAAAGAATGATTAAACAGAAATTGTTGTTAATTATTAAACATTACTTTAATGGGACTTAATCTAAGCGACGCCTTGTCTGAAAATAAAAATATATTTCTGTGATTTTTCAATAATTTGTATTGACATAGATAGATTGATATGAAGAGATTATCTAGATAGATTGATAGCTTGATATTTAGTTATAAAGAGATAGATAGATTGATAGATAGATAGATTGGTTGATAGATATGAAAAGATTTGATAGATTGATAGATAGATCGATAGATAAGGAAGTGACTGCATTAGATAGTTGTATAAATGAATAGGAAAAGATTGTGATACACACACACACACACACACACACATATATATATATATATATATATATATATATATATATATATATATATATATATATATATAAAGATAGATAGATAGATAGATAGATAGATAGATAGATAGATAGATAAATAGATTGATATGAAAAAAAAAAACGGACTGGTAATGCTACACAAAATAAAATTTATAAATCTTTAGAATTCAGCATCAATATTTAATGATCTATTTTTATGTTTGGATGATGCATTGTCAATCAGGTTTTATTTAATATTTCTTCTCATCATTCTTCAACTCAATCGACTCATCGATAGCGCCTAATAATGTATACTGGAATCTAAAAAAAAGATGAACTCTTGATAATATTGTTGCCCAGTGGGCTGGGCTGTAGAATACACCGACTGCATCTCTGCCGAGGGGTACGACCCCGCCATCGAGTATCCTAGATATGACACTAAACAATCTGATGGTGAGGTTCCAGTAATGTTGGAGCTTTGGGGAATGCGGAGTACTCCTTCATTGCCATCGTACCCAGGTCCATTCTGGCTAGGAGTGGTAGCACCTTATAAGGCCCTATCTATGGGTCAAATACAACTAAATAGTGTTCTTAAGCTAAGCTGAATTGTCTGAAATAGAACAGTTGTGACATTTAACTGTGTGTGGACAAAACTATCCTTATACTAAACTGAATTGTTTGAATTAAAAAAACTGTCTGACTGAACTGAATTGTTCGAAATATAAATGTGTTTGACAATTGAACTGTGTACTCATGCTAAACGGATCTGTTTGAAATAGAACTTAGATTATTTTTGTAAAAGTGAATGTGGCATTAAATAACCTACAAAGGTTGATATGCCATAAAACCCAAGCAACCAACCAAATCATAACAATATTCAAATTTCTTTCTCTTTTTGCCTGAAGAAATCCGTTAAATAGAACACGCCGTTTATCGGCTGATCTACTGTTTTTTTTGCAATTGTTTTTATATGCTAGTAACGTTTGTGATTATCTATGGGAAAACTCTTAATTCAAAACCAGAGGTGTGTTATGCAGGAGAAGCGGTGGCATGTTGTCTACCATTCTTCTGTTATCAGCTTAGCCAAGAAGAGTGGATGGCTCCAAACTATCCTTCACCACCATCAACCAATCATCTGTGTCGGTAGTTAAACGCTTCATATCTTTAACCAAACTCTTGGATACTCATACGTCGAAATCCAGGGAAGAGTCCATTATATATATATATATATATATATATATATATATATATATATATATATATATATATATATATTAGGATAGAGAGATATATATGATTAGATGAATAGATATGAAGAGATTGGGATATGAGCAAAATACGATAGTGAAATAAAGTAAAGTAAACCAAAACATATATATATATATATATATATATATATATATTGGGCGAGCGAGCGAGAGAGAGAAAGAGAGATTGAGAGAGATGTAAATCGAGAATTACAATTAAAATTTAGTTATATTGGCAAATATCAGCAGACTGGAATAAATAAATAAACAGATAGAAATGACGAGCTGAACACTGGTTAACGAACGAAATGGCGAATAAATTGAAGGCAAAGACGAAAAGTAATAAAAGCAAGTCGTAAAATTGTCACGTTCAACGACAATACTATTTTTCATTTCCAATTAATTCACGACGACGCTACAGACTCGGCCACGTCTTATTGCGTGACACAAGACATCACCTAGAAAAACAGAATATGAAACTGGCTTGAGCTTAAAGGAAATGAAGTTATGCATCTTTTGTAAATAGGCAGAGTCTCAAAGACAAATTTCACAAGAGGCCCTTCCGCTGGCAATCAACCAAGTCTTGGTAAAACAAGATGTCATGATCGAATATAAAGAATATACCTAACCTAATTGTACATTGATTAACCAACGCAAGCCGCTAAAACTTGACAATTGATTTAATGATTACACACACACATACACACACGTATATATATATATATATATATATATATATATATATATATATATATATATATATATATATGTATATAAACTAGTTTGCCGTATTTATAAATAAAGTATGTTCAATATATCTGAAAGAGTATATGTGTCGTTTACCAACCCTTCTGTATGAGCATGATGTGACACAAAGTCACTTTTATGTGGAGTTTAACTGACTTGAAATCAGATTTTTCCTTCTCCAAGACCGGTTGCCATACAAAAGTTAAAGAGAATAGTATGTCAATGCTTTTACGCCAACTCTAACCAATTGCCTGCGTATCCCTACGAAAGAATGGATGATTATTTGGTTGGTTGTGGTATTTAAAACTGAAGCCAGTTCAGCAATTAGGGTCTCCAAAAATACAGTACAAAAATGATAATTAGAATTCTTCACTCTATCCTAAATAAAAGCATCAATATCATCATGGAAAGCAAACTTTGAAAGGTTTCTTCGAATTCTTAACTGCTTCCTAAACAGAAGCACCAGTGTCATCATAGACAGCAGTCAATTATCAAAAAATCATTAGAATGCTTCACTTTTTTCTAAATAGAAGCATAAGTATCATCATGGACATAAGTTAACAATGAAATGTTTACTAGCCCGCTTCACTCTTTTCTTAACAGAAGCATGAATATCATGGACAGTAGTTAACTATTAAATACTTATTAGAATTCTTAACTCCATCCTAAATAGAAGCATCACTATAATCACAAATGGCAGAATACTATGAAATGCTCTGTAGAATGTTTTACTCCTTCCTTAATAGAACTATTCCTATTATCATGGACAGCAGTTAACTTTAACATCAAAGTAGACCCCTGTTTTAATAGCTCATGGATGCATATATCAAATAATGACTAAGGGTTAAGTAACTTTTAAAGTGTAAGTTCCTATTCAATGAAGTTAAGCATTGATAAGTTTACTCAGTTCTTAAATGGATGACCCTTTAGAAAGCGAAGGAATTTTACGTAAAGTTTTGTATCGAGCTAAGTAAATTCTTTGAGATAATTAAAACACCTGTTCTGGCTAAGTTGCTGGGATTGATAAATTGATCAAGTTTAAATGATACAACGAAATTCGCAAATACAACAAATAATGAAATACAAAAATTAAACAAAAAATCCCATATTTTCACTTGTGCCGAGAGTTTTAAATTTCGACGCCAAAAAGAGGTAAAAGAAAAGGAAAAGAACAGCCTCTTCAGACCTTCCCAAACCACAGAATGGACTTAGGTTTTATAGCCTCCCGAAATAAATAACTCAACCCTCTATAAATTTTACAATCAAAATTTACGGGCTTAATAAAAAAAAGCACATAATTTAAGTAGCGCTGAAACTATGCAGCACTTATTGGAAGCAGAAGTGTGATTTCTGTGGCGTAGTGGCTAAAGTGCTGAACTGCAACATCGTGGTAAATGATTTCAAACCTCAGTCATGCTATTACGTTTACTTTCAGATTACCCTTGGGAAAGATAATCCCATCGGCTCACCACCCCACTGGTTTTCTGGGAAACAGTCGGCGTTTGCGTCTGAATTGTTTTATTATTAAGCTGATCGGCTTGTCTCCCTAGAAAATACCTGTTAAACAGAGCCGAGTTTATCACTTTGTACCTGAAGCAACTCAAAATTTGGAATACAGAGAGCAAACATTTTTGTGGCGGTCCTGCACAAATCTTGATTCATGCGTGCTCTCCCCACCACCACTTTAAAATGACTTCTTCTCAGATCTGACTTAATGAGAAGTGAGATTGATGTCCTATTCCCCCTTTGGAAATGTAGGAACCTCTTTACCCACTTCTATAGGTTCAAAAGTACAATTACTGTTCTTCAAATATGATTTAAATTACATACGAAGTTTGTTATGCCAATAAACAAACAAATCAAACCAATCTTAGAATCGGAAGGCACCATTAGTGATGGGATTAAAGTTAAGTGAATTTTAATTGACATTCAAAGCACAGGTTCTCGCTCGATCATTGAAGTTAAGCAACAAAGTGTTTGTTCAGTACTTAGAAGAGTGACCTTTGAATAGTAAAAGATACCATAAGTAATGAGAGTTTTTTTTTTGTCAGACTAACCAAGGCTTTGTAATTTCTTTAAATGCATTAAATGATACTGTGTTTATCGACCTGGGAGAAAGAGAACTTGAATTCAATAACCTGAAAATTAAACTTGATTTTCTGCTGCAGAATTAATTACACGGGGAAATGAACTGGGGAGAAGAGGTGATAAAACAATCCGGTGGGGATAAGAAAAGGATTGATGGTCGCTAGCTGTTGCCGATTTTATTATTATTTCTCCTAATTCATTGTTTTTCAAATGAAAAAAAGAAAAAAAAAAGTCCATTATTTTTTAAAGTTGATTTTCATTTCTTCTTTATTGTTACTTAAACGATAAAGGAAATTTATCAGTCGAAACATTAGCTTGTGCGGAGGAATTCTATTTCAGTTATTTACATTCATTTTCATTTAAATGTCCTTGTTTATGATGGAGGGATATTAAAAATTCATTGTGAATTTTACTTTGTTTTTTTAAAGGAGAAACAACTTGCACTCTCTAAAACATCTGCATATAAAGTGATATGAATATAAAACGCATTTGTTAAACATAGTTGGATGAAACTAAAAGATAATGTTAATGACTTTCAATTTATTGTAAGTTTTCAAAGAATACATTTAATTTCTATAAGAAGAAACTGTTGATGACAACCGTTTAAAGCAGGTGACAAAAGAATAAATGTGTTTGTAATTTTAGACAATATTAATGACAATCTATCCGTTGAAGGTGACAAATAAACAATACTTAAACTGTTTGTGAAAGAAGATGCTATATCATTATTTACTAAGATTTATTAGTATGGCATACAGACCTCAAGAATCTTACAGTAGCGACTAAGTTGTCATCTATCTAAGTAATAAGAAATTCTTTGTTGTTTAATTCTCGGGGTGGTGCATTAGGCAAAAAATATGGTTGGATTGCATTTTTGACCATTAAAAAACGTTGATGAATTTAAAAGAAAATATTGGAGTTTCACAATTACTAATCGACAATGCATTCTGTAAAGTTTGGTTTCTTTGTTTAATGGCATATCAAGTCTTTTAAGGTTATTTAATGCCAAAGCCATTTTCATAGAAGAACAGTACTGGTACTATTTAACCCAAAGCTGGGAAGATTAGGGGGCGGTTCATACCTTTCCCAAGGGTATTTGCCCGAAAGTGAACGTAATAGCGCGACTGGAGTACGAACTCGCTTACTACGATCCCGCAGTCCATCGCTTTAACCATTACACCACGAGGAGGACACCCCCGCATTCTGTAAAGTAATTTAAACTTTGTAACGAAAGAAATGTGGATTTTGTGCGACGAATGGACAATTACACAAGATGTTTATCATAGAATAATTCTATTTACTTATACTTCTAAAAAAATCTGTTTTTCAAATGTTTTACGCGGAAAAAGGGATTTTCTCGATAGGTATATCAAACGAGAGGCAGTTTCAGGTGGTATATGAAAATAGAGGTACTTTCGGTTGGTATATGAAACAATTGGCACTTTCAGTTGGCATATGAAACAAGAGGCACTTTTCGGGTGATATATGAAAGCACTTTCGGCTAGTATATTAAAGAAAATGCACTTTCGGGTGGGATATTAGATAAGAAGCACATTCGTGTGGTATATCGCAAAAGATCTAAAATCTTTGAATAATGTGAACTAAAGTTGTATCTTGCTTTCACTCATAAAGTATTTTTTGTTCTCCGCACCAAAAGCTTAATTTTAAGCTGGCAGGAACTTTTGCTTTCAATCTGACTTTACCGAATATCTAAAAAAACTAAACATAATTTAGACGTGGCACAAAGCCACCATGAACTTTAAATCGAATGTTCTATCCATGGCTTACTAGATTGGTTCAGTGAACGTTACACCAGACGAAGGGGCCGATAATTGGTTGCCATTTGGTTGCCAAAGAATAGATATCATTTTTCTAATAAGAGACAATGTTCATGAAAATTGGTCCGTAATAGTCGCAGTCATTTAATAAGTCTAGCTTCGTTTGGAACAAGGCCAGATATTTGTGTTTGTATCCATAGTATGAATTGAACTCATTAACATCGGTCGGTTTACCGAGCTCGTTAGATATTACACAACGCGAGATGTTGGAGGTCCTGTTTATCAGTTATCGTCGTTGGAAATCGACGATTCGACTTCCAATCCAAGACGAAGCTGTTTCTGCTTCACTTTATGTTGATGCCCTTAATAAATAAATAAATATATCTCTTTATCTTCAACATCTATGGGCAAATAGTAGAATAAAGTGGGTTCTTTAGACGGTAGGTTTTCTTTTGAAGAAAAGCACTAAACTTAAACCAGCATTACTCCTCTTAAGAATTGACCATGTGCGATATTTTGCCGGAAAGTACATACAAAACAAGGGGTGCCTTTAAAACTCTAGTAAAGCTTTGATTTGACTGAGGACTGCAAGTGAGGAACGAACAGCGATGATAGCAATGCTTCTATCTAGAAAAAAAAGAGAATTATTTTGATTAAAATTACTTTATTATAACCATTATCTCAATAATATGGAAGATTAAAAATTATATTCTGTGGAAACTCAGACCTCAAAATTTTCAATGGAACTGAATATCATTTTATTCTCTAAGTTAGATCATTTCAATTGTATTGTTGTCATAAAAATCTCGTTTCACGTGGGTTATGGTTACATTCATGTAGCTAAAAATAAGGAATGCTATATATATATATATATATATATATAGCATTATATATATATATATATATATATATATATATATATATATATATAGCATTATATATATTATATATATATCTTTAAGAAAAAACAACGAAACCAATCACAAAGGATTATAAATTTATTTCCATCCTGTTACGTATTTTTGAAATTTTCAAAAACACGAAAAAAAATTAACAGGACTTCATCAGATCAATTAGATAAAAAAACTAGAATAGACACATAAGGGTGGGAGGGGATAGAAGAGTGGGAGGGGATGAAGTCCTGTTAATTTTTTTTCGTGTTTTTGAAAATTTCAAAAATACGTAACAGGATGGAAATAAATTTATAATCCTTTGTGATTGGTTTCGTTGTTTTTTCTTAAAGAAATTATTGCTCTGTATAATTGGTACATTGAGCTCTTTACCAGGAAGATTTAAATATTCATTCACGAATAATTTCTTGTCCTGATGGAATTACTCCTAACTCCGGTTTAACTGGACTAAGTATTCTATTCTATATATATATATATATATATATATATATATATATATATATATATATATATATATATGAATTAGTTTTGTATAACCATAATGAGGGATGAACGACAACACTTCTTTATGAAAATATCTCTCTCTTTATTCTTCTAAGAGCAACAGATTTTGTGTGAGAGACTGACGGACGGAGGGGGACAACAAATTGCTATATTGACTTCTCTCCTTCTCTTGATCATAGCACACTGTGTTATCTTCAAGTCTCTATTTAATCAATTATTCTGCTTCTCAGCCAGGTTTGCTCAACAGGAAGCTGCTGAGAACCGCTGCCCTCAGCGGGACACTCTCACTGACTGCAAGCTGGCTCTCCCTCAGGACCTCACTGACACCAACTCACTCAACTGCTGCGGGCATCTGCTTATATTATTTCAAAACGCCCACAACTTCTGTGACTACTTCCGCAAATTTACACAGGTGCATCTCGGTTTGACGGCTCGGTCAAAGGTCAGTTTGCAACATTAACATATAGAACTATATACATTCCTTAGATATTTTTATTTGTATATATGTAAATATATGTATGTAACGTGTTACGAGGTCAGAGAATTCTTTAGGCATAGGGAAAAATAAACATCCTTTTGGGACTCCCATGCGAGAGCCTCTCAGGCGTCTAATATATTTCCCATAGATCCAGTCACAGATACATAAGGACAAAGAAAAAGAAATAAGGGAGGTAGATATCCTTTCGGCTAAGCTTTGGTCTTCGAGGAATAAAGAAGACGAACACGACCAAAATTTATAATAGGAACTTGAACATATATTACAAAATAAAACAATTATTGATCACAACATGAAAGGGGGAATTTCCTGTCGAATAGAAGATTTTTTCTATGAAATAGTGCATGCAACAATTTGTGCACGAGTGAATCAAACAATGGAATGGTCTTTGTAACCCATAAATCTGAATAGGAAGGTTCATGAGAGAAATACTCAAGATGCAGGACTTATCCTTTTCAAAGAGATAGTTTGCTTATGTTTACATGAGATGTCCTCCGGGGTGCTCATATTCATTGTTTTCCTTCCTCAATTTTTCAATGGGAACGCCTGAGGTTCATTCATTCTTCTGCATAAAGCCTTCTCCGGGACAGCTGGTTTAGTTCGCTGAGCCCAACCTAAAAATATCTGCCAACTTTGCTTGCACGTCTTCACATCACCGCAGTTAATCTGGACTCACTTTTCTTCCCTGTTTTCTGTTCCGCACCCACTTTAACGACCTCCCATTTGATATTGTTTCAGCCAAACACCACCTCTCAGGCTATATTACTGCTGATAAACTCTATTTCTAACTGGGGCGACGGCCTGCTGCTACTATTGTTTGGATTTCGACGTTAACTTCCGTTCCGTTCTCACTGGTTTTTCCCTCATTGTTCCTATAGCCTCTCTCTCTCTCTCTCTCTCTCTCTCTCTCTCTCTCTCTCTCTCTCTCTCTCTCTCTCTCTCGGTGTAATTATTATCATCATGTCTCTTTCTCGCTTTCTCTCCGTAACAAACAGTAACCAAGCTAAAACGTATATATATATATATATATATATATATATATATATATATATATATATCGCATCTTTTATATACGATCTAGCACTTCTTGTAAATACGAGGATCATTAAATAAGTTTCCAGACTTTTTTTCGTATGGGCACTTTTATTGATAGTTACATACTTGAAACTCTAGTCCCCTTCGACGTAATCTCCTCCGGCTGCAATGCACTTGTTGTACCGTTCCAAAAACTTCTGGAAGGCTCCATGGAAGTCCTCTTGTGTGAGCATGTCAATGACCTTCTTCACAGTCTCTTTCATCTCCTCAATTGTCTCATAACGACAGCCTCTGAAAACCAAAAGTCACCGAGAGCAAGATCAGGACTATAGGGAGGGTGGGGAAATGTCTTGAGGCCCATCTTGGTCAAATAGCCTGTGACAAGGATGGAGTTGTGGACTAGTGCATTGTCCTCGTGGAAATGCCACTGACCCGATTTAAAGAGTGCTGCTGGTCTCTTCCAACAGAAACTCTTCTTGAACTCCCTTAAAACCTCAACATATTAACTCTAACCCAACCCCTTTGGCCAATCAACTCTCATGCTCTTACTTTCTTACTCCTCCCACACCTCTCATCCTCCCGCACAGACTCCGTGCCTTTTTTGAATCTAATATGCCACTCAAAAACTGATACTCGGTTCATGCAAGATGACCCAAAAGCAGTCTGAAGCATTTTTTTCAAGTTTAAAACAGAATTTTATTTCATATCTTTCTTCTAAAGTGTCCTCATGTCCAGATCGCATTTTTGAAATTCACCAGCTGTGACAATCAGGCTTTAGTAGGATGTATTCAAATTCCTGCTGTAGGTGTTGATTTGAACATGAAATCATAAAAAATAGTCCGTCATCTCATAAGATGTATAGCAATAACATACTGGATTTCCAAGTGTCTACAACAATTTTAAATGCCTGTACAAATAAAAGGGTGTAAACCTATTGAATGCACCACATATACCGACTCAAGCGGAGTCTCTGCTGCATAACATGCCACAGGCAGCAAGAGACATTGGTCTCTACGTGATCTCAGATAAAACAAAGTACATGTGTTTTAAAGGTGTCAATTTCTAATTAGATGGCAGCCGTCTAAAATTAGTAAACCAGTATACAACTGTCTCTCCTCTACTGTAACCAACATTAACATAGAGAGTACATGGGGAATTCGATGCGTGTTTCTACCTCTATACAGATATCAAAATGCTCTACTTTATTTTTAAGTGTGCATAAAAAATTAGGAAAAAAAGGGGAAAGATTCATCATATAATTTTTATACACATTTTCTTTTCTTCTGCGATTTCATCAAACATGCCACGCTACTCTAATAACACTTTTCATTAATTTAAAGATTTAAAGTCCTGAATAAGCTTATTACAACCGAAACGTTCAACGAAGACTTTCATTAGAAATTCATCAAATTTTGGATTATCTTGTTTTTTCAACTTTTCTTAATACACACACACACACACACGCGCACGCACACACACGCATATATATATATATATATATATTTATATATATATATATATATATATATATATATATATATATATATATATTAGGTGTTGCATTAAACTATGGCTTCTAAAAGTTTAAAATAAACCATAGAAAAATAACGATAATACTTTATCTAATAAATGTAGAAAAGATAAGACAATCACAACGATAAGTAAAAAGATTATAAGATGAAAGAAATTCGAGTCAAAAGTAAATAACTGGCAATGCTTCATCTGAAAAATATGGACAACTTAAAACAGTAAAAGAAAGCGATTTTAAGATGAAGTTCATAATAACTGACAATGCTTCATCAAAGAAATACAGACAACTTATGATATGATAATGGGTTTGCCTCACCATTTTTTCACGTACCCACATCAAATGGCTCAAACTATCGCGTACCCTTGAAATGCAAACATCCTATCGTGTACTCACATGAAATGAACCAACCATTCACATACTCACTTGAAAAGCACTAACCTATCCCGTCCCACCATGAAATGCACCAACCTATCCCATACAAACATAAAATGCATCAACCTATCACATACCGGTGTAATCCTTGCTCATAAAACATGCAAATGTACAAGTGAAGGGCAACATTTTTATTACTCTATAACTTTTCTTAATTTAACATTTCGCTATTTATTATTGTGTTCCAGTTATTTACAAGGTTTATTGACCTGTATTCTTGCATAATATTCCCATATCACAAATGCGTGAAAATTAATACATTCGTTATTTTTAATACAGACGCATGTTCGGCGAATTTTTTAATCGGAAATCGATCTTTAAGATTTACTCATGCTCTAAGATCCAATGAATTAAGACAAAAATCAGAGGAAAGTTCAGAAACTTTAATTTTTACTTGGAAATTACTCAGGCAGTTTCCGTTCTTTTAAGCAAATTAAGCATTTTCAGATCATGATAGAATATTAACATTCAAAATTTACCACAACTGGCAGCACTATGTCAAGCATCGCTGAAGAATGAAAGATGTTATGATGAAGACCCATGACCAGGCTTATGTGCTAGGGGGAGGGGTAAAATTTAAATCAGCTATTGTAGATGAATATCTACACCATTTTAAGTGTGTTTTGGGTCATTTTCCCTGTTTTTGTTAATCATTTCTGTCATTTTCTGCTGGTTATTCAATATCTTTTAAAATAAATTTGATTCTTTTTGATCATATTTAAAAAAAAACAAAACTTCTAACTTCCAAATCCCATGGCTAACATCCTGTCTTTATGGGAAAGTTGCCGGGTGATAGTGGATAAAGTGATGGATAGGAAAGGGGGTTCAAACTCCACTCAAGCTATTACGTTTACTTTCGTACTAATACGCATAGTAAAAAAAAAAAAAAAAACGAAATCCCTTATCTCCACCCAACTATTGGTTAAATAGTATCATTGATATTCATCTACACGGATGGGTTAAATAGTATCAATACTTTTCATCCACAAAAAGTCGTAAAAAAAGAATCAAAACCAAACCAAATTTCTGTTTATATATATATATATATATATATATATATATATATATATATACATATATATATGGCTCTTTATCATCTGCCTAGACAACGTGCTTAGAACATCGATCGATAAAATCAGAGAAAACAGGTTCGAGCTGACAAAGAAAAGAAGCAGAAGGTACCCCGCAAAAATCATTGCCGATGCCGACTACGCCGATGACATAGCGATACTGGCAAATACGCCCAACCAAGTCGAAAAACTACTGCATAGTTTGGAACGAGCCGCTGCAGGCATTGGCCTCCATGTGCTCAAAACTGAATATATGTGCTTTAATCTAGCAGGCAACATTTCCACACAAGAGGGAACCTCTCTGAAACTGGTAGACAAATTCACCTACCTAGGAAGCAGTGTCTCATCAACCGAAAAAGACATCGACACACGGCTAACGAAAGCATGGACAG
>OY757944.1:24531313-24778813 GCA_963585895.1 Sepioteuthis lessoniana
TAGATTTAGTAAAAATGTTATTATCTTAATGCATATCCTTAGTTTAGTTATAGATTATGTGGAGTCACTTAAGATAGAAGCTGCGGCAAGGTTAGGGCTAGAAATGTGGTAAGCTTCAGCGTTTCAAAAATGTATCTTCTGTAATAAACTACGTGGTGAATTCAATAAGTTTCCAGACATTTTTTTGTACAGGCATTTGAAATTGTTGTAGACACTTGGAAATCCAGTATGTTATTGCTATACATCTCATGAGATAACGGACCAATTTTTATGATTTCAGGTTCAAATCAACACCTACAGCAGGAATTGGAATACACCCTACTAAAACCTGATTGTCACACCTGGTGAATTTCAAAAATGCAATCAGGACGTGAGGACACTTTAGAAGAACGATATGCAATACAATTCTGTTTAAACTTAGAAAAATGCCACAGAAACGTATGTAATGCTTCAGACTGCTTTTCGACCATCTTGTATGAATCAAGCATCAGTTTTTGAGTGGCATAAGAGATTCAAGGAAGGCAGGCAGTCTTAGAGGGAGGATGAGAGGTGTGGGAGGAGTATGGAAGTCAATACAACAGAATTGATTGGCCAAAGGGGTAGGGTTAGGGTTAGAGTTACTATGTTGAGGTTTTAAGGGAGTTCAGGAAGAGATTCCGTCGGAAGAGACCAGGACTCTTCAAATCGGCTCAGTAGCATTTCCACTAGGACAATGCACCAGTCCACAACTCCATCCTTGTCACTGACTATTTGACCAAGATGGGCATCAAGACAGTTTCTCACCCTCTCTATAGTCCAGACCTTGCTCCCTGTGACATTTGGTTATTCCCTAAGCTCAGAGGTTGTCGTTATGGGACAACTGAGAAGATGAAAGAGACTGTGACGAAGGTCATTGACACGCTCACACAAGAGGACTTCCATGGAGCCTTCCAGGATTGTTAGAACGGTACAACAAGTGCGTTGCAGTCGGAGGAGATTACTTCGAAGCTGACTAGTGTTTCATGTGTGTACTATCAATAAAAGTTCCCATACGAAAAAGGTCTGGAAACTTATTTAATGGACCTCGTACCTCTTGTTTTGAGGTAAAAATTTGTTCTTAAAAAGTCATTCATTTTACGGGTATATTCGATATATTCTCTTATTTGTCTCAACTATCCTAGGTTTAATAAATTCTTGTGGCTGATGGATTATGAAAAGAATAAAACCAAATAATTTGTGATTTGGCAAAATAAAAATAACGAAAATGAGGACATTAGTTCGAGTAAGCCATGAAATCCTGTTTCTGATTTTTTATCGCGTCCAATTTATGTTTTAGTGGTGTTTAATATTTTAAAATATTTTTGTCAGAGAATCTCAATTCTGATCAAGGACAACAACCTTCTCCTTAGTTTTTGTGTATTAGCTCCTAATTAAAATCAAAACATACTGTTCTGTTATCTCGATTCTTTTATCATCAGAACTAATAAGTTCCTCTTTTAAGCACAAATAATTTAATGACATCCTTCCGTATTTAACAAATTTCTTTGCTTTAGGATCAAAGTGTAAATATTGGGAGACAGACACAGAGATAGCGATAGGCATTGGAATGAAAGTAAAAGAGTTTTATCCAATATAAGAAAGAAATCTAAATATTTTGGAAAATAAAGTTCATTAAAAACCATTTGTTGTGATGTATATTAAACTTAACACAGTTTGGCACATGGTCGGAATTAAAAGCAACCCGTTAGCATTCTTCCCAGTAAGAAAAGATGTTAAATACAGTGAAAAAAAAAGTTGTTCATTTATGTATCGTTGCTTATAGATAAACTATCTAAATCTGTTTATGTCTATCTAAATGTATTTATATGTGTCTATATCCGGCCGTATAAACATACAATTGCTAATATATGTCTAGGTCTGTAGATATCTATCTATCATTCCATCTATCTCAGTCAGTATCTATCTATCTATCTATCTATCTATCTATCAAAAGATCACTATTTATGCATAAGTATATCCATATGTATGTATGTATGTATGTATGTATGTATGTAAGAGCAGCGGAAGCTTTTTCCTCAACGGCCATCAACCTGGTAGTGTTCGACCCTTATTCTTTATCAACTTATGCAACTAAGAGAGGAAAACTTTGATATATCCTCAGAGTTTGACGTGATTACTGGTTATCTTGCTTCAGCTTGTCACTAGATAATCATCATGAAGACTTAGAGAGTGGTATTCGTTTTGTACAAAGGTTGGCTACAATAATACCATGATTTACAAATTTTTCATCCACCAAACTTTATCTCGAAAAAATGCCAATGTAATGGAATTGTGGTAACGTATGCAGACTTGACCTAGTTGAAAGCATGCAGTTACATATCTACACATAGGCGGCAGGAGTCTTATCATAACATCAATGTCGTGGCCTCCCGTGATAGAGACTGACCCCGGTGGAGACTCTTGTGTCAGAGCAGCACTATTTAGGAGAGCACTGCTCACCTAGACGGAGGTATGCTGATAATGGGGGTGGGAGAATTTGAAGGACAGCAATGATCTGTAAGATTTTGCCGTTGTCATATATGTACTTGTATATAAGGATTTATGTATGTTTATGGGCTTGCGAGTGCGTTCAGTCACATATGTGTGCGTGCTTGGGATTTAGAGAGCATGATTGATCTCATGCATATGCATGTATTTTTAAGCACGTTTATATATATATATATATATATATATATATATATATATATATGGTGGGAGGTAATAGATGAAGTAGCGTATTCTTAAGGGCATCCAATACTACAGTATTTCGGCATCTATTCACCGAACTAGGCTAACAGACCTGTGATAGTGAGTCCGATTTTTACTGGATTTACAAACACATTTAATTCTTTAGTTTCACATATTTCAACCAACCACACATTTGACTTTCATAACTATACCATAAATACTTTTATTCACGATAGAGATAATCGTTAAATAATCAAAGCCTGTTCTGTATTTCATTTAAAAAGGATTTTATAAAATATCACTTTCTTTGTCAAAAATGATGCTAAAAGATTTCAACATCCTTTTATAACACTAGCCTTTTTTCAAGACATTTAAAATTGTAAACAGTTAAAAATTTGTTTTCAGATCGTAGAACGATGCGGTCCCTTTTCGAAAATGTTTCCATCTCATGACTAATCAATGTTGAATATATTTTTCCTGTGTTACTCATTTTCGTAAAACCAAAACATTCAGCCCTGATGATGACCTTAGGGTTGCATGAAAACATTTACTATCAATATCAGTTTATTTTATTTTCATACTTAAAATAATATTTAATGAAATGTTTTTGTATGCCTGCAAATTTTAAGAAAAAACACCTGTTGGCAAAAATAAATAAATAAATAAATAAACATATAAAAGTCATCAATCACACCAAATATATATCTTTCGTCCGTTTATATATATATATATATATATATATATATATATATATATATATATATATATATATATATATCAAGTTGGCTGACCATAGTAGAGGAGGACCTGAAGGTTCCCTTTTCAAAAGCTATTCCTCAACTCCTTTCCCTAAATTAGTCCACTTACCCTTGATCCATATCTTATAATGATGAGCATTATAGCAAAAGATTATGCAATGAGGCATCATTACCATATTTTGAGTCTTTGTTATGATTCGACGTGGGATTGAACCCCGGCCTCCCGAGCTATTTGTGAACACACTAACCACTATGCCAATGGGCCGATCAATATATATATATATATTCAGAGAGAGAGAGAGACAGAGAGACAGAGAAAGAGAGAGACAGAGAAAGACAATAATTGATAGATTGGTTGATTGATATGAACCGACTGATAGGTATAAACAGGCTGAGATAGATAAATAGACATTGATGTTCTTTTATTCTAAGCTCTGATAACTTTCTTGTTCTAAAGGATATATTTTTTCTATACAATGTTTCTTTCCACTTGAACACCGACCATTATTACAAGAAAAATGTAAATAGTAATTCACGGCTGTTTGTCAACTTTAACTTTGCTACAGTACAAAATGGATGATAAGAGGGTTGCATTTTGGTCAACTTACGAGTAACGATGCTGTAGGTGACTGAAAAACCAATGTTCGAAACCAAGACTTTTGTCTAAGCCCGAGCAGCAATCTCAACAAATGACGATAAGATAGACATGCATCTTCCATACAAAACATAATAGTTGACTGAGTCTATTCATTTGGAATCCATCGAGCCAATTATTTCGCAGCAGCAGAATTGTCATCTAGCTTTTGGGTAACGATCCGATATTCTAAACCTGTGCCCTCTCTTACATTGATTTGATCTTCTGGGAGAAAGTTTCCTTAACGTTCCAAAACCATCTCACTATTCATTTCTTCCAGTGTGAATAATACAATTTTCCAATATCGCACCGGTCCCAGGTGCCGTGTGGTTTCGTAGCCATTAAGGATTTTGTTGTTAAAATTCAGTCGAGAGGAAAATGGTTATGTTAACTGGGAGAACTGGGAATCGATCTGGGAAATGCAGGTGAAAATTTTATTGATTCTGGGCTCTAAGCTCTCAGATTCGTAAAATCCTACTTATGTCATCATTCTTTACGAAAAAATTGCGTTGGGTCAATAACAATAATAGTTTTTAAGAGTGTATCAAAAATATTTTAGCTATTCAATGGATAATGAGCGAATGTTGAAGTAAAGATCTCATGATTAAGAATCTACGGTACACCTCCATAATAAATAATAATAATAATAATAATAATAATAATAATAATTAATTGCCCAGTCGGCTGGGGCTGTAGAATACACCGACTGCTTCTCTGCAGAGGGGGAAGACCCCCCCCAACGAGTGTCCTGGATATGACACTAAACAATCTGATGGTGAGGTTCCAGCAGTGCTGGAGCTTTGGGGAATGTGGAGTACCCCTTCATTGCCATCGCTCCCACGTCCACTCTGGCCCGGAGTGGTAGCACCTGATAGGGCCCTATCTATGGGTTAAATAGAACTAACAGCATACTTATGCTAAACTGAATTGTTTGAGTAAACTGAATAGCTTGAAATAGAAATGATTTTGACAATTAAACTGTACTTACATTTAAACTGCGTGCTTATTCTTAACTGAATTATTTGAAATGGAACTGTTTTTGACATTAAAACTGTATTTACCCTTAACTGAATTGTTACATATAACTGCTTGAATAGTTTGAAATGGAAATGTTTTTGACAATTAAACTGTGTACTTATGCCAAACTGAATTGTTTTAAATAGAACAGATTATTTACATAAAAAGGGATTTGGCATTAAATAACCTACAATGGTTGATATGCCATAAAACCCAACCCTACAACTACAATAATAATTAATCATTATTTTTATCATTATTTCATTGAGTGTATTTTACACCGGCGATAGGTAATGATCTTTCACGGGAATCTGAATGAAATGTCTCCTCTGGACTCCAGGACTCTTCTCAGTATTCTGGTAAACCTCAAAAAATGCTATAGTTCTGATGGTCTCGGCTCCTACTCCAATTTTTAACTCCTCCAGTCTCCTTATCAAGCCTTTGAGGACTGTTTCAAGTCCACTACTTACAATTGGTATCACCGACACATTCATGTTCCATAGCTTTTTAAGTTCTTGGCCAAATGAGTAGAATGTTCGCCAATGGTCTGGGAGACCGGGGTCCAATCCCAGGCCGAGTCATACCAAAGACTCAAAAAATAGTACTTGATGCTGCCTTGCTTAACACCCAGTATTATAAGGTAAAGATCAAGGGTAAAGTGGAACAATCAAGGGAATGGAGTAGCGCCCTCCCCAACACCTCGGTATTGTAGCTATTGAAAAGGGAGCTGTCGGGTCACCCTCGACTAAGGTCGCCAACTTTACTTTATTATTATGATAATTATCATCATTCCTCGCGAATTTTTCTGCCAGTGTTTACTGGTGGTTTTTCACAGGATTCTGAGTGGCAGCGATTCTTCTTAGTTGTCCAGGACTCTTCTAAATATTCTTGTCAATCTTTTCAATACTGCAGTCTGGATGGTCACTATTCATATGAGTTCCAATTTCTTAAGTCTCCTTCCCGAGATATGATTCCAAGTGCACCTATTACTACTGGAATCCCCGTTACCTTCATGGCTCACAGTTATTTCAGCACACTGGCATCGTCCAAGAATGTTTATATCTTTTCGTTTTCATTTATTTTCACACTATGGCCCACCGGAACTGTAAAATACATTGGATCACAAGTCCTTTTTTTTTCTTGCAAATAAATACTATTTCTGGTTTTCTGGCGAGGATAAGGTGACCTGTTTTTATCTAAAAATTCCAGAGAATTTTCTGCGTATCATTCTCCAAGAGGAATACTGGCTTATGCATATATCATATGGAGGTATAGTCAAATTTTCATCTCTGATACAATTCCCAGTGAATCACTTAAAGCAGTGATGATTAGTCTTGTACTCCTTTCGAGGTAGTTTGCTTCATTCGCTTATTGTGTGATTAACCTTTGTGTTAGAAATTTTTGATTGAATATAATTGGCCCTAACGCGAAGTTTGTGCTGCTATTAAAGGTTTCCATTTATATCTTCAGGTTTCCCTTTCTTCGCCATATCTAGGATTTTGTAATGTAATCTCGCCAGTTTGTCGTTTGAAATAATCGTATAGTTGTTTTTCTTCCATTTCTGTTTTCTGGTTCTTTTCCTTTTTCTGGTCTTATGTTACTATTGCAGTTAATGGCTGCTGTAAGTCTGATTTTGTAGTTTTTAATGAACTCCTCGTGACTTTGGGGTGATGCATTTATGCGATCTTCAATGCAAGTAAGCCCTCTCCCTTCTTTTTCTTCTATTTTTTTAAAGAATGGTCCAGCATTTCGAAGAGTTTTTTGATTCTTCTAACACACTCGTTTTTTTCATTTCTTCTTTCATTCCTATTATTATTATTATTATTATTATTATTATCATTATTGTATAACTCCTTGCGAGCTTTTTTCACGCCAGAGTAAGCTGATGGTTTTTCATTGGAGTGTAAGGGACAGCAAGTATCCGCTGTTCTACAGGAGTATTCTCCATATTCTAGCCGACCTCAACCACGCTGGTTTAGATGGTCTCCGCTCGCCCTTCGATTTCCAACTCCTCCAACTCTCTTACTAAGCTTTTGGAGATCATTCCAAGTGCACCAATTACAACTGGTATCACCGTCACAGTAATATTCCAGAGTTATTTTAGTTCTCTGGCAAGATCTAAGTATTTGTCTCTTTTTTCTTTTTCTTTGAATTTCAGTGTGGTCGGCCAGAATGGCAAAGTCCATTATTTGACAAGTTTTTAATTGTTTTGTTAACGATTACTATGTCCGGTCTTCTAGCCGAGATTAGGAGATCTGTTTGCTTTTCAAAATACCAAATAGTTTTGTACGTCTCATTCTCCAGAATAGATTCGGGTTTGAGCATATACTATCAGGTAGCTTGGTCAAATTTCAATTTCTTGCACAATTCCCAGTGGATCACCTTTCCCACCCAGTCGTTTGTAGTCTTGTACTCTTTTTTGCTAATTCGTTGTATTTGCTTACTACGTGATAAATCCTTTCAGCTCTATCCTAAAATAGCCAACATTTACGATTCTGTTGCGTCTTCTCTATTTTCGTTTTAATATTATTGGTTCGTATGGCTTTGTTTTGTGTTGCCCTAATGGCAATGGGATTAGTTTCTCTCTAAAATTTTCCCTTCAGGAGCCATAACCAAGTCTTCTCATGTAATATTTTGTCCTTTTGTCGCTTGAAATATACATACATCGTTTTTCTTCCTATTTTCTTTCTAATTGTCATTCTGTTGGTAATTATGTTATCTCTGCTGTTTCTGGTCACTATTATTAATCTTTCTTTGTTCTTTTTTATAAAGACTTTGATTCCTAGTATTGATGCATTATTTTACTCTTTTGAGGATTTTTCACACCAGCGATAGCTGATGGTTTCCCACTGGAGTTCAAGTGACAACAAATTACTCCATGTTTCCGGGATCTTTCTCAGTATTCCGGTCAATCTTAATAATACTGTTGTCTGGATGGTCTCCACTTGTCTTTCAGTCCCTCGTACAATCCTTTCGCGTTTATTCCAAGTACGTCAATCACAATTGGTATCGTTATCACCTTCATGTTTCATATTTTATTTTATAGCCGACCTCAACAGTGCTGTAGTTCGGATGGTTTTCGTTCGTCCTTCGATTTGCAACTCTTCCAGCCTTCTTACCAAGCCCCAGTGGATTGTTCCAAGTGCACTAATTACAATTGATATCATCATTACGGTCATATTTCATAGCTTTTTGTAGAATTCAGGTAAGATCTGTTTTTTTTTCTCTTTTATTTTTTTATATTTTTATTTTATTTCTGTGATCGGCCGGGGCGGCCAAGTCCATTATAAGACAAGTTCATATTTTTAGTTAACTATCTCAAGCTCAGGTCTTCTCGTCGGGATTAGGTGATTTGATAATATCTAAAAATCCCAGTATATTTTGTACGTCTCATTCTTCAGACTCAAAAATTGTTATCACTGTTACTTTCATGTTCCGTAAGCTATACAACTCTCTGGCTTGATCTAATTATTTCTGTATCTTTCCATTTTTTTTTTTTTTCATTTTCACTCTGAGATCCGCTGGAACAGAAAAATCCACGATTATACCAGTTCTCATTTTCTTGTAAATAATGACTTTTCACATCTCAAAGTCCTAGAGATTTTTATGCGTATTATTTTCTGGGAGAGATTTTGGTTTCTGTAATAACTTTTCTGAACATGATCCAATTTTAATCAAATTTTTTAGCAAATCACCTTTCCTACCCTGTCAAATCCCTTCTTGTATTTTTGAATTCTTCGGTTTGGTTTGATTTTATGGAAGATCATAATGAAAGATTTATGGAAAGTTATTATTGCCAAATCAATTTTATACATATAAACTTCTATTTTAAACTATTCAGTTTAGTATAAGCATGTTTTTGTTTACACAGGCTTGAATGTCAAAACAGTTCTATTTCAAACAGTTTAGTTGGGCATAAGTACAGAGTATCAAAGTCAAAAAACAGATCTGTTTCAAACAATTCAGTTTAGCATAAGTATATAATTTCAATGTCAAAAATAGTTCTTTTTTAAACAATTCAGTTTAGCATAAGTACACTGTTTCAATGTCAAAAACAGTTCTATTTCAAACAATTATTTTAGCATAACTACGCAGTTTAAATGTCAGAACAGTCACACCTCAAACAAATCAGTTGGGTATAAGTACACATTTTAGTTCCATTTCACGCATAGACAGTAACCTATCAGATGCTACCTCTCCGGACCAGAGTAGACATGGGAATGAGGACAATGAAGGGATACTCCGCATTCCCCAAAGCTGCGCCATAATTAGAACCTCACTGTCATAACGAGGACACTCGCTGTGAGGGCCTTACCCCTCTACAGAGAGGCAGTCGGTATATTCTATAGCCGCACCCAACTGGGCAACGCATTTTTGAGTCAATTCGCTACTTTCACTTTTCATGTGATTAATTGTTTCATCTTTGTCCCCACATTCCCATGTCCTTTGGGACCGTTCCAAAATGTTCACCAACCATTATTCTGTCACCTTTATATTTATAATTTCTCCGACTTTCTGAAAAAATAATGCGGCAAGAGAACGTTTTATAGTAGATAAAAACATTCATTGTTTTTCTTTCTTTCTTTCTTTCTTTCTTTCTTTCTTTGACAAATTATTCCCTTTCCTGTCATTCATATAACCCATCAATTCTATTACCGATTCTCCCCTTATTAGCTGGACACGGTTCAAAGACTAGGCCGATGGCTTGTCCCACGTAAAATACTGAAGTATATACATACATATAGTAAAGTTAGCGACCGTGGTCGAGGGTGACCCGAAGGCTCCCTTTTCGATAGCTATTACTGCAATGTGTAGGAGAGGGTGCTAATACTTTCCCAGGATTGCCCCACTTTACCCTTGATCCTTACCTTATAATGCTGAGTGTTAAGCAAGCTAGTATCAAGTACCATATTTTAGTCTTTAGTATGTATACATTCACACACACACACACACATACATACATACATACATACATATATATATATATATATATATATATATTGGGGGGATTATTTCCTAATCTGCGAAGCATATCTTTTAAGACAAAACCGGGAATAATATCAAGCCTAATAGATTATATATATATATATATATATATATATATATATATTGTACGCGTCTCTGGGAACATTGAAGCAATTATTTAATTTGAAGGAAGTCATGCGAAATATCTATAATGTACAGTAACTTCTTGAAATTATATAATAAACTTTCATTACAGACATGATTCTATTTTAAAACAATCTATTTTGATGGGTTTATGTAATTACCAAGCCATTGGCCAAATGAGTAGTGTGTTCGCCAATGGTCCGGGAAACCGGTGTTCAATCTCAGGCCGAGTCGTACCAAAGACTCAAAAAATGGGACTTGATGCCGCCTTGCTTAGCACTCAGCACTATAAAGTATGGATCAAGGGTAGAGTGAAGCAATCCGCCGAATGGAATAGTGCCCTCCACTACACCTCGGTGTATTGAAAAGGGAGCCTTCGCGTCACCCTCGACTAAGGTCACCAACTTTACTTTTATGTGAGGTGACCAGAAATATTTGCACAGAAATTCTTGGGAATAGACTTGCATCTTCCCCTATCATTCAAAACCCCTACATGAAAACACTTTAACATATAGAGATTAGGCATAGAAATAAATCCAACGAAGCCAATCTTTCAACTGTAAAAACGAAATATGAAATAACAGCTTATAAGTTAGCAATTAGTAGAAATTTACAATATTTTAAAGTGTGTGGAGATTTTTGCACAGTAGTATATATATATATATATACAAAGAAATAAATGAATAAAGAAACACATTCATACACATATAATAATGATAATTCTAAACTTTCTCGGGAAAACCATGAAAACCTGCAGGGGGAAAGTTTAGCTGAAATAAAGATCCAAAGAGGAATATTCCAAGGAGATAAATTATCACTATTATTATTTATAATTTTGATGTGACCTCTTAACGACATATTCAGAAAATACACAGCCGGATACAAACTGACTAAATCGCAGGAAAAATAAATCACCTAATGTCCATGAACGACATCAAATTGTAAGCCAAAAATGAAAAAGAATTGGAAAATTTAATTCCCGCAATGAGAATATACAGTCAGAATATTGGAATGGAAATTAGCATAATAGTAATGAGAATTGGTAAACAACACGTTAGGAACGGAATGGAACTACCAAATCAAAACAAGATTAGAACGCTCGAAGAAAAGGACAAGTACAAATTCTTGGGTATCTTGGAAGCTGACACCATTTAACAAGAGGAGATGAAAAAAATTGGGAAAAAATATTGCTGGAGAACCATAAAGCAAACCGAGACAAAACAATATAGCAGAAATCTTATCAAAGGAATAAACACATAGGCTGTAAGATATTCGGAACCATTCTTGAAGTGGACAAGAGAACAAGAAAACTAATGATCATGCAGAAGGCATTACATCCCTGAAGTGTCGTTGACAGATTATATGTGTTCAGAATAGAAGGAGGAAGAGGACTTACTAGCTTTGAAGTCAGTGTGGACGCTTTATTACAACAACTTGAAGACTTCATGCAAAAGCGTGGAGGAAAACTGATTACAGCTACCAGATACAATTCTGACAACACGAAGACCAAATGAACGACATTACCCTGAAAACAAAAATAGGAAGAAAAAACTCAATGGACGTTTTAAGTAACAACTCACATGAGAAAACATGGACATGGCTAAGAAAGGGAAAGCTTTAGAGATAAACTGAATTTCTCCCGATAGCAACACAAAGAACCAATCATTTCAAAGCAAGAATCGATATGACGTAACAAAACAGCAGATGTAGGTTATGTAGTGATAGAGACGAAATGATCAATAACATAATAAGTGAGTACAGCAAATTAACCCAGAAAGAGTATAAGAATAAGGAATATGGTAAATATACTGTAAAAACTAATAAATCAATCAAGCAGTACATAGGTGCAACGGAGGAAACCCTCCACAAACTTTCCTGCTCCAATAGAAGTTACTCAACTAATACTTCTTTATCCAAGCATACCTTGCATCTAAAACACATGAAAGTCTCACCCACCATTGCCTGGTAAATAATAAAACTGGCATCCGCCTACAGCAAGGCATAGAAAAATGCCTTCTTTGTCTTCAAGAGAAACTCGTAATTATCACTCACCTATCAAAAAACAGCCAACTAAATAAAAAATCCAAAATATTATCGAAATGCGGACATGTGAATAAATATCTACTTTCGCATTTCGACCCATACACATGCTCTATCTTCACTACTTCCATTTGCCATACCAATACCACTTCCACCACTAAAAACCTCCACACTCTTTCAGGAAAAAGTCCACAACATATCTGCCGCACCGTAAGTACCATTTCCCTACATTAACCAACTCATCCATCTCCAAACACCCTACCTACCTGTTGACATAATGTTATCCATTATTTCATGATTGCTTAAAACAGTATATTTTTTCATATTCATTACGTACATACATTCATAGAGTACAATAACGTATCATTAACACGACATAGGCAGCTAATACTAATTATTATAACGTACCTATTGCAATTTAACACGGAACATATTCCAACTTATGAAAACTAGCATTGCATAATACACCATCGTATATAACAATATGCCGTGTCTCTTAACACCATGGTATTCCCACCCCACCTATTATTCTCAAGTTTTGAATCCAGCATCAATTTCGTCACTATACTTACATGTCAAATCAAAAATTCATTTTCTTCATAATGCGTTATATATATATATATATATATATATATATATATATATATATATACTCTTTGTGTGTTAGAAGAAGGTTCATACAGGTAAAATAAAATGACTATAATAGGCATTTGAAAAAGTCCTGAGGATACCGCGTCCGAAATGTTGTATCTACTACAATCAAGATAATTACACCAGTACGAAGAAGTTAGTGTGTAATAAAGATTATTTCTCATTTCAGATTTTCAGACACAAAATTTAGACAAAACATCTATATTTTAATTTGCAGATTCGTGTACATGGCCATAAATTTCAATGAAAATGAATTGTAATTATATTTATTATTAAAATGTCTAGAACAATCATATTCATCTGGATTGTCATAGTGACAACTTCGGGCCTCTCGTTTATTTTCATTTATCTATTCATTGTTTTTTTTTTATTTGGTTGTTTTTTTTTTTCAAAAAATAAAAAAAAAACACTTTTTAGTTTTTTACTGAAATCTGAAAAGTTACTGACAACGCGAGAATGCAGCATTGAAATAGTTAAATAAATAATATAGGGGAAGGGCTGTCGTAAAGTAAAAGAAACGTTGGCGACCTTAGTCGAGGGCGACCAGAAGGCTCCCTTTTCAATAGCTACTACACCGTGGAGTAAGGGAGGACGCTAATCCTTTCCCTGGATTGCTCCACTTTACCCTTGATACATACCGTATATTGCTGACTGTTAAGCAAGGAGGTATCAAGTACCATTTTTAAAGTCTTAGGTATGACGCGACCTGGGATTGAACCGAGTTCTCCTGAACCATTGGCGAACACTCGACCGTCTAGACCAATGAGCCGGTACAAGAATTCATTTCATCAAAATGATCTCATGAGATACAGGAGTAAAGGTTCAACTGCGTTACTGAATCCTTGAAGTTGGTGAGTTCGAACTCCAGTTGTGCGATTACATGCAATTTTGGGTTAATGCCCTTGGGAAAGGTATAGACATTCTTCCCCATCCATGTATGGGTTGCCGTTTTCCTACAAGGATTGATCTGGCATTAAATAACCCAAGAAGGTTGATATGCCATTAAAAACAAATAAACCAAAACTTCAAGGTGTGATAAAAAATACCTCCCACATTTTAAACAGTCAGTTGTGTGATGCAAATGAAGTTAGGCAAATGGCAATGGTAGCTATATGTGCCTCATGTATTATCATTATTTGTTTAATCAGATAATCCCAAAGCAGACGTGTGTTAACGGTCAGAATGTTTGACCGTTAACCCACGGTCTCACAATCTGTACATTTTCTCGCGTTCGAACGCTTCGAAGTGAGTCGAGTGACTTTCTTTTATTCAATGAACTTGTAATTCTGAAATTTTCAACCCATAGCAGTGTCGATTTTTGATCCTGGACAGCACCATTTTGATGTAACATGAAACGACAACGAAAAGCTCTCTCGGTAGCAATTACAGATTAACCAGTTTTAAGAAAAGTTTCAACAGCAAATGCATTTTGTGCACAGGTCCCAACCATCTTATCGTATCTGAAAAGTGAATAGATTGATAAATGATAATCCTTTTTCCAGAATATCACTTGTCTAAGTTCGCTTGCACTTAACTGATACAAAATGAGATAGTTTAAAAATGGGAGATATGTCTGTCGCAAACTGTGTAAAAGATAAATTAGAAATGATGGGGCGAATTATAATATTACACAATAAAAGATAATCTTTATACAAAACTTGAATGGATTTTTTTCAAAATTGAAAAAAGCTTTGGTGAAGTTAAATAGATATTAAGAATACTGGAGTGCATCATTCTACATTTGGAGTGTGTTTCTTTCTTTATTTATTTTCTTTTTTGTTTTTTGGCTTTTTTATTGTGTAAATATTTTATGAAAGAGAAAAATAAAAGTGGATGATAGAATCGTTTTAAATGGAACCCTTCATGTTGTCAATAAACCAAAATAGGTAAACTGATGTTGTCAGCCGTTAAGTGCATTCGAGCAAATGGTCAACATTTTGATACGCTATTGTAATTGAAGTGGGTTTTTCTGTTAAATTTTAAAAATATCTTTTTATTATTTCCAAGTATAGTTTGAAGATAATATATCAAGGATAGAAAAATATGATTTTGTTAAATTTGACAATTTACTATTATTTTTTTAAATATGATTTATGTCTACTTCTGCTATTGTTTTCCGCTTCGCTATAAGATCTACCATACCCTATACAAAATTTAATCATTTTAAAAAGCAAAAAATGAAAATTTAAAAAATATATATTTTTTTATATAAAAAGCTCTTAGAACGTATAAATAGCTTTGGTATGGCTAAAGGCCAACCATGAGAACTATTGCTAAACCCGTAAATTTCAAGTACAGCCAGATGTTTTCTTTATCATATCTCAGACATACTTTCAACGGCTTTCAAACAGCGTAATTGTCGTTTCGTTGTATTGCTACGGTTTCCTTTCATCTCAACCTATCAAGACAATTTTTGAAGTACAGGTTTTTGCAAACCACAATTAACACTATCTTCACTTGCACAGTTGCAAAGAAGATCCAATACGATTTGCATCTGCCCAATCTGTAACATTTGTGACTCCAGATATTCATCCATGATTGCATTTGTGTACATGCACAATGGATTGGTTTGGAAATTGTCTCGCTAACTTTTTTTGGCTTTTGTTAACAATGTTTTTACTACCAAGGAATATAAAAAGATTTACACAATTCTGTGGTCATCCATTTAAAGAGATGATGGTACTATCTTGATCAAAACGCGTGAACGTACGAAGAGACTAATTTTTCTTGCTTCTTGCTGCTGGCTACATAGCACAAATTAATTTGAACAGGCTTTTTTGCAAAAAGAACGGGATTATATATTTATATATATATATATGTATATATAGGTTCGAGTCATAATTAATTTCAGTATGAGGGGAAAATAATTCAAATCAATAGTATAATCGCCATTATTTTGAATCATCTCTTTTCATTTATAACATATCCTGTTGATTCCACTCAAATAAAATTCGCGTTCAAGAGCTTTTCTACAAACATTTTCACAAGAAAATGTTTTGTCAATCAGAGCACTTTGCAGGGATTGATCTGGTGTATAAAATGGATTTGGGTGAATATTCCATTCAAAATTCAATATTTCCTTTGCGCAATTCTTGCTGAATGTGGCCTAAAATTATTCAGGAAATTTATAACATTTTTCCTTTGGAAAAATGCAGGTCATTTTCTAAGAGTTTATTCCACACACTGTAGCTGTTGAGTTTGTAAGTCTGCATAGATTGTCTGATCGGGACTTAAAAACTCAAAATGAACAATATAGCGGTGATCCCACCAAACACATTGCATCACATTTTTTCTACGAAGTTTCGCCTTGGTGGTCAGCTGCGGTGAAACATCTTTGTCATTCCATTGCATTTTGCGTTGGACATTGTCATAAAAAGGCAATTTTTCGTCACAAAAAGGATATTCTAGAAAAAGGGGCTGTTTCTCAGACTTTTCGCTATGGTTATGCGATCTTTCTGGTTTGTCTTACTAAAAGTATGCAGAACCCAAACGGCCAACTTGTTCACTTTTCCCATCTTTTTCGAGGGGCGACTGATTGTGGATTGAAATGTGTCCTGGTCTGAGTTTATCGCCCAATGACATTGTTAGAACGAAACTTTGGAAACTAGTTTTGGAAATTGGCGGTTTGTAAAGACACCTTGGCCAAAAAGACATCAAATTAGTAGCTGTTACTGAAGCTTTTTTGTTATTCTTAACCTTTCATAATATGACATGTCAAATATGCACTTTCAGTTCCTTCATTTAAGAAGCGAGACATCATTAATTAGTTTATAATACGGACTTTTTCATAAGTGAAATAAGAATGACCGATGAAGATGATCAGATAATTTCTACTTGCGTTTAAAACGTTGAAAGTTTGAAATGCGAAGTTATAATGACTTTTAAAAATCAGAAATTATCTATGATTCAACCCAACACACACACACACACACACACACACACACACACACACATATATATATATATATATATATATATATATGTATATATATATATATATCATAAAAGATATTTCTACTATCACTTTTGGTCATCATTATATATATATATATATATGTATATAAGACTCAATAAATGGTACTTGATGCTTCGCATCAAGAGTAAATGGAACAATTCAGGGAAAGGAGTTGCACTCTCCCCTACACCTTAGTGTAGTAGCTCCTGAAAAGAGAGCTTTCGGGTGGCCATCGATTACCGTCGGCTAACTTACAATGTATACATATAATGAACCCGTATTTTCAGTGAAGAAATTGGAAAATCTGTAAGATAGAAGATATTGGAGTTTGAAACGAACAGCTGCTGTTCACATTGCGGCATCTTGCCAGACTCCAATTACTAGTTGGAGGCTGTTTTTAATTGAATATATCCCATTTTATCATTGTCTCTGGTAAACTTTCAGATTTAGCGAATAACGTACAAAGCAGTAAGAATGAAGTTAATCGATAATGTTGCTCTGCAGTTTTATTCTGAAGTCACCTGACTTCCAGTTCTGAGAGAATGCCCCAAGGAGGCAGACCGAGAGTTTTAGAGAGGTTGTGTTCTTGCAGATGAAGTTTTATTCACTCGGCTTCACTTTTTATCCACTAAAGTACGGCTAGGTAGAAATGATAACTGAAACCGACAGTTTGATAGACAGCATGCAACTTATTTCTAAAACAATCAGACAGTACATATCAGATAACTCTACGGTATATACTTTAGCCTCTAGGGGTTAGTATTTAGTTTAGAATAAAATTACCATGAATTGTGGCTTGCAAGTATTTTGGTCGATTCAAATAATTTAAGTTCAGAATTAAGACTGAGAAAAATACCTGACGCAGAGGTAAACAAGAAAGAAAAACCTAGGCCCCAGGGGTAGATTCTTTCATTCTGTTTTCATGGATTTCTGGTATCAGGTAACCCTTTCTTGTTAATTCCTTTAGCTGTACGAAATACATTGAACAGTTGAAGAAATTTTGAGAGCATAACATACGGAATGTGATTATGTTATATTTAAGACCAGGTGTCCGGTTGTCTTTCGATCACTGAAGTTAGGTCAAGATCAGCTTCTTCAGTGATCAGATGTGTGACCACATAATAAAAGCCAGTACTGCGGAGAGTCTGATACTGTGCCAGACAACGTAAAACTTAGTAAATAACAAGACAATGACTCTAGTCCTAGTAGATTAATATATAATAAGGATAATTCATCATCTTAGAAATTCCGACGGAAATCATCATCTTAATTTTTCTAAAAACATAAGTTTAATGTTCTGGAATATATATTCTGCCTTCTTGTAATTGCCGTAATTCTGCGATGAATTAAAAAAAAAAACATCCAATTCATTTATTCTTTTTATCGTTGTCTTCATGTTTGTTGATTTTAACCCAATATATTGGTTGATACATCCTTCAAACGCCCTGTATTGAAGATTTGCGACAAAGTATTTTTATTATTCTACACATTTTTCTGACTAATGTTTTTATCTTTGTTTCATTAACACAAAAATTTCGGCCGATACATTATTTAGCCTTCTTTCTCTGCTCCATTTACCTAATTTTGTCTGACTAATGCTACTGATATAGGGTTTGTTGTACAAGAATAGACTGACGGAGCCCACCCCTCACCAGGTCGACCATTTATTTGAATTCACAGTTTTCATTCTTCAAGACCAGTTGCCATGCCATAGTGAAAGCATCTTGGCTATTCTACTATTTATTCATAGTTAGTAAAAGAATAATTGGAATCATATATTTCTTATTGTGAAATACAAAAAGCCTCGTTCAGGATTTAATAGAAGGTAACCGAATCCACTTCCTACGACGATAACTGTATCTCCACCAGCGCCTCTTTACTAAATTCAAACGAATACATGAAAAATTAAGTTTTGATTATTCCATATACATTATTCTGGTCATTGCCTCAATTCTGTGGCTGGTTGTTAAACAAAACATTGGACCTTATATTCTTCGTCTTTGCGATATTATTTTCTCAAAAAGGAAAGCCCCAGGGTCAACAGCAAATGATTTCGATTTTCACCAACTGTTCAGAGTTTATGACCATTGGTAAAACAAAAGTAAATACCTACATCCATTAGCCTACTTAATTAGTGGATATCTTTTGCAAGAAAGTGTTCGATCTTGGCTACATCCCAACTAAAATCTTCATCTGTATACAATGCATATGTCCATAGATATCGGAAAATACATTTACATTTTTACGAACACATATCGTATATCCCGCTATTTACTGTTTCCAAGAAATTTACTTCAAAATCAACAGAGAGATTTTATCAGGAGAGCAGTAGTTAGTTGTAGGTCAACAGAGTGTGAAGTATACACATTCCCGTTTGATAAATCCAGAATCAAGACATTTTCTGCCCATCGCTGTTGGGATGCAGTATACTGAATGCATATACATAAGCATTTCTGTACACAATACATTAACTGAATATACACACACGCACACACACACACACACACCCGTATATATATATGTATGTGTGTATATATACGTATATATATATATATATATGTATATATATGTTTTCATGTATATACATGTAACATGTTTGTGAAAATGGGTAGATATTTATATGTATTTACCAAACCCTTCCGCCATGAGTAGGATGTGACTAAAGCTCACATCTTAAGTGGAGTACAGCTGGTTTTAATTCAGAATTATATTTGTCTGACACTAATTTCCCTACTACGCTTAAAGGGTCATTTTCAACAATTTAATTCTGTCACTTTTTAATATTCAGATGATCGAAGCAAATGAACATATGTAGGTGTGAAATCTGCTGAGTATTGAAGATGTGGAAGAAGCTTCCATTAAAAGATTTTACCTTTTCTAGAGTTTGCTCTATATGATTCAAGGAACAATTCCAAGAGGTAAGAATATCCAGTTTGAGTGCTCAATGCCAGCGGCAATCAGCTGTATAATTAATTTGGCATTAGAAATATACTAAAAATCACATGCAGGGCAAAAATATTATGTATAAAATTAAAAAAAATAAAATTCAATTCTTTAGTATCATTATAAATTTATTTCAGGTCTATGATGTCCCTCTTCAGATGGCGAAAGAAAAATTCTGTTTTGTATTTGAATGATATTCACATACAAAATAGTATTTTTCTTTGGCCATCTGAAGAGAGTCAATATAGACCTTAAATCCCAACAACAGGTAAGACTTACAATGAACACTTACTATGTCTTAACACTTGTACACGGTTATGGTCAACAGAATTGGAACAATCTACCCTTTTGGTTAAAATAAAGATTCTGTGTGAACCCACAAATTCGACACGAAACACTCGAAGAAGGGAGGAGGATATATCGGTCGAAACGTTGTGATTATAACAAAAATAATGAGGTCAGTTGTCCGAATATTCTAAGTAATAATAATTATCAAGCTTCATCTCAAAAATTTAGAAAAATAGAATCATTCTCGATACGATTCACTTGTATAAAAACAAATAATTAAAATCAAATTTTAATATCAAATAGAATTATTAGCGTTAGATAAGAATACTTGAAATTATTTATTTGGGCGCAAATAAACGATTGGAAACAACACATTTAAAAAAGAAATTTCGTTCGAAATATTCGTTTACGAATCCCACTCAAACACGGAAACACACACATACATATGTATATATAGATAGGACCTGGTTTTAAATATCCCACAAGGTTTGATATACCACAAAAACAAACCAAATATATATATATATATATATATATATTCTGAAGAAAGCCTGAACTTTGGAAGTAATTGTTTACGAGACTAGATAATCAAGACAAAGAGCAAGGAATCAAAACTTTTCTATGATTAGCTTAATCAGGTAAAAGGGTGGATAAAATTAATTAGGAGATTAGTTATATAAATTTAGCTCTACGAAATGATTGACTGATTGATTCATTTGAACGATAAACCAATACATCTAGAGTCATTTAGTGTCAAGAGGTTAGGGAATCACATTCACATTGGTGTGATTGGAAATTTACTAAGCTTTATTGCTTAGATGTGGCACAGGGCCATATGAAATGGGCACCCAATGAGACTCGAACTCACTCGTGTAGGTTTGCTAGTCGAGCTTGGTAACCATTACACCACCAGAGGCGCCTCTCACATTGGTGTGATTGCTTCTTTAGATTTTTTGAATTATCCATGGTCCAATCGAATATGAATAATCTTCTACAAATCTGTCTGATTCATAGATGAGATGCTTATAGTTACTATCTCTATGGATCGGGACCTGGCAGTAAAAACAATAAAGTGTTAATCCACATTCTCCAGATATCCTGAACTGGAGCCTCATCATCAGATGCTGTTTAGTGTCATACTCTGTACATCATTTTATAGAGGAGATCTTTCCCCCTCCGCTGGAGATACATTCGACGTATTCCAAGGACCGATAAGAAGGTTTAGCACAACGAGATATATAAAAAGTATTATATATCATAAATAAATTTCCGTGTAATTATGATAAGAAATAGCTTAATATCTTTCTTTTGGTTATTGTAAAAAAACACCATGGAATTTCTCTGTGTCATGCAAATTTACCAAACACTATTTATTTTATCTTTCACAATCCAAGTGCTAAGTAAGCCGTACCTAATTAGCTTCGATCCACATTCTTCTCCCAAGTGAAACGGATTCTGAGTTCGCTTGGATGAGGGCAGCAAGCCAACAACTGGACCCTCACGATCATACATGTGCCAAAAGATTGCACTTTCTTGTTAGGAAGGGTCGCCCAGTTGGATCAATTGTCTCTCTTTTAGAAGACACAATCTAAGCAACAGTTTCTGTACAAACGGATGGTGGCTGCAAGCGAATACGATGACCAAAAAAGATGAAGTACGTACATGCATCCAATCATCAGAGTATGAAATAGAATATGTAAGCCGAGTTCAAATCTTAGACGAGGCTGTATACATTTCTCTTTCCCCTGATACTATTAGAAAAGGCATGAATCCATCTCAACCATGATGTAGCTATAGTAGACTGGGTTCTTCATCCTTGGTAGGCAACCAGTCTAGAAGAAGTAAAACTCCTAATTCAAACCAGCTGGGCTCGTCTTAAAAATTGACCTCGTGTCACATCTCAATAGTAAACACATATATTCGCCTTCTCTCTGCTGCCTGTCTGTCTGTCTGTCTGTCTGTTTCACACACACAAGTACGCATGTATATTTGTATAATTTTTACTTGAAATACACATGCTCATACATGCATAAACACGTACATATACATACATACATACATACATACATACATATATATATATATATATATATATATATATATATATATTTATATATTGAATAGTTTACCTAACTATGTCTTTTTATCAGTGCTCACACATTCACGCACAAACACACACATGCACACGCGCATACACACACTCAAATATATATATATATATATATATATTAAACAGAGAAATAAATTAGGATTCAGTTGTGTATATGAAATCATAGATACGTTATTATAGAAGGAAATGAAAACAAATCATATCAAAACATAAAAATTCGTTGTTAATCAGTTTTCCATAATAGAGATTAAACTAACCGAATGTAGATTCGAGATTTTCGTAAGGATTCATTTCAGGATATTTATATTCTATTCTTCATATTTTTAGTTTATTTTGTAAAATCTTATATTTTATAATAATTTTTTGTATTTTCCATTAAATTCTATTACTCACCAAAAGTTTTTTTTTTCGGAGTTATAATACGTCAGTTGATTGAGAAAGAAGATCTACAAGAAGATAAAACAACTTTTAGACCAGATAGAATCGTGAAAATGTCATCGAATAACAAGGTTTGATTGATAAATAAGGTCTCCAATTCTATAAAACCAAATTTTAACCGAGATAGTATAATGATTGATTGACTGATTGAATATAAAATTATGTCAAACAGTCTAGGTATTTTTATGCTAAAAGGTTATGGAATCTCGTTTATTGTACGTACTTATCTATATCTTTTTGTTGTAATTTCTTCAAAGTATTTTTTCTGCCCACGGTCTAATCGAATACGAATAATTTTCAAAGAAATCAATTTGATCCATTGATGAGATCATAATAGGTCCAACTACCTTGGTTCAGATTGGATCTGGGAGTAATGACAATGAAGCAATGGCACATTCCCAATAACTTCAGCGATGGCACCTCACCATCAGATGCATTTTAGGACACTCCTTTGGTGGGGCATGATCTTACCTCTTTTGCTTGATACAATCAGCGTATTCTTACCCAGCCGGCTTGGCTGTTAAGATCAAAATGTGATAAGTGAATTTATCTCAAAACACTTGATTGATTGGTTGATTTTAACGGCATGTCAACCCATCTAGGATTATCTTATGCCTGTAAGTTTGAGAATTGCGTACATGGTACGTTTATATTTACATTATGGTATACTTTCTAAGGAGATTTTTTCTAACTTTTGTATCGTAAATACAGATAATTTGCAAACAGATCTATTTAAGCCATAGATGAGATCCAAAAAGGAACTACCATTCCGAGACAGAGTGGGCACGATAGTAATGGTAATGAAGGGGTACACTCACTATATCAACAGAACTGTATTCATTTTAGTGTTATATCTAGGACACCCCTTTAGGGTGGATCTTACCTCTCTATATGGGATACATAAATGAATTCTATGTCCAGTCAACGGAACCAAATCACTTGGGTTGATTGTTGAAAATAAATTCCTACAGTCTTATAAAATGTTTAGACAAAACAGAATAAGAAAACTAATATAAAAATTAATTATATTTATTTCTACATTTATTTATAAATTAACATTTTGATATAGTTATCAGTGGAAATCAGCCTTTTCATAGATGAACACCGTATTTTTCGATTGTTTTAAAATGTAGACATGCACTTTTCTCAAAAAAAAAAAAAAGAAAAAAAAGAAAATAGCTAACGAAAGCAATGTCGAATTTAGTATTTCATCCAAATTTTCAGGTGAAGTAATAGACTCATGATTTTTGCAAGGGGATTGGTTCGAAGTGAGTGCAAATGAAAAGGAATATTTTCATCTCTTAAAGAACTGGACAATAATCCGTATCATCAGCGTATTCTTGTAGTTTCTCCCATTTCTATCGTCACTTTCATGGAAGGTGTTCAAAGTAACTGATTGCCCTACTATTGCCACATCTTGGGTTTCAAGTCAAAACACCGTTTATCAGTTTCTCCCAAGAAACAACTCAAGTATGGGACAAAATATCCAGTGATTTTTTTCTTTAACAGTAGATAAACTTAACCTCTCGAAGTCCAAGATCAATAAGTATTTCATTGATGACTGGATATCTGAAATAGACAGTGTCCCTCAATCATTCATATCACCATCTTCACTCATCCTTCTTTCTAATCAGTTTTCCACTTCATTTGCCCCAATTGATTACCATATAATCGTAACTCTTTGTTGAGTAGTTGCTTTTTCCAGGTCATTATATATATATATATATATATATATATATATATATATATATATATATATGTGTGTGTGTGTGTGTGTGTGTGTTTGTATTTAGTGTATCAGTTCCAATGCCCACTAGGAGAATGCTTCACCAATAAAGCAAGTACCTAAATAAACCTGACAACAACGACTATATTGAGACGTTTAACACTTGCCCTGTCCGCCACTAGCTCCATCTATCAACACCCTGAAACACATTCGTGCCTCTTCTCAAAATACAGTAAAATTCTAACTGAAAACATCTCCATATTAAACAAAGAAAAAAACTAATAAAAATTCCTAATTCTTGAAGCGACCTATAAAACTATTAACAGACCTTCCCTAAAGAAGCAGCCGCATTCAAAAATGCCATTAACACTTTTTGCACCCATTCTTCCTCTTACCTCGAGCAGGGACATTTTCTTCCGTAACTTCCCCTCCCATTTCTTATTACTCCACCTCTTTTATGCTAATGCATAGGACTCGTTATTACGCTAGTCATTTTACGGTTCATTACCCTGAAGATTACTTCAGCCGAGGTCAAATGTACTTGGAAATAATATAACTGATTTTTAATTGATTCCATCAGATTTGAAAAGATTCACACAAAGACTTGAGGGGATTACCAATAAAATAGGTAGAAAGGTCGTGTAAATCTTTTTAATCCTACACATTCAAATGAAAAATCACAGCATATACACGAGGATCATTAAATAAGTTTCCATACTTTTTTCGTGTGGGCACTTTTTATTGAGAGAACACACATGAAACTCTAGTCCCCTTCGAAGTAATCTCCTCCAGCTTCAATGCACTTGTTGTACCGTTCCAACAACTTCTGGAAGGCCTCATGGAAGTCCTCTTGTGTGAGCGTGTCAATGACCTTCGTCACAACCTCTTTCATCTCCTCAATTGTCTCATAATGTCATCCTCTGAGCTTAGGGAATAAGCAAAAGTCACAGGAAGCAAGGTCTGGACTATAGGGAAGCTGAGGAACTGTCTTCATGCTCATCTTGGTCAAATAGTCTGTGACAAGTATGGAGTTGTGGACTGGTGCATTGTCCTGGTGGAAATGCCACTGACCCGATTTGAAGAGTTCTGACCTCTTCCCTAGGAATCTCTTCCTGAACTCCCTTAAAACCTCAACATAGTAACCCTAACCCTAACCCTTAGTCCAATCAACTCTGGTGTTGTGACTTCCCACACCTCTCATCATCCCCCACGGACTCTCTGCCTTCCTTGAATCTCTTATGCCGCTCAAGAACTGATGCTCGATTCATGCAAGATGCTCCAAAAGTAGTCTTAAGCATTCTATACGTTTCCATACGGCATTTTTTCCAAGTTTAAAACAAAACATTAACTGATTAATGCTTTCTAAATATTTCTGAAAATTTTAAATATTTAAGTAAATTAAATGTTTGTTTTTGTTTTAATATATCTATTACTGCATCTTAACGTGAGATTATTAATTAAAGTTTAAATCTAATTAAAAATATCTGTAATTTAAGCCTAAATGTAAATTTAAAAAAATATTGATTTTTAAAAAATTTTTTAAAAATAAATTTACTACATTGCTAACCGAAATTTAAATTTATAACGGAAGTGGGCTTAATGAAGAGGTAACTCTTCACCCCTCTTCTATCCCCTCCCACTCCTATGTGTCTATTCTAGTTTTTTTATCATAAGATCTGAAGAAGTCCTGTTAATTTTTTTTTCGCGTTTTTGGAAATTTCAAAAATGCGTAACAGGATGAAAATAAATTTATAATCCTTTGTGATTGGTTTCGTTGTTTTTTCTTAAAGAAATTATTGCTCTGTATTATTGGTACATTGAGCTCTTTACCAGGAAAATTTAGATATTCATTCATGAATAATTTCTTGTCCTGATGGAATTACTCCCAATTCCGGTTTATCTGGACTAAGAATACTATATATATATATATATATATATATATATATATATATATATATATAGATATATAGATATATATAGCTTTGTGAGTTTTTACAGAAACTTAAACTGGCGATTTCTATCTGAAATTTAAGTAACTGTAAATCTTCATAGGTCACTAGGAATCATTAACATTTCTGTTTAATTTTAACACATCTGGATGACTTTTATTCCTCCTTTGGTCTCCACTTCTTGTAGTCTCTTTTTAAAGCCATTATCAACATATCAACATCACCTTCATATTCCACAGATTTTTTAGTTTTTTTCAAAGGACCATGGATTTTCCAATTTTTTCAATTTCTTCTATTTTCACTACGTAGCGTGGAGAAAATACAAAATCAAGTAGATGACAAATTTATTTTTTCTTGTTAATTAAAACTAGATCTGATCTTCTGGCCTAGATTGGATCGTTATTGTTACATGCAACTACAGGTAAAATCATCAGATTTGGAAATCAGATTGGAAATAAGATGTTGTAATTTTTCATGCGCGCTCTATTCCCCAATTAGTATATATATATATATATATATATATATATATATATATATATATATATATATGTATAAACCTATTCTAACTTTGGACCGGCAGTGAAGAAGGAAGGCAGTGAGATATACTGAACCTGAAGGGATAGGTGTTAGTGGTTTGTTATAAATGTAAATGAAAATGTTGCATTTTATTTAAATATTTAAGTTGTAAGGAAATTAGAACATGTAGATTAACTAATAAATCGTTTAATGATATTAAATTAAATCTGTTTATAACAGACACCGAGCACTTTTCATATACTGTTAGCAATAAACCATCGTCGTTTTCAAGTTGTAGCATTGTATTACAGTAAAACTTAAAAGTGCTCGATTCCCGGTCGGTAGAGAGAATTCTTTTTTACCAATTGATGAAGAAAATCACTTAATATAATATCGCACTTCAGCATTTTAGCCACTATGCTACCGATATCCTTCCGTATTAATAAATAAAACCACAAATATTTATTTCACAATTATAAAATGCGAAAATTAGTTAATCAATCATTTTCAACGAAAATCACTTTCCAGCTTGTGAGATGAAAAAAATGAAATCAGTTATTTTATTCATGAATTTAAACTATTAGTCAAGATCAAATTCTGTACGAGAAAGTTTGTGTTTCACTCTTCATTAATGCCTTTAGGAAAGGCATCTATTCATACATTTTCCCGCCTTCTATATATGAAAAACTATTTTTTTTAACCTTGGTATGGTAACCGATTTTAGGAGAAAAGGAAATTCGGAGTTGTTCAGAGATATGTCGGCACGTTATTAAACCGTTCTTCTTCTATTATCAGTTCAGGTAAAAAGTGTTTCTGAGTCTGCACAAACCTTCACTTCTATCAACAAATCATCTACATATATAATCCAAGTTTTCTCATCTATGATTGAACTGTAGGGTACTCATTCGTCATGTCTGACAAATATGTACATGTGCAGGTTTAATATTGACAATGTAAATAAATACAACTTTTCAATATAAGTCCCCTCGGTGTAATGGCGAAATGGTTGGACTGCGATCGCGAATAAAAAGCAATTTGGAACTCCTTTTGCGCTATTACATAAACTTACAAAATAAAATCCTTGAGAAATTTACTTATCCCCTCGGCTGTGGCTTAAATAATACTACGACTGTACTCCTACAAAGACGGCTTTGGCATTAAATTACTCAGCCAGTTTGATATACCCTTAACCAAAGAAATCAAATCAAAGCCTGAGTTACAAATTCAATTTAAAATTCATTTACGAATTTTAAATCCAATAACGATCACGTTTTTGATCAGGGTTTTCTCTCTCTCTCACTCTCTGATGCACACGCTCACACACTCCACACACACAGACACACATATATACATATATCGAAAACTTTATCAAAATATCGGCATAACCTTCATATTCTACAGATTCTTCAGTTATCTGTGAAGGTCGATGTATTTTCAAAGTTTTTCGCTTTCTTCTTATTTCACCCCGTAGTCTGGAGGAACGACAAAATCCAGTTGATGACAAATATCTTTTTGCTTCTTAATTAAAATGATATCTGGTCTTCTGGCCTGGAATGTATCATTATTCTTTTTCTTATTGAATTTAAACGCTAACTATAAAAACTACTTGATGTTACATGGGACTACTGCTTCAATCATCAGAGTGAATTGGTAATGAGATGTCATCATCTAAATAATTATGGTATATATATATATATATATATATATATAGTTAGTAAGTTGGCCGACCATTGGCGTGGGCAACCTGAAGGTTCCCTTTTTAATAGCTGCTACTCCGAAGAGTTGGGGAGTGTGCTACACCTTTCCATGAATTGTTCCACTTAACCTTTATCCGCACCTTATAATTCTGAGTTTTAAGCAAGACGGAATCAAGTACCATTTTTTGTCTTTGGTATGACTCGATCTTGGATTAGCAAACACTCCAACCATTCTAAAAATGAGTATTTTTTTCTTAATCCCACAAAAAATTGCATGAAAGTGGTCGTAATGGGGTGACTGAACCTTGTTTATTCAAAATTTTGTCTTGCTCTAGCGGCAATGTTGAGGACTTTATTTTGAGTTTTTGAAGTACATTTTTAAAGACTTGTCTCACTCCAACATATATATATATATATATATATGTGTGTGTGTGTGTGTGTGTGTTTGTGTGTGTGTGTGTGTGTGTGTGTGTGTGTGTGTGTGTGTGTGTGGAATGGGATCCGATGGTATGGGGAAAGGAAAAGAGTAATGAAAATTAATTTGCCATGTTTCCCGAAAATCCCTTACTCCAATTTTTAAAACAATAAAAAAACTATGTTAATGGCAAAATGGTATTCACTTGACTCATGGGGACGATTCGACACAAGTTTAAATTTTGGGAATCTTCTTACTTGCACGCAGGCACGGTTATGTGCTGCATTAAAAATTGCTTGTCTCCGGCAGGATTTTGTCATCCTTGGTAGGGGGTAGCTGTTAATAAATCTGACTCTAACCCTTTTCGATGAGAGGCATGTTCTATCTTCAGGTACAACCCTTTGAAGCTTAGCTCTTCAATGTAAGGCTTGGCTGGAAGCGAATTTCGCTGCCTCAAACTCTTAGAGCGAAATGTATCGAGTTAATTTTCCGTATTGTCTCCTTTTGCGTATATATATATATATATATATATATATATATATATATATATATATATATATATATATATTAGAATGACTACGAAGTATTATCTAGGTGGAGGGAATGATATCTTATATACTAGTATCGCAAGAAATGTATTCAGCTATAATTTCCTTTCAAATCTATTTTTTATCGCGTCTATTTTTATTTCAACTCGGATACATATCGAAAAGAAATTCTAGTTGCTAAATGAACAAAATGCCGTCAAGAAATATAAATACTTTAAGCAAAAAATGAAGAGTTATCTTATCAGAAAATTTCTTTATAAAACGTCCCATTTTCCCAATAATCCTATAACAAACAGCCTCAGAGATTTGATATGCTAGATAGAGAGATAGAGAGAAATGATTATTTGATTGATTGCTTGAATGCTTAATAGTCTAGGGTTATTTTATGCTAAGAGATTAGGGAATCACGTTCGTTCTACAATTGTATCTAAATTTTAGTATAGATACTCCTTAAGATTTTACTTTCGTACAGTTATGTGATATCAAGTATTCCTATCTAATACAACTAATTTGCACACAGTTGTTTGACTTCAAGTAATTAATAATTCTAATCCTTAGGAAATGTTTGTAACTTCAATTTACCATCATTAAACATAACTAACTGTTATATTTTATCAAATACCAATAATCTGTAAACTTTTCCATTTGACCCTTACATGGAACATTACCAGGCACTACCCTCGGCATCAGTGGACCTGGGAGTAATGGCAATGAGAGGCTTCTCCACACTTCCCAGATCTTTAGAACAGAAGCGTTTCCATCAGATGCCGTTTAGTGCTATATCCAGCACCCCCACCTTTTTTTTCAGAGAAGTCTTATATATCTGGATCGGATACAGTCTGCTTATCCTAGGCCTCACCGACAGGACTACAAACAATATATATATATATATATACGTTGATATCAACATTTTAGTTTGATTTATACAAATAAATATGGGGAAAATAGCATCATTTAGCCTTTCATTCTTATTATATAGATGATAATATAATATAATATAGAAGAAAATATAATATTTTACTTCTTAAGATATAATAAATACATCTAAATTAATGAACAAGCTGTAAATCTTAAGAAAGTAAAATAATTTCATTGAAATTCCGTATATTTTTCAGCAGATAAATAAATAGAATGTTTTTCTCCTGTCTATTCGTTCTTTGTAAAAATGTTGATTACACTATTTGAATCTTTTGAACTGAATTGAATCGAACCCATGGCGGCAATTGAAAACCCCAATTTTCAAGTCGTTCTTCCTGACAACTAGTGTCCACCTTGTACTAAACAAAATTCAGATATTTCAACAAAGGCACCATTCCAAATTTCTGATAGTTGATACCAGTTTTTACCAGAACAGATTCACATCATTTGAATTCCTTAATTTCCCGTTGTCCAAGAACAGTAGCGGATTTCCTGAAGATTGCATGGCTGATTAGAATTTCGGGGAAGGCACCCATAGTTTTATTTTCACAGAACACTGTTCAACAGGTTTGACTGACTGTCTCTCGGGAATATTTCCGCATCTCGTTGATTACTTGCGTTTATAGAATTCGATCAGATTTGGGATCTTGTTTTATATGCGCCGACATGTTTGCAGACGATTCAGATTGCGAAGAGTTATAGTCAGAAAATTGCAGATTTTACCCCGCTTAACAAAATTCTGTTTCATACCACTTCAGTTTTTCGAAAGTAACTTACATTAGTGATTTGTGACAAATGATCTGGCGTAAATTCCAGAAGCAATATATCATTTATAATATCATACATCTGTGCATGTTACTAAAATAAAAATAAAAACAAAAGAAAACGAACAAATTTTTCTAGAGTAAGATACCATGAAATTTGCCCGGAGATGAAAGTGAAATTAATTTCGCTACAATTTGACTGCTGCAAATTGATACATGAGTAAATTTGTGTATTCCACCTTGGAAATCTATCAGATATTACTCTTACCACTATAATTTATTTCATTGTCTTTCACTTTATTAAAATCAAATCAAGACCAAAATAAGTAAGTATCACGTTAATATTGCATTAGTAAGTAAAGTAAGTTTGGCGACCATTGTCGAGGGCGACAAGAAGGCTCCCTTTTCAATAGTTACTATATTGAGGTGTAGGGGAGGGCGCTAATGCTTTCCCTGAATTGCTCCACTTTACCCTTGATACGTACCTTATATTGCTGAGTGTTAAGCAAGGAGGTATCAAGTACCATTTTTAAAGTCTTTGGTATGACGCGACCTAGGATTGAACCCAGGTTTCTCAGGCCATAGGCAAATACTCAACCCTTTAGGCCAACAAGTGTTCGCCAATAGCCAGGGAAACCTGAGTTCAATCCCAAGTCGAGTCATACCAAAGACTGAAATAGTACTTGATTCTACCTTGCTTAACATTCAGCATTATAAGATAATGATCAAGGGTAAAGTAGAGCAATCCAGGGAAAAGAGTAGAACCCTTCCCTACACCTTAGTGTAGTAGCTATGAAAAGGGAGCCTTCAGGTCACCCTCGACTACGGTCGCCAACTTTACTTTTTGCATTAGTAAAAGAATGAAAAATCAGGCAAAAGAGAAAAGAAATAATTAAATAAAATTTTCTTATTTTTGTTAATTATTAATTTAAGAAAAAAGAAAAAAAGACAATTTTTCCGATTCTAATTTTTCATATCTTATTTTATTTTTATTTTTATTTTTTTATTTTTTTGCAAAAAAATTGATGAAACATTTAAAATTTGTTTTTTGAAAACTACCAGGGATTGTTTAAATTTTATCTTCTTAACATTTGTATGATTATTTCTTCTTGAAGAATTTTTAAATATTTCTAAGCAAAAGTAAAACAATTAGATAAATTAACTAATCGACCAATTCATTTGAAATTTATATCGAATATATTTCTTACTCTACTATTATATGTGATTCCCTACCCCAAGGCATGGCTTGGTTATCTTTCAAGTTAAACTGAATTTTTTCGTACAAATTCCCTGAGGAATTGTTTTCTTCCCAGCTATGTGTAGATAGTAGGGTATATAGGGTTCTTTAGTCTTGGTTAGATTACCAATCATGCAGAGGAAAAAGTGCTTTAATTCACTAATAAAATGACCTTTGTGTCATATCATACCCGTGAAGAAAAGGTTGGGTAAATATATATTATCAATTCTTTTAGAAAATATTTTTAAGCATTACCAGACTCCAGAAAGTCCTTCATCTGCGTCTTCCTATCTTGTTCATCATCTGTGGTGGCTTATATGGAAGATCCTATAGATATGATAGAGTGCTTGGGTGCATAACTTCACATAATTTTCTATTAAGCAGTCCTTTAAAGATATTTTTTTTAAAATCGTAAAACCTTCCTCTAAAATGACGTTCCGTTTAAAAACTGAATCCACATTTTCTTTTATTTTTACAGATATGTCAATCTTAATGTAAATAGGAAAGTTTTTTTTCATTTTATTTGGAGACTCAGAATGTATTGATACATAAATGAATGTTCTTTCTTTGCTTTTCGCCATTTCGATTAACGAAATGACTCATAAGAATGCTCTGTACCAAAGTAACTGCTATTGGAAAATATTGTAGTCTGTAATATTATTGGAAATTATTGTAATTTTGTCAAGGCCGCGATTCTGACGAAATTGTGTGGGATTAGATATTATTAATTTTCCCAATCATGAATATTTGTCGGAAAGCCTGGTGTGATCTTAAAATAAGACAGGTCAGAGCAAACATTTTTGAAGTTGTTTCTGACGAATATGACAGCCGAATATATTTTGGTTTTGTAAACAGTATCTTTGACTGAAATGGTAAAAAAATCAAAACACAACCAAATGGACTATGACTCCGACTTTAAAAAAAAGAAAAAAGAATTTTATTGGCGTTTGAAAGGTTCGTTACTTGGGCGGAGAATTATGCATAAATTCATCTCTATTGGGAGAGACGGCATTTAGATAGCAGACGGGTCTGGTGACAGACATCAAACGTGAAACCAAGAAGGAAGAAGGCAGGCTAGCACACACGCAAAAGGCGCTCACACGCAAAAGACCCTACCCTGTGCTGATGGTCTGACTGAATTTCGCCGAAACATTAGATCAGATTCCTGATCGCTGTCTTCTATTCTTTCGTGTAATAGATTGCCAAAATATATTCGAGTGTAGATTCTATTTATCTATTTTTATCAAATCGTCTATATATAAGCAATACTGGCATTTTTATTTCATCGGCTAAGCTCAACTTATCCTATTCAGAGAAATCGTCACAAGAAAATAAATGACAACTTGCTAACTTAAGAAGAAGGGCAACTTTCTTCGTCAGTAAGAATCACAATATTTGAAAAGCCAGACTGGACGATCAAAGACTAAAAATTGGACCAAACCCTGACAGTTTCCAATTGTAACTTATTCCAGAAGCTGTTCGGAGATCAAAATATTGGATCCCTAAGGTTCCGAACTGAATCCTTCATGTCGGCATGAACGGAGACAAGACCACAGGAGCGTAGACGATGTGTGCAAAGTGGAGGGTAGTTTTTATACTCTCAGCATTTCGAGAGCGAGCTTTAAGAAACGTGAAGTCACGATTTTTTACCAGACATTCTTAGTAAATGTATGTATTCATGGTTCTCTTCGCTTTATCTTCTTATCAGATCCGTAGGAAAACAATCTCTGCACTTGTATGCTTCGTTGATTGACAATGTGAGAACTTGAATGAGAACCTGGAATAATCACAGCAAAAACAATGAAGACCTGGTATATTTTTTTTTTGCTATCATACGTAATATTAACTCATAAGTTATTTTAGGACGAGAATAAGCTTCTTTTTTTTTTTTGTTATTCTAGATAATAGCATCATTCTCGTTCAAAATAACAGGACTGCAAATAATTGTTAGTTCTGGCAAGGATTAGAGTGTAGTATTTGTATGTTCTGCCGAGGAATGTATGAACATTTTCGATACATTTTATGGAATTTTATTTGGTGAGTGGTGAAAGTTATCTTTTTCACGATCAGTGATAAAAGGGCAGGGTTGTGAATAAGGATTTTAAAAGCAGACTGATTGATAATATTTCCTGCTGAGTTAATTGTAGGATTGGTAGGGCAACCAGTCTAGAAGACGTAAATTCTGGTTCCAAAATGAGGGAGCGGGGCCTGTTTAAGTTGACTTGATGCCAACTTTGTCTTCCTTCTACTAGTTCCTGCAATTAATTTTCTGTCAAATGTATCGATCCATTTTTCCTTGGAATATACCGAGGCTGAGATGGAAATTCTATCCACTTGGCATCTACTGATCTCTATACTCTTCATTCAAGCTTATGCCCAGCAAAGGTGACTTCAGTTTTGTACTTTTGTTTACTAAGAAAAAAGAAGATAATAGAAAAGGACATCTTCAGCCAATATATATTTTCCCTTGTGTCAGACTAATGTAAAAAAAAAATCATCTTTATAAAGTGAATTGTTCAAATTCGTTTAGACGTTTTTAATCCGTTTCACATGTCATCCTAGATAATCCTGGTCATCGTCAATTTAAATTAATGGCTTACATGTTTTGAATTCTGAAATCTCCCGCCTAATCTCGTCGTGAAATCGTTTTAACGTGATGATAGTGTGTGTTTTTTGTTGTTCTAATTCCAATGTGTAAATTAAGAATGATTGAATTAAGAAAATTCGCAGTATTCTGTTTGTCAGAATTCAGACAACTCTAAGCCGTAAAAAGAAAGATATTCTCGACGCATCGTTTGACTTGATGATTAACAGAAGAAAAGTAAATAAATTCGAGGTAATTGGCTCGCTATATAACAACTATAATACATGGAGATACTCTTCTCCTTTCTAGACCTTATATTATACCGAATGTGGCTCACAACACACCTAAAAATGCTTACAATACACTGAATGTGGCTTACAGCACTCCAAATACACTAAATTATTCCATGCATCAAAAAAGGATGTACTGGATAAGATACAAAACAATATCAGATAGTGAGGCTCCTGTTCCGGAGATCTGGGATGTGTAGAGTACCCTCTCATTACCTGGTCCACTTTGACTTGGAGAGGTAGTACCTGTTCAAGTCCCAGCTTTGGTTTAATAGATTTACTTAAATGTCATTCTTATTCGATTGAATCGTATAAAAAACTTTTAAGAAACTACACAAAAAATGCAAATATGAATGTACATTGAAAGTGATTCCCTAACCTCTAGGCATAAAATAACCGTTGACTGGTTGATATGCCGTTAAAATCAATCAATTTGATTGTTAATCTTCTATTCACCCTAATGTCTACTTTTAGTGTCCCGTTCTGACTAGCCTCTTCGAGCATTTCTTCTTTCATCTCGCAAACGTTAATAGTGCCAGATTGAAGTGTATTCAATTCGAGCCGCACTGAAATTCTTTGAAATCTTCGATAAAAATTCGTATGCTTGCGAAGCTTAGTTTCATTAGCAACTGCGCCAATTTGTGAAGGAAGATTTTATTCAAATTCATAACTAATGTTATGCATAATAATCGAGGTGCATACGGTAAGTTTCCATACTTTTTTCGTATGGGCACTTTTATTGATAGTACACGCATGAAACTCTACTTCCCCTCGAAGTTATCTCCTCCGGCTGCAATACACGTGTTGTACCGTTCCAACAACTTCTGGAAGGCCCCATGGAAGTCCTCTTGTGTGAGCGTGTCAATGTCCTTCGTCAGAGCCTCTTTCATCTCCTCAATTCTCTCATAACAACAGCCTCTGATCTTAGGGAATATCCAAAAGTCACAGGGAGCAAGGTCTGGACTATAGAGAGGGTGAGAAACTGTCTTGATGCCCATCTTGGTCAAATAGTCTGTGACAAGGATGGAGTTGTGGACTGGTGCATTGTCCTGGTGGAAATGCCACTGACCAGATTTGAAGAGTGCTGGCCTCTTCCCTAGGAATCTCTTCCTGAACTCCCTTAAAACCTCAACATAGTAACCCTAACCCTAACCCTAACTCTTTGGCCAATCAACTGTGGTGTGTTGACTTCCTTACTCCTCCCACACCTCTCATCATCCCTCACAGACTACCTGCCTTCCTTGAATTTCTTATGCCACTCAAGAACTGATGCTCGATTCATGCAAGATGGTCGAAAATCAGTCTGAAGCATTCCATAGGTTTCTGTGGCATTTCTCCCAAGTTTAAAACAGAATTTTATTGCATATCGTTCTTCTAAAATGTCCTCACGTCCAGATTGCATTTTTGAAATTCACCAGGTGTGACAATCAGTCTTTAGTAGGGTGTATTCCAATTGCTGCTATAGCCGTTCTTTTGAACCTGAAATCATAAACATTGATTTATATATGATTTGTAAAAGTGTGAGCAAGTTGTACCAGGTGTATAAAAAAGGTATAAAAAATCCAGAAGAGTGGCGAATGGACAAAGTTCAACATCTTGCCCAGTGGGATTGGTGTAAGAATATATACTTGATTTAGCAACCTGGACCGGATCTTTCCAAGGTCACCAACTATTAGTGACACAAGTAGTGACAGGGACAGGACAGACGAAGGTAACTAGCCGTGGTGGTAATAAAGATGACATGTTCACAAAATCCTAATATAAATTGATGAATTTTGTGATTCTGTTTCTTTCTCTTTTGGTGAGTCGGGTAGAAAAAACAAACGTCCGGGTGAACGAGGAATAAGAAACGAGATGCAGAATTGGTTCTTTAAAGAACCAAGAAGATAACCTACATGTTGCGTCCATTAATCATTTCTTCCTGCTTCCATGACCTCAAAGGTTGAACGGAAAGAATCAAGTAACGAGATGCTAACGATTAAGACGAGTTGTGTTTTTATGATTTTTCCGACTCATCCAACGATTAGCCAACACTGACATAGCAGTCATTACAGACAACGCTATATGATGCGCGAAAGTAATCATATGAGAGATACACAGATAACAAAAGACATCCAATAACAATTAATGGACACGCGAAAAGAGAATTCACATAAAAGTTTACAATATACACAATGAATAGAAAATACATACCCACAATATCCTTTTTCGAGGTGGGGGTGGTCTTAACCGTCTGTAGAGGATGTAATCAATATATTTTAAGCCCCGCCAATGAGGGTTACCTTATATTGGCAAATATTTTAAAATAAGATGCATTAAATATATATATGAAATCCATATTACCAGGGCTAATAAGCTCGTAGTGTAGGTTTTCAGCTAACAACAACAACAACAACAATAATAATAATAATAATAATAATTTTATCGAAATACATTTTTAAGGAAAAAGAATGAAAACCATATTCAGTGTGACTTGTCTTCTTTTTTTTTTATAATTCTAAGAGGTAATTAATTTTTAATGAAATTGAGCACGCGACGAATTTCAAGATATTAATTACTTGGTTTCAAAAAGATGTCGGTCTTATTGAAGTCAAGGTGCTCTGATGTACGAGAACAAAATAAAAAGAAAAAGAAATGAGAGAAAATATGAATTAGTTTTTTGTTAAAGTGTTCTCTAAAACCGAAAAAAAATAATCAAACCAACGTTGATTTTGATTTTGATTTTGATTTCTTGATTTTTTTTTCAACTTTAAAAAACCATTGAAGCTGTCAAATGGAAAATAATGTCAGCGAAAGACATCGGCCGTCGTGGAAAAAATGGAGAATTTGAGCGAAACACAATCTAAGAAAGACGACATTGCAAGAAACAATTGGCGAAAATACGGAGAAATTTTAGATTGTAATACAGGAAGTGTCAATTTAACGACAATTCAAACATTTGTTACTGTCAAAGTGGATGTGTGTCTTGTAATATAGGAGGAACGTTTCAAAAGTAATGCCGACTATTTATTTCCAGAAAAGTTACGACAGATGCACAATAAAATAATTGAAGAGAACAGTTTTTTTTTAATCTACAAAACACTATTTTCCAACAAAATTATCTTTGATAATTCATTTTTTGTGAATAACCAGACCCAGAAATGATGTCTTAAAATAAGCTGATTGTATCCCCGGCAGACAGTTTTATTTCAAGGTCACGACTCTATAAAATTTTAAAATAGTTTGGGTCAGTATTCTGCGGTATTTTTCTATTTATCTATACTTCTGTTATTCTCGCAACAATAAAATTTGAGACAAACTTGAAAATAATGCATTAAAATTACTAGAATTTACTCTATTTTCTCCGACATTCGAAAATCTGAAACAAAATAAACAACTGAATAGTATCGATATGTATATTTTTGCACACATATATACACATGCATATATATATATATATATATATATATATATATATATATATATATGTATATATATATTATTGGCGGACTAATGGAGACCATCCAAACGACAGCATAATTGAAAACGGTCAGAATACTGAGAAGAGTTCTGGAGACTTGAGGAGACTTACTGTCACTCGAACACCAGTGAAAAACCATCAGCTAATGTTGATGTGAAAAACTCTAAAGAAGTAAATTATAATAATAATACTTCTTTCTAGATATTAAAAAAATCTTTGCTGTACAAGTGAAGAAAAATTGGTTGTTTTCCTTAATATATATATATGAAAATCAACAAAAAGCTTGACAATTTGATAAGAAAATGAAGAAGAGAGAAATTTTAACAGTAGCCTTTTCCTCTTTCCCTACCCAAATCACTTACAGCAACTTTTTTGACAAAAAGCTGTTAAACAGAAATAGGCAAATAGGGATAGTTAAAATATTTAGAATATATATGAAACGGGGAGCAAAGATCAGATATTGTGGAATACCTTAAAATGGCACGCCATTTAAATAACTGAACAGTCGTATGAGTTACAAGCAAGTCCAAGCAACTTAAGTTACGAACAGGTTTAAGAAGGACATTATTGAACTTTTACAAAGTGAATTTAAAACCGGAATGTTTTGATTTTTTCTGTGGCCTGTGTTACACCACCATGTTCCCCACTGGCTTCTAGGGTGCCGTTCGTCCCCAACAAGTCCACCAGTTAAAGCATGGAACACACGTTGGTTGTAGTTTGCCGATGCCATTTAATATTACAGATATCACCAACTCCCTAGCTGAACCACATTTTAAAACCACTAGATGGGTTCTAGGTGAATTAATAATACTCAACACAGCTTATTGGTGATCTTTCTCCCTCAAGTGCAAGGCCTTCGACAAATGCAATACTTCCACAACAAAAAAAGGTCTCTGAACTGCCGTGTTTGGGTCAACAGGATTAAGAACAATATTCTTTTATGGAATAAAAGAAAGAAACAAAGAAAAACAATTCAGGTAAAGGCCAGGAGCGAGAAAGACTTTTTCTAATTAGCGGAATATGAATATACAGTTCGTCAGCGATAGACACGGTCTGCTTTCCTTCAGTCTTTGGGATTTGATGGCAGAGCCCGTGCTCCAAATCTCAAGTTTATCATTTGGGGAATATTCCTTCATTCTTTCTCCTCTATCATATCAGAGTTATTCTTTCCTCCCGTAATTTGTCTTTTATTCACGTCAGCATTAATACAGCAAGATAAATTTGAATATACTTCAATTGTATGTTCACTTACTTGGGATTTCGTAGGGTTTTTTCTTTCTTTTTTTCCGCTCGTTATTGGGCTGCCATAACACGTTGATAAAGAGGTACACTTTATTTCAGATAAGACCAAGATTAATTATTGTCTCTCTCCTCGTGGACAAGTCTTTTCTTTGGGTATTCGTTTAACGAGTCTCACCATGCCTCGGTGAGCGAATTCATTCAAAGGAATAGCTTTTTTCTTTTCTCTCAGTGTTCTCTGCGCGACAAGACTTTGGAATTTGGGTCACTTCCGTGTACCAAATTATGTCTTCACTTTCCGACGAAGAAAGGGCAACTGGTTAGTTTCCGTAGTTTGAAAAATTACCACGTGTTGGCTTTTTGGCACTTTAATCCTCTGCACTAATCATGGTCGCAGGTCTGCCTCTCTCCGCTGACGCATACATGACTAATAGAGACTGGGATTCTCTCATGACCATGTCACTTAGTACTTATATGGGAGGGTTGAAGAGAGACGGCCTTTCCATTGATACTATTCTTGGTTACTACTATAGTCAGCTAACGGCCAGAGAGACGCTCCTCCTTTCCCCATAATCCGGCGAATGTATGAGGGTGTTATATTTCCTCGTCACACTTGTTTGTTTAAGTGTCCCTTCTTTTTTTAAGAGTTCCCGGTCGCAGAAGTGACAAGAACACGTATTATAACCATCCCCTGAGTCTGGCATTACTCCAAAATACTACACAGGAAAAATGACTAATGACAAATCCAAATCAAAACTGACGTGTGATTCAGACAACGGGTCTGGGTGTCATGATCGGCAGGTGCCTCCTCGATAGCCAACAGAGGAGACTGGTGGTGTGGTCACGAAAATTTGATTGGGCGTCCGGAAATTTATAAACCTTGAAAAAACGAGCGGAGACAATAGGCAGAGAATATCGCCGAAGACAGCAACTGCATCTCCTGTTGTTCTGGGCTCTGGCTTTGCTCCAGACTATCCAAGAGAGACAGATAAATGCCTTAGATGTACGAGGCTCATGAAAACAGAGAAGCTGGGATAAACAAAGATGACTCGGTGCCTTGACGTCACTCTGTACCAGTCTCGTGATAGGAAAGAAAGAAGAGAACACGTTTCACTGAAGATTCTTATCTCGTCCCTGTGTGTGTAAACTCAGCCGTTTTTGACTCTATTACTATCCATACGTACATTTCGTGTAATAAAAAGAAAAGAAAAGACGTAGATTATGTTTTCATATATCAGTGTTGTTGTTTTTTTTTCTGGTATAAAACTCACTCCAAAATAAATGGTTAGTTGTTTGGGTTTTATGGCATATCAACCATAGGTTATTTAATGTCAAATCCATTTTTATACAAATAATCAGTTCTATTTCAAACAATTCAGCTTAGCATAAGTACACAGTTTGTCAAAATCATTCTATTTTAAGCTATTCAGTTTATTCAAACAGTTCTAATTCAACCAATGTAATTCAGTATAAGTATAGCTCTTGTTAACACACAGTAAAATGTCAAAACAGTTCCATTTCAAACAATTTAGATTAGCCTAAGTACAGTTTCAATGTCAAAAATAGTTCCATTTCAAACAATTAAGTTTAGCAATAGTACACATTTTAAGTGTAAGTAGACAGTTTTATTGTCAAAAACGTTTCTATTTCAAGCTATTCAGTTTTGTCAAACAGTTCTAATTCAAATAATTCAGTTTAGTATAAGTATAGTTTTTGTTCACATTCAGTTAAATGTCAAAACAATTCTAGTTCAAACAATTCAGTTTAGCATAAATACAGTTTCAATGTCAAAATCAGTTCTATTTCAAACAATTAATGTTAGCATAGGTACGCAGTTTAGAGATCAAAGCAGTTCTATTTCAAGTAATTCAGTTTAGCATACGTACGCAGTTTAGTTCTATTTAACCCTTTCAGGTGCTACCACTTCAGCTCAGAGTGGACCTGGGAGCGATGGCAGTGAATATGTGCTCCGCATTCCCCCAAGCTTTAGCTTTACTAGAACCTTGCTATTAGATTGTTTAGCGTCATATCCTGGACACTGGTTGGCTGGTATCACCCCTCTGCAGAGGTACAGTTCTACAGCCCCAGCCGACTACGCAAACAAAAGAAATGTTAGCCCAAAAAGACAAAATAAATGTTCAGTTAAAAAGAAAATTACGACTGAAAAGAAAACTACACTACCATCCTCCTGGAAAAAAGACTGGAACAATTCACGGTAAAAACTGAAGAGCTACATACATTATTGCCAAATATCTCAACGGGTAACATCACTGAACTAAAAAAGCTTTTTTTTTTTTGCTAGAAGGAAACGGGTTTGTGATAAAATCCTTATACCCCTCAGGAACCCGAACAGAGATGAAACCTGGATGAAAAATTAGGCTAGAAGGACGATTAAAAGGTGCGAAAATGAGCGAAGGTGTTAAGGAAGGAAAAATAGAACAGGAAACAAGTCTGGTAATTCTAATTGAAGCGATGAATCAAAAGATATTAACGGAAGAAGAGAGAATTAAAAGATACTATGACAGAGTCAAGCAAAACAAAGAGGATATTCCAAAATAACAAACAAATAGGTGGAGAATGCACGAGAACAATCCAACAACTGGATACAAAAGAGACAAAGCAATTTTGGTGTGAAATATCGGACCAGAAAGAACATAACAGAAATGCTGAATGGATAAATAGCATGAAAAAACAATTGCAAAGATTCGAAAGAGGCATTGAAGCGATAATACACTAGAATTCGATCAGAGCATTACTGAAAAAGAGCCGAAATTGAAAACGCTGGGCCATAATACCATACATTGATTCTGGTTTTAAAAATTCACGATCATCTATGGAAGACTGGTTTTGAACTAAGTAGATGCCAAGAAGAAGCAAGACTATCGGTATGGATTATTAAGGAGGAGACTCCCCAGATCCAGAAAGAACAACAAAAATAAACCAGTCACAACAACTATAGACCGATAACGTGTCTATTTATGACGTAGAAAATCATAACTGCACAGATAAGTAAGGGGACCTATTACTAGCTTGTATGTTGCAGACTGCAGAGTACCACAAGAGGAAGATATGCTTTCCTGTACATTGATCAGCACATTCTTAAGGTGAGCAAAATGAAGTGCAAAATTGTAGCCTTGGCGTGGATTTAATAGAATACGGTCTCTGATATGGACCGGCAATTCTGGATAATAGATTATCTGAAAATGCACAAAATATTTGAAAAAATTAAAAAATTAATCCCAGAAGTAATGAAAAACTGGAAAGTGGAATTAATAACAAGAAGAAAACAGAGGTGAAAATCAAGAAAGGTAACTTCCAGTGAGATGCGCTTTCACCATAATTATTTGTAATATCAATGATGCCACTTAATTATATACTTAGAAAGTCCACTTGGGGATACCAATTTTCCAAATGATAATAAATGATTAATCCTCTCTTGGATTCAAGCTGCTTACAACAAATGAAAACCAATTAGAAACTCTGGTGCAAACACTAGGGATATACAGTTTTGAAAGTATACAGCATTGAAAAATGTTCCATGCTCATAATGAAAAGCGAAAAAAACGCAAAAAACTAAAGAAATAGAATTGCTAAATCAGGAAAGAATCAGAACGCTTGAAGAAAACGAAAATTACATGTATTTAAGAATATTGGAAACGGACACTCGCAAACAAGCCGAGATGAAAGAAAAAAATAAAACGAGCACTTCAGACTAATGAGGAAACTTCAGAAAACCATGCTTTGTAGCAGAAATGCCATCAAATAAACACCTGAGAAGTCCCATTGTAAGATGTTCAGGGCCATTCTTGAAATGAGTTAGGAAGGAATTCAGACAAATGGACCAGAGGACAGAAAGTTGATGACGATGGGCAAAGCCAGAGTACTAAGAAAGCTGTGGAACATGTGGGTGACGGTGATGTAATTGGAGCGCTTGCAACGACCCCAAAATGCTTGTTCAGAGGACTGGAAAATTTGGAAATCGGTAGACGAATCGAAACGATCCAGACTACTACGGTGTTGATATTGGCCAGAATGATGAGAAGATTCCTGGAAACTTGACAAGACTTGCTGTCACTCAGACTCAAGTGAAATCTCCCCAGCTAAGACTGGTGGGAAAAACTCGCATAATAATCGGGATTAATGTATGTATTCAGGTAGCATTATACTAAAGTCATGTTCTTGGGGTTATTTTACTCATGAATATCTAATTTGGGTCAATTTCGAGATATTAATTGACTCAGATTATCAACTTCCACCAACCAAACCAAAAAATCGACTATTGATGCCGTGGTTCAAATCGTCACCGGAACTCAATGCATGGAATTCTCACCCATTAGAGAAAAACGCTAAAAAAAAAAAAGAAACAAACAAACAAAAGAAAATACTCTAAAACTTATTCACTAGGCATTCACACATTTATGCCAAGTTGTTATGCTATGGAAATCTGTTTAATCATCGTTAAAAGATTGTAAAATACATTGATGATTTTGAAGCATATCACCGCTATATTGTTCAAGTATACTCATTCACAATAATTAGCTTCGGTTGTAAACAAACTCACGAGGTTGACTGACAAGATAGAAAGTATGACAATCTTTTTTTACATGTTCATTTCTTGATTACTGTTATAATAATCAAGCGTTTCCACTGATATAGAGAGAATGTAAATGTTAAGTTCATTTCTTTTGCCGCCAAGTTGTCAACATCAGATCTTTCAGATGGCTGACGGCAAGATTGAAACAAATAATATAAAAGTACCGAATAACTTAAGATTGGCATGGAGCCACCTGAGCCTTAAGGAGAAATTTGGATTCAAAGAAAAATGGTGCATATGTAAGGTCACGCATTCTTTGTAGGTAATAATGTCCAATTTTCACTTTTTTTTTTTTTGATTTTCGTTCCCTATTTTCTTCGATTTCTTAGTTCTGCCTAGAAACACTAGATAAACCATTTTTTTATTTCATTTTGGTCTTTTTATAAAGTTTTTGATTATTTTCCAAAGTTAGCACCATAGAAAAATGTTTTTTTCTTTTTTATTCGTCTTGAATTTTTTTCTTGTTCATTAAACTTCGTTTTGCTTTTTCTTTCAACTCTATCTTTCCTTCTTTCTAGAAAATTTTCTTATTTTAAAGATTTATTTTCTTTTTCTTTCTAATTATTCTTCATATACATAATTTCATACTGTTTTCTTTTCTTTTTTATATTTTAATCTTTTTCTGCGTTTGTGATTTCGTTCTGTTTTCTTTTTCCGTCTTTTTTCTTTATTCCTTTTTTTTTTTTTCTTTTTCTATATTCAGTAAATATTTCCACCCTTTCGATTTCTTTTTTCCCTTCCCTTACATTTTTAAATTTTGGATTTCTTCTTCTTCTTCTTCTTCTTCTTCTTCTTCTTCTTCTTCTTCTTCTTCTTCTTCTTCTTCTTCTTCTTCTTCTTCTTCTTCTTCATTTTATCCATTTTATTTCTCGCATTCGTTTCTTTTTCTTCTTTTCCGTTTCTTTCCTTTTATTGTTTTATACATTATTTTTCTTTTTTCTTCTGACTCTTCAATTCGTTCGTTAAATTCTGAATCATCTTATGAAATTATATTTCCTTCTTGTTTTATCATTCTTTAATATCCTCTTTCTCCATCTTTTTATTCATTTTTCTTATTCTTCTCTTTCTCCAAAGATTTTTCTTTTCATCATCAAACCTGTTTTCGTCTTCTCAATATTTTCCTCCTACCTTTTGTCTCTTTCACTTTATTTTCCTTATTTCTTCCTCTTTTTCTATTTGTATAGAATTAGATATTTGCCTTTAACCTTTGTATAATTTTTTATTTGTTTTGCTTTTATAATTAAAATACATTTTGAAGTTGTTTTTTTCTCTCCCTCGATAACCCTCGAGGATTTCAGAAAAAAATGAATCAGCAAAAATGCATGCTAAAGCGCGCGCGCACACACACACACACACACACACACACACACACACACACACACACAATATATTTATATATATATATATATATATATATATATATATATATATCAAGTGAGACGTGAAGTCACTAGTAAAAAAAATAATGATACAGTAGATTGATTTATTTTTCAGGAACCCTAGGAAAATACATTTCAGAGGTTTAAAGAATTATGTTGTGCAAAAAAAGCAGATCAGAATCTAGTATATATTTATATGACAATTTTCAGAGCAAAGTGATTTATGTTTGATTAGCAAACCGTAAGAGAGAAGATAAAAGAATTGTAAAACCAACTTTTCAAGTATAAGTTTGTATCATATGTATATATATATATATATATATATATATATATATATATATATATATATATATATGCGCGCACGCGCGAGCGCGTGTGTATGTGTGTATGTGTGTGTGTGTGCAACATTACCGGTATACCTTTTTTCAAAAATACGTAAAAAATATAAACATTACTCAAAATATTACACCGGAAATATATAAATGGAGTTGAACAAAAGCAAAGGTATAAAAATATGCAGAATCACACACACACACACACACACACATATATATATATATATGTGCGTGTGTGGGATTGTGAAAGTAAACTGAATCCGACAATATAAAGAAAAATTGAAAACCAAATTAATCTATCGAGAATAATTTAATGGAAAAGAAAGTCATTGTTACGAGGTTTCGGTTCCAGATAATCTTCATCAGGACTTAAAAAGAATGATATCGAGTGAAATTAGATCAATGATAGATTTTTAATGAAATACAAAACCAGGGGTAAATTATATATGCAGGGAAAAGGGTAACCATACATTATATAAAAATATATCACATGATTGTTTAAGACAATTATTTTCAATTTTCTCTCTCTCTCTCTCTCTCTCTCTATATATATATATATATATATATGTATGTATGTATGTATGTACATTGATTGCTTTTGTCTGTTTTCAATCTTCATGGGTTATTTAATGCTAAAGCCATCTTTATAAAAGAAATATAGATAGGCTAGTTGACCCCAAAACTGAAAATCTGCAGGTTCATAGCTTTCTCAAAAGGGAAAAAGAGAATGCAATAGCGAAACGGGAGTTTGAACCTGCTTATTACGATGTCGTAGTCCAGCACATTAGCCTCTACCCTACTGCCACTCACCCCACACTTATAAACATTCATATATTAATATATGTATATATCAAATTATATATATATATATATAATATATATATATATATAATAATAATACTTTTAGTTTTCCTGTGGAATTAGCATAGGGTTAAAGTTTCATGCTTGCCTGTTTATCACGTATTTGAATATTTGAAGAACAGTAAATTACATAATTGTTAAATAGTTGCATCCTCAGTGAATTTGGTTGCGGTTTCAATACCTGTTTGATGACTTAGAATAAAGAGATCGAAGGTGAAGATATTTCCAGTGTGAATGCCGGAAAATAGAAGATTAGAATAATTGTCAAAGTGGATGTCTGGGCCCCGATTGGATCTTACGGTCATGTCAGGCAAAACAGAAGACAGTTTTTGTGGGCTTAGTTAAAAAGTTGGAGTGAAGATATTAAAAAGAACAGAAATATATGAGAGGTTAGGGAAATTAGCCCCTTTTAAGCCCCTTTGTGTATCAAACAAAGTGGTTAGAGAACCTTTACCATCTTAATGGTACTATCAAATCATAAACTGTAACAAGAAGGCTACCCTGAATTATGAATAAAATATTGAACAAAAGTGGGAAATTTTTAAAATATAAGGTTATTTTTCATCTTTTACGTAATCCGGGGTCAAGTGACAACATGATGGTATCACATCAAATCATACAAAGCACAATGCAGAGAAACAACTCAGTAACTCACTTATCTAAAAGTTCTTTCAAGTAATATGGATTTACGGAAAAAAAACACAAACAATTTGAATATTAAATTCGAAATTTTTTTAAGGAAATTTGAGAAAAAAGGAAACATCTTTGCAATGATGCAGAGTATCATTCCTGAAACATTATGACTGTATTCATTGCAGTCACAATCATTCTTTTTTGCTTTTTTTCCTCTCTACTCTGCGATTTCCACAGCCCAGGCGGTTGCTTTAAAATCCCCCTTGCAAATGATCTGAATAAAAAAAAAATGTGCTGCACCTAACGATAGGATTACCTTTAAACATATAATCTTGATTACAAGCAGATCTACTCTGACTCGGAGCGTTAGTACATTAGAATCCCATGAATATGTCATATAAATTTGTTCCAGATTTTTTCGTATTCGATAAAAATGTGTGCCAAAAAAATCCCAACAACCATCTGCACAAAAAAGTAAATATAAATGTATAAATGCAATTCCATGATATCTTGGGATTACATAACCCTAGATGGGTTGAAATGCCATAAAATGAAATAAATAATCTATTTAAAAGTGTTTATAATTTTTTCAAAATATTATAATACTCTTTGAGTCATTTGCTGTTAATTTTCGGATTTATAAGTTTTTCCAGAGTTCTAAGCGAGTGTCAAAATAATAAATTGTCATTATATTCAGTAATAATAATCTTTTGAAAATTCCCAAATTAAATATTAACCGCTATTTTATTTATTCTTCAGCAAAATTTGCTTGCTTCTATCGATAAAATCAAATATCTTTTTGAGTTGCAGTTAAAAATGTAATAAGCAAGTTCTAATCACAGAGACAATCGCTTGTAAGACAGAGCTTGTATCTTATCACAATGGCCTTGTTATACTAACTATGCCAACAGTTGGAAAAGCATTTGTCTTAAACGAATTAAACATTACAAAATCGGGAGATAACTTCCGTGATGTCCAAAATAAACGCATGAAATTATCAGAATAGGTTGCAGTTCAGTAGAGTATCGAACCATTTTATGCGAAGGATCGTTTGCTTTGTCTGTTGGATCAGGGTTGTCAGAAGAAAGTTAGAAACGCAACGCAGTTTTTTTTTTTTTTTACAATCTTTAAACGCTTTTATTAATTAAACAGTCATTTTACTAAAAATTTGCAATTGATTCATCTCTTTATCTCTTCACATCTTTTCTCGATGCCACTTATCTTCAATTCAACTTTCTGGTTGACTCACAATATTCACCTATTCTCTTGATACACGCACACATCCATACGTATTCACGCACACACGCATACACCAAATATAAGTATTTTAAAACCCATTCCATTCCCAAATCTAAATTTCGAAAAATTCTAGTTGAATATACCACTATATTAGCACACGAAATTAATAAACTACGATTACAAATCCTAGAAGCCCTACATATAAAAAAACAAAACAAAAAAAAACAACAAACAAACCAAAAACAAACAAACTAGAATCAATAGTATCAATTTTGAAAATATTTGTTTTTTATTTAAATATTACGTATTTTTTTCATAATATTCTATTTCGGTTGATAGCGTTCTGTTTTTTAAATTCATCAGCATCTCAGTTTTATCTAACTCCGTGCTTACGTGATTTTGTTATGTTATTTAAAAAAAAAAAAACTCTTTCATAAACACTTTTAAAAACATTCTTTATGCATGCAAGCAAACCCTAATGATGGCCAATGAAAGGTCCGAAAGTACTGGGGTAAATTTATCCAGCTATTCCAACCTGAATCCAAGACACTTATCAGGAAACTTGAAAGGATCTTGATAAAATTATTTTGACAAAATGTGTCTTTATCTTTATTATTTAATCAAACATGCTTAAATGAAAGACTGCTGCCCCACTATATATATATATATATATATATATATATATGTATATTTAGGCAGCATTTCTTCGTTAATGCAAATTTCATTAAACATAATAGACATTTTATGTCTACATATTTTCTTTTGGATCCGTTCGAATTCCCGTATTACTTTTATTGTATTCTGGGGGAATTGATTTATGTATTGTCCATAGTTGCATGTATCCCTAGTACTTTCTGCCCGACTTTGGGCCATCATCAGGGGAGGATCTACTACAAAAGTGATGTAACTTTTGTTTTAGCATATTACAACTGTGTAAGGGCGTCTTTGCCGTTGAAGGTTTTGGCGTTTGTTTTTGAATGTGATTCTATATTTAGTGCCAGTAGCTAAAGACATTTAAGTACATTAGCACTGGTTTGAAAATTAATTCTATTAAGTGTTGGCTGCAGGTTTCTGATATGTAATGCTTCGAGAATCTGAAGTTTTTGTTTATTATTTTGATGTTCTAATATTGTTGTGTTGTCGGTGAGAATTTTCCGTAGCTGTGCCGTTGGGCATGAATGTTTTTTTAAATGCTGAGCTATTGAACTTGTGTCTGAAAGGTGCATTGTCAGTCTCCTCGACAGGGTAGTTGAGGTTAAACCAACATATATATTATTATTATCAGAGATACAATCTCCTAAAGGACATTTAAATTTATATATAACGTTGGTTTTTTGCAAAACTCCAATCGAGGGAGAGGAATTATTTCTAATGACTAGATTCGAGGTTTTAAACTTATTATAATATATAACGAGTTTTATTTTTTTATTAGGATCAGTGGGGAGTATGTTTTTGTGAATCAATGTTTTCAAGATTTTTTCATCGGATTTGTAATTGTAGTGCATTTGGTTACGATAAAAAAGTTTGATATATGTTTGTTGGCTGGATGGAGTAGTACACTGTTCATTTTGTTGGTTAACATTTTTGATCATACGTTTAATTTGTTCATCAACAATATAGTTAGGAATTATTTATTTATTTATTTAATATTATTATGAAACAATTGATATTATTATAAATAATATTTATAATAACCCATCTCTTCCTCCTCTTAAAATCAACTCTAATATACTTCGAAAACTACTCTTAACATGTACTACTGAAGTTCCATTTTATGACCATCTTGGAAATATTTACGTTCAGACTGATGGCGTATCTATGGGGTCTGTCCTAGGCCCAATTTTCAGTAATTTCTACATGTCCGATCTCGAAAATAGAATTTTTAATAGCACAAAAAAACCTCCAATATACCTAAGATATGTTGATGACATCCTTATTCTTACTAATAATATTAACGAAATCAACATACTACAAGACACCTTCCAAAACAATTCAGTCCTTAACTTTACTCATGAAATAAACAAAAACAATAAAATTTCCTTTTTAGATGTTCTTATTGATGCTAACAACAATAATAACTTCACTACCTCCACTTACAAAAAACCCTCTAGTAACAACTCCTGTACCCTCCACTTTAAAAGTGAATGCCCCTTCAGATATAAAAAAGCAATTATTCATAATCTAATATCCCGTGCCAAACTAATCTCCTCCTCCAAAACAATATTTTATAAAGAGGTAGAAAACATAAAACAGGCTCTCATCAACAATGGGTTTCCTAACTATATTGTTGATGAACAAATTAAACGTATGATCAAAAATGTTAACCAACAAAATGAACAGTGTACTACTCCATCCAGCCAACAAACATATATCAAACTTTTTTATCGTAACCAAATGCACTACAATTACAAATCCGATGAAAAAATCTTGAAAACATTGATTCACAAAAACATACTCCCCACTGATCCTAATAAAAAAATAAAACTCGTTATATATTATAATAAGTTTAAAACCTCGAATCTAGTCATTAGAAATAATTCCTCTCCCTCGATTGGAGTTTTGCAAAAAACCAACGTTATATATAAATTTAAATGTCCTTTAGGAGATTGTATCTCTGATAATAATAATATATATGTTGGTTTAACCTCAACTACCCTGTCGAGGAGACTGACAATGCACCTTTCAGACACAAGTTCAATAGCTCAGCATTTAAAAAAACATTCATGCCCAACGGCACAGCTACGGAAAATTCTCACCGACAACACAACAATATTAGAACATCAAAATAATAAACAAAAACTTCAGATTCTCGAAGCATTACATATCAGAAACCTGCAGCCAACACTTAATAGAATTAATTTTCAAACCAGTGCTAATGTACTTAAATGTCTTTAGCTACTGGCACTAAATATAGAATCACATTCAAAAACAAACGCCAAAACCTTCAACGGCAAAGACGCCCTTACACAGTTGTAATATGCTAAAACAAAAGTTACATCACTTTTGTAGTAGATCCTCCCCTGATGATGGCCCAAAGTCGGGCAGAAAGTACTAGGGATACATGCAACTATGGACAATACATAAATCAATTCCCCCAGAATACAATAAAAGTAATACGGGAATTCGAACGGATCCAAAAGAAAATATGTAGACATAAAATGTCTATTATGTTTAATGAAATTTGCATATATATATATATATACAAACTGCACCAAAATGAAGGTGAACGAACGTCTAATGTAATGTCAGCTTTTAGTTGATCTTGTGTATACATAGATTTTTTTTAAATACCCTATCCGGTGGCAAAAGCTGCTCGGTAGCGCCAGGAGTGGCAGTACCGCCTTGAGCTACCGAAACTGTGTTATCACTCTGGTTGGCGGCTGATGAGGCTAGGGTATCGCACGTGCTTCCACACGTTATATGATGAAAATTTGAACACTAAGACTCTCTGGAAAGCAAGATGACTCTTTGGAAAGACAAAGTGACTCTTCAGAAAGTTGGAGTGACATCCTGGAAAGACAGGAATTTTAACAAATATGGATAATACAATGAAAGAAAAATGCCCTCAGGGTGTCTGTAGCGGGGAGGGAGAATATATCACCTATCTTACTTGCTCCTACGGTAACGATCTGGATATGTACCCGGCTACAACGTGTGATTGCGGTAGAAAATTCAACAGCTTGCGAGGAACACGAATCCACAAGGCGCGCTGGTGCGAAGAACGTAATTCTCCTGCCGGAGAATGTAAATCGATTGATGGGCCTATGAGTCAGGTTTACCCCCACAGTATTCACAAGCCCATTGCTGACCATCAGCGTCCTGGAGACATTTTTGCAAGCCAAGAATTTAGTGGGCCAAGGGTAATCAGATAGCTACCTGGACTAACTTAGACCACGAGCTTTCTTTTTACTCACCACCCATCTTGAGGGCCCATTGATCAACAAATAAAATCTTTTAGCGGAATTATATATAACGTTTGTCTCGAGTGCTTTTGGGCAGTAACGCATAAATGAAAGAAAACGAATCGAAAAGATAACGGATATAGAAAGGATTTCAGCACGAATGTTATACACGTGTAACCACCATTCTCGTGTAATTAATTTTTTTTTAAATACCCTATCCGGTGGCAAAAGCTGCTCGGTAGCGCCAGGAGTGGCAGTACCACCTTGAGCTACCGAAACTGTGTTATCACCCTGGTTGGCGGCTGATGAGGCTAGGGTATCGCACGTGCTTCCACACGTTGTATGATGAAAAAAAAAATATATATATATATATACTTTCTTTAACTTATATCTCGTCACCAGGGCCATACATGTATTTAACTTCTTGCATTAACCGAGTGACCTTACTGCACTGACAAACACAATGCCCTTTATGTTACATAAGCAAGGGAAAAAGAAACCTATAAGTAATGAAAAGTAGATAACGATAGGGTATTCCACACTTTCCATCTCTCCGGAATTGGAACGTCATAATCAGAAATGCAGTTTAGAGTCTTTTGGAGGAGGAGTCTTACTCATCGGCAAGGGATAAAGTCAGACAGGGTGGAGTTTTGAATTAAAAATGAGTCTTCATGTTTAATTGAGTCTTGAATAAGATATTCCTCTATTAAATTGAGCTTTGATTTACATTCAAGTATTTTAAAGTATTTTTAGCCGTCTTCTGTGGTTATTCTTTTCAATTATTTGTTACTTCAATTTCTCTACGTCCGCATTCTTTTTTTTTCTCTCCTTTTTACATCACTTTTGTTTGCTTAATTATTCATGTTGAATTCTATTCATATATCGCTGGCATTGTACAAAACGATTTTGATTGTACCTTCAGTTTTTTAACGTATTTTTAAACAGATTGAGTAATGTCAATATATAAAGGAATTTCAAATCCTACTTTTAATATATATATATATATATATATATCCAGTCAGTGTCCAAAGACAGTGGGTGTGGATTATTTTTTTAGAATATTTGAGGAATATATATATATATATATAGGTACATAGAAACACAGACTAGCACACTCCTACCTACCCATTGATGAAATGGTTAGAGTGTTTGCCGGGGAGACCATGGTTGAATCCAAGGTCAAGTCATACCAAATACTCAAAAATGGTATGTGATGCCACCTTGCTTAACACTCAGCACTATAAGGTGAAGATCAAGGGTAAAGTGGAGCTATCCTTCCCTTACACCTCGGTGTAATAGCTATTGAAAAAGAGCCTTCGAGTCACCCTCGACTATGGTCGCCAACTTTTAAATATCTTATCTTATCTATCTGTCTTCATGTATACATATATTTACATGTATTTCACCTGTCTGTTTCTATGTTTCACGCTATTTGCAATTTTCAAATATACAGAAGTACATTGTCCTTACTCTGACATCCACACATACACACACACACACACACACACACACACACACATATATATATTGATAATATATATACTTTGCTATATCTATAAAAAAAAAAAACGCCCAGTATCATTGATAGAGCGCATATACTTAAGTTCGGATAGTATCAACATGGTTGGTTTCGGTCAGTTTTTCGCCTATGCGTTCATAAGACCAAGTTGTTTTGGGTTGTAGCTTTTATATGTTGCACGTTGGTCTAATTTCTGTGTGTTTCTAAGTGGGGATTGCTTATTCCTCCGACTGTATCATGAGGTTTGTTAATTTATCCACTCTACTATATTTGGTTTATGGCTTTCTGGTTCTTATATTATTATTAATGTTATTCCTATTATTATTTTCCTACCTCTGTCACTTTTGCCTAATTTCCTAGCTTTAGTAATCCATCATTTATCGACTTGTCTCGTTCCAGCGTTTTTCTGGATCACAAAATGATTCGTGAGTCCAGTTCAGAACTCTACTCGGCGAGTTAATAACCTTTCGAAATTAAATTTATTCACACACACACACACACACACACACATATATATATATATATATATATATATATATATATGTGTGTGTGTGTGTGTGTGTGTTTGGAAGAATCTGAATCTCTTTTGAATAGTTTTATAGTCCGAAATGATGATAGACTAAACAATCTTTCGATGTTTTTTGTACATAAATTAACAAAATGTGACTAAAGATTTTTGACAAGAGCACTATTAAATAAAAACCCGTTTTTTAACTTTACTTTTTATTCAGTTAAATTAACGTTATATATATATATATAGAGAGAGAGAGAGAGAGAGAGAAATTGATAAACAAGGTAATACAAGAAAAAGAATTCAATTTGAAAGAAAGTCAGTCGGCGTTCTAATGTTTTGGTTCTAATGAACCATCATTAGGACTAGTAAGGATGATATCTAGTGATATTGAATCACCGATGGATTTTTAATGAAATACAAAAATAAGAATGAAATACTATATATACAGAGAAAGGGGTAACTGCTTAATCAATAAATCAGCGTTGTGTTTAAAATGTCACAGGAATATTTTGTAGAATTTATCTGTTCACCAAGAAAAAATTTTGAACCAAGAGGAGAAAGAAAGGAAGAGAAAAGAAAAGAAATGGAAGAATGAGAGACGCAGTGAGCAAGGGATTATAGGGAAATTTTAATGTGGATGAAAAATAATTAAGTAAAAAGGAACATATCATAGCTATTTAAAATATTTTCTGCAAATACAGGGATATATTGTAAAATCCGGATCTGTTGTTAATAGAAGGATGAAATAAGATTATACCGGTTTCAAAAATTCGTCTCAATCTTTTGTTGTTGATGTAGACTAACATCGTAGCAGCATTAAAATCGAAGTTATGATCTGACTAAGAAATGGGTTGAAGAAGTGCATTATTAAGATTACCAACTCTAATGTCTCTTCTATATTAATTCAAACGTTTTTGAATGTTCCTGGAGATTTCGCCGATATATTTTAATTCAAAAATTTTGCAAGGTATACAATAAACACCGGCGTCACAAACAATGATACGTCGAGGACTTGAGTGTAGTAAATCGCTTTAGAGGATATCGTGGCAGTTTTAATACCAAGTTCATTTAAGTGGTTTCCTATGATGTTAGTGGAAGAACTGTTTGGCAAAGTGATGTGTGTCTGGGGGAATCATTTTACGAGAGGGTGTGTTTATTAGTTCGAGGTCGACTTTTATTGTGAATTTTAAGGACTCTAGATTTAGCAAAGGGTATAAAAGGTTTGGTGTAAAGAAGATTTCGAAAGGAGTTTTCTATTTGTTTAAATTGTTCATTTGGATATTACGGGGACAGATACGTTGGGTTCTAATGTAAAAACCTACGATGATACTTCTTTTGTTATTGTTATTGTAGTGTGAATAGAAATGTATGAGGTCATTTTTACAAGAGGGTTTACGGTAAACACTGAATTCTAATTTGCCATTATTCCTCATAAGGTATCCAAAAAGGGTAAAGTGTTATTGGATTCAAGTTCATGTGTGAGCTTGATGCAAGTTTATAGATTATTTAGTCTGTTAGAGATGCTATTTAAATCAAGATCTTGAGGATAAATAAATAAAATGTCGTCCATGTATCTGAAGTAACCAGCACTGCTGGGGATAAAATATTTAAAATGACCAGATTCTAGGAATTCGAGATAAATGCATGCAAGGACTTTGCTAAGCGAAGACCCTATAGGTAAACAAAATTTCTGTTTATAAAACGTGTTGTTGTGTTGGAAATAACAAGGTTATGTACATAAGGTTAAAAGTTTAATCAATTTAGAGACCGGTAGAGATTATCTAGTATTAGATTTTCGAAGGCGATTATCTAGACGTTTAATACATTTATCGACATATGTGTTAATATATAGGGATTTGATATCTAAACAAGCTAAAAAAATTTTATTCACATCAATGTCATTTAATTTGTTAAGGAGTGATCAAAAATTTTCGATGGGTGCATTGCTGATGGTATCCAACAGAGGAGATATATATATATATATATATATATATATATATATATATATATATATATATATATATATATATATACCGGTCCTAGTAAGTAGAGTGTTCACCAGTGATCCGGGAGACCTGGATTAAATCCCAGGTCGAATCATACCAAATGTTCAAAAAGTGTTACTCGATGCTACTATGCTTATCATTCAGTATTATAAGGAACGGATCAAGGGTAAAGTGGAGCATTCCATGGATGGGAGTAGCACCCTTCCCCAACACATCGGTGCAGTAGCTATTTAAAAGGAGCCTTCATGTCACCCTCGAATACGGTCGCCAACTTTTACTAATATATATATATATATATATACTGAACTCTGAAAGTTAAATCAAATTTTGACTCTGATATTCAGCTAAAATCTCCAACCATACACATTTCAGTGCAGGATATCGTACTCATGCAAAAGTAAAGACATGTATAACAGCCCTAAGAATGATACACAGCGTATGAATATGTTTTCTGAGTGTTGTTGCTGTTGTTTTGCATTTGGAAACCAAGTACGTATTTATCAATTTACGTGATTATCTAGAGTAACTCGGTCATCTAATATAGACGCTGCATCTTGAATAAATGTAAACACATGATAATAGTGGAGTAATTTCAGTTTTCATCGGTACATTTTTGCTGGTCACCCCACACACGTGTATATATACATATACACCCATGAATACGCATATACACATATATGTATACACACACAATGGGTCAGTGCCCTTGTGGTGTAACTGTTAAAGCGCTGGACTGCAGAATCATAGTAAACGAGTTAGAACTAGCGCTATTACGTTCACTTTCGGACAAATACCTTTGGGAAATGCATGAGCCCCTTTCCTCCAAGTTATGGGTTTAATAGCACCACTACAGTTCTTCTAGAAGGATGAATTTGACGTTAAAAACTCTGGAAGATGGATATGCCGTTAAATAACAAAACCACACACACACACACACGCATACACACACACACATACACACACACTTATCCATATATATATATATGGATAAATTGAGAAAATTCCCAGGAAGAATAAAACTGGTTTTCGAAGAGATCGATCCACAACATCACAAATTTTAACCATCCGACGAATCATAGAAGCAATCAGACGAAAAAGCCTCGAGGAAACACAATTATTTGTAGATTTATCAAAGATATTTGACTCCATACACAGAGGAAAGATGGAACGAATACTTCCAGGCTATGGTTTCCCTAAAGAAACCGTTGCAGCCATAATAATACCCTATAAAACCACGAAAGTAAAGGTTCGCTCGCCAGAAAGAGACACATATTTCTTTGATATTGTCACAGGTCTCCTGCAAGGAGATACGTAGTTCCCCTACCTGTTCATACTAGGCCTATACTACGTACTTCGAACGACGATAGATTAAATGGAAGAAAATGGCTTTAATCTTGACAAAGGCAAGAAGCAGGGGATACCCCACACAAACAATTATAGACGAGGACTACGTTGATGACAAACATTTCTGGCAAATACACCGGCGCATTCTGAATCCCTACTGCATAGTCTGGAACAGGCAGCAGGCAGCATAGGCCTCCATCTCAATGCAGAAAGAACGGAATACATTTGTTTTGATCAAAATCAAAAAGTAGACATCTCCGCACTAAAAGGTAGGTCTCTAAAACTAATTGACAATTTCACAAACCTCGGACGCAGCCTCTCATCTACTGAAAAGGAAATCAATATGCGACAAGCAAAGGCATGGACAGCTATCGATAGGCTATCGGTCATATGGAGGTCAGACCAATCCGATAAAATAAAACGTAATTTTTTTCCAGAGAGCAGTATTGTCCATATTTCAAATGGATACACCAATTGGATACTAACAAAGCGTATAGAGAAAAAGCTTGATGGCAACTGTACATGAATGCTGTGAGCTGTAATGAACAAATCCCGGAAGAAACATGCCACAAAACATCAGCAATACGACCACCTCTTTCTCATCTCTAAAATCATCCAAGTCCGTCGAACAAGACATGATGGACACTGCTGGAATTAATGACAAACTCATAAGTGACGTACTCCTCTTGACCCTTTCACATGACGGGCAAGTGTTGACGACCAGCTAAAACTTATCAACAGCAACTGTGTACGAACACGGGACTTGGCCGAGAAGACCTGCGGAAAGCGATGGATCATAAAGATGAGAGGTGGGGGGGAGAGTCATGGAAATCCGTGCCAGAAGCACGACATGAGCATGATGATAATGAAGAAGATGATATATATATAAATGACACATCTTCTTTTGATTCACTTTTTGACAGTAACGGGTTGAGATTTTCATATTTTAGATGTTGAATAAATAAATACGTATTATATGTTGAAATATATTTATCACTCTCTCTCTCTCTCTCTCTCTCTCTCTCTCTCACACACACACACACATATATATATATATATATTGCTTTAAATAATCGAGTGCATGGTATGCATGGTATGAAGAACGTTTGAAAATTATAAAAACGAATTAAAATCCTTAAAATGGGGACCACTTCATTCCGTCATTTCTTTTCTGAGAATTGTCAGTGATAATCGATTTTGGACATGAGGAAGTAAGCATGGGATGGTAAACAAAGGTTATCCAGGTGGGTTGAGGTCTTTGCACCAATTATGGCTTGAAAACGTTGATCTATCTTAAACCCACGTTTACTGGATCGTACACCCTGTAGGAATCGTTTTGCCCTTCAAGATGCAAAATCGACTTCATATAAACCTTAATCCCCCGTGCCTTATTGATCTGCTCCAAACCAAAACTTGACGATAAACTCGAGTTTATAAAAAAAACTTTGTTGAAAAATGAATTCCTCGATGATGTAATCTCCAACACCATTATATATAAATGCCTGCAATTCTTTACCAAACCAAAATTTGGACAAGAGAGGTGCCTCCATGCAGCTAATAGAACAAAATAAAAGATTTGTCTACCGTTATTTTTATTGAGATTCGTTCTTAAATCTAACGTGATATTTTCCCCTAATCTCAAAGGAAGTATGCCCACTCTCCCAAAAAGTTCTCTCATTCACCAGTTTACATGCAAAGGCTATGTTTGCTATATAGGCCGCACTAGTCAGCGTTTAGAGATTAGAATAAACCAACATATTCCCTCGAGTATCCGAACACATACTTCCGACTTCACTGCGACACTGAGCAGTGATAAATCAACTTCCACTATTGATCAATCAGATCTGCGCATGTTCTTACATTCCCTGGAGACATCATCAAATGAACTGTAGTTATCCATTATGGAAGCCTTATTTATAAAAGATACAAACTGGAATTGTGTTTCCAAAACCAATCCTATACTCCACTACTTTTTAATTACCTTCTCGGCCCATTAGAAGAAAACATCATTACCAGTACATATTCCGCTGGCTTACAGCAATTTTTTAACCTTTTTCTCCTCCCGCTCCTGGATTTCCCTTTGGTTACCATCCCATACTTACATACTTCTTGTAGAAAATCGATTGTCCCTGAATATTCTCTGAAGAGAAGTGACCGAAAGAAACGGCCCCCTTTTAAATGATTTTAATTCGTTTTTATGATTTTAAAACATTCTTAATACCATGCACTTGCTTTTTAAAGCAATATTTAGATTCTGTATGTACCACAAGATCTTCATATGTATATATATATATATATATAGTTTTTAACAAGATTATATTTTGGTATGAAAGTCGAAAGTCTATAAACATTATATATATATCGTTTAGTGCAATATTCCTCAAAATTAAGACTCCTGTTGGATAAACGACAAAAAGTATTATTACTCTTTCAATCTACAAATCGAGATAATGGTTAAACTTAGTCATTCAATGGACTGCCGAAGTAATTAAAGCAACAAAAGAACTCAGCAATTAAAAATCCGATTGATAAAGTAATTTCGCGTGTTTTAATTAAGATGGCGCCAAATTCTAATTAAATGGCAAGCCTCTGAAAAATCCATATACTTCGATTCCAATATCTCATCGACTGAAAGCAATATAAATAGATGCACACATAAAGCATGTACTGCAATTAACACGTTAACGACCATATGGAAATAAAAAAATTGGAATGTCAGTCTAACAAAACGCTTTGAGAATAAGCTGGATAATTATGCTCTGTGCTTCTTTGAGTAAATTTTAGAAGTAGTATCCTAAAAATAGCATTTGTACAGCCACTTACCTCTCATCTCACAAACAATCCAAATAAGACGAACAAGATATGCTAGGCACTATTTATAAAGATGTTCTACTCTGGACTTCTACACGTAGACATACCATTGTTGACTCACTAGCAAAAAACTTACATCGATCAGCTTTGTGCGGATACTGGATGCTGTTTAGAAAACTTACAAGGGGTGATGAACGTGATGAACGATATGGACGGATAGTGTGAGAGAGTCAAAAGAATCCGTGTAGGCAACACACCTTGTTATTGATGTTTATTATTTAAAATGTATAAAAAGCGGATATATTTTACAGAAGTTTTAGATTGCTTTTTTTTTTAGCAAAAGAAGAAAAAAACATTTATATCACAGCGCAAAAAAAAAAAAAAAAATCCGTCTTCTTTTTTTCGAATACTTTTTCTCGTATATTTAGAGTCTGTCCCCTCGAAATGAATTGCCGTATTTAGGATTGTAGATTATTGTGGTTTGATGTTTTTTTTTCTTTGGAGACTTCAAGTGATTACTTCATATAACCTGTCTGTTAATCGAATGTCTAGCGAGACTTCATGCCCAAAATGACAACAACAGGCTCTTTAGTTCGCACGTTTATCGTCTAAAGATGCACAGACTGAGCTGTCATTTATTTATAAAGATGAATAAAGAGAGACTGAAACGAACAGCTTGTGAGATTGATTTGATGACGTTGTGATACATAACTGTAGAGTGATGAAAAAGGATTATGACAGGCGGATGTGTTGAAAGATAGACAAAGATAGATGAATTTTTAGATTGATAATGTAATCTGAAGACAGGCAGCAGAGCAGAAACAATCCTACAGCACCGATATTATTGGGTGATATATATATATATATATATATATATATATATATATATATATGGTATGAAAATCCCAATAGGCATTATACAGATGTAGATTATATTGTAACATATATATATATATATTTTTTTTTTTTTTCTTTAAAAAAAAAAAACAAAGACCGGTTACTTTAGGATTATAAACTCTGGTTTAACTGGACCGAATAACACCATATATATATATATATATATATATATGACCGGGATCCAGTCCCATGTCGAGTAATACCAAAGACTCAAAAAATAGATCTTAGTGCCTCCTGGCTTAACACTTAGCATTATAAGATACGGATCAAGGGTGATCAGACCAATCCAGGGAAAGGAGTAACGCCCTACCTTACATCTCCGTGTAGTATATTGAAAAAGGAGACTTCGGGTCGCCCTCGACTATAGTTAACCAACTTATATATACATATGTATATATATATATATATATATATATGAAAAACAGAATATTTTACTTGAACATAGATCGAAAGACGCACAGACAGACCTTAACATATTGTGAGAAATACAGAAAGAGTACGAGAGAAACAGAGACGTAGAGAGAGACAGAGTGAGATTGATATACTATGATTGATATATAGATAGGCAAAACTGAGTAAAATGCAATAGATGGAGATATATCGATAAAAACAATAAAATGATAGATAGATAGTTATCGTAAAACTATATATCTATAGCGATAGATAGTTAGAGAGATAGATCTTGGTAGGCTGCTATAAAGTTAGAGCTGCAGACAATGAGACAGATAGCAATCATCAAATATCGATACGACAACAAGATAAACATATCACAAACAGACAATCAATCGAAAGAGCCTGGCCAATTCCCAAACCCTTTTCTGTCTGATGACGTCAAAAACGTCCTGAGACAAGTTGATGTAAAAAGATCCAACTCCCCTACCCTTCAAAAATAGAAAAATAAGAGGAAAAATTGTTTTTCATTAATTATTCCACCATTTCTCTAAAAGCAGACTTGATACCAATCTCTTTAAATAGAATATAGGGACTATTAAAAGCGACCAACGAAACGGGAGAGTATTGCGATCAGACAAGCCGGAGATCGTAGATAAGTAAACAGAGTTTCGCTAAATTAAGGCGGGAAATTTAGATATTTAAATACGCAAGCGCCATTCATTCGGGTCCCATTTATTACTTATCAAAGTATATTTATTAAATAGAGTATTGTCTTTAAGGTTAGGGTTGGGGAAAAATCGGGTTAGCGTTGGTCTCTTTCGCTTTGATTGGGTCTATGTGTGTGTAGCCAGGAAACATTTATTGAGGTTTTCTTTTATGAGTGAAAATAGATAAATATAGGGTATTCAAAAAATCTAGATGTAATTGATAAGTAAGGTATAAGGACATGAGACACAAGAGTTAAAGTAAAATCACAGTTCTTTAAATGATTGCACAAAGATTTTACCATTATACACTTATCTACTACATCGGTATCAAGGTCTTATTAGATGCGTGTGAATGTGCATTATAAATAGTTCTGAACATAATACAAGAGGATAATTGAAAGGAAAATAGAGAGAGAGGGGAGAGGGAGGAAGAGAGAGAGAGAGAAAGAGAGAGGGAAAGAGAGAGAGATACTGTGATTAATAAATATATTGATAGACACATTTTCCGTGATTGTAAAGAAAGCAACCGGTTTAAAGGTGGGTGGCTCTGAATAGATGAATAATGTTTCTTTACTGCTCTCGTTTGGTTCCCTTACACTTTTCTTTATTATCAAAGTGTAGTAACTTTACTATAAGAGATAAAATATGCAGTTATATAAAGCTATTACTTCGAAGTGTATAGAATTTAATGTATCCTCAAAATTCGATATAAGATTAAAAAAAAAAATACGCAAAACTCACACACACACACACACACACACACACACACACACACACACACACACACACACACACACACATATATATATATATATATATATATATATATATATATATATATTATCACCTATAAAAATATGTTATGTTATTACTTGCGTATTAAACGACTTTCTGAGATCTAAAATTTAACTGCATATTAGGAGGTCACGCCATACGCGAGATAGAACTTTAGTGTGTATAAGTAGTTGGCCAAACATAGGCCTAGGCCAACTGGCACGCCCAAAATTTTCAGCTGTAAAATTCAGCAAATAGTCTCGAATAGTATCTGATGATTTGACAAGTATATAAGGTAACTCTATTTCCAAAGATGAAGTCGTCGTTGACCACAGTACAATAAGCAAATACTTCAAGAAATTTCACTCGGTTTAAAGGAACTTCGACGATCAGACAAGGTCAAGTAGGTCTAAAACTGGGGATTCCAGAACCGCACTCTATACCACAGAAGACAAATCTATCGAGTAGCACTCAGAGAGTATCTGGTGAGCTCGTGATCTCATAGTACAGTGCAGTTAACGACCTCAGTATTATTCGGAACTGCTAAATTGTGTCTCCTGTTATCAAAATATTGCAAAATTTTTGACCCACTCTTGTATTTATCTATTAATTTATTTCCCCATTTATTCTTTGTATCATATTCTTTATTCATCTATCAAATTATATATTAACTATATTTATTTGAAATATGTAAAAAGCGTTAAGTTTAAGATTTGTTTATTTACGATATTTTATTAGTATAAATTGCTTTATTTAAAAAATGAAACTTAAATATGAAATTTAATGTATCTTATTCATGAATACTGATTTATAATTTGATAGATGAATGAAGATATACATAATTCATACACAGACACACAGACACACACCTATATATATATATATATATATATATATGATCATTTTAAATTCAATTTTTGAAAGAACTCAATTAAATTACTATAGTAATACTCTCTACTGAGATTCTTAATTCTCACGTTTAGACGAGATGTATCACGGAAGCGTCAATATACTCCATTTTTTGCGCAACGTGGAGGGGCTAAGCTTTAGTTGAGATCCCAGAGCAAAGCTGAATAAAATAACACGACATCACGTTCCACATGGGGATTAGAATACGACTATGGAAGTGGGAGAGTTAATTCACGTGGTCCTAGCTAGAAGGACAAGAACGGGCGCATTGATCCATTGCATAGTGCATAGATAGTAGTCAGTTACCCAAGGGAATATCACAGACAGGTAAAGAAGTCAGAGTATATTTTCCAGGAAGTTACTGGATAACGGAAAAAAGGAGAGTAACGAACGCTATGGTTTAAAAACATGCTCGTGACGTAACGGTTATCGTCGTAGAAAGTTGACCAAGTGACCCGAGATCTGATTTTGGACGAAGCTCTTCACATTTTACGTAGCGCTAATACTCTTTAGAAATGTATGAAGGCAATTATTCTCTCTACCCAGATGAGTAAATAGTAAGGTAGCCTGGGCTCTTTCACATTGGTGTAGGAACCGGTCTAGGAGAAGAAAAATTCTGAAATCAAACCATCCGTACTCCGCTTAGAAATTGACCTTGTATCGCATTTTGCTTGTGGTGAAGAATTTCAGTAAATATATGCATCTACAGTTTTTATTTTGATATTATTTTATTTTATTTGTAATGCATTGAACTGGATTTCCTCGGGCAAATTTACTGGGCTGAGGGAGAAGTGACAGGAAGGTACATTTTTGATAATAGGATGAGCATGAATAACAAAGAGAGAAAGTAAACAATGTATAAATAAAGCGACATCATACACGTTATTATATAAATAGATTCGGCAATCACATCGTAACTAAATTCTTTTTACCTGAGGCCATACCTCTACATGGAATCCGCCCGTTTCTGTACTGAAAAGATTAATGAGAATTACCCAGGGATATATATATACATATGTATATATATATATATATATATATATATATATATATATATATATATATATATAAGCAGAAGTACTCAACGGTGGCCCATGAAAAATGATAAAATCTTCAAATATGTTTTATCAAAATTCTATAGACGCAATATTGTAAAATATAACAAATGAACACAACAAATTTGGCCTTGGTATGACACTAAAATGCATTTAATGCTGAGGGTCTAGTTCTTGAGATCTGGGGAGTGTGAAGAACCTTTTCATTGCCATTATTCTAAGCTCTACAATAAACTTGAGTGCTAGTATCCCATGTATGGATCAAATAGATCTGTTTGAAAATTATTTGTATTCGATCTGAGAGTGAGTTAAAAAAATCCCTTGAGAAACCACTACCAATAAAAAATGTAAATATGAACTTATGACGAATTGGATCCCCTGACCTCTTGACATAAAATAATCCTATACTGTTAAAATCAATCAATCAATCTCTGACAATTATTTATGCATAGCGAGAGGGATAATTAGTGGATTCTTACCTTTGTTCAAGTTTATTATCCATATAGGAAATGCAAATAGCCTCATCTAGGATTTGAACTCAGGTTGCCGTGTCCATTTCCTGTGAAAATAGCTTTTACACCACTGCACCTCCTCATATATATGCACAAATTTATGCTTACACACAAACATCCGCGTGCGCACACACATATACACACACACACACACACACATAATATATATATATATATATATATAACATGAGAGTAGATCGTACTCATATTCCAGCTGTATATCTGAATACTAATTCTCTCATTTTCTCTCTCTCACTCTTTCTTTCTTTCTTTCTTTCTTTCTTTCTTTCTTTCTAGATGCTAAAAATGCTCATGAAATACATATTTTCATCAATACAAATATATATAATCATTAACATCATGAAAATACAATCACACTGACTGCACGAAGTTCTTTAAATCCCTTTCGTCACCCGTTTCTATCATTCATCACTCCCGGCAGGTCCTTTAGGTTGCATCCTGTGTTTGCACAGGTGTGATGAACGTAAGCCTTTGCTACCCATCAACACAGGCATGCTGAAGGTTAGGAGTCGATTAGAGAACATCACTTATGAGTTTGTATATGCCTCTCGAATTGTATCCTGAATGTCTTGTTCGTCTTACTTGGAGGGTTTCTGAAATGGGACGTTGGAGGCCGTAAAGCTACTAAATTTGGAGTGTTTCTTCTCGGATTTGTTAAAGACATTTCGTTGTAACCCCATGAAATTCTCATCTAGTTTTTTCTTTATGTATTTTCAATTGGTGCCACCATATTGTAGTATGGATACAACTACAGCTTCAAAGAAAACCTGTTTTATTTTTCTGGATTTCCATATAATCAAGACCCTCTCAATACACCAGACCAAGCAGAATTCTTACTGGATAGAATAGAGCAAACAGCAGGGTGCATTGGTCTCTACGTAAAAGTAAGTAAAACAGAATTGATGTATATTAAATAAGGAGCCATCACTACCGTTAGTTTCAGTGCCTATGCAACAACATTTAACCTATTAAAAGCGATATATATATATATATATATATATATTCTGAGCTTTAATAATATACGGCGGAAACAACAAACGAACTTTCTAAAATTCACTTAACGCTTACTCTCAGAAATAAAGAGAAGTTTTTAAAAAAATGAGTTATTTTTATCAGTTGATTAGGCGAAAACTTTTCTAGTGTGTGTGTGTGTGTGTCTCAAAACAGATGCAATCCATTAATATGATAATGATTTATTACTGAAACAAGCGCACTGGCGGTTATTTAGAACACGTCCTGTAAAAAAATGCATCCTTTGAGCTAGTGACACCGAAGTAATGTTTTCTTTTTAATTGTTATTATGTCAGCTTCCTGGACATCCAATTTTTTAAAAGTTTCTAATCTCAGTAATTAGCATATTAATGGGTTGCATCCATTTTAAGACAGATTTGAATGATTTTGTCTCCAAATCAGTAGTGAAGCAAAACATTTTTCCTGTCTTGTCTAAGGCATTGGGATCGAGGATTAATAGTTGTTATAGTATATTACTAGTCGAGTTATTAGCAGTCACATGGGTCCCATGTATATTCAGACACCCTATATATAAGATAAAATGAAAAATAAACCAAAAAGTGGCATATATATATATATGTATATATATGTATATATATAGGTATATATATATGCGCGTTTGTGTGTGCTTGTATTGTGTGTGTGCGTGTGTGTGTGTGTGTGTGTGTGTGTATTTTAATTTGTTCTTGAGTTAAATGGAACACTCCGAAAAGATTTATGCTTTTAACTTAGAGAATCTAGTAAGTAAAAAGTAAAGTTGGCGAACTTAGTCAAGGGCGACCCGAAGGCTCCCTTTTCGATAGCTACTACACCAATGTGTTGGGGAGGGCACTACTCCTTTCCCTGAATTGCTCCATTTTACCCTTGATACGTACCTTATATTGCTGAGTGTTATGCAAGGAGGTATCAAGTACCATTTTTAAAGTCTCTGGTACGACCCGACCTGGGACTGGCGAACACTCTACCCACTAGACCAGTGAGCCAGATCTAAATACTATCAATACACCCCTAATGTTGGAACCTGTGCATGTATTTATCTCTAAATGTGATCATTGACATATTCATTACCCTGATGTTTAATAGTGATTAAATTTTTTAAAAATCTTTTGGGGCCATGAGTAGCAATGTCACACACACACACACACACACACACATGTATATATATATATATATATATATATATATATATATATATATATATATATATATATATATAAAATCAGTGCGTTACATTTTATTAAGAAATATATCTCGTACTATAACTTGAATAAAAATTATTGAAACGAAATGGTGACTTATTGTCGAAAGTAGTACTGCATTAATATTTTTTATGATTGACTGTTAAGTTAACAAGCAGGAATCAATGCAAAAATAAATAGCACAACACAGATTTCAACAACTGTGTAAGACAATACAAAACTCAAAAATCCATTTACTTATTACCATTAAGAGAGAAAAATAGTAAAAACGAGTCAAGAAGGTTGTTTTTTTTTTCTGAGCATGCGCAACTCATAATCAACTGAACAGCATAATTTTCCGTTTTTGTTTTCCCATTATGCGGTGGAAATTACCACCAGAGAACTGCTTTTAGCAATAAAAGAAATTTGTTTATAAAGGGCGTCAGTTCGTCGGTGATGCAGCAATGATATTAGATTGTTTTTGAATACTATCACCCTTAAAGCTTTTTTCTTGAATGGAAAAAAAGAAGCGAAAAGTTTAAAGCAATACTGAAAGAAAAATAAAAAAATAAACATTGAAAGTAAATGAACGCAGGTGTTAAGGCTATTCCTGTAAACGACATTACAAAGTTCATGGTCGTTAAGAAAAACAGAATTTATTCTTAATTGCAGAGGACCTGAATGTATAGAACGATCCATCAAAAATCAAATTTACGCCTTTGTCAGTCATTTAAGTTGATTTGTGAAGATGAAGAACAAGACAACCGAAGTAGAATTTAATTTTATAAATTAATAATTTCGTGACAACAAAACGAAAATCGATACGTGTGTTAGACTTATACACGAACATTTACGTTATGTAATTGTTGAATGCTTAAATTGTCAAAGACATTAAATGCCACAAAAATAGGAAGTTATGATTAAGGAAATGTTGCAAACAAGCAAACAAACAAAAAAGAACACGTGCACACTCTCTCTTCTTCTCCTTCCTCCTCCTCCTCCTCCTCCTCCTCCTCCTCCTCCCTTCTCTCTGTCTGTATATATATATATATATATATATATGTTTATACGTGTCAGTGCACGTTTGTGTGTGTGCGATATAAAAAAGATTAATAATGCCATATATGTTTTGCTATGAGAAAGACAACATAAAAAGGTGTGTATGCATGATATACGAGGTACATACGATAAATTTCCAGACTTTTTTCATATAGCCATTTAAAATCGTCGTAGACTCTTGAAAATTTCAATATGTTATTGCTATACATCTTATGAGATGAATTACCTATTTCTATGATACCAGGTTCAAAGGAACAGCTACAGCAGCAATTGGAATACACCCTACTAAAGCCTGATTGTCACAGCTGGTGAATTTCAAAAATGCAATCTGACACTTTAAAAGAAAGATATGCAATAAAATTCTGTTTTAAACTTGGAAAAAATGCCACAGAAACGAATGGACTGACAGCTTTTCGACCATCTTGCATGAATCGAGCATCAGTTTTTGAGTGGCATAAGAGATTCAAGGAAGGCAGGGAGTCTGTGAGGAATGATGAGAGGTGTGGGAGGAGTTAGGAAGTCAATACACCACAGTTGATTGGACAAAAGTTTAGGGTTAGGGTTAGGGTTACTATGTTGAGGTTTTAAGGGAGTTCAGGAAGAGATTCCGTCGGAAGAGGCCAGCACTCTTCAAATCGGGTCAGTGGCATTTCCACCAGGACAATGCACCAGTCCACAACTCCATCCTCGTCACAGACTATTTGACCAAGATAGGCATCAAGACAGTTTCTCACCCTCCCTATAGTCTAGACCTTACTCCCTGTGACTTTTGGTTATTTCACAAGCTCAGAGTCTGTCGTTATGAGACAATTGAGGAGATGAAAGAGGCTGTGACGAAGGTCATGGACACGCTCACACAAGAGGACTTCTATGGGGCCTTGCAGAAGTTGTTGGAACTGTACCACAAGAACATTGCAGCCTGAGGAGATTACTTCGAAGGGTACTAGAGTTTCATGTGTTTATTATCAATAAAAGTGCCCATACGAAAAAAGTCTGCAAACTTATCGTATGCACCTTGTAGATTTATACTACGGTTTCAACTATAAATATCCTGTCCTAACCTGTATTCAAGGGATATAGGATACAAAACAACAAAAAATTAAACTAAATAACTAATATATCTAGGCTCAGTATGTAACGGATTGAAGAATCAATTACAACAACAACAACAGTCATAATAATAATAAGAAGAAGAAGAAGAATCGGAGAGAATTCTGAGAAGAGTGCTGGAGATTTGAGGAGATTTACTCTCACTCAAAATCGAATGAAAAACTATGAGCTAACATTGGTGTGAAAAACTCTCAAAGAAGTAAAATAATAATGATAATTATAATACCCGGATTTTGCCAAATATCTCAAAATCTGTCGAATAGGAACGTGATAGTGATACCATTTATAGTCGGTTCACATGGATGGGTTCCCAAATACCAGTAAAAGAAAATTAGAAACGGAGATCAGAGAAAAAATCGAGATCATCCAGACCATAGCACTATAAAAAAAAATTAGAATATTTTAAAGAGTCCTGGAGATCTTAAGAGACTTGTTGTCACTCAGACTTTAGTGAAAAGCCACCAAATAATACTGGTGTGAAAAATCTGCATAGAGTTATAACAATAATGATTATATTGGAGCGCTCGGTTCAGTCCCTCTACTAATCGGTCACCAAAGGATTATCATTAGGGTCTGGAGGACTTGAAAATAAGAGGCCAAGTGGAGACCATCCAAACTACACCATTGCTGAGATCGACCTGAATACTGAGAGGAGTCCGGGAGACTTGAGGTGACTTGCTGTCATTCAAACTCCAGTGAAAAAACATCGCCTAACGCTGGTGTGAAAACAAATGGCTGCCTAATCATAGCACCGATAGTGTTTGCATATTTTCCAATGATTATAATGCTCTATTTTATCATGGCATTTTCTGTGGATGTAAAGAAATGCATGATAAAACATGACATTATATTCATTTGAAAATATACAAATAGTTTGTAATAATGAAATCTCAAACATGATTTAACTTCAAACCAGAACCAATAAAGATACCAAAGAAGCTGTTATTCTCTGGAGCTTTGCTATCCAAACTGATGGAAAAATAAAGAACAATAGACCAGATATGGTGGTTAAGGACAATGAAAGAAAAAACGTGCTCAAATTGATATGTCAGTACCAACAGTCAACGAGTACAATGAAATAAGTAAACAAAAACTTGGAAATAAAAAAAATTAAAGAAATGTGGCACATTTAAACTACCACCATGTCAGTAATAGTAGGAGCCCTGGGTATGTTCAATAAAAGGACAGAAAACACATTACCAAAATACCTGGTAGTTGAGCCTATATGAAATACAAATAATTGTTCTTCTCATTTCCTTAGGAGAATACTATTAATGTGATTGTAAAAATAACACACAAAAGAGGCAGCATATATATATATATATATATATATATATATATATATATATATATATATATATATATATATATATATATATGTACGAACAGGTTTTGGCGAGATAAATTATCATTTCCAATGATCCTGTCTTTATAGCTTAACATAATAGTTTAAATTTTGGCATTTTCTTCTCTTTGGTATTTTCTTCTCTTTCTTGCTTTATTCCACGCCTTACACCCCCCACACACATATGTATATATATTTTTATATATACAAATGTGTATGTGTATATGTGTGATTAAATTTAGAATCTCGTGCTACCAAAAAGACGAACCAAAAGACTCTTTGTACTTTTGATCTATGGATAATTGAGTTCTAAAATATCTATACAAAACTAAACAGGTACATTTATAATGTATTAGAAATTGGATTTAGATTTGCAGATGAAAAATACAACACCCTAACCCTTTTTGAAATTTTGATTATACGATATGAATAGTCTGCAAAAAACACTGATTAAAACAAAGCCGTGAATTTGAATTCACTCTATAAGAGTAAAAATGAAGTCTAACAATCCTTAAGGTTTTGAGTCCTGAATACCAACTCGAAAAAGAAAGTTTTATAATAAATCCTACGTATTTCTAATCACATCATATACGACGCTAAACGTTAAAAAGAAAACTATTCAAAATGAAAATACAGACATTAAATCCACAATATACCTTAAGTAACCAACGCGAAAAAATCTAAGGTAATTAAAAAATGTTAACACTCATCGGGGAGTATCATTATGATATCATTTCAAACATTCACCATTTCTGTCAACGCATTCCTGGAATCATTCATGAGTGATTAAAATGTTAACATTTCTATGGGAGTATCTTTATAAGAAAAACAGGACTGATATTATGGATATCAATAATGTGATAACAGTGATGATGGAGACTCAAAAATCGTGATATCATAAAAAAAAACTCTTATAATAATGTTAACATCTTCTATACGCCCTGTAGATATACTAATACCCACCACAAGAATTTTGTAAATCTATTCTATTTACACCCGAAGTAAAAATTTAAGAAGTTACCTGACATTATTTCTCGAAAAAATGCACAGAAAAAGTAAGATATTAAAGAAAAGCAGTGATGAACATTCAAGAAACTTGAGAATGGACAACAATGCCATAATAAGCCGTTTAATCCCCCCATCTCTCCATATTCAACTTACATCCGTCTTTTTTTTTACAATATATACCATTTCCTTTGCAAATTGTTGCTATAACAGTCCAATAACAAACTAAGATTTATACTGACGGACACAGTTATGAAGAATAAGATTATGAAATTAAGCCTCATTGTACTTTACATACATTCTCACGAAATATCAGCGTAGATTTTTTTAGGGCAATAAAACTTATTCGCTTTCTGATGATGTAAAGCTACTAGTAAAATATATCTATTGAATGTTTTAAAACTGTTCTAATTTCTTATATATATATATATATATATATATATATATATATATATATACTACACTGAGGGAGACCTCATGGTATAGTGGTTAAAGTGCTGAAATATGTCCTCGGACAAAAATAGTTTCAACTCCAGTCACGGTATTACGTTCACTAATATGCAAGGTAAAAGTATGAACCCCATTATTCACCCCAGGTATGGGTTAAATTGTATTATCATTTTTCTTCTACAAGAATGTTTTGCCATTAAATAATCCACAAAAGTTGACATGTCATTAAATAAAGAAATCAAAACAAAACAAAAGGAACTTTATGTTTTATACAAAATTGAAAAGAAAAGAAACGGGTAGTGTAGCAGTTATGATCTTAGGAAATGGACAAGAAGCGGGTTCAAAGTCTGGACAAAACATTTTGCATTCCCGTTTGCGTTGATTAATCCATCTCTTCTCCAAATCATTTATGGGTAAACACATGGTTTTTAGCCTTCGTATGCCAACTGGAATAAGTGAAGGAAATACAAATTTGTACGAATCCACTTAAAAACTGACCTTTTGTCAATTCCTGATCGAAACGAAAGTTTGAGTGAATACATATACATACATAAAGATTTAAAAAAAACCTCTAAAAGAATAATTTATTTGTTCTCCGTCCAACCACCGGATGAGTATGGCACAAGGCCTTTTCTTAAAGTGGGTCTGGACGCAGGGCTGCAGCCCATGCACACCCAGGAAAATCCTGAAATACCTTCGGCCCCTTCGGCATTCCCCCAAAGGGTGTGCTCCAGAGGCCAGGAAACAAAACAGCAAACAAGACAATAATGAAGACAATATAAGAAGATGAACGTATATTTATAGATTTCAACGTCGTGTAATTACATGACGTTGAAATCTATGACTCAATCAATCACCCAAAATATTTTTGTGTAGTCTTTTTTGTACATGATCCCTAATCAAATATAAATATTTTGTATATTGATCGACAGCTGGGATCCTAACAATGTTATATAGTTATTTACACGTTCATTCAGCATCACAACGACACCATAATTAAGATGCATGAAGGAAGGAAGAAGCAAGAAGAATTAAGATGCAGAAAGGAAGACACAAGAAGACTTCTTTAGAAAAATATTCACCTCTCACTTTATTGCAAGGGTTCGAAAGGGTTGTTGAAGGGTTGCATATGAGAGGATGCCGGAGACCGAACATAAACTTCATATTTTGACCTCACTGTTATGACCGTCACGTTGTGTCTTTCTTGTTCTCTTAGATACTCAAACAGAGGTCTTGGGGTCCACTCTATCGGGGCTTTTCCGAGGGCCCCCTTGGTCGGGTGTGGCCTTCCCTACCACATCTCGTCTCTAACTCTCTGGGAGTCTGCTGGCAACTGCTCTGGGACCCAAACTCAACTGAGTTAAATAATAACTCAACGCCCACACGATCGCCTACTGGATCTTTGAATCGGATGTTTAATCGTCATCAAGCGGAAATAACTGTCATGCAGTTCAGAGGTTACTCTCTTCCGGTGCATGACTGTAATGGCACAATGAGACCTTCACCTTGTCCCATCTCATAAGCCTTAATCCGCCCATGCGATCTCTTTCGATTACTGGCCGTTGGAATGTGTCAATTCCTTCCGGTGTTTTACCTTGAAATAGTATTTTTGGGCCGGGTCGAAGGTCAAAATATAACATTCATCCGTAAATTATTTTTCAAAATTCCACATGTGGAATTTTCTTCACGTTCGTCTCCATCAACCTCACGCATATTTTACAGAATAATTTACAAGGACAATAAATGGCTGAAAACACAAAAAGAATCACTTGAACCATAGCAAACAAAATCTTACTTAGAACACGACCTTCTCTCTATGTAACACTTGCCCGGCTAATTATTATCTAAATTTCTCTTACTATCTTTGCGTGGTTGGCCATCTTGACATGTGTGCATCAAGGTACCATACGGATGCATTTTTTATCTTCTCAACACAACGGGACCTCCATAACTCCTTGAAGAAATTTCAAAACCCTAAAAAGGACCATACTCTGGTCCCATATCCTGGTCACAAACTTAGTGACCCTGGTCATTCCAGCAATACATTTCGCCTGGATTCCTCATGACCACACTCCAGTTCTTTGCTCAACAGGTTCCTACCTGGAGTAACCGGAGAATTCCATAAACTAAAACACAATATCTTCAAGGCCCAAAGCATTCCACAAAAACCCACAAAAATCATGGCCCAAAACAAAGTATCACAATACATCCGAATGTATCACAATCTGGCACGCATGCTGTAAACCACCTAAAATAGTCCACGCAAAATACTAATTAGCAATGTGTTACCCATTTTTTTTTTCTTTTGTTAGGTTTCTGTTTCCATGCCATTGGTTTGCAAGCCCTTGAGGAATATGCCTTACCTGATCAAACCCGCGCCGGGTTTCTTTTCAATTTAATCAGGAACCCTCTTGGCTACCAATATATAGGCACCTTGTCTTTCCCAGATCCGTTTCACTTTACCAAATCACACACGAATCCAAACACCATCGTGACTGAAAGACTCAGACATTATCCACAAAATTTTGGAGTAGGCCACGCCTTTTTTCTTTTATTCCATTCTCGGAACTCCAAACTAAAAAATAGAACAGCTTCATGGGCCGGCGAATTCTTCGATTGAATTGCTTTCTTTGCCGTCTACCCATCAACAATCTGAAACCAATTGGATGAATGTCTGTCCTACTCTCACGTCAGCCCACGATTTCCTCAAAAACAGAAACCCCAAACAAAATATTTCCTATTCCACGAAAACCCCAATTTCAAAAAAAATTTTAGAATCAATATAATTGCAAATATCATTAAACCTAGAATAAAATCCTCTGTTAATGGTTTTCGTCAAATTTCATAATATGAACAGGAAAAAAAAAATTCTAATGTCGCCTTCAAACTCAAACAAACTCAAAAAGTTTCACTTTACAACAAATCAAAAAAATGTTACAATCACAGTTCAAAAATGTTCAGTTTTCTTTTCTTCTTTTTTTCAATCTATGTAGTGATGTACTGTCTATTTAAAAAAATGTTCTTTCTTTCTTTCTTTTTTTTTCATATGCTGTGTTCAACAATGTTCAAGTTTCTTCTTTTTCTTTTTTTTTCTTTCCGTCTTTTTTCTATTGTCCTGTACGTTTTTGTTTTTGTTTTCATTTTCTTTTTACTTTTTTTTTTCATTTTTTTTTCATAATAAATTCCTCATTCAATGTCCCTTTTTTTTTTTCAACCTTATATCTACCTCTCTGTCTTTACCTTAACATGATAACTAAAGGTTCGCCTCCCAGTTTATTCAATTTCAGTCTACAGTACCATAAATTAAGCCTGATTTATAATACAACTTTTTCAATAGCTTACGAGCATTCTTCTTTTTTTTCACAAAATATCCAGTTTTTTTTCTAAACAACCCAAACTTTTATAAATTCTGCCAACATTTCCTAATTCAAAATATTTCCGAATCTGCGAATATTCGCCACACTTGGTTCTGTCAAAATTTTGCGCATCTCTCAATTACACCCAAAACCCTGTTTCAAAATATCTTCCCCAATAACAATCTCAAAGATTCACTCCAGGGGGAACTCACAAAATACCTGTCTGCATCGTCAGACACAAAAAACATCTGTCTCTTAGTTACTCTGCCTCCACGGCAAGACCGTTTTCAAGACAATACCTATGTCTTCAATAATTGATATCCACAATTTCCACCGCAAAACAACCGGCCTGATTCTACCAGCGCCGAAAATATTGATTCTCCCAACTTCATAAATATCGAAAAATTATATGCGCATCCTTCAGACAAACCACCAATGTGCGAAATTCTTGAACAATACCATTAATGCTCCCAAGATTCCATCTCTCGGATTAAAATTCTCATTTCCAATCACCACTTGTCTGGACCAATGAAAAGTTACAACGATTTTTTTTTCTCAAAAAGACCTATTTACGATAAAAAATCCCATTGATAAAATTTATCATAAAATTTATCATAAAATTTATTGTTTACGATAAGCTGTCTATCAAAAAATGGACAATGACTGTCCCACAGCCATCTTTTGTTTTCTTCTCTCTTCTTTTTTTCCTTCGATACACTATTACACATAGCAGTAATTTCAATTTTTATCTAGGGACCACACATTTTTAAAAAAAATTATTTCCAATTTTATGCTTCTAGAAAGGCCCTTGTCATTACAACTAATCTTTCACAGTTATAATCAAGAATAATAGACAGAGAGATAGAGTTATAAGAATGCACCAATTAACTTACAAATTTTTTTCTTCTTTTTTTTTATCTTCTTCATCTTTTTTTCCAGCACGTTGCATTGTTTTCTTCCTTTCTTTTCTTTCTTTCTTTTCGCGTCAGTCTGTTCATCTGTTTGTTGCTCGTTTGTTCTTTTTTTTTCTTTTTTTTTTTACTTCTTTCAATTCCAGATATTTTTCCTTGTCCTTCTCGTTGATGTCGTTTTGTGATGTTTAAAAACTGTCGTTTACGGTAACCAGGTTCATTCTCAGTCCTTGAAGAACTCGCCTGGCACAAGCACCAAATTAAAGTTATGTTATATAGTCACATATGCAGATTCACATCTACATACGTGCACATATATATGTAGAATAATTCACAACGACAAGGACGCAGGAAGGAAAACGCATGATAAAGACGCAGGAAGGAAAACGCATGATAAAGACGCAAGAAGACTTCTTTAGAAAAATAGTCACCTCTCACTTTATTGCAAGGGTTCGAAAGGGTTGTTGAAGGGTTGCATATGAGAGGATGCCGGAGACCGAACATAAACTTCATATTTTGACCTCACTGTTATGACCGTCACGTTGTGTCTTTCTTGTTCTCTTAGATACTCAACCAGAGGTCTTGGGGTCCACTCCATCGGGGCTTTTCCGAGGGCCCCCTTGGTCGGGTGTGGCCTTCCCTACCACATCTCGTCTCTAACTCTCTGGGAGTCTGCTGGCAACTGCTCTGGGACCCAAACTCAACTGAGTTAAATAATAACTCAACGCCCACACGATCGCCTACTGGATCTTTGAATCGGATGTTTAATCGTCATCAAGCGGAAATAACTGTCATGCAGTTCAGAGGTTACTCTCTTCCGGTGCATGACTGTAATGGCACAATGAGACCTTCACCTTGTTCCATCTCATAAGCCTTAATCCGCCCACGCGATCTCTTTCGATTACTGGCCGTTGGAATGTGTCAATTCCTTCCGGTGTATTACCTTGGAATAGTATTTTTGGGCCGGGTCGAAGGTCAAAATATAACAAGTGCAACCACTCAACGTTAGAATGGACTTGGGAATTTAATATTTTGGTATAAAATGTGTTTAATATTACAAAATACATGGAATAAAGAAAATATTATTCTCAGAAGTTCGGAAAATAAAAAAAAGGTCGAATTTTAGATACAAATAAAATTAATTAAATTTTAGTTCAAAAATAAAATTCACTGGAAGCCAGAGACGCAGCATACTGGCCTCAGGCGAAGGATTTCTTTTCTCTTTTGTTTAATAGTTCTAGGCAAGTTTCCATCGTAGGAAAGTTTCAGCAATAATCAGACAAGTTGTGGCGAAATAGGAAATTAAATCGACATTTGTTATGTTCGAGAAACTTCTTGAACAATATTCTTAATCTAAAGAGATAATTTCTTTCTTTGACTAATGAAATGTTCTCTTCGAATAAGCCGTCTAGTCTTTTCAAGTTTGTCAAAACGTCTGGGAATGAAGTTGGGCTCAAATATTATCAGGAAATATTGGAACGATTTCTAGAGAACGAAAATCGTCTCTTTTGAAGATGATAAAAACTATCAATGGCGTTTTAGATATTAGAATTTTATCTTGACTAGTGAATAACATTAACAGGAATAATATCTTCGTTTGTCTTGTGTATCGATGATAGCCTATGTGCTATTTAGTCAAATGTGTGATTCTCACGAAGGAAGAGAATTAGCAACAACAATAATCGTTTCTATACAGGACCCCTGATGCTTATTTCCATTATAGGATCTTTTTTCAGAGGACACATGTGGATTCGAATAATTAACCCTTTCGAAGGCAGATATATTTTAAAATCCTTTTAGAGTGGGCAAATTATTTTCAGAAAATGTTTAAAATAGACACAATGTTCAAAAAAATCATTTATGTAAAAAAAAAAACATAGTAATTTGATCAGCAATCATATGTCATACTCAAATGGGAAGAAAGCTATAAAGAACTGACTTTTAATTAAGATATTTGGTAAAACAACATTAACACAATTCTACACAATGTTGGGTATTCTGAGTGATGTTTCTAAAAATTAACTTTTAATTGGTTATCGTGCAGCCATAGGAAAATGCCTTCCTTTAAGCTAACCCTAAAACAAACAAAAAATTCCTCTGTTAGTGTGCTATTGGTGACAAAAATGTTGCCCTGTCAGTAAAAAGATTAAGTAGATTTTGTTTAGATGATGGTTTGTTTTTGTCTTTTGTTTGTTATTGTTTTTTTTTTACTGTTAGCTAATTTTGGTCATAAGGGTGCTACTCATATAACGTGTTTTGAGAAAGAATAGTCTAGCAGTGCCCACCCCTCTTCAGGTCTACAGCTGGTTCATATTCAAAGTTTTCCTTCATCAAGACCGGTTGGTATACCAAGTTTAAAGAGCCTAGAATGACCTACTATTTAGTCGTAGTTGGAGAGGTACAAGCGCTATGTGAAAGGTGTAGATCCAACAATTCTTTTCAAAATAAAAGGAAAAATAGTGAGACATAACCTTGGTATGTCAACTGATTGGTTTTATGACATATAAGATATTTTGGGGTTATTTTATGCAGATGTTAGTCTTTTTTGAAATTATACTGTCTCAAGAAACAATTCCTATTTATAATAAACATTTTTTTCGCTCAGAGTTATATGGTTTCAAGTATTCCTTTATAATACTAATAATTTTCACACATTTATTTGAAGCATAGATGGGATACTGCTCTATCAGGGGGCTTAGAATACACCGACTCTATGAGAGATATAAGACTCCGTTAAAAAAGGATGGTCTTAGATATGACATAAAACTCTATCTGATGGTGATATTCCTGGTTTTGGAGCGTGGGGAATATGACAATATCCTTTCATTACCCGACGTCAATTCCGACCTAAACTGGTAGTCTCTTATGAGTCAAATAGATCTGTTTGAAAATTATTTGTAGTAGATAGGAATGATTGATATTATATAACAGTGTAAAAAAGTCTTTATAAAGTACTCAAACAATATAAATATAAAGGTACGTAATTTCTTAACTTCTGGGTATCAAACAATCTCTAAAGGTTCGGCAAGTCGTTTATATCAATCAATCAATCATAGATTGAACCCTCATATGTAAAAGGACTCTGAATCAGAGTAGTGGCAACGAATATGTTGAACCTCAAAGAGCAATACTGAGTAGAGTGCTGGAGTAACAAATATTCTCGTTGTCTCTTAATCCCGAGAGAAAGAAACCAGTTGCTATAAGCTAAAAGAGTGGATAGAAATCTGAAGAGCGTGGCAAGAAGACTTGTTTTCACTTATTTTCCATTATAGACCACGATGTACATATCAAACTTCGTGGGTTATTTAATGTTGAAGCCATACTTGTAGAATAACAGCTGTGATACTCTTAATCCCATAGCTAGGATTATAAGGGGCCTAAACTTTTTCTAAGGTATAAGTGAAAAAGTGAAGGGAATAGTCGCAATTCAGCACTTTAGCCATTACCCACAGAGACTCACTTTTACAATTGATATGAACCTGCAAATGTATTTGGGTAAGACAAAAAGTGCGATCAATTCCGCAGTTTCGAATATTTTTGCTAAAGTCTTTTCGGTGACAAGCCGGATTTATCTCGGTGTCTTGGAGCACGGCCACAGAATCTGCGGTTTTAGACCTAACTAACCTTTTCTGATAACCGAAGTTCTTGTAACTCGAGCGAAATTTCTTGAATAATCTGGTCAAAGTACTCTAATCAGCTACGACGTCTCCTTTAGCACAAATGTTTTTAGTTGCTTCCATGGCATTCAGGCCCATCTCGAACTAATCAAGCATGTTCCCGAATTAGACTCCGTTACACATTCATCAGTGTTACTTACAAATCACTGGAGGGAAGCAATGTACTTAATGTCAGCGCACTGATTACCACGATACTACCAATTACTGTGGATACTTCCGACTGCTTGAACTGCTTCGGCCATATGATGTATGCACCATTAACAAGCAGATACCATAAATTTTGCAAAACGTTTCAATCAACTTGGCAAAAAAAAAAAAAAAACAAGAAAGAAAACCCAAGAGTATTAAGAAAATTGTTTTTCCCTTGTTCGACATTGAAAACCTTCCGTTAATACAACCATAAATATTTATTAACAGATAAATCTTAATTAATTTTTGTTTCCTGATATTTGCTTTTGGGTCGTTAACTTTAAGCCGTTTTTTAAAACTTTTTGGGGATGTTTATTTTTTTTACCTCTAACTTCTGCTTTAGTTCACTTGGGAACAATCTAAAACATTTACACCATCTTCATTATCAGTCTTGCTTTTTTGTATTTCTTTCTCCTTTCTTTCTTTCTTTTAAAAGATATTTTTATTTGTTTTTATTTGCAGTTTTTGATTTTAAATCTATAATCCTGGCTATGGCATTAATAAGCTGAAAAATAAATATTTGTTCCGTTCAGCGGACTAATCAATGCAACTATACAAAATATAACAAATGGAAAACAATATATATATATATATATATATATATAGATTGTTTGGGGAAAATTGATGCCAATTCGTATTTTAATAATCTGCATAATTCTCATTCAAATGATCCCAAAATTCTTTGTTTCACGTTTTCTGGTTTGTTTTTTTTTGTTTGGAAATAACATTCATTAGAAAATAAAAGATATTTAAGCATTAAATATCGAAAGTTGAGTTGCTTCGAGACATGCCCTTAAGATTTGCTCTTATTTGAATCAGAATTGATCAGATAAAAGAAATGCAAATAAGAAAGGTGCATAAAAATTGCTTGATATTATCATTTAAGTGCAAGTCTATAATCTAAAATATTAAGAACTTTTCAAATATATTCATCGAAGTTTCATATAAATCCCGTTGTCATCAAACAAATGAAAGAAAACAGCAAAACATCCGTACTTAGGAATTAGGGGATATACTCAAATATATTGCCGAACAAAAAAAAAAATGGAATATATTTCAAGGTGTAGACATATTTTATCTCTGTCGTTTGCCACCTACATAATTCCATAATTCATTTTCTGGCATTTACTCTGCTCTAATTTCTATAATAAAGGATAATCGTGTAATTGTGTAAATATAGTTAATTAGCCACTTCGTATATTTCCGTCAGATATTTTGGGATCTACATAAAACTTGAAGTAACGTACTTCAGGAGTTCATAATTTCAATAATTTAGGATATATATATATATATATATATATATATATATATATATCTTTAAGAAAAAACAAAAACAAGTCTCATTAGGATTATAAATTTATTTCCATCCTGTTATGGGTTTTGATATAAATCAAAAACACAAAAAAATAACTACTTCTTCAGATTGAATAAAATAATACAGAATAGACACAGGAAAGAAGGGTGGGAGTGGGTAGAAGAAGGGTGAAGAGTTTTCTCCTCATTTGGTCCCCTTCCGTCTTTTTATTGCTGGTTGGAATTATAGTAAATTAATTTCTTTTTTTTTTTCAAATCTAAATACATTTCAAGTTAAAACTCCCAATTTAATACTAATTTAGAGAAATACAACTTTCTTTAATAACCTTACGTAAGGATACAGTAATACTTATATTAAATTAGATTCAAAATTTAAAATTAAAATTCTTAATTTCAAGTTTTATTTTCGTGCCTATTAATTCAGTTACCATTCACTTGAAGAGTATGTACACATGACATGGTTTCTTCTCATGTTTTTTTTTAATTCTATTTCATTTTTATTCATTTATCTTAAATCTCATATTACTCCTATATTTTTTAAATCTTTTTTTATTTAAGCATTATCTATGATAATTTGTCTATAGTTTAAATGTATTTCTATGTCTACATCTACCTATTAATTCACATCACTGATTTAATAATTTTTCAGGGTCTGGGTATATCATTATTTGTATTTTTCCTCTATGCACAGATTACATCTACTATCAAAACATTTTGGAGTATTCGACTTTTTCAATATGGACCATTGAATTTCAGGTGTTAAACCTTTATTTTTCAAACTCCAAAAATGCTTAGTTAGGGCTGTTTGGTGTTTCAGATGTTCATGAGAGAAAGAAAATTTATGATTCGCGTATCTAATTTTCCATTTCGTGAAAGAAATTCCGATATTAGTTTTTTTTTTATCCTTTATTATTACATATTGTTTCAAACATTCCTAATGCTCTAATCTATAACGTTTTCATAGCTTTACATAACTATTCTTATTCAATATACTTATTTCTTTGTATGCACGAACATTGTTTCAAGAATTCCAATCTAATTGTAATAATTTCTACAGAACTATTCAGTTTCACGTATTTCAAGTTATTATATGGTTTCAAGTAAGTTATAATAATAATCCATGATAGACAATTATATCTTCAAATATTATTGATACAGATATTTTGCCCGGTTATATGATTATTGACTTGTATCTGCACAAACATTCAATGGATTTATTTTGTAAACTCAGAAAGCTTTTGATTTCCGTTTTGTTGAATGGTCGTCATTTTTATATTTTTCGTTGATGTTCATTCCCAAACGCTCAATTCAATTTAAATCTGTTGACATCATCGACCAAACATTCACTTTCTGATTATTCAGAAACTCTGATGCCTTCAGCAAAATCTTCTGTAACTTTATCATGCTGAAAGGTACCAATTCTTATCAAAAATTCAGTGAAGGTAATATATTTTCTTTCAATAGTTTGGCGTTATATCTTCAATATTCATGATTTTGACAATGAAATGGTTTAGTTCCATGTTTTTATGACATGTCAAACTTTGTTGCGTTACTGTCAAAGTCAGTCTGTTTTCTTTTCTGTAGATCAACTAATGAAAACAAACATTTGTAAACAATTATAGCTTCAAATAAGAATTCATAATACAAAAAATTTGCATAAATTTATATAGTTGTATTTTGATCTAATGCAAACATTTCTGGTTTTAAAGAACTATTACTATTTAAACTGGTTCATTGGTCTCGTGGGTAGAGCGTTCAATCCTAGGTCGCGTCATACCAAACACTTTAAAAATGGTACTTGATACCTCCTTGCTTAACACTCAGCAATATATGGTACATATCAAGGGTAAAGTGGAACAATCCAGGGAAAGGAGTAGCGCGCTCCCCTATACCTCAGTGTTGTAGCTATTGAAAACCCTTTTCAATAGCTACTACACCTTCTGGTCGCCCTCGACTCTGGTCGCTTTCTTTGCTATTTGATAATAATGATTTGTTCATATATATTTATTTGTATAGTATCAAGGCTCTCCATTTTGCACAAAGTTATTGGGTTACAAATATTCCTATCTAATAATAATAATCTATTCAACATAATATTCCTATATAATAATAATGATAAACTAGTTGTACAAAGTTATTTGGCTTCAGTAAATTCCACAGTTAAATTCTTTCAAACATTATAATCTAACACTAAAAATTTGTAAAGAAATATATTGTTTCATGAATTTCAAGCAATTTTAAGTACCTAATAACAATAATAATAATGGATTGTAAACAATTCTAGCTTCAAGTAATTATCCTACAAAGAAAATTGTTCAGAGTTATATAGTTCCAGGGCAACGCTAAATTTTTTTTACCTGATTTATTTGCTTCGTATATGGGATTCTAACAAGTATTATCACTCCAGATTATAATAGACCTGGTATTATATAACATATGCCATGGATTTGCGGTTCGTTCCTTGTGATCTTGCATGCTTTGACAAGCTGTTACGTTGTGACTAGTAAACAGGGCAGTTGGGTCCATACAGGTGTGTAACCGGAACGCGGTCAGATTGAGACTGAGTGCAGAGAATCGGAGTCGAGCGAGGGATACACAGCCGGTCAGAGGGGTCTCTGATGAGCTTGCAAGGGGAGTGCAAGCGTTGGCACCCCCTGGCTCCTGGAAGAAGATGTGGGAAGAAGAAGTCGCTCTTAGTATATGTCTCCCACCTATCTCTCACATACCACAGAAATGTCAACCCTTTCGAGAATAAAGTGTGAGAGATATATCTTAATAAAGAAGTGTGTTCGTTTGTTCATTGAAGTTCGTAAATTATGTTTGATTATGTTTCCGCTTTTATTTGTATAAGAGTATACAACACTGGAAGGAGTAGGAAGAAAAAAGTGATTCCACTTTCAATTACTCACGAATTGGATCATTACAAGTGGATGCAGTTTAGTGTCATGATTAGAAAACATTTTTGCAGTGGAAGGAATTAACCCCACTGCAAGGGGAGGTAATCAGTGTATTTTAGGTCTTGAAGACAAGGCTGATCAATAAAATGCCGCTCATTATTGCTTCTAGAACTCAGGCCATGCTGTTTCTAACTGTTGAGCCCAACCACTTCTCTTGGTCCACCTCCCCATACTGTTACCATTTCGCCGATCTCTTGCCAGATTATCTTAGACCCAAATAGACTGAGTTTTTGTAACATCTGACCACAGATTTTTTTCTTAAAACTGAACATCTTTATTCATCTGGGCAAAAATTAATCGACCTTGTTCATGTCCCGAATTTAGTTGACCGCGGGGATTGGAAGATACTGACTAAATACAAAGAGCTTAGACCTTACTAAAAGAGATGCTCTGGTTAGGATACTAAACTTCTGAGGGTGAAGCTCCACTTCTGAAGATCTGGGGAGTGCAGGGTGCCCCTTCATTATCATTACTCCAAGTCCAACGCTGACCCGTAGTGGTTGTATATGTATGGATCCCATCTACGGATCAAATAGATTTGTTTACAGATTATTAGCATAAGATAGGATTGTGTGAAAAAAAAACTTTTCCAAGAAGCTACAGAAAAAATGTGAATATAAACGTCTAATAAACGCGATTACCTAACTTCTCGGCATAGAATAACCGTGTACAGTTTTACATACCGTTAAGATCAATTAACTAATCAATGAAATAATTATCGAATTTAGTTGTTCTCTTACATTACCTTCAATTATATAAGGCTCTCTTGTTCAAGGAACGTTTGATTGTATTGGGCACCCACTGGGAATCAAACTCACCGTGAATCGTATGCTAGCCTAGATTGCTAACACTTATTCAGTGTAAGATGTAAAAACTCACTGTTAATTAAATTTGCAAGAAGACCATCCGCATGATTCACCTAGGGACAATTGATTTCACAACTTAGTTTTAACTGACTTGCCCAACTAATTTGCTAATCACGACAAAGGGACCAACCATTTTGATAATATGTATAGCATAGTTACTACACTCGGATTCAGAGCAAAAGTGCTAGTCCATACGTAAATAACAACCTCATATTTTGCTGTTGGAAGTATTTCAATTCTCACTGGTATCGTGATATGATTTCGTCATGGAGGAATAACACATATATGGTGTCTTGGCGAGATATATCTTGGCGTAACCCTCACCAGGTCTGATTTGAAATTATAGTTTTCATTCTCCTTGACCAGTCACCACACCAAGGCTAAAGGTCTCTATTCTCGCTATTATTTTCCCGTGGCTGGAGAGAGGATATTTAAATTCGTACCCTTCCCAAGGGTATTGACACTATGAGCAATGCAAACAGTCGCTTTTAGGATTTGAACTCGGGTAGTTGACTCCACTTCCTACGACGATAATCACTACGCCACGAGCATTTCCAAGATGCCAGTTGCATAATAATATATAATGATAAATACAAATTAATAATAATATATTAATAATTATAATAATAAGAGATATATATAGAGACCTTATATTCAATAAATTTAGTAACTATTATGAGTCTTATATGTTATAAATTACGATAGACTGTTTTACTTCTTTTTATGTTTTGGGTTTATCAATCTTATCAAGCAAATATATAATAATTTTTTGCATCTTAATGGACGGTTCATTCTAATTTTTCAAACAATTTAAAAAAAAAAAAAAAAAAGAAGACAGCAGGGAATTTCGCCAAATTTTTACTATTCATTTTTCCATTCCCATTTTTCTTTTCAGCGTTTTTCAGAATTAGATCAGAACAGAAGCCATCTTGGATTTCTCCAAAAATAATAAATAATCTTGGAAAATCTGTGTGTGGTTTATTTATTTATTTATTTTTTAGCTGACTTGACTTACTCACAGGAATTATATTTTGCAGATTCAAACGACGTCGGGTTAGATAAGAGGAATTGAAAAACAAAACAAAATCAAGACACTCAAAAAAAAAAACAAAAAAAAAAAAAAACAATTAAAAAAACAAAAAAGAAACAAAGCAAAAGAAGAACTGAAACAGAAAGTTTCTTCATTTTTGTTTGTTCTTCCTATGATTTATCTTTGAAAAGTTTGGCTTCTCTTTTGAATATTATCATGTTTCAAATTTTTTAAGGCTCAGTGCTTTTGGCAAATTCCTAATCTTAGAGGCAACACACACACACACACACACACACACACACACACACATATATATATATATGTGTGTGTGTGTGTGTGAGTGTATATATTAAGAATACAATCTTAGCAATTTTTTTCTTTTTCAAAATGAAAATCTACAGTTGATCTGACTACGCTCGCTCACATAAAGCTAATTCATCAATTATATGACAACAAATGTGAGGATCTTTGTGGCTTAGGTAGATATGATCAAAATTATGTATATATATATATATATATATATATATATATATATATAACCGATCCATTAGCCCAGCGGTTAGTTCGCCAAAGGCACGGGAGACCGGGGTTCAATCCCAAGTCGAGTCCTTCCAAAGATTCAAAAGTGGTACTTGCTGCCTCCTTGCTTAACACGCCGCATTATAAGGTAACGATCAAAGGAAAAATGGAGCAATCCAGGGAAACGAGTAGTGCCCTTCGCTTCACCTCGGTGTTGTAGCTATTGAAAAGGGAGCCTCTTGGTCCCCCACGACAACGCCCGCCAACGTTTACTTATATATATATATACATATATATATATTGGATAGATGCATGTAAACTGAATGTATGTATGCATGTATGTATCAATATAAATGCAGATAGATATAGATGAACTGAATGAGATAGATAGATACATACGTACATAGGAACACAGTTATATATATATATATATATATATGTGTGTGTGTGTGTGTGTGTGTGTGTGTTACAGATAGTTTTTGTTTAGAAGCATTTTCGTATATATGTTTCACAGAAATAATGCAAATAAGATTGTGCATTATTTTACAGCCACAGTTACTGGCTAATTCCGCATCAAATTGTCACTAACTTTTTTTTACATATTATACATTTGGGATTAAGTTATATACGAATATGTATAAAGTAAGAAAAACAACTTTCACTTTTATTTTAGGTTCTTTTCAATTTCTAGTACCGTTTTAAGTGGAACGATATTGCTTCTAGAGTCTTGAAAAGCGCAAGGAAATATAATTATCTATGATGCTGACAATATTTTAAAATCTATAAGCCAAATGTAGTCTTTGATTTGATGTATATTAAGAAAACTTTGCTGCGTACGAATAATTATTGACTCCGATTATATCAAAATATCAAAACAGCAGCTTCGGTTATACTTTAACCTGTTTAAAATTCTTCAAGTAAGTAAATTTTACTTGGTTCTGCAAAAGGATCTCAGCGCGTATAATTCTAGAAAATGCGAATGAATTCTTTACATACAGATCGTCACTTTTGGGAAAAGAAAATTATAGTTACCAAGCAGTTGGTCTAAGTTCCCTGATTAGTATTTCTTTCTCTTTCTAAAGATGTACTACTAATACAACAAGGAGATCTTGTGGCCCAATGGCTAAAGTGCGGGACTGAAACCTCGGAGTAAGCGTTTTCAAACTCCAATTGCGCTATTACGTTCAATTTCCTTCTATTACCATTGGGAAAAGTAAGAAGACATTTATTCCCACAGCTATAGGTTAAATAATACCCCTGCCTTTATTCTAAAAGGACGGCTTCAGCATTAAATAACTCACAAAAGTTGATATACCATAAAACGAAGAAATCAAACCTAACTACTACAATTACTAACGATCAATCAATTAACAATTGAATGCTGTAAATTAGCACAAGGAGTATTAGACTCAAGACGACTGAATGGGGCAGGTGATGCACTGGGAATTGTGCAAGAAGTTTAAATTTGACTATAAGAATAAATGGTAGATGCATAACCCAGAATCCGTCCAAGACAATGAGACGCACAAAAAATCCTTTGAGATTTTGAGATACAAACAGATCACTAAATTTTGGCCTGGCGACCAGACCTAGTGATTATCAACAAATAAAGAGAATCTGTCAAATAGTGGACTTTACCGTTCAAGCTGACCACAGGGTCAAACTGAAAGAAAGCAAAAAGAGATAAATACGTAGATCTTGCTAGAGAACTGAAAAAACAATGGAACATGATAGTGACTGTGATACGGATTGTGATTGGTGCCCTCAGTACAGTCAACAAAGGATTAACACAGGGACTCAAGGACTTGGAAATAAGAGGACATTTGGAGACCATCTAAACTACAGCATTGTTGAGATCGGCCGTAATACAAAAAAAGAGTCCCTAAGAATTGAGATGATTTGCTGTCACTCAGACTCCAGTAGAAAACCATCAGCTGATGTGAAAAAATCAGTAAAATAAAAAAAATAATAAGCATAAATGAGAAGAAAGAGATATATGGATCCGTTAAGCACCAAAAAAAAAAAAAATAAATAAATAAGGCACATGAAATGAGCGGAGGAATGTTAAAAAGGGAAAACAGAATCTTTATTAATAGCAACAGAAAATCATAATGTCAAAGCAAAAATTGACAATATGCGGAAGAATAGCAACTATTGAGAATGTGGTTTTGTTTTGTTTTTGTTTTTAATGCCCAAACTATCTTTTTAGAGCAACAGTAATGGTATAATTTAACCCATAGCTGGGAGAGATAAGGGGGTTTATGCCTTCAGCAAGAGTATTAACCTGAAAGTAAAAGTAATTGCGCAAATGGAGTTGGAACTGGCTAACTATTATGTCACAGTTCAGACTTTCGGCCACAACGCTACGCAGATTTCTCTATCGACCATCTGGAGGACAAAAATAAAACAATTACTCTCATAATATGCTAATGCAGTGAACAAGCAGAAAAAGAATCCAAGAACATTGGATGAAGAAAATGATCCACTGGGAATTGTGCATGAGACGAGAATTTTACTGACAAAAGTTGCATGAACAAACCAAAAGCTGTCCTTGAAAATGAAAAGTATATGATTCTCAGCAACTTAAAGATACAAACGGATCGCCAAATCCCTGCCAAAAAATCAGATTGAGATTTAGTTGACAAGATGAAAAAAAGTCTGTCGTGTAGTGGATCTTGCCATTCCAGGAACCACAGGCTGAAAGTGAAAGAAGGCGAAAAGCTGAACAAATACCTGGACCTTGTCAAAGAAATAAAAAAGTTGCTGAGAAGGAAGTTCACAGTGATACCAGTCGTCCCCAGGAATCCCCAGGAATCTCTAAAATGATTTCGGTAACTGTAGATTCGAGTAACAATTGAGATCAGGATTACAACAATTGGCTAAGATAATCAGAAGAGTTCTGGAAAGCTCGGGACTATTACTCAGACTACAACGAAAGACCACCAGTTAGAGCTGGTATAAAAAAAAACTCAATAATAATAATAATAATAATAATAAATATAGTGTACATTTAGTTTAAAAGCACTATCGGTTATTTGGGTGAAGTGCACAAGAAGACCACTTTTTAAGAATCGATTGCAACATTGCCAATTAACTTCGTCTATTATTAACAACTTGCCGTTTTTTGGACCAAACTACAATACTACAAAATTGATATTTTTGTAAAATAAAACCTGATGTGATTACCAAAATGTTTTTTGCTGTTCTTAAAATTAATCTCTACCAATTAAATCTAGCTTGGCTCTCAGGTTAAAGGCACAGTCTAGAATACATTTACCTTATCCTCAGTAAATGATTAAGGCCTTACCAATTGCTGTTCTCTGTTGGGACCAAATCTACATTCAGTATTGAGGCGTTAACACTGTAAGTTCTTCTGTCTTGAGATGTACATATTTAGCAGCAATTATGTTTGCGCTTGTTAGTGCCAGTGTTTTTTAATGTATGCATATGAACTTTACGTATTTGTATGCGTGCGGAGATGGCGCCGATGGAAGCGCTCACGGATTCATTGTGGGTGGCGGTAGATAACCCATGACTCAGAGCCCTTACATCAGGGGGGTGAGTACGACAGCTCGATAGACGCTGATCTTAGTAGCATTCTTCAAATATTTGCATTCTATAATCTTTTGTAGAGCCAACATTACCTGGAGTAATTACATCACCAACGACGAGGTCCTGGATCAGGCAGAAATCACCAGCATTGAAGCCATGTTACTGAAGTCACTATTACGCAGGGTATGGCATTTCTCCCGAATGGATGGCCATCGCCTGCACAACGTAACCCTGTATGGGGAACGTTCCACTGGCCACTGTGACAAAGGGGCACCAAAGAAGCGTTATAAAGACTCCCTCTAGAAGACTCACGGTACCTGCCACATTGACGACACTTGCTGCCGACCGTCAGGCCTGGCGCTGCACTATCGACCAGGATGTCTCCACCTTTGGGGTATCTTGCAAGGCCAACCTAAGGGAGAAACATCGCTGGAGGAAAATCCAGGAAGCCTCAGCAGCCATACCAGTCTTTTAACTGCAGTCGCTATGGCTGAACTTGCATGTCCCGCATTGGCCCAGTCAGCCATCAGCGTGCCTGCAGTCGACGAGGACAGCCTCCTTCAAAAATCTTCGCATGCGATGTTAAAAAAGAAAAATATTTATATGAGTATATATAAACATAGGTGTAGTGTGTATGTATGCATAAGCATATATATATGTGTGTTTATGTGATAGCATCAAATTGGTAGCTAAACTGGTTAGGAGATCAGCAAATTTTCAAAGATTGCAAGTAAAACAGGTAGAAAAAAAATCTAAATAATAAAATTAAAGACATTGAGTTCTTAACATTAATAAAATAGAAATAAAAGAGGTATTTTCTAATGTCAATAATAAACTGAAGTCTTCGATGGCAGTATGATCTAATGTCAGAAGACAAGAATATTTTTTTCTAATGTATGGAATAGGTGGGTGGTCGAAGTATTATTTTGCCTGAAAATCCAATTATATACGTTCAGCCGAAGTAAGGAGAGTGGAATGGTCAGAATCTAGAGCATTGCTGAGAAACAGTTGGGGTTCTTCCTCATCCTGTCGTCCATCTCGCTTGTCGTGGAGAGGTCATTGTAACAGTTGTAAATGATAGATGCAGTGAATACAATTTAAAAACTCAATAGAATTTATTGATAGAATTGTACACAACTAAAGAAAAAAAATGTGTGAATGCAATAAAAGGAAAAGAAGTCCTTTATTTCTTTATTACACATATAAAAAACTCGAGGAAAATATATACGTGAATAAAAAGGGGAAAAAGTCATTTGTTGAAAATTCTCTAGTCTGTGTATAGTTGAGTGAGTGTGTGTGAGTGTGTGTGTGTGTAATAAGTTCCCCTGCCTTGTGTCTATTAAGGCCTGGAATCTGGCAAGTCTTCGAGGTGTAAGCCTCTTGGAGTGGTGCTAGCGGAAAGAGAGTTGCTTTTCCGTTTTCTCCTTACGTATTACCTTGACCACGTTCTCTAAAGATCTTTAGTACTATTTTGGTAGAGACAAGAAAGAATGACTTTTGTGTCACCAAGTATCAAATACTTGAAATCTACGACAGACAAGGGGTAATAGCCCTACAGGTTGCAGTTTATCTGCTTGACTTAGATTGAAAAGCCAAGTGTCACACACCTCGCCATAGGCTTGTTTGGTGCAAATCTGTAATGATACTTTATAAAGACGGCCATACGACTCTATTCTAAGTTTTGTTTGTTTTCCTTTCCGGACCTGACCCTAAAATCAGCAGCTTACTTCGGCGCAACTTAGACAGAGGAGTCAGTTTGACATTGAGACTGGACAGGCAGCGCATTCGTGCTAACACAAGGCTCCACTTCTGAGCTTCCGGAGAGTGTGGAGTTATCACTTCATTGCCATTACTCTTAGGTCCACCCTAACCTGTTGTAGTAATATCTCTCAAGGCCCTGTCTATGACTCGAAATGATCTATTTTAAAATTATTTGTAATAGATGACAATACTTGAAACCACATTACTGTTTACAAATCATTTGTATAATTTAGGAATGATTGAAACCATATTACTGTGTGCAAAATACATTTTGATAAATGGTTCCATACAGATAACGCAGAAGTCGTAGAGGTGTGAGAGTATCTTCAGTTGATTGACGCCACATTCCTCGAGTAGGTTATTTATGCTTATGTACTTATGGAACAGTTACACTAAACTTGATGGTAACTAAGAGTTGGACGGGTAGAGTTGGTGGATTAGGAAAAGTTTACATCTTTTAGAACACCACTTGTACAAGGGAGTTATTTTGTTTCAATCCTTAAATATTTTTCCATTTCAAATACCAAAAACTAATAAGAAAATGTGTATAAATCAAATTCAAATAAAGCATCTTTTGATGAACGGATATTTTAAAGGAAAACTTTGAACATTTTTGGCATCTGAGTAACGATGGAATCGTATACTGAATAGATAAATGTTTTTACCTTATCTCAATTCAATTTTCAAACTGAAGTTTGTGTTTGAAGTTAACTCGTATCTTTTTCCTTGTTCAAAATTACTTTTGAATCATATTTTCTGAATTTAATGGAAAAGACAGAACGAAACCTGTTGTATTTAAGAGGATCTGCTTTCTTTTGATACATAAATAAATAAATAAATAAATATTGTTTAAGCCTAAATGAATAAGTAAAAGCAAGTAAAAAAAAAAGAATATTGGAAGAAGAAAAAGAAAAGAATGAATTTGAATGAAGAATGCTTATTTACCCAAATTTCTCCGCTACGAACAGAATGCAGCACACGGTCAATTTTGAAATGGAACAGAGTGAAACGGTGAAAAAAAAGAGAAAAGATGAATGGTGAGAGGGAGAATTTAATCATGTGGTTGTGAGAAGAAATGCATGATGGGAAAATTGTCCGGAATAATTAATGAATTGAAGGTAAAATAAATGAAAATTAATGATAAATAATGAGAAGGAAAGAAATGACGAAGGAAAATTAATGGAAAGAGAGTGAATCAATAACAGATTAAAAGAACTAAAAAGGTGTTTATTAAAATAGGGAGAACACAGTGAAAGAAAAAAGATTCTCATATTAATTCCAGTCGACTGGCAATCATTTTCTTAATTATTTTGATTCATTTTTATATTCATATCACCACTAGCAAACTGAGGGGTTAGACCCGACCCCGCAAAAAAGGCGTCGTGATTCGAAACTGCATCTGATTATGAAGTTCCAGTTCTGGAGATCTGGTTTGTATGGAATGCCCAGTCCTTGCCATTACTCCCTAGTCTACTCAGAATAAGAGTATCTGTCAGGGTCCCATGCATGGAATAAATAAATCTATTTTAAAAATTGTTCGTTTTCGATAAAACCATGTGGAAAAAAAGAAAACAGGAAAAACTCTTAAGAAACAACAATAAAAAATGTGAATATGAACGTGCAATGAATGCTATTCTCTAACCTCTTGGCATGAAATCATCATAGACGAATTTACATTATTTAATCAATGAATAAATCCATTAAAAACTCTTCGACCCTCAACACTCGGTGATTGGTAAACAAGTTGTAATTCTATATTGATTTTTATTTGATAAAGCGTTGTCATCAATTATCATTTTTATTTGCATTTCTTATCTTGTTTATCGCGCAACAACTCAGACCCTAAACCTACAGTCATTTACAGGCAGTAAGAGCAAAATGAAAAGCTTTTAAGAAAAAATTAATGAGAGAAAGAAAAAAATTGAATGTACGATGAACGCGATTCCCTCACTTCCCTGCATAAAATAATCCTAGATGGGTTGTCATACCATTACAATCAATCAATCAATCAAATAATCAATGAACCCTATGAATGAATGTTTAATTCCTAACAACTAACATCACCCTTCTCCTTTACTTTTAATCAATTTCCACTGTAAATCATTAACTATGTATTTATATTATATTTATGACCACTGATAATATTTTCTTTCTCTTTTTCAATTTACAAAACCCGTATTCCGTGCCGAAATTTAATTAAGCTAATTTTAGTTTTTAAAGTTTCCAAGGTTCATTGTTTAAACATTTATATTTATTCTCTGTCAGAAGAAATATTTTAATTTATTTTTGTATGCCGGCAATGAATAAAGCTAAACCGAGGATTTGGTAAAGTAATGGTAAGGAAAGTGGGCATTAAATCTATATTGGATTTATAAACAGTGGCAATTTTGATATACAAGCTTGATACTTATTCCTAACTGACCCCATATGAATTTAAGCATTAGAATAATCAAATTAAATATCTTCTAATCAAATTTTTGGACAAACGTTCGAGGGTAACATTTACCACTGGAGATCTTTCTGTTAATGACCAACCAGTATTAAAACTAATGAATGAAATAAATATGTGAAATTAAATAAATATTTTAATTGAATTGTTAGGTATTCATAGCTATACTTTGAACTATTTAACTGTGTAAAAAAGTATGAGCTCAGGCCCGTTTAAAAACGTTATTAACAAAAATGTGTTAACAATACTATTTAATGAATAGGATTTGGCATTAAATAACCTAAAAGGGTCAATAGGCAATCAAACAAAAAAATCAAAACATATCACTCCAGCCATTTTCAAGAATGGTACAATTCATAGGTTTTAAACTCGGTTGAATTTCCTCGTCACTGACAATTTTAAGAATGGTAAGAACAGGTTACTTATCAAATTTATAACCACACACACACACACACACACACACACACACATATATATATATATATATATATATATATATATATATATATATATATATATATATATATATATATCCTGAATGGAATTGATATCCGCTCTTTTTATTTGATGTAACTGAAACATACGATGATCATATGAAACTTAAGAAAAAGAGACATTTTATTGCAAAGTATAATAGTAAAATTTATAGAAGTATGGTATATATATATATATATATATATATATATATATATATATATATATATATATATATATATGTATATATATGTGTGTGTGTGTGTGTGTAAATTGGTATAAAATCATATAAAGTTTTTATATGTATATATATACGTATATATGTGGTATATTGCTTGTCAAAGTACCAAATCAAACACTTAACTCCAATTCAGATGCGAAATATTTCATTCGTTTTATTCCATCGATCTGCAAGTTCAATCCTGTGAGTACATGGCACGGAATGAGAAGAGTTCAGCACCATGGCAACATCTCAAACATCTTTAGAATTTACTCTTCTTCAAACACAAACCGACTCAGCAATTCCAGATATGAAGTTGTTTTATTATTCAGATGATACAGTTTCCTAACAATCATCAAAGCACAAGAGAGAGAGAGAGAGAGAGAGAGAGAGAGAGAGAGAGAGAGAGAGAGAGAGAGAGAGAGTGGAGAGAGAGAGAGATTTCCTTAAGTCTATATATGAACCCCATCTTGGCAGATACAAAGATACACCCCTCCCAACTTGACCGATTCATACCAACGTCTAACCACAACTAACTTAACTATTCTGTCGGTCTCAAATGACTAATTTTCAAAATTCTCAAATTCTCATATATTCTAAAATTAATTATATAATTGGTGTGATGTTATCTCACGAAGTCATTGCGTCATATCATCATGATCAACACACATGTCCCAAACTTTCATTAAGTTTTTATTTAATCGCCATCAAACTAGTGGCACAACATGAATCCATTTTATTTACATTTGGCCTTCATGTCCCGAGATGATTGGTGTCCTTTGTCATATCTTTGCATGTACACGCGTTTGACCTTTTTCATTTGATTTACCTCTCCACCTAAAGATTTTAGCTAACCTACAATTTTATCAAACTGAATTTTAAAATAATTAATATAATCAATTATCGATAAAATAATTTATATAATTAATTATCACCCAACTTGTTTTAAACACACACACACACGTACACATACACACACACGCGAGCGCGCGTATATATGCGTGTGTGAACGTTCTTTCTACCTTTTACACACACGTATACAAATATGTGAAAGAATATTTTTATATCTTTCTGTGTATGTATATAGTTTATATATTTGTGTGTGTATACGCGAGCATACATACATACAAACAACCAAGCAACCAAACATATATATATAGAGAGAGAGAGAGAGACAGACAGAGGAGGGGCATATACTGGCATATTTTTGGTAAAATCACGGATTTATTTATGTATATTATGTCCCCAATAAAACCCCACGTTTATTTTAAAATCTAAAAGATATAAAAGATACAAATGAAAATTGTTATTACTTCAAGTCTTTCAAACGTAATACTTTCTTAAAGATAAATACAAAATAAGAAAGAAATATTAGAATACATTAATCATTATTTCACTACTTTAATGACTAGCACTACGTCACGTTCAAGATAATTCCCCCAAAGCAATGGATATCAGAAATTGGAAAACCTGTCAAACGGTCCAATGATTTCAAATACCTTAATCTTACATAAGGATTTTTTCACAAGACCTTAAGATCTAAAATGCTCTTTCGTGGAAAGCAGGTTATGATATAGAAGGAGATCTCACTGGATAGGGCAATAAAATTTTCCCTAGTTGTGAAGAAACGGTTGTATGGAAGCCCTACATGGCCAAATAGTAAATCAATGGACAGTTTGCTTGGCAGAATGTACACAAGGATGCAACTCATGGCGATGAATTTCTCTTTGAAAACTCACGTGACAAATCAAGAACATTACTGTGGCCTTCCAAAAGTATGCATCTACCTATCCCCTCCACCACAGGCATGATGCGATGGAAAGACATTTTTTACGCTGGCTTGAATTCAGAACTTTCCTTCTCTTAGACTAGTTGCCCAACCAAGGTTTAAGAACGCAGTATGCCATACTGTCCTCCCATAGGTAGTCGGATGGACAAAGAGATTCACGCCTTTCTCGAGGGCATTAACTCGAAGTGAAGGGTAAAAAGCTGAGTTCATGGTTTGAGCTTGCCTCCTTCCAAAAGTACCATTCTGATTCTTTCAAGTTTTCATAGACACTAAATACAACACGAGAAAAATGAGTGACTTTTTTTTACCCATCAGAGAGAGTTTTTTGCGGTTAAAATCTTTTATTGTTCCCAAATTTTACAATGAGGAATAATTCCTTTTACATCAAAACCTTGCTCTGTTCTCAATAAGTATGTATTTCCGATTTGATAATTTTACATCAATTTGTTCGACTGTCTATAAAAGACAAAGGAAATCTTTGTAATTAACAATAAAGAACGTGTTTTAAAAAATTGGAGTCGAAGCTGTATTCATGTATACGAAAGGGATCAATGAGTGAATTGTTAATTCTCTTTAAGATATTTTTTTTGACATTCAGCATGTTTATTTCAGTGAGTTTTCAATAATTCAAAGCACATCAGGAAATCCTCATTTTATTTGCTGTGAATCTATTTTTTATGTCCATTATATCCCGTAATCTTACACTTGAGAGGAATTTTCTCTTTTGAAAATAATAACGAAGTGCACAAAAATCGATCCGGCATGAATGGAGGGTAGTGTACTAGCATAATCCAGTGTTTCCTCCTTAACTGAATAATCTAGATTTCTTGTACATGTTAAGACATCATCACATTATAATTAAAGTTGAACCCTTCTGCACACGTCTTCATTTAAATGTTTAATTTTTTTTTAAATTGTAGAGTTCTCGATACTTATTTTAATCTTCTATTGTGTAAAATCATTTTCATTCAACAAAAGGCTATCTCACCAGGAGATTTTTGCTGTTTCTCTCATAGCATATCAACACCTTTAAATCATTTTTCCTTCAAAAACTTTTCTCCTAAGGCCGAAATTAGTTGAGAACAAACACAAAATAATTTGCATAAAAGAAGTATTTCTCTTAGTCTTATCACTTTTGCTCTCTCTCTCTCTCTCTCTTTCTCTCTCTCTCTCTCTCTCTCTCTATCTCTCTTGATAGATAGATGGATAGATAGATACGGTTTGAAATATTATCTTATAAAAAAAAGAAAAGAAGAAAATACAGAAATTTAAAGTGACATGTTTCGCTATAAGTATTGCGTCATCAGATTTGACGTTTTATACCGAAAAAACAAAATCTACAGATGAAACGAGGGTGTGAATCTTGCTGCATTTTAATTTTTATTTGTTGAGCTAAATAGTTATGTAAACTGTTTTAATTTAAGCCTTTGACATCAGACCCAACACATTCCCGACTTTTGATATTGATGCTGAAATACACAGAAGACGGTAATTTGCGGTTTAGGAACACTCATATCGTATATATATATATATATACTCACACAAACTTAATAATAACTGCTCCTTTTTTTACGCCACTTGGAAATCGAAAAAACATTATTTATGTAGGTATTAATTTATTTAGATAGGTAAAAGCAGAATCTCGTTAAAGGACATTTTGAAATACATTTAATACCTATAATAAAGCGTGTAAAATATTTATTCAGGGGGTACTGTGTAAACACACCCTGTTTAAAGAAAGTAATTCTTGAAAATTTTCAGTTTTCTCCTAGCGATTTCATGTCAACTCCAGGAAAGAGTTTTTTGTGGGGCAATGGTTAACGAGTTTTTACGAGGTGACCATCTGAGTCTTTTTACATAACTAAAAAATAAATTTTCTACTCCTAAGCAGCTCATTCAAATTTCTTTACAGAAACTAAGTACTAATTAAAAATGATTTCTCAGTGAACTTACAGAATATTTCTTTTTCGGTTCGAAAAATATAACAAAAATATTACTACAAGTATTTCTTTTATTTACCAAAAATTGTGTTTGAACTTGTACCTCATTTAAATAACTAATTACCCCAAGTACAACTCTCTGTGATAGTAGAAATAAGTTCTTAACTCATTTGCTTTCATCAACTCCTTTTCCTTCCCAGATCGCCGCACTCGTGTAATTCTTTTAGCCTCTTTAGATCTCATTTTTTTCTTATCTTTGAAAAAAATGTTCTTTTTCTTTTTTTTTTCTCAGTTTATCATGTGATCAGCTTACACAAAAACAGCGTTCAATTTTCATTTCAGCAAACGACGCTTATCTCTGGCATAAAATCTATTTCGTCGAGGCGTTAATTATCTGAATTAAAAGTAATTAACGCAAAAGAAAGGGTTGCATTCGTTTTCCTATAGTCGAGGGAATTTCTTCCCACTGTTTTCTCAGAAATATTGTTTCCTTTGTATCTGTGACCAAATGGAGACCGCCAACAAAGTGTCGAGAAAAACCTGTCAACGTAAAACTAATAAATCCGCAGACAACACTCTTTGAGATTTAATACATTTAGGAAATAAAAGTAAATTCGAAAAGCATTATAAAAAGAATCTTTTATTTCATATCTTTTATTTCTTTTTTCACTCTGTTGGTCAGGTTTAAAATATACTGACTGTATGCCTTGCAAAGGAATAAGACTATCCCTTAAAAAAAGATGTAACACTAAACTGTATCTGATAGTAAAGCTCTGCTTCTGGAGATTTGGGGAGTGGGGTGTACCCCCTCTCTGTCATTACTTCAACGTAGACCCTTATCGGGAGTGGTAGTATTTGTTACAGTTCTAGCAATGAATCTAATCGATTTGTTGAAAAATTGTTTGCATTTTGTTGGACCGTGTGCAAAAAACAAAAAAAAACAAAAAAAAACTCTAAAAAAAACAACGACACAAAATATGTAGATATGAACGAGACTCCCCAACCTCTAAACATAAAATAACAGTGTCATTCAAATAAACTAATCCTTTCTTTTTATCTTTTATTATAACTTGCTCCTTCCATATATTCTTCAGGTTTCAAAATAAATTTTAACGATTTGAAATTAAAATTTGAAACGATCTCATTTGGAGAGAAAGTAGAATTTTTGAACCACTTTAGAATGAAGTATGCTTAGACCAAAAACAACATTAGAAAACCTGATTGAAAGATTCATTTCCCATGTTAATCTCTTATAACCTCTTTTCTCAGCCTATCATCGAAGTAAATATTGGATGAGAGCTTTTTTTAAGATTACCTAATGATACTATGATTAATAGAGCAAAACTTATTCAATTAAAGAGGTTTATGATTCCTCTTATCCACAACAAAATTTTCATATAGTGTATTTCAGCATTATTTTACGAGCATCTAATTATTTGGTGGTCTTGGGTTCAATTCCTGCATGAAAAGTGAAAGACAAGCGATATCTTAAATGCAAATTAATTCGGAAAAATAGAAACGAAATCTAATGTGAACATGGACAAGATAATGAGACAAAACTCTCTCCATGGATTGAAAAAAAAATCTGTTTGAAATTCCCCCAAATTACGAACCGCTATAGTAGCTGGAGAGCATAATGAAATTTACCGGCTGCTACAGACACCTGAAGAAGGTTGGAAATCACAATGACTGAAATGTTTTCACTATAATAACAATAGATATAAGGACATAATCGCTTATCATGAAACTTACAAGTCACTAAATTTACAAATTTAGCGTAGAATAAGTTGGATTTAAAGTCGGTAATATTCAATTGAGTGATAAGAAAAAGAAAGAAGCATTGTGCAAAAGACAAACTAATAAAGTATAAAAGTTTCTACAGGACATGGGAAGAACCCATTGTGTTAGAGGCAGTTTGAAGTCTCATTTAAAACTAATGGTTTATTAAAATTACCTCGGATTATTTTGAAAACTGCAGAATATTTCAGTATTAAAGGTTAGGATACTAAACAGAAAAAAAATTTAAATTCTAGATTAATATTTTTAGCAAACAAGTTTCATTAAAAAGCCTCAGAGATACGTAATTAATATGTTAGTATCACAATGTATTCGCTCGATATATCATTAGGCTTTCGGAATAAATTTCAAAGCTGACAACCTGTTACCAACACGGTTCTAATGTGCGTATAGTACAACCCATGTTTAATCAATTGATTGATTTTAACGGTATGTCAACGCGTTTCAGTTTATTATATTTGATAGGTCAGAGTGTAAAAAATAAACTTCATGAGAAAACAACAGCGCAAAAATTTCGATATGAACGTAAAAGTTTATATCTACATTTTTGTGCTGTTGTTTTCTCAAGAAGGTTTTTGCACTCTGTCTTATCAAATATAAATTATTTTTCTACAGAACAGCTTAAACCATTGATGGAACCTCAACATGTACTATCACTTCGAATCATAATGACAATGAATGAACACACACACACCAGATTTCCAGAACTCTAACCACATCATTAGATACAGATTAGTATCAAATACAAAACACTACTTTTGAGGGTGGGGACGCAGTTAGCGTATTCTAAATCTCACCAACAGAACGATGAAATGATTGACATATTAGTGTAATATAGTAAAAAAATTAGTTTGACTCAAAAAGGTCAGAGATGGCGTGATCAAAGGGTTGATACTTAATATTTTTCATCACAACGAATTCGCTTAAAGTATTATTTGGCCTTGGAAATTAATTTTTGTAGTTCGAAGAAAAAAACTTGTTTCTGACGCAGCGTTTATGTGTGTCTAGTACAACCACCCACCAAGATGAATTCAAAGTCGAAAAACAGATTTCATCGTCATCAATAAATTCCCTTTAATAAACCGCAAGCTTCATAATACCATTTTTGTTAAAAGGCTTTTTGTTTGGACCAAAATACTTAAGATAGGTTGTTTCTTCGTGTGTTTTAAGATGCAGGCCATCAAGATATTTCTTCGAAGTCTGGAATAGTTGGTAATCAGATGGAGTAAAGTCTGCAGAATAAAACGAGTGTGGACATTTTTAACGGTCGAAGTCTTCAATCTATTCACGTGTGATCTTTTCTTTTTATATGGAGCTCTTTATTATCATGATGATAAAACATTCTACTTTTACGCTCGACAAAACTGAACCTCGTTTCTTTCAAACTATTTTATTGCCGACAATATATACATTTCTCAATGTACTTAATTCTCTGGTTAATTCAATGGTGAATATTAATCAAGTTGTTCAAACATTTCTGCATGAAAATGTCGAATAAAAATTCAGATGATATCTACGTCGCTAGCTAAAGACTTATTAAATCCAACCTTATAAACCTTTGAAGTCCCATCCCCTGTGTATCCTGCTTCTTGTCTCTTTTGAGGTGAGTGTAAAGTATTTTTGGATTTATGTCAGTTAGTTAATCATCAAAGAAAACCGAGAGGGTGGATTCATTGGACTGTCTTCCACCATCCGTTCAGATTGCACTTGGAAAAATCTTCTAGACTGCACTCAGTGTCAGAACATTACTGATAAATACACATGACCAACTCCAAATACATCATCTACCAAAAACATGTAGTATCCTTGAGTAGTTACCATCTAGCTTTTTCTTTAAGCGTTTCCCATTCCAGGTGGTTCAACCATACAGTAGTACTGACACGGATACAGCGTGGAGGAATTCTCTTTTGATCATATCCGAAATATTAGATTTCCATATGGTAAATTTCAGTTGATGAGATATAACTACCGAAGTATATGAACGGATTTTCTTATTTCAGATGCTTACAATTTTGTGCGGAGAAAGCACTATCTTGTTTGAAACATATACACATGAAAATAGGAGCTTTGTACTATACTTAATTATCTCTTACAGGAATTAACAGTCTTCACTGTAGTCTAAAGGTATCATTACGTTTATTTTCTTCTTCGGAATATGTATGGCATATTGGATAAAGTGCTCAACTGCGACCTCAAAGTAACCATGTTCGAACTCCAATTGTTTTATTACATTCATTTTCGGATTTGGGAAAATATGAATCCCCTTATCATCCCAGTTTTGGGGTGAATAATATCACTACTGCTGTTATGACCTTTGCCATTATACGCTATTAAACAATGAAATAAGAACTAACTGAATATGAGCAAGAGAAATTATCCCGATAATAACTGCATATAGATACGGATTTTCAAAAAAATCGGCGCATAAAACAATTCAGCGTTCTTTCGGCAGGGCTCAGAATACGCTGACTGTATTCTCTGCCAGGGGATATGACTACTCTGGAGGGGTGTCCTGACTATGACCCTAAACTGTATCAGCTGGTAAAACTTTGATTCTGAGTGGTAGTATCTCTCATGCTCTCATTTGTAAATCTGTTGGAAAATTCTTTGAATTAGATAGGAATACTTTTATCATATAACGGTGTACAAAGACTTTTAAAAAACAATTACACAAAAAAAGTCATTATGAAAAAGAAGATGAATGGGATTCATTCACCTCACAAATCACTAAAAATAATCAGGCAATCAATTAATCATTCTATCACCAAAACAATTGATTCACATGAAAGAAGATAAATGATTTTCATATACTTTACTTCATTAGTAAGACGAATACATGAAAAATCTAATACAAAAATTATCTTACCTTATTGAGAAACAGATTTTAATGAAAAATGGCGTTTATATTTTGGTTTTAAAAAGATTAAGAAGATTAATTAAAAAGATTTCAGTTCTAAATAAAATCTCCTATTAAAAGATCTATTGAAGCAGAAATAAACAATGGGATTAAAGAAACGTTTTGGTATTTGTTCTTTGAAAATTGGATTTATCTATGAAAAGGTTACACTGTGAAAAAAATTGTGTTCAATTTAACAGTGTGCAAAATAAATAAAAAAAATGAGAGACAATTGCACTAAAAATGTAAATATGAACATGCAATAAACATGATTAAGTAACTTAGCATAAAATGACCCTAGTCTGGTTGATGACGTTAAAATCAATCAATCATTGTAGCCGTTTTAGACAAAAATCATGTTAATTTTTATTTATTGCGGACTTTTTGTCCTCATCTTGGTAGTTTTTGTGCTGTTTCTTCTTTCCCTACGTTTCAGCCAAATTTCACCTCTGGCCTTCTTCAGGTGATTTACCGCGACCTCGGATATGGAATGCTGAGTCTTGTAACCGTATCCCCAGTAATTACTGCCTTCCATAGTTGTTGTCTATCGCACCACGTTTTTGACCAAGTAAAACTCTGGCCACCTTGGATAGGATTTGAAACCGCTATCTTCTGACAATGCTCACCTAGAACCGTAGAGACTCAACACCTCTATCTGCTGCGCCACGGGCCCCGAAGAGTAATCAAATCTGCAATAAATAAAAATTAATTCTCAGATTAGGAAGCCTCATCTCAAAATGACTTCAATTAAAGACAAGTACAAAAATCATGTTATACGTTAAAGGGGAGTAATTCTATTCGCTAATTTTACATTTACCGTCTTACGAAGTAAATAACACGATAATCTATTAAATTTACAGACATAATACGATTCAATAGAACATTTTCAATGGCAAATAAAGTCTAATTTAAAATAACTACTGAAATTATAATATCTAATTGTATAATTCTCTAGATTTTCGAGGGTAGTATCAACTCATAAAAAATATGGTTTTCAATGTCCCTTTTTGACCTCTAGTTGACAGTTCCGTCTTAGCATATACGGAGAAAATCATCTTTCTCTTCCAACGATTACCAAGACGGTTGGTTAGCTTAGTAGGACAAACAATATTCTACAGCGAGTTCAAAAGAGAGATATAGAGGCTAAAAAACAGATTCCCCAGGAAAATCAATCTGACCTGATATTCCTAGTATAGATTAAAATCTATCTCTGTAGAGGAGCGTCCATCCGACCTAGATAACCCATAATCTTGGTAAACATTGGATGACACTGTTTAATTTTTCGCACTATATATACTCGGAGACTGTTAGTCGTGGCCAGGTGTCAAGATGAGACGGAGTCCATTTCATCTTAACTGTTAAGTAGATTAAGAAAGGGTTTAGAAACACACTTAAAATGGGTTAATATTATTTCTTAAAGTCCGGAAAATAGTAAAATTAAATATTTATTTGAATTACTAATTAATTCTTAGCGTTTTCGAGGGTATTCAGAGTTTTCTGAATTAACTTGAAACCATTTTCCGTACGCCACGCCAAGTGTAAATATAACGGTAACCCACTGTAAATCAACGATGAAAAGAAACAAAACGTCATTTACATTTATATAAACTCTAATAAAAGCTAATCTTCCTTCTTTATTTTGGATAATGTTCATCATACCACAATATAATATGCGTAAGTTCTTGGTTGGTTGGTTGGTTGGTTTTATGGCATATCAACCTTTGAGGTTATTTAATGCCAAATTCATTTTTATGCAAAAATTCAGCTCTATTTTTTTAAAAATTCAGTTTAACATGAGTACACAGTTTAATTGTGAAAGAAATTTCTATTTCAAGCTATTCAGTTTATTTAAACAGTTCTAATTCAGCTAATTAAGTTTGATATGAGTACAGATTTTGTTTACGCATAGTCAAAATAGTTGTATATTAAACAATTCAGTTTAATGTAAATAGAGTTTCAATGTCAAAAACAGTTCCATTTCAAACAATTCAGTTTAGCATAAGCACCTAGTTTAAATGTGAGGACAGTTTAATTGTGAAAGACTTTTCTATTTCAAGCTATTCAATTTAGTCAAACAGTTCTAATTCAAACAATTCAGTTTAGCATAAGTATGCAGTTTGTTCTATTCAACCCATGGTATGGCACTTTCAGGTGCTATCATTCCGGGAGAGACCTGGGAGCAACTGTTTAGTGTCATATCCAAGACACCCATTGGGGTCTGCAGAGGTGCAGTCGGTGTATACTACAGCTTCAGCCAACTGGTCTCGGAGTAAGTACTGATAGTTCAACTAATTCGTTAATTTTAATGAAATACAAACTTAATAATAAAGACAATGATTATAAAAAGAGTAAAATTTTTTTTTTACTTCATTTGTTGAAATAACTGCCATTATAACAATAGATAATATAAAATAGTAAAACTTTATTGTATATTAGTAATATACACATTTAGAACATCAAAGCATAAAAAGATTTGAACCAAGAAACCGTAGTCCAAATTGAGTACCCGTGTAATTTTAGGGGCTAAGATTTTATCCCTAATTTTATAAAAATGTTAGTACTTGACTCATACATTAATCATAGTATAGACGGAAAAATTAACAAAACATTAATATCTACTTTTTGTTTTCTTCTTATCAACAAAATGAAGAAAACCAGCCACCTCAGTTCTCCTCGACAGTTCCAAGTATTCAAGCTGATTTTAGTAGAACAATGAATAGTTTCCATTCTTACTCCAATCTTCACTTTAACGTGGCCTTTTTTCCCAGGTTCAAGGGAACTGTTCCATGGGTTCTAAAAGTGATTGGTATCACTGTCACCTTCATATTCCACAGCTTTTTAGCTCTCTGCCAATGACAAGGTATTTGCTTATCTTTTTGCATATATTTTTCATTTTATTGTCTGTTGGCATTGTAAAATGTACTTGCTGATGAATTATTTTTTACTCTTTACCTGATTCTACTTCTTGTCCTCTGTTCTGGACTAGGTGATACGATTGTATCAAAAAGTTCCAGATTATTATTTTTGTTATTAATAATATTGTATACTGGGATACAACTTTATACCTATTTATTTACTTCGTAATCTAGTACTCGTAATATACAAGGCGATAAAAAGATGGAGCTAATATTGCCATTAATCTTACGAGCATTTTTTAAAATTTCATTTTTATTCTTTGCGATATAGAAAAGTGAGTCTGTAAATCATCTAAGTTGAAGAGAAAAAACCATAACCGTATAGAATGAGATCAAAGAATGAAAAGATCATTTTTATTCTTTTTTGCCATTGATATACAGATGAACGGCTGATTGGTTTACTGGCTGGCCTCATATGAAATACTAAAGAAAAAAAATTCCTTTCATAAAAATGATAATAATAATAATAATAATAATAGGAATAGATAAAAGCGAGATTTTTCTGAATGTCAAGCAAATCACAAACTCAGCAATATCAGTTGTCGTCGTCATGGCCGTGATGGTTTATGGCGGCAAAAAAGAATTAAGGAATTATGTCCAGGACAACAGTTCAGTTGATTCGAGTTGTTAGGCAGACAGTATTTAAGTTCCGATGGGAATACAAAAGGGAAATTCACCTGTCTCATATATAAAGTATATTTTCTAGTTCCGATTGTTTGAGTGTCTGCATATATTACAAACGTTGAAACCCAATGACTTTATTGTAGATTATCTAATTCTTTCTTTCTTTTTTGATATTTCTTTATTGATTTCTAGCGTATCAGGATTCCAGGTGTGTTAAATGGATTTTTTCCAAGTATTATTTCCGATGATTGTGGAATCTAATATTAAAGAAAAGACGACATAAGAGAAAGATATGACAAACCGTTCAACATTTATTATGAATCATGAAAGGTAGAGTATATTTTCTTATAGGGTGAATATAAGAAAGTCCTTTTCCTTTGACAATTCTCTGCCTAGTATTGTTCTTGTAATTTTTTAAAAAAGTTAAGGTGAGGTCAAACACGTGGCCTATCCATTCCTTGTAAAAGGTCATGAAAATACAGACTTAAGATAGATATAGACTCCTGCATTCACATTGAGAGAAGTATGCGTGTGTGTGTGTGTGTGTGTATGTGTGTGAGGGAGAGAGAGAGGGAGAGAGAGATAGCGAGCGAGATCTGTCTCTGACCTTGCCTGTTCTTTAGAGTTCTGCCCTTTAATCAGATCCTCAGATAGTGACTGTTTGGACGCCAACAGCACATAATTTATTTCCGTTTTATTTGAGGCCACCTGTACTTGCAAACATCAAAGCTTTCACATAGCGTTGTCCGTCTGAGACCAGCAGGATTATCATATATCAAAGAAGATTGGATGGGAGTCTGAATTTATTTCTTTATTCTAAATTCTTCAACGCTTATCAGCGAAAGAGAGAAAACAGGAGATATAGATAGAGTGATAGATAAATTGATAGAGTAATTTTCATTTTACTCGCGTTCATCGATATCTTTATTTATTTATCTATTTTCCTCTTTTATCTTACTATTTTTTTTATTATTGTGCCAGAATGCTACGAGCTATATTAAATAAATCCTGGAAGAAACCCCTCACAAAACAGCAGCAGTACGGTCACAAACTTCCAATCTAAAAAAACAAACATCCAAATCAGAGGCACAAGACATGCAGGACGTTCCTGGAGAAGGAACTCACGGGAAGTTCTTCTATGGACCTCTACGCATGGACACACCAGTGTTGGCCAGCCAATAATAACTAATCTACATCAGCTCTGTACGAACAAAGGATGTTTGGATTTTTTAAATTTATTTTCAGTGATTTTTCTTTTTTCTTTCTTTCTTTCTTTCTTTCTTTCTTTCTTTCTTTTCTAAACGATATTTGTCTTGCTTTTTTCTTTCATACTTTTCTCTTTCTTTCTTTCTTTCTTTCTTTCTTTCTTTCTTTCTTTCTTTCTTTCTCCGACAATATTTCATTCTTTTTTTCCCAACGATTCTTTCTCTGTTTCTTTCATTCTTTCTTTCTTTCTTTCTTCTTTTTCCGACAATATTTCGTTCTTTTTTCCCTACGATACTTTCTTTCCTTCTTTCTTTCTTTCTTTCTTTCTTTCTATTGCAAAGTAGACTGGATATCCCAATATTGTGACATTCTACTAGCCGTAACTAATTAAATATTATAGTGATTACATCCCTTGTCTGCTGAATAGTACAACTAATGGCTTCAAGGAAATGTGGACAATGTTGCATGTAAAAGAAGGGGAAGACAAAGTCAAAGTTTCTTTCGCTTGTGGTCCCAGCAGAGCGTACACATAGACTCCTGTCCATACGGTCAGGGAAGACTTGAGCACCTTTACGATTTCGTGTTACATAGCATAGTTGTCTGCAACATATAATTCTTTATTCGACACTTGCATCCTATCTCATATATACGTAATCAAGAACTTTCAACTTATACCAAAAAAAACTTTTCAAAAACACAATAGGAGTTCTCTCTTTAATATACTCTTCGTATTTCATATCATTCCTGTATTCATTCAAGTAAGTTTGCTCAGGCAATAAAATATGTTGTTTTTAACAGATCAGGAATTGTTCTTATCTTATTTCCAGTGGAAACATTAAATGATAATAAATTTCCTCTGCTAAACGTATCCGAGTTGTAATCCCTCACTCAAATGATATTAGCTGTGGGTAACGGTATTCAGGTACAAGAAATATTTGAAGACAACTTTTCAGCGTCTAATACCATAAACACCCGCTACAATATCTACACATGGCTAACGCCTCCGTTACGCATAAAACATCAGTTCTTGTCGTATCACGAGAGTTAAGCAGCTTAATCTCTTTCCAGTACTAAGATGGGTAACCACTTTATAACAAGCAATACTAAACATTTAAAAGCCAACATGAAAAAAAAAAACCATCTAAATCAGCAAAACTGACTGAGCAAAACTTAGTGAATAACAATTAATATCTATTTGCTGTACTCAAAATAAGTTCCTTATAAGTTACTAACAGAAGTAATCCAAAACATTCTGGCCTGATGAAACCTTAGCTTAAGGCAGCAGATTTAGAGAACTTACTGCTGATTAAAATAATTTAATTTCTAAACTTCGCATCACTATGAATGATGTGATGGTTCTGATGTTCCTCTTTTAGTAGCTCTTGTTATGCCAGTTCTATAGTCAAAAGCCTGTTGAATGAGCACCCTACAACTCCTCGACAGTCAACTTCTGCTGGTTGTCATAGGGTTCCGCGACCGTCGTTTCTGCAACATTCTACTAACTCCTTGTATTTGGAAAGCTTCGCCTTATGAGCTTTCTAATAGATGTTCCTTCCATGGCATTGTTAATTCACAAATGAGCAACTTCTGGTTTGCACACAAACACACACATACACACATATATATATATATATATATGATAAGATAATTCCATTATGGTAGGAAAATGGTGTATATATCTATAAAGAGAGAGAGAGAGAGAGAGAGAGAGAGAGAGAGAGAGGGCAATCAAAAGTGTGAGTAACCGGTTCGAGTGTTCGCCAATGGCCCGGGAGACTGGGGTTCAATCCCAGGTCGACTCATACCAAAGACTTAGAAATGGTACTCGATTCCTCCTTGCTTAACACTCAGCATTATAAGGTATGGATCAAGGGTAAAGTGGAGCAATCCAGGGAAAGGAGTAGTGCCCTTCCCTACACCTTGGTGTGGCAGCTATTGAAAAGGTAGACTTCGGGTCAACCTCGACTAAGGTCACCAACTTTACTTAACTTCTTGGTATTAGAGTGTGATCGAAAATTCTTGACCAATTTCTATATCAAATGGACCCTGATAAAAGAAAAAAAAATAGCTAGAAATCTAAAGAAAAAAATAGGATCATAACAATGAAAATTCCTTGGTCTTTAATCAAACTAGTCTAAAAAAAATACCTACCAATATATACGTACAAGTCATCTTCAGTTACCAGATGACGCTTTTGCAATTCACTTCACTCTAATTCTTTTGGAAAAAGCGTGAGTCATTCTATCATTTTTCCATCTATGGTTAAATAGCTGGTAAGACTGGGCTCTTTACCTGTTGCATCTGGACTTAGGGATGGATAGATTTTGATTTAAAATTCAGAGAAGTGTTCTCAACTTACCAAGAAAAGGTGGTTTATCCTTCACGAACATCATCATTATAAACGCATCACCCGTGCAAAAATTCACATCCATCACTAAACAACTCAGTAAAATTTTTCTTAGAGATTTTTTTCATTTCAGTAGTTAAGAATAAATCATTGTAAAATATATATTATTTTTATAAGAACAAACGGCTGCTTTCCATCTTCTACATTTTTAGAGAAAACGTTTTTGCTATTATGAGTACAACTTTGAATTGTAAAAACTAATTCTAGATTCATGCTAAAATCATAATAATCTAATCTATAAATCCCATTTATATAGCAACAGTATTTGACGAAAAAATAAACTAACACTAACAACTTGTGGAGAGAATGAACTATTTGTTATTATTGCCACAAAATTTAACGAAACTTCAAAAGCTTTGGCACATTTTAGATGTGGTTATTTTGCTTATTTTCTTTTCTTTGGTTTGTTACCCAAGTTTTTGATTAGTCGTTAGCTAATGAAAGTTGCCTGAGTTTGAATAATATTAAGATAACCTCTCCCTATGTGTGTTGTGACGCTGCATAAATAATTATCCCAGGACGAGAGTTCATTTTTATGCGCATGTGACGTCAAGGGCAGTCTGGCACTTGACGCTCCGCAAAAATAAATCCTAGTCAAGACTCCTTCTTCGGGCATATAGTAAACTGGCAAATAATGTGGGGATTAATTTGGGGCTAGACTGATCTCCGACGCTGGCGAGGGGGTTTCCAATTCACTTTCACATACCCCACCAAGTCCCTCGTTTTCATACCCCCTTGGATAATGGAAAACATGGACTTCAAGTTTAAAAGAAATATTAACTGTAGTCAGTTTCCGAAAATCCCCTTATAATGTTTTAAAGTGAATAAGACATTTAGCGAGGATTAATGAAAGCGATACGAAACTGAAAAAGGTATGTGCAAAAGAAGGCAACTCAATAGATAAATAACACAACCAAAAGATTTCAACACAAGGGTGCATTTAAAATATTACAAAGTTTTAATAGGCGACGATCAAACAAATAATGAAATGATTTAGGAAACAGTTCCTTTTTCTTTTCTCCTTTCTTTTTAAAATACCGGCTATATCAAGTCAGCAGATAGTATCAAACATAAATGTCTCAACAGTCCTTCTCTTCTTTCTCCTTTTTTTCTTTCTTTCTTTTTTCTTTGCCTTGAAACAAAGTTCATTCACTAATTTACTGTTGATGAAACAGAATCATTTCAGTTTTTCTTTTTCTTTTTTGAATACATATAACTCAATATCTAGAAAAAATAGAAGGAAAAACAGTTTAAGTTGTACTTATCTTTGACAAGGCTTAATTTTCAGGCTCCTTTCTTTTACTGGCGAGTGGCATCCCCAGAATCTGGCTGAATGTGCCTTTCTGCTGTCTCCTGTCCAACGATTCTATTCTACTCTTTTTACGGGAGACTTCCTCGGAGCTTGGCTAAATTGCTATTTATCTCTTGCCAATGTCGGTCAAGAACTAAACGTTCTTTTCCAAATTTCTGCTAACGAAAAAGATGGCGTTTGGTCTATGGGTCAATCATTTGGCTTTTTCCTTCTCCCATCATTCCATCCGGTTATGATATTCGAGTTTTTTTTTGTCCAACAAATTACAGGCCATGGAGTGCGGGTAGCTTGTGACCTTCATTCTCCTCCTGTTTTAGCGGTCAGTCCTTGGGGCCTGTTGATTCAAACACCGTTGGGTAGGGGAAATGACCCCCCCGTTCCTTCTCCCAGTAGCATACCACGTCACAGTGTCTAAACCATTGAAGTTTTATTATAATTTAAGGAATTTATAAATGATAATGGATTGAGATTGTTCCTCTTTTTTTTGTCTTATTCTGCAAACAATGACGACACTAATCGTCGACGATTTTGAATCATTTAAACAGAAAGGGACTATTATATATATATATATATATATATATATATATATATATATATAATGAATTTTTGTCATTATGTGACCTTGACCGAAACAAAGTTTACCATTTTTTGAAAAAAATAAGTAATCGTTTTACTGTTATTATAAATAACTCTGATTTAAATCTTGGGTATTACTTAGCGTAGATAGATATTGCAACAAGAATAGTGTATTCTAACTGTATATATTCATCATATTAAATATATTCAACTACCATTAATTAGAGGTTTTACATTTTAATTCTAAATATTGAGATATTGATCCTTAATTTGAAAATTGATGAAACAATAAAAAAAAACTTTTAAAATATTTTTTTTAATAAAGAATACATTTAAATTTGAAATTTATAATGACATCAAAGAACATTCACTAACATTTAAATTATGGGTAACGTTATTGATATGACCCTAAAAACTGAAGGAACTATTCCATGTCCTACACCGTTTTACAAATGTTCAAATACTAAACAGAATTTTTTTCTTCCACCTTCTGAAGAGGGTCATCACAGACCTGAAATAAATTTATAATGACACTAAAGAATTTAATTATATATATATATATATATATATATATATATATATATATATATATATATATATATTGTAGTAGTGACTGTATATTTATGGTCCCCGATAATTTAATGTTGACGTTTGATATATAGAATAAGGTTTAGTATCTATGCTTCCCCACAAGTTTAATGTTGAGTTTTGTATACAGTGTTTAGTTTAAAGGTAAGTAAAGTAAAGTTAGCGACCATAGTCGAGGGTGACCCGAAGCTACCTTTTCGATAGCTACGACACCAAGGTGTAGGGGAGGGCGCTACTCCATTCCCTGGATTGCTCCACTTTACCCTTGAACCGTACCTTATAATGCTGAGTGTTAAGCAAGGTGGTATCAAGTTCCATTTTTAAAGTCTTTGGTATGACTCGACCTGGGATTGAACCCAGGTCTCCCGGGCCATTGGCGAACTGAGAGAACATATGAAACAAATGAAACGAGTAAAGGTTGTAAAACGGCGCGAACAAAAAGAACATTTAAAACAAGGCGACGAACAAAAACAAATTTATATTCCACAACAGTAAAACTTACATTGATACATAAAAAATATAGCTAATTCTACTAACAAAATAATAGTGTGTGTATATGTGTGAGTTTGTGTGTGTGTGAGTGTGTGTGTGTGTGTGTGTGTGTGTGTGTAAAACAACTAAGCTACAAAAGGATTACATATTTAAATTGTCCTTTTTATGATTAGAAACAGGCGGTTTCTCTGAGACTGGAAGAAGTCTCATCGTCAATGTATATGAATGTCTGCGAGGCCCATCCATGTTGTTGCTTTTCACTCCTTTTGATTCACACTGGAGGGAGTGTGTTGCCGCTGCGAAGAATTTGTGTAGAAGAGAGAAAGGGCATTTGAAGACGACGTATTTATAGAAAATACGCGTCTTGTAATAGGCTCCAAACGCAGGACTAGAATTTACGCTCGGACGTAGCTTTAAGCATGTCGCGTGGTCCTCCTGGCCAATAGTTTCCCGAGACTGAATATGTGAGCGTCCGCCATCTTTGTGGGAACAAGTGGCATCCCGCCCAAAATAATTTATAGGAGTGTAAAGTCCTATAATATATATATATATATATATATAAACACAAAACTAGTTTGCCCAACTACGTATTGAAAGTAAAAAACAAATTTGTTATTGATCCTATATTAAAATGGGAGAAGACATATTTCTCCTAATATACACTTGTAAGATTCTATAGAAAATACTTCGTTAACACGCATTGGACACTTTTGTTAAATAGTCCTTTTTTGTTGTTCTAGCTGCGTTAGTTACATACATACGCACAACACACACACTCAGGAATACTTAAAAAACAGTATTAGAACACTAATGTTTTGAAATATTTAATTGCATGTATTATTGAAATATGAATTTATTTGTACCGCTTTGTCTGGAATGTTCTTTTTGTCCAGGCTGTTTTACATCTTTCATATCGTTTACACATCTTTACTTCAATTACCTCCACGTTGGCTTTTTTCCAAATATCAACCAAATATAAACTAACATAAATTATGGGGGACCAAACATATTCACCAAATAACATGTCCCCCTACAAGATATTGTAAACTATGTTTGGAGGGGGAAATTAACCATAGCTACATATACTAAACCAAAGGAATTGCTTAACCAAAAGTCTGAAATATCTAATATTATGGGGATTTTTTATATAAGCCCCGAAAAGCCCGGTTTATTCCTACGTTTTGTAAAAGAATTAACCGTATTTCAACGGCAGAAGGGAATTGGTGACAGCTTTTGAAGAAAGGAAGACGAACGACTTTTAGTGCAACAAAATTTATATACAACAACAACAACAACAACAACAACAAAAATAAACAGGGTTTTATACCACATGGAACAAACAACGAATTGGAAGTGTTCGAAAAAGAGTTGTAAGGTTGTTATCAGATAAAGTTATAAGGTAAAGGTGTAAGATAAAGTATGGTTAGGTTTGTTATGTGAAGGTTGTAAGGTTGTAAGGTTTTGTGAAGGTTTGCAGATAAAATGCCTGCTGGAAACTTAGCTGTGTGTGTGTCCTGTTCCTTTTAACTCAGCACGTGCGTTCGTCGCTCTTGGGTCCCGGCTGGTCTAAAGTACCAAATACGTATGCCGTCAAGGGCTGCTAGGAATGGACCTCCTGCTAACCGCAGTGGGAGTGGAAAATAGAGCAAGAATCTCAAGTGGAGCTCTTTGTTATAATGGACGACACGTGACCCCAAGGGGCTGCTGCTGTTTGGTGAAACAGGGTCACCAGTTCTTTTACAAAATTTCTACAATATTTGCAGACATAGGAAAGTTAGTTTATATGTGGATAAAAGGATGGATTAAAATTGTTCTAAGTAGAAAAAGGAAAAAAATGTCGGTTTCTTAAATAAAGTTTTTTTTATGCTAATTCCTGTATAGGTGAGGGGTCTTTTTAATCTATAAAATGTATTTTATCCTTAACCACTTCACCAATGTGATCCTGAAGAGTCGTTAAGGTGAAACTTAGGTAGACTTGCTCTTGGCCATGTAGGAATTATTTTTAGGATATATATATATATATATATATATATATATATATATATAATTTAAGCATGTTCTGTAAGATCACGGAGTATTTTCTGTAGCAGAAAGAAAATTGAAATTTTTGTTTGGCGCGTAATTTAATTTGACTGTTAGAGTCGCCGAACATTTTCACCCTATCAGGATGACTTGTCCTATTCAGCCCGAACCATATTCCCTAGCAACACCAAAAATTGAAGAAAGCCCGCAAATCTCTCTCTCGCTCAGAAATCCCCAAAGGGAACGGACGTCTATTCGTCTGTTCCCGAATAGTAGTAGCCTCATCAACCACTATGAGGAGAGCCATCTAGTTTATGGATCCCTTCGGTCTATTCTTCTAGACCAAAGGATTCTATTTAAAAACAAAATAGATGATACACTCTAACAACTTCCTACATTCTTTCTTTACTACGAGACCTCGCAGCATACCAGTGTAAAACCCTATACTTCATTCTGCCATTAAAACCTTCCTTCAAAAACCTAACGACGCCTTCGTTCTTCTCCACCACCTTTATTTTCCATCAACATTTAGCGAGGGGATAACTACCAACGAAATACCAACTCTACCAAAGTAATACCAACAAAACCAACTTAAACCTTAAACCAAAAAACCCAATAATAATAATAATTTATTATTATTATTATTATTGGGTTTTTTGGTTTAAGGTTATCCCCATCGCTATAAATGACGAACTTCATACTTATAAGAACACGCAACCACATATAAAAAAACAAATTAAATATACCACGACTAAAATGGAAATTAAACCGAAAAACACAATATAACCTTCTTTATGTGAAGCCGTTCAAGTTTTAACATTTTCCATATCTCTGTGTCGAGGTGATGAAGAAAGTGCGCATTACTAGCTCAAACGCTTTCGACTATTTTTTGCTGTTCGTCCTCAGGGGTTGCGTTCGATTGTTTATTGTTGTGCATTTTTATATTCATTTGTAATGTTTTTTTTTAACATATAGTTGGCTACATGAGTTTTGAAGGGCTTATTGTAAGAGGGGTGCAAGGGTTAGTTATTGAATATGTTTAATACGTTAATATCTGTGTTGAATGCTATTTGTTTATATTAGGGTTTTTATTTTTCATACTTATTTCTTCAAATATTTGTAAGCAATTTTTATTGTTATTCCTATAGATGTCTTTTGTATTACCAATGAGGATCTTCCGTAGATCAAAAGATTCAAGCTATTTAGTGTCTTTATTTTGTTTTGTCTTTAGATGAAGTTTTATAGCACTTATGTCTGAAAGGTGGTATGCAAGGCGAATGTATAAAGGTAATAATTTTTTACTTATTTTCGAGAAACTCTCTCGAAATGAGATTTAGGAAAGTTCTTAGGGAGTTTGTGTTATATTTAACCAGGAGGTTTGACCTTTGAAATTTTTGTAGCACATAATAAGTTTTAATTCTTTAATTGTTCGATAAGTTTAATGTGTCTGTGTATAATGTTTGTTTTTATTTACTTGTCTAATTTGTATTTTTTATGCATTTGATTCCTGTTATGTAAATTAATTCTATCAGTGTTATTATTGGTGTTGTCATTGTTATTTTTATGGATGTTATGGAGATATAGTTTTAGCTGATGATCAATTAGTTTATCAAGGAAGTTATTATTTACAAGGGTTTGCTTTATGTTTGTGAGTTCTTTGTAAAATATTGTCTTAAGATAAATAACTTGCTGTCGAAGTACACAATATATATATATATATATATATATCAATTAGAAGGAAACTCAAACCTGGTTAAGTTATCATTATAAATTTATTTCGCTGGAGAATATTATTATACTCTCCGTCTCGTCAGATGACTTGTTACATGTTAGACTTGAGGTTGCAGAATAGCAAATGGGGAATTACAGTTCATATGTGTACGAAAAAATACAGGTGTTAGAAACATTAAGAAACAAGAGTAAGGTGTTCCTGTAATCAACCCATTCCAATATTCTCCGGTGAAATAAATTTATAATGACAACCAGGTTTGAGTTTCCTTCTAATTGCAGTATATACGCTCTGAATGTGAATTTTGTTATATATATACCTGTAAGGAATAAGTGATGTAACAATAGCAATACATTGAGCACTCACATAGATTAATATGATATTCCTCATATATTCTATACAAGAATAATCCACACCGTCTGTTTCCGGACGCTGACTGGATATTATACATATATATATATATATATATATATATATATATATATATATGAAGAGTAAATAAAGGATTTTAATCCGACAATATGTAGAAAAACTGATAACAACGATCGAAGTGGAAGGAATGATTTATTGAGAGGTCGACACTATAGCGTTTCGGTTCTGCTGAACTATCATCAGGATCATGAGGGGTGATATTAACAATTTTAAGTTAACGATGGATGTTTAGGAATGGGAAATACAAAAAGCTAGGAGAAAATATGTATAATAAGAAAAAGTTAGCTGTTTAATTGGATAATCAGCGTTTGATGTTTGACGTAATTTAAAACATCAAACGCTAATTAGCCAGTTAAACGGCCAACTTTTTCTTATTATACATATTTCCCCGTAGGTTTTTGTATTTCACATTTCTAAACATCCATCGTTAACTTAAAATTGTTAATATCACCTCTCATGATCCTGATGACGGTTTAGCAGAACCGAAACGCTATAGTGTCGACCTCTCAATAAACTATTCCTTCCACTTGAATCGTTGTTATTAGTTTTTACACACACACACACACACACACACACACACACACACACACACACACATATATATATATATATATATATATATATATATATAATAAATTTTCTAGTCTGTATTTGAAAAGATCACAAATCCTGCTTAACACTCCACTATCTGAGAGATCAGTGATGTTAAGCTGCAATGTATTTTTCAGAACCTAAATAAGTAACCACTTAGTCATACCAGATAGTGTAAACAATCGAAAGGGTAAATAAATATTTGGGCTTAGGGTGAAATCACGCTTGAAAAACAGTTCTTGTCAGATCACCACAATTAAGCAACGATGAACCTGTTCAATAATTAAATGGGTGACCAGTTAAGAACAGCTGATATCGTAAGCAACTCGAGGCCTGTATATCAGACTAAGAAAGGCTTAATAAATACTAAGAAACCAGACAGCTGTTTGTTCTGCCAGTGACATCTTAGGAATAGATTTGTTTCTGATCACAGTTTTCTTCCGTTTTGAGTAGTTCTTATCTGCTAGAGACATCTGCAGTGACTGATGTAGATAGATAGAGAAGGAGAGAGAGAAAGAGAGAGAAATTTGGAAAACAACTGCCACCCAACCACCACCAACTTATCCTTTTTCAATCGTCTCACCGAATTGCGTAAGGAAATTCGGATTTTGTGTCCCTCTGTCGCATCTAATCTCTTATCATCAGCTGTTTAACCTTGACACAAAGGTGGGGGGAAGCCGCCTACGACATGGAGAGCAATTCTCTATAATCTGCTCCTCACCTCCAGGATTGGAAAAGATAATTCAGATTTCGCGTAACCCCACGTCTCGTCTGATCGAATCATATTGATCGTTTAAACTTGAAAGAAAGGCAGTAGGGTTAGTAATATTCACTGTTCTACCCAGCTTCGTGGAATATGGTTCACAGCTTGAGGGTTGCAATCTTGTCAGATCTTATTTGAATTCTGCTGTCTTCATTGAGAAGAGAAGTTTTAGAATTGAGACACCATACTTCCACTGACAAGTGTCTTCGCCATAAGAATTCAAACTTCTACTCATCGCTGCAATAAGATGGATTTTGAAATATTAACAGTTGATTTATTTTCAAGAGGCGCTTCCTATTTTATTACTTTTCCAACTACATCAGAGGTGGTGGTATGGCAATAGAGGTTTAAAACTCCTGCCAATAACCTACAATTTTACTAGGTGCTTTCTAACAAGTCGTTTTTCATCTTTTTATTTAATTTTTATAATGTTTGTCATCTATATATTTAGCCAACCTCTTCACCATGCGCAGGATTTAACACAAGGTCAATTCTTATGCGGAGTAAAACTGGTTTGAATAAATTTTCCTTTTTCTGGACTGGTTGCCCACCAAGCCTAAATAGTCTAGTTTGCACAATTACTTATCCATAGCAGGTGGGGGTGAAGAGATGGATTTAAGCTTTTTTTTAAAAAACATTTGCTCGAAATTTGCAAAGAGGCTCACCCAGGACTTGAACTCGAGTCGCTGATTACGGCCTGGGATTTCTTAATGTTTTTCATAAATACGAAATGTGCTCCAAAAGTAAAACTTCGTATCAATTTCCTTGAAAACTGCAGCAGATACAGAGAGCACAAAAATATTTTGGGATAGAGCAAATTTTCAGCTTCAAAACATGATTTTTTTTCATATAGCCATCACTTTTAAGGTGCATTTTTTTCAATGAACAAAATCCTACATGCAATGCCTGTAAGAATATTTACCAGCTGAGGCTCCCTATTTTTTACAGCGCCGATGACAGCGTTTTTTCTGAGGAGAATCATGTAAGCCAAGAAATACTTTAATCATTCTGTTTCGTACTGATGAGCTGATTGAGATATTCTGGATTTCGAGGGTTTACAAATGCGTCGAACCAAGTTTGTCACCATTGCTAAAACACAGTATCTATTGTTGCATAGCAGAGAAGAAAAGCAATAACATTTTTATATAAAAATATAATCTCTTCTTGTTTATTATGAAAGATGGGAGAGAGAGAGAGAGAGAGAGAGAGAGAGAGAGAGAGAGAGAGAGAGAGAGAGAAACCGCTAAGATTAACAAAACAGATATTCATGGAACCTTACTTCTTCGCTCTGCCTCAACTAAGCTGGCACAGGGCTGACTTAAAATATTTAATCATCTTCGTTTCTTCTTCGTCCTGAGATCATGTTCGCTTTTGACATTAATGAGTCGAGTATGTTTAGACTTTTCTCTTGCTCTCAACACAGGGCTGTCTGGCCCCATGCTTGGCCAACGTCCAAAACGAAGTGACATCTAGTGTCTTTACTCTCTTCTCCGTGTCCACTCTCACTTGAAAACTTCTGTCGTTATATATTTTTCGTACGCCCACACATTCTTCTTTCAAGCACCCCATACCGCCAGCTTTTACCTCTGAGCACCGTGAAACAACATTAAATAGAAGACATAATTTTTGGAGCGCTTATATTACGAATGGATCGGCAAGGTTTTGTTCCTCGATGAAGAAAATGTACAGACAATGGTGATGAATATCTAAAAACAATGCGTTGAATTCGAAAACCTGTTCTACTCAAAGGATTCCTCATGATCTCCTTCCACCTTCTCCACGTTCATTTTTCCAATATCACAATATTTGTGACCTCTCTTTCTCTCTGTCTGTCTTTCTGTCTGTCTCTGTCTCTTTCTTTCTATTCGGTTAGAGCTGTAGAATACACCGACCGCTTCTCTGCTGAGAGATAAGAGCTCCCTCATCCCACCAATTAGAGTCCTGGATATGGCACTAAACAATCTGATAGTGAGATTTCAATAATGCTGGAGCTTTGCGAAAAACCCCTTCATTGCCATCGCTCCTAGGTCCACTCAGACCCGGAGTGGTAGCACTTGAGAGGGTAATATCTATGGGTCAAATAGAACTTAACAATGCGCTTAAGCTAAACTGAATAGTTTAAAATAAATCTGTTTATATGTATAAAAATGGTTGATGTGCCATAAAACCAAACCAAACCAAAACAATGTTTTCTCTCTCTCTCTCTCTCTCTCTCTCTCTCTCTCTCTCTCTCTCTCTCTCTGTGTGTGTGTGTGTGTGTGTGTATAAAATATTGTTAAAGTGTTTAGTTTAACAAAAGTAACCAACACTACGTAAGACTGAAAGGTCTACCCCACTTCTCTCTCTCTCTCTATATATATATATATATATATATATGTGTGTGAGTGTGTGTGTGTGTGTGTGTGTGTGTGTGTGTGTGTGAAACTCGGAAAAAAGGTGCACTTTTGTCATATGAAAAAGGGAGACAGAGCTGAATAAAGTAAGGTTCATATGGATGCTAATATGGATAAAGATAGAAGAATATATATATAGAAGGCTATATTTTGTGATACAGAGTTTGGCAGAATGTTAACCCAGATTTAAAATTGCCACCGCACAGTCGCTAATTTCTAGCTCATAGCGATGAGCATTAAAGAAAGAAGAGAAGGTGGGTATTCGAACACACAGACACATGTATATGAGGTGTGTTGAACTGAATGCTCATTGTCAGTGAAGTTAAATTGGTAGGAAGTGAGAGGTTGACAGAAAATAAAGGAAATGATAAAACGACGGTAAGAGAAGTGGATTAAGAGAGAGAGAGAGAGAGAGAGAGAGAGAGAGAGAGAGAGAGAGAGCGTAATGTTCATCGCACTTGAAACTAATAACATTTTGAATATCTTTGAAGTTTTAATGTTGATTTTCAATGGAAGTTAGTTGTATAAAGTTACTCATAAAGATTGCTTTATGCCCGTGAATAAGTTTTTCACAGTTTTTAAATAGTATTTACAAGAAATGTTAACATTTCCCTTCGAATGCCATTATAATGTTTTACATACAATACGTGGATTTGATTTTGTTAAATTTTACATTTTTCGATTTCGACAACTGCATTATGATTAAATAAAAAAAAAAACTTTTAGAAACTTTCACTATCAGATATTTATTCATGGTTGGAGTTCAACTGTGAAAAACGTAACTCTTATGATAAACGCGAAAACTGTTATTTGAAACATTTTTTAATTAAAAAAATGTTCTTTTAATAAGATTCTTCGGCAAAAGCAATAGGTCCTAAGGTAATGTATATAACGTTGAGAATATTTCAAACATTTTGTTCTTTTCAACATTATCATTAGGCATAATTCATTAACAAATTTTACTTCACAGAAAATCTCTAACCAAAAATCTCTAACCAAAAATCAAGTTACAATTGTTCTGTGTCTACGCTAACGGAAGAATATATATATATATATATATATATATATATATATATATATATATATATATATGTATATATATATATGTATTTGCATTATCACTTATATTGACCATTATATATTTATAAATATAGTAAACTACATCAGAGTAAGAAACCATATCGGCAATCAGCTGACTAGGAGATCCAATCCAGGGAAGGCTCACATAAACTGGACGGCATGTTTAAATTTGTATGAACCAATAATTCATATATATATATATAAAACACCGACAGTTAACTATGGGAATACGTAAAAGTGCTCAATTCACTAAGTAGAACAAAACTAGAATGGCTAAAAGAGCAAGAAATACCTACCCAAGTTTCACCTAACGGATTTTCAGGATACTTCTGGGTTAGAAGGTCCTTTAAGTGTAACCTAGGAAAGTATTTCTGGCAATTCTAGATATTCTAGTCTAAGGTATTGCATATATATATATATATATATATATATATATACATATATACGTGGTACATCCAATAGGTTTCCAGACTTTTTTTTTTTTGTAAAGGCATTTAAAATTGTCGTAGACTCTTGAAAATCCAGTATGTTATTGCTATACATCATATGGGATGACTGACTAATTTCGATGATTCCAGGTTCAAAAGAACAGCTACGGCAGGAATTGGAATACACCTACTAAAGCCTGATTGTCACAGCTGGAGATTTTAAAAAATTGCAATCTGGACGTGAGGACATGCAATAAATATCTGTTTTAAACTTGGAAAAAATGACACTGAAAAGTATGGAATGCTACAGACTTGCATGAATCGATCATCAGTTTTTGAGTGGCATAAGCGATTCAAGGAAGTCAGGGAGTCTGTGAGGGATGATGAGAGGTGTGGGAGGAGTAAGGAAGTCAGAACACCAGAGTTGATTGGCCAAAGGATTAGGGTTAAGGTTTGGGTTTCTATGTTGAGGTTTTAAGGGAGTTCAGGAAGAGATTCTTAGGGAAGAGGCGAGGACTCTTCAAATCGGGTCAGTGGCATTTCCACCAGGACAATGCACCATTCCACGACTCCATCCTTGTCACCTAGATGCCATTTGACCTAGATGAGCATCAAGACAGTTTCTCACCCTCCCTATAGTCAAGACCTTGCTCTCTATGACTTTTGGTTATTCCCAAAGCTTGAAGGCTGTCGTTATAAGACAATTGAGGAGATGAAAGAGGCTGTGACGAAGGTTATTAACACGCTCACACAAGAAAACTTCCATGGTGCCTTCTAGAAGTTGTTGGAACGGTACAAGAAGTGCATTGCAGCCGGAGGAGATTACTTCGAAGGGGACTAGAGTTTCATAAGTGTACTATCTACAAAAGTGCTTATACGAAAAAAGTCTGGAAACTTATTTAATAATCCTCGAATACATGCTGTCCAGTTTATGTGAACTTACTCTGTTACGTGTTTTTATAATGCGGCTATGGTATCTTTATAATACAGGCTACATTTCGCTCTACTAATAAGGATGTGCTTTCTATCTTTCAACAAATCAATTTTATTTATAAATTTCACGTCCCAAAGTCTTGAGGTTCGAGTGAAATAGCATGTTCCCAGAGTTGTTCGTGATCGCACATCCACGCATTCAAAATTGCTCGATTCTGCCATCTTTGAGCATTTGAAAGCTATGAATAGTTGTGCGGTTAATTATAACGATGAGTGCTTTGGTGTCTTGTATCGAGCCATTTAGTTGTCCTAGAAGCCCTTTACATCCTACTTTATAGGCCAAATCTGTGCAAGCAAAACCCTAAGCACGCCATAGATTTACTTGGAGATAATTGTTGCTTGACTTCGGATGGTTTTTAAAACTTCCCCCCCCCTTAGTTTTGCTTTCATTCTCCTTTTCACTACCCCTTTTATCCAATTTAATCAATTTACAAACGACTTCTGATGTTGTCGCTTGGCAAATGTCACATGAGAGGGCCTTTGCGATTTCAATAACTTTTTTTTTCTTCATATATTGCTATATCCCTAATTGCATATGTCTCTTAGTATGTGTCTGTTTATATATATATATATATATATATATATATATATATATATATATATATATATATATATATACTTGAAGACAGTTCGATAGCCCTATGTTTTGGGTTAATTTGTTTTCTTTGTTAATAGCGTGTCAAGCCTCGTGGATTATATAATGTTAAACCAATCTTGTAGAACAGTTGTGGTACTGTTTAACACATAACTGAATTTCATGCCTCGACCAAAGATATTAGACCGAAAGTGAATACCACGTAAGGAGTTCGAACTTGCTTACTATTATGTCACTGTCTAGGACGTTAGCTACTGCACAAAGGAGACTACCTCCAATTATAAGCAGTAGATTTCCAATGCAATATAGTTAAGTATTAAGTTATACACGCTATAACATGATATAATGATAAAAAGTTTAAATAGAAATATTGAGAGCTTGATAGCTTTTGTAAAGAAGAAAATTAATATTTTATAAAGAACTGTTAGCGATGTACTTATAAAAGGCTTGAACTATATATATATATATATATATATATATTATATATGTATGATTATATTAGACAGAGGTGTCGTGTCTACAAACTTTATAGTTGATCCGTTCAAGTTTTCATATGTGTAGTTTGGAAAAAAATAAATTTAAAAATGCACCGCACGTTTCCCAAGTTTAAAATTGAAATTTCCGCCCATCACCACACACACACACACACACACGCACACATACACATATATGAGTGTGTGTGTGTGTGTGTTAGCCGAACTCAATTAGCTTCCATCCATATGCCTTACCCAAGCGAAACGAGATTTATGTGGATGCAACTCAAAAGTCAACAAACTAGTCATCGGACTGTCTGAGGATTTACATTGGAGGCAACTTTTGGCATGTACATGACTTCTAATTTGAGCACCTTTAAGTATCTTTGGTTTTAAACCAAATAGCTCGAAGTTGAAACACTGGCATGGCTGATTAGCCAATTATTTTGAAAGAATATATATATATATATATATATATATATATAAGTTTTAAGAACAATTTATTCTGAAAATAATGCAAAAAATGGCATTACAGCAGAGCTGTCAAAACCCGTACTAAGATAGTATGCTGAAAGGCTTATATGCCGACTTAATATCTGCTGTTCATCAATGTTTTACCAGTGGTATATAAGCCCTGCAACATCGAAAGATGATCTGTGTGGACCATAAGAGTAACTAGGTTGAAAAATACATCTGATTTGGTCACATCTAATGAGTGTAACTTGGTCAGCCTGTAAGCTTATCAGTCGGCCCTCGTATTTCGGAGCGATTATATATAAGTAATAAACAGGTATGGGGCTAATGTGTCTCCTTGTAGTACACCTGCTATATATGTCAAAGTAGTCTGTGTCTCCATCCGGTGAGTGGACTTTTACTTTCGTGATTTTATGAAGCATCATTATGGCTGCGACGGTTTCTTTGGAGAGTCAGTTGGTGAGTATTTGCCCCATCTTCCCTCTGGGTATGGAATCAAATGCCTTGGAGCAGTCGACAAATAATAATGTGGAATCAAGGTTTTTTGCCAAAATACCTTATAGATTTCGACGGAGAGTTAAAATTTGTGATGTCATTGATAGATTTCTCTGAAAGTCATTTTGGTTCTTTCTAAGTATTTTCTCAATTTTAAGTTCTATGCAGTTGCGTAGTAGAGCATTGTAGATCTTGGCCGTTATGGATGTAAGGGCTATACCACAGTAGTTTTTGGCTATTCCGAGGTCAACCTTCTTTGGTAAAGGGAGGATACATCCCTTTGTTCATCTGTCTATTGTGTTCTAGTTATATACGGCATTACAGTGTTGGAGAAGTATGAAGTCTAATTCTCTTGTCTTCCATACTTCTGGTGGTATTTAACCAAGCCCTATATGTTTAATTTTTATTAGTACTGAGTTGAGTTCTTCAAACGTAAACTGTTCTAGTTTGATGTCTAGATGCTTTCAAATAATTTTCGTAATTGTTTCATTCGTAACTTTCAGAGGTTTTCCGAGTAAATTCTTGAAATGTTGTTTCCATAGATGTATTCGTTCTTCTTGGCTGGCAGCTTTCAGTTTAGCTTTCGCAGCACCCTTCGTTCTGCTCACTTCGTTTACCATCTGCCATGCTATCCTAGATTGTCTATCTTCAACCGAATCTCTAATGATCTGATTTTGTTTGTATTATGTTTGTTCTTTTAGGTATACATTAGTTAATTCATTTTGTTCCTACTTAAGTTTTTGAGCATTGATATTGGTTGAGTTCCTCCTATTGCAGAGGGAAGCAATTATTATGTCTGCATGCGTTTTCTAACCGCTAATGTCTCCCATTGAACTCTAGGTTTAAGTCTTTGTTTAAGTTGGTATGCATTCTGCTGCCCCTTTGACGAAGTTCTCATATTCATCATTCAGAGTAATCTCCTGAAGTGCATATCTCCTGAAGTGCATCAAATTTGTTTCTAAGTCTTAACGTGTATTTATCTCCAATATTCCAATTGTTAAGCAGGGACCAGTCATAGTGTACGGTAGTAGTGGTTGGGACCGTATTCCTTGGTAGGCTCACGGCAAAGATACGAATCTTTGCCGTGACAATTCAGTGATCGGGTACACCCTCGAAAGAGAAATATGCCTCGCAATTCAATGCACTATTATTCTATTTTTATTTATTTATGAGAATGTAGTCTATCTGTGAGTTAGCATTGTTTATGTAGGTGTAGGTCCATAGTTTTCCCTTTCTTTTCTGAAATTTAGTAATAAAGCATGTTCATTTATTTTCTGTTAGATGTTCCCCATTTCTGTTTGACGAGTTGTGTAAGCTGAATTTATTGTTTACATTTTTACCAATTCAGGCATTCATGTATCCACCGATGATGAGAACGTTGTGCTTCGGGATGCTAAGAACAGAGGAGAATAACTCGTTATAGAAGGCAATGAGGACTGTTTCTTCATTAAAATTGGTAAGGCTGTAGTAAGAAATGCTTGTTTGTCTGGGAGTTGCCATTAACAGTAGCTGCCCTCATTGTCGTTTGCATTTTCTCGGTGCTATGTAATAATTGGGATCACGTGGTCCTATAAGCATACCTACGCTTCCTATGACGGCATTGACAAAGTTTTTCCATGCAGATACTGAGACAAACATCCATGTTCTAAGAACGTCTATAGATTTAATGAAAGAAAACAGTTTCAAGCTGGTAAAGAAAAGATGCAGAAGATACCCCGCACAAACTATTACCGACCGGAGTACGCCGATGACATAGTGAAAATTCACCTGCGCGAGCCGAAACCCTACTACATAGACTAGAACAAGCAGCAGGTGGCATAGGCCTCCATGTCAACGCAAAAAATACAGAATACATGTTCTTTAATCAAAGAGGCGACATCTCCACACTAAAGGGTGGGCCTTTGAAACTAGTTCACCTACCTCGGAAGTTGCGCCTGATCAACAGTGAAAGACATCAACATTCGACTAGCTAAGGTAAGGACAACTATCGATAGGCTATCGGTCATATAGAAATCGAACCAGACTGACTGATAAAATAAAACGCAGTTTTTTCCAAGCAGCGGTCGTGTCGATACTGCTATATGGATACACCACATAGACGCTAACAAAATGTATGGAGAAAAAGGTTGACGGCAATTACACAAGAATATTGAGAGCTGTACTGAACAAGTCCTGAAGGCAACACCCCACCAAACAGCAGCTGTACGGCCACCAACCGCCCACCACGAAAACTATCCAAGCTAGACGAACCAGAGATGCAGGACACTGCAGGAGAAGTAAGGAGGAACTCATGAGCTATATACTCCAAAGGACCCATTCACATGGACCAGCAAAGGTTGGACGGCTGGCTAGAACCTATATAAAACAGCTTAGTGCCGATACAGGATGTTGCCTGGAAGTCCTCTCGGGAGCGATGGCTGATAGGGACAGGTGGCGAGAGACGGTCAGAGAGATCCGTGCAGGCAGTGCGACATGATGATATATATAGTTTACAAAACTAAATCAAAAAGTATTTCATGTTTTTCATTTCTGAGGAAATTTTAATTTCTTTTTTATGGATTTCTGCAATTAATTTTTGCGATGATTAGATTTTTTTTGGTTGTTCTTTTCGTCCAAAAAAGATAGCAAGCCTCAATTTTTAACCACAAGGCACGTTTCATCGAAATGACGTGTTTCATAAAAGAAAAAGACGAAATAGGTAAGTAATTAATTACAATTTGAACTGAATTTTCACTAAAGCATCTTTCGCCCACAGCAAAATATTTTGTTCTTTTTTTAAAACTCTTTCTTTTCATCTTTTTCAATATAACTTCATTCATGTAATCACCAATTCGTCTTTCTCAAACTTTGGTCTATAAATAAATAAGAACACTATTTTGGTGATATTTATCATTGATTACTTCATGTCTTCGTTCTTTTTTGTTTTGTTTAGTAATCGATATTTAACGAATCAGTTAATTAGACGGAAGTGTTGAATGTTTATTAATTTCTTTATATACTTTGACGTCCCAAAACTTAATTTGTTTTTAACGGCATTTTATTAGTACATTAAGCGTTATACATACATTCATATATATATTCTGTTTCATTTCTTTTTCTGAAGCGAAATATACAAAGTAATTTTGAATATCTAGAGAAGCAGTTGAGCGGCCTTAATATAACTTGGACAAAAAGCAAGAGAGGACCATACTGCGCAGATACGAATGGAGTTTCTGTTGTGGGCGTACTCAATCATCAATTAGGCTTTACTGAGTCACTTTGTGTTTTCTATTATTATTATTGCCAAAAGAAAAAAGAAATAACTTGTAGAATAGAATATACTAATAAGGAAAGCATCAGAAGAAAAACAACTTTAAAAAACCTGGGAATACTACAAGCAGACACCATCAAACAAAATAGAAATGAGTCCGAAAGGAATAGCTCCTATGAAAAAGAAAACTTATTTAAAGAAAACTCTGCTGTATAAATCTAATCAAAGGTATAAATACATCCTCCTTTTAAGAGACTCAGGAACCTTCTTAAGATAGACAAGAGAGGAATTCAAGGAAAATGATTGCAATGCATAAGGCCTGTCTTTGTCTTTATCATCTTATAGGCGTCGAGAGATGACAAAGATGGACTCTTTGTAGCCATAAAAGAAGGAGGAAAACTTGTCATTATTAAGGATTGCGTTCATACAACAATTCAAGTATTAAAAAGTGCATATAAAATGTAGAAAGACTAATTACAGCAGCCAGTAACAGCGATATCAACATAAATAACTTAAGGACAAAGAATAAAACAATCAAATTTAGAAAACAAAAAATGTGAAGAAAAACAATCGAGTGACATACTTCGGAAATTTGAAACGAGATGCCCAGGACATGTCTAAGAAAAGGAAACCTCAAAAGAGAAACTGAATCTCTTTTAAAAACAACTCAATATAAATCATAAAAATCAATTTTATCTAAACTTGATTGATGAAACGTAGATGAATAACAAACATTTATTTTGGAATTAGTGATTCAAACTGGCACAGTGTTGATTAACAAGTAAAAAAACATGTCATTTTATGAATTCTGCCGTTCCAACCATCACAGAAAGCGAAACAATAGATAAATACTTGGATCTTGCTAGAGAACTGAAAAAAGATAGGGAAAATGAAGATTGTGGTGATAAAAATTGTGGTCGGTGCTCTGAAAACTGTTCCCAAATGGCTTGGATAAAACAACTTGAGGTACCCGTGGTGTAATGGTTATCGTCGTAGGAAATGGACACGGCGACACGAGTTCAAATTCTGAACAAGGCTGATTGCATTTCACATAGCACTAATACTCTTGGGAAAGGTATGAATCCAATTATTCTCCCTCCAGCTATGGGTAAATAGTAGGGCAGACTGGATTCTTCAGCTTGGGTGAGGCAACTAGTCTAGGAGTAGGAAAACTCTGAATTCAGATCTGTTAAACTTCGCTTAAAAATTGACCTTGTGCCATATCCTGCCCGAGCGGAGGGGTTAGTAAATATGGATAAGAAAACATAAATAACTGGATATCATAGAAAGAATTGAGACCATACAAAGTACCCAACCGTCAAAAACAGCCAGAATATTTAGAATAGTTATTGAGGGCCACCACTTTGTTGGCTGGCGCTGTAGAATACGCCGACTGCATCCCTGCTGCGATATAAGCGTCCATGATACGATTCTAAACCGTCTGCTGGTGAGACTTCACCTCCACCCACAACATAATGGTTACCGACATGAATAAATGTATAAAGAAAACTGAGATAGCCGAATAGATGACCAAAGTAAGATCAACCTGATCCAGAAAATCGCCCACTCAAAGGAACCGCACCCAAAACTATAGACCCATAACGTGCCTACCGATGATGTGTAAAATACTCACGGTACAAATTAGGGAGATCTACTACTCATTGATAAGTTGCGGACGCTTCCCCAAGGAAAAATAAAGGATCCTGCAAGGGAACCAGATGCACAGGAGAACTACTATATAGAGATCAGCACATCTTCAACAACAGTAAAACGAGAAGGAAAAAATTAGTTATAGCCTGGGTTGACTACAAAAAGGCTAACGATATGGTCCCCTAAACATAGACATTACATTGTCGCAAATTGTAAAAAATACCCGACGAAGTACAGTTTATCAAGAAAACCATGGAAACCTGGAGAGTGAAATTGACAGCAGGAGGAAAAAGCTTAACAGAAGAAAAGATCCAGAAATGCATATTGCATTATTATTTGTAATAGCGATGATGCCATTCAATCCCATCCTCAGGAAATACCCAGCCGGGTATGAAATCAATAGATCACAAGAAAAGATCAACTGCTTAATGTACATGGTCGACATCAAACTGTTTGCCAAAAACGAAAACGAATTGGAAACCCTAATACTGACTTTGAGAATATACAGTCAAGATATAGGAATGGAATTTAGCTTAGAAAAATTCACCATACTAGTAATGAAAAGCGGCAAAATAAAGAAATAAGTTGAGCTACCAAATCAAATAAAAATCAGAACGCTCGGAGAAAATGAACCTACAAATACTTAGGAATACTGGAATCTGACACTTCGAAGAAGTGGAGATAAAAGAAAAATTTAAGAGAGGAGAATCAGAAAACTATATAGTGGGAACTTTATCAAAGGGATAAATACTGGGACTGTCCCCCTGAAAGACACTCTTGTCCATTCTTGAAGTGAACCAGAGAAGAACTTAAAGAAATCGACCTGATGAGAAAAAAAACTAATGACCATGCATAAGGCCTTGCATCCCAAAGATGACGTTGACAGACTCTATGCACTGAAGAGAGCGTTGACGCATTGAAACGACTTGAAGACTACATAGAAAAGTGCGGAGGAAAACTGATTACAGCCACTAGAAACAATACTGATAACACAAGAATTTGCAGAACAGAAATAGCAAAAAAAAAAACAAAAACAAAACAAAACAAAAAAAAAACCAAAAAAAAACAAAAACAGGAAAACGTGGGTGTAGCTAAAAAAAGAGAAACCTTCAGAAAGAAATTGAATTTCTTCAAACAGCGTCAAAGAACAACTCCATAAGGTCCAGCTATATCAAAGCAGGAATAGATAAGACGCCAGAAAACAGCAGATGTAGGTTATGTGTTGATATAGACGAAACGATCATTCACATTATAAGAGAATGCAGCAAATTAGCATTGAGAAAGTAGACACGAGTGGGTGAGCAAGGTGATCGATCCTCTGGAAATTGCGCAAGAAATTTAAATTTTACTATACGAGCAAATGGTATATGCACAACCCAGAATCTGTCCTGGAGAATGAGACGGACAAACTCCTATGGGATTCTGAGATATAAACGGATCACATAACCTCTTGGAAGCTGACACTATCAAACAAGTGGAAATGAAAGAAAAAATTAAGAAAGAATATATCAGAAGAACCAGAAAGCTACTCAATACAAATCTATGTAGAAGAAACCTAATCAAAGGAATAAATACCAGGGTTGTACTCCTCGTTTATTTATTTGGGACCATTTTTGAAGTGGACCAGAAAAAACTTAAGCAAATGGACCAGAGAACAAGAAAACTAATGACCATACATAAGGCATTACATCCTAGAGACAATGACAGACTATACGTATCGAGAAAGGAGGAAGGAAGACTTATCAGCATTGAAGACAGCGTTGATGCACTGATACAACGATTCGAAGACTAGATAGAGAAACACGAAGGGCTGAAAATGCCTCCAGAAATGATACTGACAACACGAATATCTACAGAATGACAATAACAAGAAAAGATAGGAAGCAAAGTAACTCCGGGCGTTTTAAATGACTAATTAGCAATATCTCACACAAGAAAACATGGACGTAGTTAAGAAAAGAAAACCTTAAAAGAGAAATTGAATCTCTCCTAATAGCAGCACAAAACAACGCCATGAGAACCAATCATATCAAAGCGAGAATAGATAAGACGCAACAAAATAGCAAGTGTAGGTTATGTGGTGATAGAGACGAAACGATCAATTACATAAGTGAACGCAGCAAATTAGCACAGGAGTAGACACGGCTGGGTGGGCAAGGTGATCCACTGGGAGATGTGCAAGAAATTTAAATTTGACGACATGATGAAATGGTATATGCACAACCTAAAATCTGTCCTGGAGAATGACACACATAAATTCCTATGACACTTTGACATACAAACGGATCGCCTAATCTCGGCTAGAGAACCAGACCTTATAATAATCAACAAAAAAAAGTACTTGCAAAGTTGTGGACTTTGCTGTCCACAGAATAAAACTAAAAGAAAGTGAAAAAAAAGTATAAGTACCTCGACCTTGCTAGGGAATTAAAAAAAAAACTATGGAACATGCAGGTGACAATTATACCAATTCTAATTGGTGCGTTTGGAACAGTAACTAAAGAATTACTAAAGGCACTGGCGGACTTGGAAATACGAGGACGAGTGGAGAGCATCCAAACTAATACATTATTGAGAATGGCCAGAATACTGAGAAAGGTACTGGAGACTAGAGGAGACTTGCTTTCACTCAAACTCCAGTGAAAGACCATCAGCTAAAACTGATGTGAAAAACTCACCAGGCGTAAATAATAATACGTTTTATTAATAACTGTAGACTTATGGTCTGACTTGTTATAAAAAACAACTAAAATAAAAAATGAAATCAATGGTTTACAATGCTTCATCCTATAAAATTGTAAAATAATTTTACGACTTGCTTATTGATGGCCAGTTTTGTTGCAATGAAAAGCAAGTGAAATTAAGATGAAAAGAAATATAAGTAAAAAGTTATTAATTATTGACAATGCTTCATCTTAGTAATTCCCACAACTTATGACAAGGTGTAGGAGCAAGAGAAATAAGATGAAAGAAACAATTGTAAAAAAATAATTATAATTGACGACACTTCCTGCAAGTAAGAGTATTTCTGCTCACTATGAAAGCAAGAAGAATAAAGTAAAAGAAAGACAAGAGGTACTCCGCATTCCCCAAAGCTCCATCATTACTGGAGCCTCACCATCATATTGTTTAGTGTCATATCTAGGACACTCATTGGGGGAGTCTCACCCCTCTGTAGAGATGCAGTTGATGTATTTTACAGTCCCAGCCGACTGGACCAGAATAAGTTTGATTAAAAGCAACTAAAATTTATGATGAAAAAAATGCTAGCCGGAAATGAATAATGCCTTATTCATAAATGATTATTTTCAAGGCAAAAATATTACTAATATAGTTATTGTAAATAAAGCAAAGAAAATTAAGGTGAAAGAAATAATCATAAAAAAAGAAGCCGATGTTTATGCGAATGAAGAATCTCATGATAAAACTGTAAAGGTGATTCCAAATGTTTGCAATCTTGGAGTGCAATTGGGCAACTCCGGATGGTTTTGGCGATTGTGAAAGTAACGAACCACACGACACTGAAATGCTGAGCTTGTCTGATATCTTTTGAATATGAATCGCCGAATTCGGGTCAATAGCTTTTGGAGCATGACATCGGAGTCCATAGTTTTAAGGTTACCTGAGCTTGACTGATCGTTAAGGTTCTTACAACCTTAGTGAAATCTCTTCTATCATCTAATACAATATTCTGATCAAATGTGACTTCACTTTTCGTACACCAAATGTTTTTGGTAGCTTCAGCTGTGTTATTGATTGGTTTAAACTAGCAAACCATTAATGTTCCAAATCAAACTACGTTGCACTTTCATCTATGCTGCTTTCAAAGCACGCTCAAAGAAAAGAAATGCTTTACGTGCTATGGCACCAACTACCACAATACTACCGATCACAACTGAGGCTTGCTGCGGCTTGAACTTCTTTAGTCAGGTGATATACGAGCCACAAAAGAGTATGCAGCAATATATATCAAAACGTTTTCCTCGCCTTAGTACTGAAATGACATAAAAAGTAGCTATAAAAATAAAGAATGCTTGACAATGAGAAAATTTATGATAATGTTACTAATTCTACTAGTTTAAATGAAATTACGATGAAAGACTATACAAAAATTAATTAGGAATGACAAAACTTTATCAATAAAATGATTCAAGATAATATTTCTACATCTTTTCATTTGAGGGCAGAATTATTTGCCGACAAACAAACGATGAGTTCAAATATATGACGATAAAGGGGGAAATAATACATGAGTTAGTCTTTTTGAAAAAAAATTGAAAGAGAAGCTGGCTTTGAAAAAATATTTCCGATTGATTCTGCAAAAGGCAGAAATAATCTTTGATCGTAAATTTAATATATCGATCTGCAAATAATAATGTCCCGTGAAAAAGAAAACCTTTTGAAGTTATCTTAGAAGGATTATGACTTAAAGTCTCTCCGGGCTTGAAGAAACATAAAAATCATATCAAACCATGTTTCTTACACACACCATATATATATATATATATATATATATATACCTACACCTACCTATATATATATATATATATATATTGGTAGGTAGGTGTTCAAATGTAGGTATATATATATATATATATATATATATATATATATATATATATATATATATATATACGAAGATATGTATGTGGCCTTGATCGCTTTTATAAATGCATAATAATATATTTCTTGATTTTCTTTAACTGTTAAAAAAATTTAATATGAAAAATGATCTTTCCCTTTTGTGTCGGGTCAAGAATTCTTGAGAGGTTTTTCTTATATATATATATATACATATATATATATATATATATATATATATATATATATATATATATATATATATATATATATATATATAGGCAAATATAACTCATTGAATGTACTGAACAATAACTTTTATTTTTTATTGAACTTTTCCTATTTTTTTTTACACGGGAACGTATCTACAGAGTAAAGGAGAGTGAAAGTTCTCTCTGTCTCTTTCTGTATATATATATATATATATATATATATATATACGTAATCCCACGTCAATTCGTTATACTGTTTAACAGACTATGACTCTAACTTGATTTGGTTTATTTTAAAAGTTATACCGACCCTTTAGGGCTTATTTAATGCTTAGATTTTATTAATTTGTAAATATTTGATTATAACCATACCTATTAATATTTTAATGTTCTATTGCAATAATTTTAATCGTACTTTTTATTTAGAGTAACAGTTATCGTCGAAAATAGGGTATCTGTTTTCTGAGTTAAAATTTTGAACAAAGATGTCTGAGTTTTACTTTTGCGTTAAATCCCTTACGGAAAGGCATGAACCTATCTGATCTCCCTCCAACTCTGGGTGAATAATAAAGCAGGCTGAATTATTTTACCTTTGAAGAACAACTAATTTAAAAGAAGGAAAACTCTGAATTGGGACATGGAGTTCTCCACTTAAAAAGTTGCCTTGTGTCACATCAAGCTCGTGGCAGAGAGTTTGAGTATATACATACTTTTTTCTCCAGGATAATATTCTTTGGTTTTCATTTAGTTTTAAGATACGAAGTATTCTTTACCAGTACAAATAATTTGTTAACAGTTCCATGATTTCAAGTATTTTTCTCTAATGCTAATAATTTTCAGATTTGACCAATAGATGTTACACAATCACGTAATACAACATCAGTTCAGAGGGGAAATGATTGCAACGAAGGCGTATTCAACACTCTCAACATCTCTAGAACAGGAGCCGCACCACCGGTTTATCGAGTGGACATTTTTTATTTCGGACAAGACATTTACTGAGGATGCAGACGGCATGTTCAAAACCCCAGAGACAGAATGTGCATTCTTTGTGAAACACCACACATGTATATATATATACATATATATAAGTGTGTGTGGTGTGTTTATGAGTATGTGTGTGAGTGTGTGTGTATGCTTTTTCGCGGGACTTGACTTTTGAGAATTAAAACAGAAAGATTATGTAAGAAAAACAACTTTTGTTATTAGAATGATAATCGCATGCATCAGGGGTGTTCTCATTGCGACATTTTTGGAAAATGTTCTTTTTTAGAGAATTAAATTGTTGAAAAAGTTTTTTATTAATTTTTCTGTATTTCTAAAGCAGGAATCTCAGATATGCAACCCACTGGTGACATGCAGCCTGCAAATTACCTTTCTATAGCACGATCCAGAACAAATTTCGAGACTAATACTTTCCTAATGCTTGGTAATTTGTCCTTTACCCGTGACAAGATTTTATCCTAGAAAAGAGTAGAATGTACTTGAATATTTCAGTCGTTTTCACTTCAAGAAATGTTGAATAATCGAATTATATATATATATATATATATATATATATATATATATATATATATATAGTTGGGCAGCAGTCCTTTATTTAAGCGAGTTTGATTAAATAAGAGACGCATCTAGTCAACATAATTTTATCAGGATGCATTCAAGATTCCTGACTTGTGCTTTGGCTTTTGATTGGAGTTTGTAAATGAATTTACTAAAATTATCCCGAGCGCTTTCTGACACTTCATAGGTCACCATCAGGGGTGTTTTTGCAAATGTAAAGAACGGCATCTTTGAATTTATTTTTAAATAGGAAGAAACATTACAAAAACTTATACTTGGATCAAATTGAGAATCTAATGACATCAACCAAAGCACTTGTTAGGAAACTTGAAAGAATCCTAAAAATTATATATATATATATACATATATATATATGTGTATTTACATATATTTAGCAATTACACGAACCCTGCAAGCAATATTGAACAAATCCTGGAAGTAACACCCCACAAAAGAGTAGCTATACGAACCCCTACCAAGCATTGCGAAAACTATCCAAGTTAGACGAACCAGACACGCTGGACACTGCTGGAGAAGTAAAGACGAACTCATAAGCGACAAGCTCCAGTGGTCTCCTTCACAAGGACAAGCAAAGGCAGGAAGACCAGCTCTGTGCCTTGGTGACCTTCCGGGAGCAATAGACGATAGAGAAGGGTAGCGAGAGAGGGACAGGGAGATCCGTGCTGGCAGCGCGACATGATGATGCTGATGATGATATTTTTAATAATGTATTAACCTAGACAAAAGAACAGGAACATTTAGATTTTTTGTTTTATAACGTGGGAAGTGTTAGATTGGAAATCTCATTAGAGTGGAAGGTCTTCTTGGAACGAGAGATCATCATCACAAATAGAAAAAAATTGAAACTGCTTGAGAGTGGATTGTTAAACAAACAGAAATTATATATACTATCTCTTTGAATGTGATAAAACGTTAAATTTTGCTTTTGCTTTTTATGCTTTAATAATAATCATAATTCAATTTATTGCAATTTACTTATACGATAAAATAGAAAAAAACTGAATTTATAAGAAGTGAAATGGAATTCAGGAAAACTTAAAATAGAAATATTTTCCTTCTACATTTTGTTCTAATTCACATTTCCCACTTCCCATCGTATGTGTATTCATTTTGATGTAAAATAAATAGGAGCCTCTCAGCCCTATTGCAGATTGACATTAGAACTGGTAAAATTCACGTATCTCTATTTGACATTTGTCCCTTGTGCCTCTTCCCCAGAGATGTAATGGCCCTTTTCTGTCTCTGAGTTTGAGACCTCCGTTTTAAAGTATTGCTCAGAATTGATCAAGGAGATTAAAGATAGGGAACGCACATTGCTATATGGAATCCCCTTCTGCTCAAATTCCGTAATGGCTCCTGGAATCATAAAAATCGATTCTCTAAAAAGTGTCCCTTTTTCTTTCTTTTTTTCTTTGATTTACATGTTCTTTCTTTCTTTCTATTGTTGTTTCGTTCTTTGATTTTTTTCCTATCTTATATTTTTAGAAAAGATTTGTTGCTTCATCAAAAAGTTTTTGAAAATACCTGGACATCACACACGTACACACAATGATTTTTACCATCTAACACTAATAGTTTTGATTGCAGACATTTGAATGGTTTCAATTATTGCTATCCAACGCTAATAATTATAGTACATATTATTTATGTTTTCACACAGTTAAATGGTTTTAAGTTTTGAAACAAAATACTCATAATTCAATTTAACATCAGTCATTTGCATGCACATAGCTAAAATGTTTCAAGTGAATTAAATGAATAAATAGTTCTATTTGACCCATAGACGAGATCAAAACAGGCACTACCACTTGGTTTGGTTTGGTTTGTTTTTTTGTTTAATGGCATATCAACCTTTGTAGGTTATTTAATGTCAAAGCCATTCTCCTAGAACAGTAGTGCTACTTTTTAACCCATAGCTGGGAGGATAAGGGGGTTCATACCTTTCCCAAGTGAATGTGATAGCGCGACTTGAGTACGAACTCGCGTACTACGATTCCGCAGTCCATCGCTTTAACCATTATACCACGAGGACACCACCACTACGACTTGGGTGACAGTGAACCTGAGAGTAATAGCAATGAAGAAGTAATCTCTATTCTCTAAAAGTCAATGAGTGGAGCCTCACCAAAAGTTTACTGACACATTCAGGACGCTCTTTGGAAGGGGTATCTAACACCTCCGCAGATATGCAGTCAGTCCATGCTACTGTCTCTGTTGACTGGTTTTTGTTCCGTTGGCAATAGTCATCAGCATCATATTGCCATATCAAGCTTAACATAAAAGGGGTCCCAAGGTTTTCAGAACACATTCTTTTTGTCTTTCTGCACAATCAACTCAAATTTATTTTCGTTTAATCACAGCACACTTTCTTTAAAATCCTAAACGTTATTCGACTCTTTAACGCACCCTTTTTAAAGCAGTGGCTTACACAAAAATCCTTTCAGGTTTTTTATTTTTATTTTGCAGTCCTACAAATACGTACACCAACACATATGCTCATTGCTTTCAACTTTTTCCCCAGTAGTTTTTCTTTTTTCGGTTTTTGGTCTTTTAAAATTCTTTTTCTTTTTCTTTCCCAATTCTTACTAATTTCTATCTTTTGTTTGTGTATTTCTTTTTCACTTTCTTCTCTGACCATGATAGAGTACTTACAATCCCAGTTGACTTGAACTTCTTAAGTATGAGCTGCACAGATGGTCTGCAAACGTTCATGTTGCAAATAGCTCCAAGTTACGATCCAGACTTTTGTAAAATAACAGATCGTTTACAGTTAGCCTCAAACAATTCTTTGAGTTTCTCTTTGTAGTTTTTGCTCAGATGCTTTCTATTGTGTAGAGTTTATAAGTTGCTTGGTTATTTAAACAAACCAGACCACCAACGTCAGAGAACTTTCATGCCGAATAAACAAAAGTAAATAATATATATATATATATATATATATATATATATATATATATATGTGTGTGTGTGTGTGTGTGTGTGTATGTATGTATGTATGTATGTAATTGAATACACAAAGTGTTTAAATATGTTTTTTTTCACAAATTATAAAAGAACTCGATATCAACCAATAGATGAGGAAAAAATGATAACTATCAGTTACATATATTAAAAAAAAACAATTTAATCATCAAATAAGACTCGTCAATGTGTTGGAATGTTTTTCTTATTGAATAATTTTCCTGTATGTCATCCATACTTAAAAAAGGGTAATATTGAGATTTATTGTAAATATTTTGTTCAAATAAATGGATCATTTTATTTAGTCTCGTATCATCTGATGATTGCATTTTTATCTAAATGCATGAAACAGAAAGTGATGAGGCAGTGATAGAGTGTTGTGTAAAAATCCATTTATGAGAACTACAGAGGGATGCTGCATGCTGTTCTGAATAAATCCTGGAAGCAGCACCCCACAAAATAGCAGCTAATCGACCACTTATCTTCGATCATACAAACCATTCAAGTAAAACAACAAAACATATAGGGCACTACTGGAGGACATATAAGCGACGTTCTTTTGTGGACACACATAGACACAGCAGTTTTGCTAAACTAGCAAATACTTACAAGCATCTGCTCTGGGTGAACACTGGATGCTTCGTTGGGGATCTGCAAAGAGCAATGGCGGATTGGGATGGAGAAGGAGAAAGAATCAAGGGAATTGTTGATGTGAGACAAGTTGATTATGTTGTTGTTGATGATGATGATGATGATGATGATAAAAGTAAGTTAGCCGACCGTAGTGTATGTGTATGTGTGTGTGTGTGTTTATATACAAATGAGAACTAACAATCGTTTAAGATATACTTGTCTTTAACTGGAATCATTTTGAGATGAGGCTTCTTAATCTGAGAATTAATTTTTTATTTATTGTGGAATTTTTTCCTATCTGAGGTCGCGGTAAATCACCTGAAGAAAGCCAGAGGTGAAATTTGGCCGAAACGTAGTGAAAGAAGAAACAACACAAAAACTACCAAGATGAGGACAAAAAGTCCGCAATAAATAAAAAATTAATTCTCCCTTTAAGATATGTCTAATCAAAATTGCTTAAATTCTTACTTGTAGAACAATGTAAAAACTGATTGGAATGTAAATATCTCTTCAGTGTTGTTTTATAACTGATAGTTTTATGTTTTTTTACAAAGTAAAAAAAAAAAAAAAAACAGTCATCAGATCAAACTTTTATCTTATAACTTTCTTTTATTTGATAGAAAGTATATGAAATTATTGTTCATGAACATGAAACTAAAAAGGTTAGATTTGAAATCTTTTTAAAACACACACACACACACACACACACACACACACACACACACACACACACACACACACACACATACACATATTATATTAGTCAGGACAAAAATATCAAGATTACCACTTGAATTTATTTTAACTTTAAAATTCAAATGAAGACATACATGCAAATTAGTGACTTATATTGTAAATGGATAATGTCTAGTTGTCCATATTTTGACTAAATGTGTCAGTGGCAATTCAAGACAACTTTTGATAAGGAGTTTTTGGCAAAATAACTTTTTTTCCAAGTGCAATATGCTCTCCCATCCTCATCGGAACTAACGACATGAGAATTTTTTTCTTTCCTGATGTGAAAATTTCTCTCAAGTTTTAGATTTGAGGACGCGATCGACATTATTCAGATAGAGTGCAACTGGTACGTCATATACAAATACGATGGCCAAGCTGCACTCTATCACAATTGGAGTCTCAGAGTTGCTTTGACCAACGGATGGGTGTCCTTCTTAAAGCGCTGGAGAGCAGAATCGTAGTAAGCGAGTTCGAACCATAGTCGCGCTATTACGTTCATTTTCTGACAAATACCTTAGGAAAGGTATGAACTCCCTTATCCTTCCAGCTATGGGTTAATTAGCACCACGACTGTTCTTCTAGGAGGATAGATTTGGCATTAAATAACCCATGAAGGTTGATATGCCATTAAACAAAGAAACTAAACTAAACAAAACTTCACCAACGGAAAACTCGCTGAAATAAAGGTGTTGAATGTCCAGAAGAAAATTAGCGTTTCATTCATTCTTAATTTCTATCTTGTAAAATACTGCGCCAGTCTCGATATTTTTAACACATGCTGTATGCAATTCAAACAACCCTGACACAGACTATCCAAATGGCAAAAACACGCGCTGAAAAATATGACAATGACGTAAGGACATTCTCCGCTTACCCATCTATAGATTATGTCTAACCATCTTACCCCACCAACCGTAACAGCTTCACTTAATCTTATCAAGTCATTTTGCGCTTTTTATAACTTTAAATCAAACCGGCGACATTGATGTTTATATTTTCCGGTTCTTCGTGTAAGCAAATAGCACATTGCACAAAAGTTTTAACAATATAGTCTATACCGCTGATCCAAGATAATGCTGACCCAGGCCATTTGGAATTCAGTATAATGGCTAATGAACAGTCGCCATTTTAAAGCTAGAAGAAAAGAAGTTTCCGTTTTTCGCCTATCCGGCTGGCGACGAAGCAGGATGTGGGTCAACAGATTGAGTTTTCGTTTTCTTTTTTCTTTTTTTTTTCTATATTCTTTTTGTCAATCTTTTGCCTCCATTATTGTCAAACTTTCGAATCGACATCCCCTAAACTTGTCTTTATCATTCCCTTCTTGGCATAAATTCTTCTTCTTCTTCTTCTTCTTCTTCTTCTTCTTCTTCTTCTTCTTCTTTGTGTTTTCTTTCAAAATGTCTTTATTTCTTTATGGTTTTCTCTTTTATTTTCCTTCCTTTCTTTCTCCCTTCCTTTTAGTTTCACTTTATATATTTTTTATCTTTCTTTCTTTCTTTCTTTCTTTCTTTCTTTCTTTCTTTCTTTCTTTCTTTCTTTCAAGAGTCACTTTGTAGGATTATGTCACTTTTTTTTCTTTCTTTTTTCTAACTTTGCAGATTTTTCTTCTTTCTTTCTTTCTTTCTTTCTTTCTTTCTTTCTTTCTTTTCATTATTGGTTCAGAGGTTTTCAGACAGCAATACTTCCGTCATCCATTCACGTCTGCCTGCAATGTGTTCATTTGACTAGCTATCGATTGATACGAGTCTTTTTGACCTTCAAATGATTCCAAACATCTCAAGATCTCCAATCTAATCCTCTCCATGGGATCAATGCATTTTAGATATCGATGTTTGTTCAAAGAGATTAAGATCATTAACACTTCGAGATTAAAAAGATTTGGTTCGCATTCTAAATGCGCATGTTAATTTTTCTTCCATCTCACCTCATCAACCAAGCACTTTTATTGACTATAGTTTTTAATTCTGCAAAGCATCACGAGAATTTTAATAACCTATACTAGAACTGAATCTGAAACTAGGAAAACTGAATTCATTTATTTTTTGAAATGTTCGATAGTAATATTTAAAATGAAGGTGATGGAACACAACTGAACAAGAAAGTGATTATGTGTAGATGTCTGAAAAATTATGAAGCCAATATCGACAATTTTTGATCAATAGCTTTTGACAAAATAGAGGATTGTATTAGTTCAACTTTTACCGTATTTGCTAGACACTAACCTTGTAAGACTTTTTTCTTTCTTGAGCAAAAAATGATCTCCAGAGTAAAATTTGAGGAACTAGAGGGGAGTAAAAGTCATACGACAGTCCAATTACACAACATCTCTTCTGGATATTCAGAAGTGAATTAATTAATTGAAAACTCACAAGAATAAGTAAGCTAAATATCGAGGGGACAAAATTAAAGAAAATTAGCGCTTTCTTTATTATTCCTTTCTTTTTTTATGGCTTCAGTACGCAGTTTTCAAAAGGTTTTTCTTTCCGAGGTAAAAGCGTTTTTGATCTTTAATATATATATATATATATATATATATATATATATATATATATATATATATGCTGAAGTGTTGACGTAAATCTGAAATAGTTTTTACTAGTTTTATAAGAAGTAATGGTAATATGTTGCTACAAAAAATGTTCAGTTATTGTTCTTCTTTTTGGGTAAGGCGTTGAACCTTTTGAATATATATATATATATATATATATATAAAGAGACTGAGAACATAAACTTTTAACGAGGCTTCTTTCCTCTGTTTCCAGCTCTCAAAAGAACGATCACTGTCAGTGTTTTGTTTTGTTTGTATTAGCCATGCAAAAATATGTATTTAATCAACTCTTGAACTAAAGAATATCACTGATGATGCACCTTGGAGGTGTATTTTGCAACAATATATATATATATATATATATATATATATATATATATATTATAACAGTGTTGGGTGTCACTAAATCACTTTGGGGGTTTGTGTCGATTCAAGTGCAATATAATATGGAGAGTGCTCAATATGTAGGATAGAACTCTTATATAATAATAATAATAATAATAATAATAGTAATGAGAACTGCCAGAATACTAAGAAGAGTCCTGGAGACTTGAGGAGTCTTCCTGTCACTCAGACTTCAGTGAAAAACCATCGGCTATCGCTGATGTGAAAGGCTCTAATGAGTGAACAATAATAATAATAATAATATTAATAATATATATATATATATATATATATATATATATATATATTCAGTACTGACCCAAAGTTTGGGACTACCTGTATTGTTTCTCTAAGTTCATGAAAAGGCTTATTTTGCAAGTGAACTGGTAAAGAATAAGAAAGAGTTGTTTACACATACCCACACCGTTTGGGAATTATACTTTTCCAAGTTAAAAAAAGTATAATAAGAACTTGCTTTGCTGTAATAAATACATGTGATGAATCCTTTGATGAAAGGAAACTATATATTTGCTTTACTTAATATTGTAATTATAGATATAATTTTTAAATAAGTTATAATTAATTATAATGTTTAATTCAGCTGTTTATCTCTGTACGTATATTTGAACGACGAAGCAAATTATTTTAAATAAGGAATTTTGTAACTTTTCTGCACCAATCTGACCAAATAAGGACAAAAATTGAAAACGGTTTCTTTTTTATAGTATTGTTTTTTTTAAATTATTTTAGATTCAACAAATATCCCGCATTTTTATTATGTATATAAACTAACATCTTAGAATATTTAAAATCAAACTTGCAATTACTTTCTTAATTATGTTTGACCAAACAGTTATTGATGTTTCCCCTTTTTAAATATCTCGTGTGCTCATAAATCCATTCATTAAGACGACATTCAGATTCAACCACATATTTTTTTTTTTAACTACCCGGTCGTCGAATTTCAAAAATCCCAGCCCTGAATTCATTGAGGGTATTGTTATTTTCATTATTAATTAAAGTTTTCCTTGCCTTTGAAGAATTAGTGACCGTTTTAATTCCAAGGTGTTTTTTCGATGATGTTCGTGGTTGAAATGTCGGATAAAATGATATATCTATGTAATGTATATATATAATACTTGAAAAAATTGTTTTGAATTTCAAGAGATCATTCATGTTTGTAAATTTTAAGAGCTTTTATTTTGGTACGTTCTATAAAAGATTTAGGAGAGTGAAGTTGCGTGGAGGAATTTTCTATATCGTCAAATTAATCATTTAAAAATTTTTGAGTGCTTCCCTTTTATTTTGTTATGATGTGAAAGTTTTTAGGTCATTTTTTATTTATGGATTTGTGATGAACTCTAAATTCTAATTTATTGTAATTATCGAAGTCCAAGAAAGGTAAGGTGTTGTTATTTTCTAGTGCCTAAGTAAAATCTATTGTAGGCTCAATATTATTCAATCTATCAAGTGATTATTCTGTCGATGTTTGAGTAATATATCATTTATAAAACGGAAATACTAAGAATCTTTGGTTGTTATAAATTCAAACGGACCAGATTCTGAAAATTAAAGGAACAGGTACGCATAGGTTATAGTAAAAGGCGAATCCTTTGGTATACCAGATTTTTATTCATAGAAAAATACCGATACATCATTAAAAATAACAATGCTTCGTATATAATGTTTAAATTTTCGTGTATAACGTACAGATTTTCACGCATAATGTACAATTTTTAAGATGTTTTTGAATCGGAAATGGTAATGTAATGTTTGTTTACTTAAGGTATTTTTCAAAACGTTTGTTACTCTTTTAACGGGAATATCGGTATATAATGATTTTATGTCGGAGATTTGGCGGGAGATTTGTTTTTCATGTTTAAATTATTGATTTTGCTGAGTAAATCACTGGAGTTCTCGATGTGCAATTGCTAATCGTGAATAAAAGAGAGAATAAAATATTTAACATATATTTAACATCGTTGAATATATTGCGATGTTATGGTGGGTGGGAGTGGGCAGGTCCAAACTCAGAAATAATTGGTTGTAGAAGATTTCCAGATTTATGGGTTTTACGAACACCATAATGTTTAAGTATTGTGGAGGTGATGATCAACTAATGAAGACCAGAATTTGCCTTCTTAATTGATTTGGTTTTTTTTTATAGGACTTATTAAAATGTTTATATTTTATTATGTGTTTGTTGAGAAATTTTTCATATGTGTTTTGTCATTTAATAATTCCATTATTCTGTAGTTACACTCAATGGAATCCATAATAACAAAACCTCCACCTTTATCAGATGTGATGATAATGCTATTATTCCCGGACACCTCTCTCAATTCAGTCAAGTGTTTCTTATGTAAAGCAAGGTCATTTAAGTTAACATTCGTAGTCGCAATGAATAGTCCATGTTGAAAGTCTTTGTTAAGATGCGAATCATTGTGTCTATAAATTAAGATTATCAAATTTACAATGTTGAGGTGATTTATTCCTTTACCGAACTTAAGACAAAACTGAAGGTTTCCTGTTTCAACTGTGCAGAGTTGAGTGTTTGAATGAGATCATTTCTTCCAATACATTTCGATCGAACGTTGTTACCTAAACTGTAAGTTGGGTTCTAATTTGGAAATGTGTTTTTATCACATATATTGCCATCCTGGGTTTTCGGACGTTTTGTGGCACATGCATTTTTTTGTTTGAAGATCCATTCACAACAATCTGGATTTTTCGAAAGACGAATATTGTGAAAATTTTTAACTCTAAATTGAGATTAAAATCTTTTATATATTTTGGGAAAATCTGGTGGAAAGATCTGAGAACATTTGATGTTTATATATATATATATATATATATATATATATATATATATATATATATATATAAAATTAACTTAAATCGTGAGTCGGAAATCTTCTGCTAAAGTTTCACCTTATCGGATCATCAGGAAGTCTAACCCCGGGATTTAAGTTAATTTTATAATTGGCTCCACTCGTGTTGAGCACTCTTATAATTGTAGCATTGCAGGATTCGCGGAAGGTTTTAGTTTTCTTTTGACCAACTGACTGCATATCCCTTGATATTTTCAAGGGGTCTGACGAGGTTGGCCTTTTCTTTCTTTTTGACCTATAATATTTTTTCCCCTGGGCGGTGATTCTAGATACTCTTATCTCTTGTTCCTGGTGGTTTTTTTTTCTTTTTTTATGGTACCGTGAATGCTGGTAGATATTAGATTCGTAAATATATATATATATATATATATATATATATATATATATATATATATATATTAGAAAAATTGATAACAAGCAAATCCAAGTAGGAGATATTTATTATGTAGCAAAGTCGACACTATAGTGTTTCGTTCTAATGAATCATTATCCCTCATAGCCCTGATGATGGTTCATTAGAACCTCAACGCTATAGTGTCGACTTTGCTTCTCAATAAATCACTCCTTCTACTTGGTTTACTTGTTATCAATTTTTCTTTATATTTTGTCGGATTACACTCCATCATATAATTCCATATATATATACATATATCATCATCATCATGACGTGCGGCTAGCACGGATATCCCTGACCCTCTCTCTCCACGTCTCCCTATCATTCATCGCCTCCGGCAGATGTTCAGTGTTACATCCCGTATCATCACATAGCTGCTGTATGAATGTTCGAGCTGGTCGTCCGGCTTTTGATTGGCCATATGCGGGGGTCCACAGGAGTACATCACTTACGATCTCGTCCTTGCTTCTCCAGCAGTGTCCGGCATGTCTGGTTCGTCTAGCTTGTACAGTTTTCGTGATAGGTGGTAGGTGGTCGTACAGTTGGCGCCTTGTGGGATGTTGCTGCCAGGACCAGTTCAATATTGCTCGAAACATTCTTGTAGAATTGCCGTCGAGCTTCTTCTCCAACCGTTTAGTCAGCGTCCAAGTAGTGCATCCATACAGCAGTATCGACATGACCGCAGCCTGGAAGAAACTAAAACCTCTATCGTTGTTCTAGCAACAGTTGTTTCACCATTCCAAAGCCCTAATGAAGGTTTACTAAAACAGAAACGTTTAACATCGACTTTCCATTAGAATAAATTCGTCACTTTTGGATCACTTCGTTTTTCTATTTTCTTCATACTATCAGATTCATTTCCATTATATATATGAACATACACACACACACACACACACACACACATATATATATATATATATACATGATGGCTGTCCTCTCGGTTTCGAGCGTGACCACCTCCTTTATCTCATGTCCTCTCCCCACTCACCAATTCCCCCCTTAAATTGTATGTGTTCATAGATGACTCTTCAGGCCAGCCATGCTGCGATAGATTTTGCCAAAGAATTGGCACAACCGATCAGTTTTGCTTGCAGTGACATTATTTTGGGTACAAGATGGATATGCACACATACATATATACATGCATACATAATATATAATTGTACACATATATACAGTTGCCTAGTCGGTTGGGTAGAATACACCGACTGTTTCTCGGCAGAGGAGTAAGACCAAGCCCCTAACGACTGTCCTGGATATAACACTAAACAATCTGATGGTGAGGCTCCAGTAATGCCGGAGCTTTGGGGAATGTGGAGTACCCCTCCATTGCCATCGCTCCCAGATTCCACTCTGTCCCAGAGTGGTAGCACTGATAAGGGTCCTATCTATGGGTCAAATATAACTAAACTGTACATATACTAAACTGAATTGTTTGAAATAGGACCGTTTATATGTTTTAAAATGGTTTTGGCATAAATAACATACAGTTGTTGATGTGCCATAAAACCAAACCACATCTGTCTGACATATATATATATATATATATATATATATATATATATATATATATATATATATATGTGTGTGTGTGTGTGTGTGTGTGTGTGTGTGTGTATTAACATACATGTATACAAGTATCTGCTAAAATAAATGGTGTTCCAAAATTTTATTCGGTAAAGTATATAATCAATCATTTTAGACTGATAAATATAAATCGAGAACACTTAATTTATCATTCTCTTTCAAAATGTTTTAAATCACTTTCTGTGCCGTAATTACGCCAAGGGAATCATAACTTGTATTTGCCATAAGAACCATTTTATTAAATCATCCATTACGTTCCGACTAACAAAAACTAAATCCTTCTTTTACTCTAACAAAGAATAATTTAAAAACATAAATAAAAAGTCATATTTCATAAACGGGAAAAAAGTGTCCATATTTCTAAACTGATGCTACAGATAATGTAATGTATTTTCAGTCCAAAAAGGCTACAATGCATTCTTCAATAAAAGCTAAAACTGCATTAAAGTAAAAATAAATAAATAACTAAATAAATACGAGGTGGTGGAGAGAGGGAATATGGCTAGTAATGGAATTTTTAATTCTGAAACTTCGTTATTTGATTTATGACTCAAACTAAAGATTATAATTTAATACAATCAATCATTAGTTTCATGTTCACATTGAAAAACAAACAAACAAACAAACCAACAAACAAACAAAGACAATAGAAATAACTGTAATTGTTTTAAAGAGAATTTTACATTTGTATTAGATTCAAGCAATCATTTTGGAAAATTACCGACTTAATACACAGTTGATAATTTCTCGCCGAGTAATTTTGCACACACCTGATTATGTCCGGATGTTTTCGTACCAACTGGAACATCTTAGTCCAATTTCTTACCCACCATTTTATAAGTGAAATGAATTTAATAGCTCATAACTTAGAGAAAGACTCTTCTGTCATTGTGTCAGACGTCAGACTATGTAAAAGAAATTATTTGTAAGTAATGGCTGCTATATATATATATATATATATATATATATATATATATATATATATATATATATATATATATATATGCATATATATATATATATATATATATATATATATATATATATATATATATATATATATATATAGGCTTGTAATTTCTGATTAATTACAACTCTGGTGATGGAACTAAGAATATACCAACTGTAACCCGTGCAAAAGAGAAAAACTTTTTTCAATACAAGTGCAGTTCATGTTAAAGTCCGATGTATGGGTCAAATACTGTATGAACATTTGATACCATATAATTTAATGCAACAAATGATTATTATTAGATAGGAATTGTTACTTGAAGTTACATAATTGTTTGAATTATTAGTATTAGATAGGAATACTTGAAATAATATAACTAAGAGTAAATTATTTGTATTATTTTGACATTAAATATCAATAAATGAGATCCTAATGGATCACCAAGTCCTGGCCAGAAGACGAAACCTTGTGTAAAATAACAAGAAAAAAAGTGCTTCTCATCTAGTGGCTTTTAATGTGTTAGTGGACCACACAGAGAAAATAAAAACTGGAATATCAAAGTGAAGGTACTCCCAAATATAAATAGATGGCACCCTTGGAACAATCACAAAAAACATGGAAAAGAGGCTGGGGAACTTGAAATCAGAGGAAGAACCACGGCCTTCCGGATCACAGAAAAGTTAACATCAGCTTGAATACTTTGACGAATCCTGAAAATTTGAGGAAATTTGCTGTCACTCAGACTTCAGCGAAAAGCTACCAGCTGAAGCTGATTAAAAAAAACAAACTTGGAAGTAATTCAATGATAAGGAGACTGAAAGAGTAGGAAATTAGAGAATGAATCGAAACCATCCAGGCAAGTGCATTGTCGAGAATACTGACATGAGTCCTGATGACCTGAGAAGAATTTCTGTCATTGGGACTTTAGTGAAAGACCATCCGCTATCACTGGTGTGGAAAACGCACGTGGGGGATAATAAATCAAGTTCAGCACGGAAACCATGAAAAACTGGAAAGTGAAATTGAGAAGAGGAGGAATAGATTTTACTGAGATCTTTCAAGAAGAGGAGGGAAAGCAATGATTAACCAAAATGCAGCATTATTTAGATCGGCTAGAATACTGAGATGATTCCTTGAGACTTGAGGACACTTGTTGTCACTCCATTGAAAAACCATCAGTGAACACTGGTGTGAAATACTAGCAAGTAATAATAATAATAATAATAATAATAACATTTCCTTGAGAAAGGGCTTTAAAAAACTGATGGAAATTAAAATTGGAGGAATAATTCAGACAATCAAGACCACAGCATTGCTGAGATCCGTTAGAATAGGGAGAAGAGTCATTGTCACCTGAGGAGATTAGCTATAAGAAATTAACACTGGTGTTAAAACTCGCAAGAAGTAAAAATCAAGTAGCGAGTAAAAAGACTCGATGAACTGTAGATTACAGAAAGAATTGAAACAATCTTGACCAAATTACAATTTAAATCGGCTGGGATAATTAGGAAAGTCCAGGAGAATTGAGAAGATTTATTGTCCCTCAAGTCCAGTTAGAACTGAAGTGAGAAGATCCCATTGAATAAACTCGTCATTTAGTTTATTTTGTACCGGTGGATCACAGAAAATAAAAGAAAGCGACAAAAAAAGACAAATGCTTGAAGCTTGTAAACTTATAAAAAGAACTTGTGAATATAAAGGTAACTGATGTTTTTGGTGCGTTTGAACGGTCCTCAAAGATGTGTGGAAGGGTTTTAGAAACTGAAAGAATAAGGAAGACCCATGACTATCCTAATCACTGGAATTTTCTTTATAGTCAAGTTTACAATTTAAGAAATTGGGTGTACATATCTTGAGAGCTCTAATTAAAAACCTATGATTATTCCACTTTTCATTTTTGACGTTCTATGTCTCTGGATTGTTATAAAAGATAAGTTTTTAAAACTTTTAATTGTCTTAAAAAAACATATCTATGAACAAACTGGGTATTTGAAAAAAGGAAACGTGACTAACGGTCTTGTCAGTGATAATTTAGACATTAATAACTAGTTTAAGTTTAAAGATTCCAAAATTTTACTTTATACACGAAATCGAAAACAACGGAAAATTATTGACCTTACTATTTACCATAGTAATTATTAATGAAGCAAAAAAAATTTAGAAAAAAAATCTTTCCGTCATACTGGATTATTGTTTAACTAAATGTACCGTAAGTTATAAAAATGAATATGGCGAGATATTATCAATATTATTATGTCTGACTGAGAGATATCCCCCTGACGTAATGGCTAAAGTGCTGGACTGCGATACCGTATTAAGCAAGTTCGAGTCCAATCGTACGCACACTTTCGGACATGGGAACAAATTGACCCTTTCGTCCCCTAGCCATAGTTTCATTAGTACCATAATTTTTCTTCTGCAAGGATAGCTTAACAATTAACTAAATAATGAAGGTTGATATGCCATTAAACAAGAAAAACTAGCCGAACTACACAATCAGGGATTTTGTATATATTCCTTTCGATATCTATACAATGAATTTTATTTTTTAATTTAATAAGCTTCGTTAAACATGAGACCTGAATAGCAACAAATCTATTACATACATAATGACTATTAATAATAAATACGGCTCTTATTCCGATTGCACACATTTTAACGATACGTGTAAAATAGATTGTTCTTTCTTTTTTCAGAAAATTGACACCTATGAGTCTTTGTATGAAAACTCTCTCTCTCTCTCTCTCTCTCTCTCTCTCTCTCACTCACACACACACACACACATATATATGTATATATAGAGATAAATCAGATATCCTTACATATATATATATATATATATATATATATATATATATATATATATATATATATATATATGTTAAATATACATATATATGTATGTGTGTCGGTGTGTATGTGTATGTGTGTGTGTCTGTGTCTGTGTCGGTGTGTGTGTGTGTGTGTGTGTGTGTGTGTGTGTGTGTGTGTGTGTGTGTGTGTGTGTGATTTTATAAATACCCTGACGCACTCCTTAGGGGTTCTTATCCCATGCGAATGATGTGATCAGCATTTTCTAAGCTTCGTTGAAAGTGCGTAAATTTTCAGGTAAACTGTCGTATTATTCTCTAATCCTTTAGCAAGTTAAGAACGCTTCTACATTGTGCGACTGAAGTCCATTCAAATTATTTAAGGAAGCAAAAGAAAAAGAGAAACAAAGTAAGGAAGAAAAATGGGGAGAGAATAACTTCGAAGGAGAGAGAAATTGAAGAAAGAAAAAGAAATTGAAAAATATGATTTGCTTGTTTGTTTGGGTTATATGGCATATCAACCTTTGTACGTTATCTAATGCCAAACCCATTTTTATACAAATAAATAGTTCTATTTCAAGCTATTAAGTTTAGCATAAGTACAATTCACTCGTCAAAAACATTTCTATTTTAAGCTATTCAGGTTAGTCAGTTTTAATTAAAACAATTCAATTTAGTATGAATATAGTTTTTTCTTTACACAGACTTAAAAGTCAAAACAGGTCTATTTCAAACAATTCAGTTTAGCGAAAGTAGATTTTCGAAGTCAAAAACAGTTCTATTTCAAACAATTCAGTTTAGCATAAGTACGCAGCTTAATTCTATTTGACCCATACATAGGACTCTATCAGGTGCTACCACTCCGGGCCAGAGTAGACCTGGGAGCGATAACAATGAAGAGGTACTCCGTATTATCCAAAGTTCCAGCATTACTGGAACCTTACCATCAGTTTGTTTAGTGTCATATACCAAGGATGCAGGGATGCAGTCAGTATATTCTACAGGCACAGTCGACTGGGCAATGAAAAAATATGAGGCGATGCAGAGAATGAAAGGAAGAGAGTTGTAGAGAGAGAAGAAAAAAGTAAGAAAAAAAAATATCTATATGTATATATGAGGATTATTAAATAAGTTTACAGACTTTTTTCGTATGGGCACTTTTATTGATAGTACACATATGAAACTCAATTTCCCTTCGAAGTAATCTCCTTCGGCTGCAATGCACTCGTTGTACCGTTCCAACAACTTCTGGAAGGCCCCATGGAAGTCCTCTTGTGTGAGCATGTCAATGAACTTCGTCACATCCTCTTTCATCTCCTAAGTTGTCTCATAAGAATAGCCTCTAAGCCTGGGGAATAACCAAAAGTCACAGGGAGCAAAGTCTGGACTATAGGGAGGGTGAGAACAGTCTTGTTGCCCATCTTGGTCAAATAGTCTGTGACAAGGATCGAGTTGTGAACTGGTGTATTGTCCAGGTGGAAATGCCACTGGCCCGATTTGAAGAGTACTGGCCTCTTCCAACAGAATCTCTCCCTGAACTCCCTTAAAACCTCAACATAGTAACCCTAACCCTAACCCGTTGAGCAATCAAATTTAATCTATTGACTTTCTCACTCCTTCCATACCTTTCATCATCCTTCACAGACTCCCCGCCTTTCTTGAATCTCTTATGCCACTCAAAAACTCATGCTTGATTCATGCAAGATGCTCCAAAAGCAGTCTGAAGCATTCAATATTTTTCTGTGGCATTTTTTCCAAGTTTAAAGCACAATTTTATTGCATATGGTTCTTCTAAAGTGTCCTCACGTCCAGGTTGCATTTTTGAAATTCACCAGGATTTACTAGGGTGTATTCCAATTCGTGCTGTAGCTGTTCATTTGAACCTGAAATCATAAAAATTGGTCAGTCATCTCATACGATGTATAGAAATGACCTACTGAATTTTCAAGAGTCGACAAAAATTTTAAATGCCTTTACAAAAATGTCTGGAAACTTATTGAATGTACCACATATGTATGGGCAGCACTCTTTCATTCTTATATTAATGGTTACAGTCAACTGATAAAGAAGAGTGAAAGACATTTTTTAAAAATTTCTTTGTTCACAAACTATGTCTCCAGCCATTTGACAAAATTCTAGGATTTTTATGCAGTTTAGACAAAGTTACTTTTCATTAGTTCGAACCATACAAAAAATGGCGTGAAACATGTTTGTTTTAAACGATTTGGACAGGATCACCGGCATATTAGTTGAAATCGTGTAATGCTTGCACTTTAAAAGAAAATGGTTTAGTCAGTGTCATTCCGGCTGATGACATACATCAGTTTTTAAAGAGGTTGTGGCAATCTCGCTATATTCAAGAAGATAATGCTGTGGGTCGGGTATAATCATTTCATAATTGGTGCCTTAAATATTTTGTATAATTTTTACCGTTGGTTGAGTAGTAGAAGTAATAGAATATATATATATATATATATATATAAGCTTGTGATCAACACATACAAGATCAACAGAGTCAACGATGACCTGTAAGCTTTGCTAAACGACAGGCTAGCTAAAATTCCTACAGGCACTGTAGAAGGAAAGGGGGACGCCTTCATATCAATCGTGTACAAGGTATCCAATGAGAAATTCGGCCCTGCGGTAAGGAAGCACAATAACTGGTTAGAGGAAAAGAGCATAAAGCTGGAAGAGATAATTAACGAAAGGAACCTTGCCTGGAAAAAAAAAAGTTCAGTAAGAACATCAAGTTTGCAAAGCCCAAATATAGAAGATGCTGTCAACTTCTCCGAAAGAGATTCAAAGAACTCAAAAATAAATGGTAGCTGATAAATGCGGCTAAACCTCTGACACTTTTAGTTTCTAATGATGCTAAAGATTTTACCAAAGCATGAGAGCCGTGTGAGAAAGGGCAAGAGAGAACTACTCGTAACAACTGCTAGAGTAATCACAGAGAAGCATAAGCTTCTGGCCAGTTGGAAGGACTAATTCACCACACTGCTTCACGAACTGTCAACAGTGGAATAACAAACAATGGATGTGTAAATGATTAAGGTTATCTTTATGCACTATGACAGAAATCCTCCGGGCCCTGACGAACTGCATTGTGAAGTGGCACCCTACTGAGCCACGACCATTTATCACATGATTCGCCAGTCGTAGTATCTTTTTCCCTCTCTCACACATATATACTCGATGCCCTCCACTACTACTTTAAGATAGAAGCAGCAACAGCAGGGAACGCATATATTTGAAGCTCTGCTGGAATGTCGACTAGACGACGATAACCAATCAGGTGTTACCATTGTGGCACCACAAAGAAAGGATTGGACCTAGGCGCGAAGCAACCAGAGAAACGTCAGTCAAAGGTGGCAGCTTAATTCCATCGGAGGCTAATGATCTTTCGTGCGGGAAAATCCAGAGCGGGTGTGAAAATTGCTAAGAATCTTGGAATGTCTCCGTTATTCCTTTTACCTTGTGCTGTCTTAGTTCAACCTCGGAGATAAACCAAGAATAAACTCACACAAAGAGCTTCCTTAATCGCGTGAAAGTTTCCAGAATTACTTCGCATAACCAAACAGAAGTGACTGGGTAAAGGAGGTGGAAAGAAACAAAATAGTGAAAAGAATATCATAAAAAGGAAACTACAATTCGAAAAAGAATTGTGAGAGACTCAGAAAGAACTATCAAACTAGATAAATTACTTACATCACAGTCCCAATTATATTCCCATGCATTCTTTAAATAAGCGAGTATTCTATTCACACACCAGCCAAATAGAGAATCCCGAAATGTTTGTAATAATATTTGCTCATTTATGATTGTAATTTGATAAATATTCGTTTACGCCCTCAGACCCTATTTTCATTCATACATTTTAGTTACATTTTTTCTTTCTATTGTTATTAAGCGTTCGTTAAATGAATGCAGACCATGCCTTATCCGTGTCGATCGTTCAGTTGTATTTGTTTATTCTTATCTTCCGATATCTCGAATGCGCTGCAGAAGACATTCTACACAAACTCAGGCCTTCTTACGGATGGAAAACCTATTATTTTGTGTCTGTAACATAATTGAAAACCCCGCTATCAAAGAAATATAACCCTGATCTGTTTTCTATCTCTAATGTCTTAACAGCATCCATCATGACTTTGGCCAAGACATACAAATAGAATACGGGGTGCGAACCCAAGTAAACAAATTCAAATATCTACCAATAACAAGAAACTAGAAAATCCTTTAAAAAAAGCCTTGGGGTCACAAACAACACTTAAGACAATTGGCAATACTTGACCAAAAATGAAAAAAAAAGTCCTAGAGGAAAAATACCCGTAGGAAACATATGAATCCAACTATTCTCTCTCCAGCTATGTTAAATAGCAGGGTAGACTGGCTCTTTAAACTTTGTGTGGTTGGTTTTACGGCATGCCAGACAATATTAGGTTATTTTATGCCAATATCATCTAAATAATATGGTCTTTAATTATATGTGCTAAGAATTATCGCGGCAGTCATTTTGAAAAGCTAAACAAGTAACCATAGTAAGTTACAATGCCAGTGTTTTATTAGGCAACATTTTAAACATTGTTCAAAATCATTTTAAACATGTCAAATATATTTACTTAACAAATACATTTCTAAGAGGTCATATGTATCTTAATTACAGTGGACTTGAGTGTCTGATAACAAATAAGTGACCTCATATTTCGCAGAGCGCCTCACCACCGTTTAGTATCCTGTCATACACAGAAAAAAATTAAGAGCCCTTTCGGCAAAGATTCACTCCATCTATGTAATGAATTGGTGTTAACCATATATCTATAGTGATAATGATAATAGCATGAAGCATTAACGTGTCTGTGTGAAGATTAAATCACCTCAGATAGATAATGGACCATTTATTTTTGATTGTGATGAAAGAAGCAGAATAAAAAGAACACGCTAAACGTCAGAGAGAAAATAAACGCTATTATGATAAGAAAGAAAGAAAGAAAGAAAGAAAGAAAGAAAGAAAAAAGAGATGTGTCAACGTAGATCATCAGACGCTTATTGTCTGCGTTAATAGAATGGTAAATACACCATAGTTACAATATACATGTTTTTAAGGCTTATGTATTAATGTAATTCAAAATAATTTGACACAGCTGATAATGCCAACAACGGTGTGATTCAACACTCATAAAAAGTAAAATTTCACTTGAGGGTGTAGATTTACATCATACTCAAGGCCACATTTTGTGGAACATTTTGCTATCTGCAGACAATACAGTCGGCGAATTCTATGACAGGAACAGAAATATGTTTAACGTTGATAAGAGCTAAGTTGCTCTCTTTACATTTGAATAAGACATTGAGATTTCATGTATCAGAAGAAATTCTGGCAACATATGTATTCCAAATATTTAATCACTTTGTTAAAACATTTATTTAAGGTATAATATAATCTGGATTTGTTAGAGAGCCTTGCTACACTACTATATCGCCGATGTGATTGTGCGTGACTGCATGTTAAACAGAAACTTGTTTTTCTGCCTTTTCAAATTGTTTCTTCACGAATTTCTACCTGAATCGTGCGTTTTCTTTTTCTTACATAGTATCATTGCAGACATTTTTATGATCATGTAACCGTTGAAAAATAACGTTGCTTTGCTTTTCAGAATCAACTTTTTCTCATAACACCAGACAAGCTACTTAAAATACGTGGCGTTAGCAAACAAATGTAGATTAGCTTTTATACTTAGGCACCATCAGGACATTACTATTTATGTAAGCACTGCACACACGTGTTATAGTTATTAAATACATACAAGAAACATTTCGTTCACTGAAATCAATACATATAAAGTGAGTCAGTATATGATATGACTCACAGTCTTTTCGACAAGACATAAGCGTTGGTGTTGGGGTATGTAAAAACAATTATGATATTCTTTTATCCTTATATACATTATGATACTAAACTTTAATACTTTAAATGTCGGGGGTTATAATTTTGAAATAATGTCACACGCTGAGATTTTATTTATGTATTTTGCTTTGTACGTGTGTTTTTTGAAAACTTTTATAAATAAATTTATATTTTTTTCTAGTTTCTATCTTTGTAATATATATATATATATATATATATATATATATATATATATATATATATATATATAGTATTTTGTATATATATATATATATATAGTATATAGTATATTTATATTTCTATCCTTGTAATATATATATATATATATATAGTATTTTTGTGTATATATATATATATATATAGGGAGAGAGAGAGAGAGTATATATATATATATATATATATATATATAGTATTTTTGTGTGAACTGATTACCTTGTTTGGTAAGATCACACTTGTCTTAAAAGTTTACTTTTGTTTTGTGATCTTTTAAATAAAGACGTTTACTACAAATATATTTATTATTATTGCTGAATCATGGAGAGTTATGTGTAAGAAGCTACGGGTTATAAACAAGTTGTATATATTCACACGTAATATATATATATATATATATATATATATATATATATATATAGGGAAGTACTCGTAGCGTAGGGGCTAACATGCTCGAGTGTACGAACGTAGTGAACAAATTCAAACTACAGCCGCACTTTTAGGTTTACTCTTGGACTAATACTTTTGAGAAAAATATGAATCTCTTTACCCTACCATCTCTAGCATAAATAGCAACACTACTTTCCTTTTACAAGGATGACATTAAATAACCCATAAATGTTGATATGACATTAAATAAGGAAACCAAATCAAGCACAATTTCAAATTGCCTCTGGGCAGGAACTTCGAGAATTAAATGAGAGAGATGTATATCGTTCAGCTGAAGAAGCTATATTTCACTTACCATCATTGCTTGAAATGGTGAACATCATATCTTTGTAATTGAACGTCACCATACTACAGAGGAAGAGTCCATGGTGTAATAGCTGACCTGCGACAAAGAAGTAAGCGAGTTCAAACTCAACTCGTGCTATCAAGTTCACTCTTAGACTAGTACGTTTGGGGAAGGTATGAACCTCCTTATGGCCTAAACCCAGCAAAGTTTTAAATAGTTACACTATTGTTCTTCTAGAGAATAGATTTGGCATCAAATTACCCTCGAAGTTTGATACACCATTGGAATAGAAAAAAACATTTCACTAGATGATATCCTAAATTTGGCTAGCTCACATGATCTATTCACTCATAATACTTTTGAGGTTCGAGTCTTTTAACGTCAACCGCAGACAACTAATGAAGTGAAAAATTTGTTAGGCTTTAATGACCTAGGAAAAGGCATGTACATACCTCTCTCCCCAACCCCAGCCAGTGGTTAAAAAAACAGTGAAGCTTTGGCTCTCTAGATTCGGTAGGATAACCGGTCTAGAAAAAGAAAAACAGATATTAATTTAACATTAAGTAGAGTACAATTCAGAGAATTTATTGCACACCGTCGCACAATTTTCTGTTACAACTCACCCAAGAAATTAGCCCCAATTTTGCATCTCTAACTAAAGTAATAGTTTCTTAATCAACGGTAGAGAGCATCAAATGTATATGCATACATATATATTTATATGTATACACACATTCTCTATCACACACACACACACACACACACATATATATATATATATATATATATGTGTGTGTGTGTGTGTGTGTGTAGAATAGTCCAAATATCTAGCAACGATTCAGAAAGATCATTTTAAACCTACAAAACAAGATGATTTACTTGGGTTGTGAAACCGGCAGAGATGACTGACTTTTACGTTCTTTCTTTTTATTAAATTTGAAATAATCTTTTTTAATTGTTCTCTTGCTCTATCCTGAATATTGAACCCTATTGCTTTATCCAGAATATTGAACACTCGTTTTATGCTGAATAGTGAACGCTATCGCTCTATCCTGAATATTGAACCCTATTGTTCTATCCGGAATATTGAATACTATCGTTTTATGCTGAATAGTGAACGCTATCGCTCTATCCTGAATATTGAACCCTATTGTTCTATCCGGAATATTGAATACTATCGTTTTATGCTGAATAGTGAACCCTATTGCTCTATCCTGAATATTGAACCCTATTGTTCTATCCGGAATATTGAATACTATCGTTTTATGCTGAATAGTGAACCCTATCGCTCTATCCTGAATATTGAACACAATCGCTCTATGTTGAATAGTGAACATTATCGCTCTATTCTGATTAGTGGACGCTATTTCTGGTGGGTCAACACAGGTGTTTTCGTATGTAGGAATCTAGAAGAGAAAGTCGCTAATGAGTTCGTTCTTACTTCTCCGGAAGTTCCCAGCGTGTATTGTTCGTCCTACTTGAATGGTTTGTGTTATGGGAGGTAAGTGGCGGTGCAGCTGCTGTTTTACCAGGTGCTACTTCAAGGTTTTGTTCAAAATTACACATACCTTTCTTGTTGAGTTACCATATAACTTTTCATCCGTGCATTTCACGAAATTACAGATGATGCATCGATATAGTAGTACCAACACGGCTACTGCTTTAGAGAAGTCTCGTCTTATTTTTTCATAGGGGTCAGATTTCCATATGATCGAATACTTGTCCATAGCAGTCGTCACCTTCCCAATAAGTATGTTGACATCATTTTCAGTAGATGAGATATTTTTTGCCTGCGAATAGGAACCGATACCTAGTTTAGTATATGATTTAGTATGGACAAAAAGAATATTGAGCGCTCTTATTTTTACGAAATAATTTAATCACTTTTTGGGAAGCGCCAGCCCCATCTGGTAGTAATTAAACTCATCTGGTAGTAATTAAACTCACGACAGGACCAGACCACTACGGGAATAAGTGTTCAATCTGTCACTGTCTTTGTCTCTCTCTCCCTGACTTAGTCAGCTAGGCTGGGGCTACAGAATACACTGACTGCATTACTGCAGAGGAGTAAGACAACTCAAACGAGTGTCCTAAATATGACAATGAACAATTTGATGGTGAAGCTCCAGTAATGCTGGAGCTTTGGGAAATACAGAGTACCCCTTTATTGCAATCGCTCCCAGTTCCACTCTGACCTGGAGTGGTAGCACTTGATAGGGTCCTATGTATGGGTAGAATAGAATTAAACTGTGTACTTATGCTAACTTGAATTGAGTGAAATTTACTTTTGAGATTTAACTGTGTGTAAACAAAAAACTACTCTTATACTATGAATTATATGAATTATTTGAAACTTTTACAAAAATGACTTAATTCGGCGTTAAATTAACCGAAAAAGGATTGATACGTTGTAAAACAAAACAACCAACTAAGTTCTCTCTCTCTATCTCTCTCCACCTCTCTCTCTCTTTCTCTCTCTCCATCTTTCTCTTTCTCTCTCATACACACACATACTCGATCTATCTATCTATCTATCTATCACAAGTACTCCATACGAGACACTACTGAAGTCCGTATCTTTTCCGAATACCCTATCCACTATATAAAATCATATCCCTTTATCGAAAGTGGATGAATAAAATCTACAGATTTAGAGACTTACATTCTTTGAAGAGTGTACTGATTTAATGTAACATGAAGAGACTAACTGATTTCGTCATGATCGGGCGATTTGAACGCATTCTATTAAAACAAATTCTGGACCTGCGTATGTTGAAGTCGTTTACTTTGAGACAAGCTCAGACGGCCTCCATAGATTATAATATTCCTACTTATAGTTAACAGCGAACGATAGATTTTCAGATAAGCTGTTCTGATAGTGCTATAAGAATATCGTATCATTGTTTTAGTCGACATTCATAAAAACAATAATCTTATCCGATAAAGATTTATGCTACGATATATATATATATATATATATATATATATATATATATATATATATATATATATATATACCGCGTCCGTTTATATATATATATATATATATATATATATATAATTGTTTGGTTTCTCTTATGGCCCTTATTGGCATATCAAATTTCATGGGTTATTTAATGTCAAAGCCATCCTTTTAGAAGAACAGCAATGATAGTATTAAACGCACAGCTGGGAGGGATAACGGGGTTCAATACGTTTCCAAAGACTAAGAGTTTGAAAGTAAACGTAATGTCCAATCTGCAGTTCAAACTTGCTTACTTCGATTGGTTGGTTGTTTGGGTTTCATGGCATATCAACCTTTGTAGTTTATTTAACACCAAATCCATTTTTATACAAATAGACATTTCTATTTCAAACAATCCAGTTCAGCATGAGTACAGTTTAGTTGTCAAAAACGCTTCTATTAGATAGGACTCTATCAGGTGCTATCATTCCGGGCCGGGGAGCGATTGTGATGAAGGGATGCTCTTCATTCTCCAAAACTCAAGAATTACTGGAACCTTACCATCAGATTTTTTAGTGTCATATCCAAGACACTCGTTGTAGGGGTATTACCCATGTGTAGAAAAGCAGTTGGTTTATTCTACCGTCCCAGCCAACTGGGCAACACTTACTTTAAGGCTGCAGTCCAGTTCGACTCATTATGTCTCGTGATTTCACCAAATTTTTATACTATAGGATTAGTGTTTTTTCATTGTCTCGATAGTGTGTAGTATATATAGATATATAGATATAGAGAGAGAAAGAAAGAGAGAGACACAAACAGTCAGACAGACAGGCTTTTTATGTTTTCTACGTTAGTAATTCGGTGACTTCGGAGCAACGGAAACATGACAATATCTCATGATGTGAAATAAAAAAAAAAAAAAATAAAAAAAAACCAACAAAAAACAAAAAAAAACAAGTAGACGATTCCGGAATAATAGAAAAAAAGATAATTTGAATTGGATGGAACATTACTTTAGTTCATTAGTTTAACGGCATACCAACTCTTAATGGTTATTCAATGCCAAATTGATGAATTTTTAAAGGTTTTATTGTTAGCATAACTGCATTTTCAGTGTTTCATAGCATAGATAATTCTTCTATTTGCCGGGAATCATTTGCTGGCACATAGTTATATGATCAAGTACTTTTATCTAATGCAAATAAATTTAAACACTTTCGTTGTTTCAAGTTTTCCTATCCAATGTCAGTAATTGTAACTAATGGTAATGATCATTTATTTTCATACTGTAGTATCCTATCAAGTATTACTGTTGGATATTGACCTTTGACAGACTCTTTAAGTAGTGATCTCAAAACGGGATGTTCCAACGGTGTAAGCTAGAGGACAGCTCATGTGGGTTGACAGCAGGCAGCATATCACATGAATCACGAACCGGAAAAAAGCGTTCAACTTCTGAGATTATATATACACAGGTTCTCACAGAACGGTCAGTCGGTTCGGCAAAAGAGATTCCTGCTGTCAACAAGTTTGGAGAGCGGCCGGCGAGTGCCCAGAAGAGGGGCAGGCTGCTCTGGTGGCCCCGGCGCCCCTTTGCTGAGAACCTTTTGTCAAAGAAGCAAGGCCCTGAATATGGTATCACAAAAAAGGCCAATATACAGACCTCCGTCAGCCTGTGTCCGCATCCTTCGTATCTGTCTTTCAGTCACGCTTACAGTCAATTTCGTACCTATCGAGTAATAAAGATGAGAGGTGTATATTTTGGTAGTGAATGGGTTACAGTCTCATCATTCTATCAGATGCTACTATCCCGGGCCAGAGTGGACCTGGGAGCAATAGCAATAAAAGGGTGATCTGCATTCCCCAAAGTTCCAGCATCACTGGAACCTCACCATCAGGTTGTTTAGTGTCATATACAGGACACTCATTTGCATTCTATAGCCCCAGCCGGCTGGGGTTAAATGTCAAAACAGTTTTATTTCAGATAATTCATTTTTGCATAAGTACACAGTTTAGATGCCAAAACAGTTCAATTTCAAACAATTCAGTTTAGCTTAAATACGCAGTTTAAATGCCAAAACCAGTAAACTCAAAGTACGGTTTAATTCTATCCAACCCATAGATAGGACCCTTATCAGAAACTACCACTCCGGGCCAGAGTGGACCTGGGAGCAATGGCAATAAAAGGGTACTCCGAATTCACGAAAGTTCTAGCATTACTGGAACCTCACAATCAGATTCTTTAGTGTCATATACAAGACACTCGTTGGGTGGGGGTCTTACCCCTCTGCAGAGAAGCAGTTGGTTTATTTTATAACCCCAGCTGACTTTGAAAAAATAGGAATAGATAAAAAGTGATTAATGGATAGATATTGAAGCTATGATAGATAGATAGATAGATAGATAGATACAAAAGCTGCGATAGATATGAAACTCTTAATAGATAGATACAAATATTTTGAAAGAAAGAAAAAAAACGTGCGATTGATTAATAGATATAAAAGCAGTGATATATATATATATATATATATATTTCTTGTGCAATACCGTCGTAAAATGAATTGTAAAATAGGAAACATGATTTTAATAACGACTAAAAACAATAAAAACGAATATTAAACTTTCAACCAACAATCTTCATAGGACTATTGTTGGTATATACTAAAGATGGGAATGAGACTTTAAGAGGAAAAGATTCTAAAAATTTGAAGTCGACGAGAGGAAAAAATGATTTTACTTCTGATTAAGTAAATGTTTCTCCGAATATTTCCAATTTGTGTTTGAGTTCTTTCTGTTGTACGTCGTGTATTAATCACAACAGTTTTTAAGATGAAAAAGTGGTGTCGAGTTCGAGCCCTGTGCAGAACAAAGAACACTTCTGAATGATTGCTTCAGCATGTCTTTGTATTTAACAAGAGTTCTCTAATGACAGATTCATGCGTCTTTCAATGGTTGGATGAGGTTAATGGCGCATGCTTACGGATAGAAATTAGCATTCGTCAGGCAATACTCACCTCTAATCTTTGGATAGTTTTTTCCACATTGTCAGCGTCACACTATCATTTGAAGCGATGAATAACGACGCTTTGTTGGAATATAGGTAAAATATATTTACAGATAGAAAGGAAAGCACTTCTATTAATATATATATATATATATATATATATATATATATATATAGGTGCCTTTCGTAGTGATAAATAAATAAAATAACGGGCGGACCGTTCGATGTAAACAAAGATCTTTTTAGACGTATAGAAAACGCAAAACCATCTGTTGATTTCTTATTAAATATTCATAATCGTTTCAACCGTCTAATAGATAACAAATTCGAGTACTGAACAAACGAACCCTTTTCTTGTGATTTTATATCGATTTCTTAATTTCTTTCTTCTTTTTTTAGATTTCTCTGAGGATGACACAAACAATATTGGATATTTTATCGAGTGACTGAAGGAAATGATTTTTAATAATGAATAGACAAGCTCTATTTCATATTAACTTGACACACACACACACACACACACACACACACACACACACACACACACACACACACACACACACATATATATATATATATATATATATATATATTGTAACTAAAAGAAAACTCAACGACAGTTAAATTGTCATTGTGGATTTATTTCGACGAAAATGTTAGTCTCCCATATATTTATATGAAATCTCTCGTATACTCTATACACGAATAATCCACACCCATAGTCTTCGGACGCCGACTGGATATTACTAATATATATATATATATATACACGAGGATCCTTGAATAAGTTTCTAGACTTTTTTTGTGTGGGCACTTTTATTGATAGTACACACATGAAACTCTTGTCCCATTCGAAGTAATCTCCTCCGGCTGCAATTCACTTCTTGAACCGTTCCAACAACTTCTGGAAGGTCATATCAAAGTCCTCTTGTGTGAGCGTGTCAATGACCTTCGTCACAAACTCTTTCATCTCCTCAGTTGTCTCATAACGACAGCCTCTGAGTTTAGGGAATAACCAAAAGTCACAGGGAGTAAAGTCTGGACTATAAGGGAAGGTGAGAACAGTCTTGATGCCTACTTGGTCAAATAGTCTGTGACAAGGATAGAGTAGTGGACTTGTGCATTGTCCTGCTGGAAATGCCACTGACCCGATTTGAAGAGTGCTGGCATGTTCCGACGGAATCTCTTCCTGAACTCCCTTAAAACCTCAACATAGTAACCTTAACCATAGCCCTAACCCTTTGGCCAATCAACTCTAGTGTATTGACTTCCTTACTCCTCCCACATCATCACTCACAGATTCCCTGCCTTCCTTGAATCTCTTATGCCACTCAAAAACTGTTGCTCGATTCATGCAAGACGATCGAAAAGCAGTCTGAAGCATTTCATCTTATTGCAAATCGTTCTTCTAAGTGTCCTCTTTGCATTTTTGAAATTCACCAGCTGTGACAATCGGGCTTTAGTAGGGTGTATTCCAATTCGTTCTGTAGCTGTTCATTTAAACATGGAATCATAAAAATTGGTTAGTCTTCTCAGAAGATGTATAGCAATAATATACGAAATTTTCAAGAGTCTACGACAATTTTAAATGCCTGTACGAAAAAAGTCTGGAAACGTATTGAATGCGCCACGTATATATATATATGTACACACACACACACACACACACACACACACACACACACACACACACACATATATATATATATATATATATATATATAATTTTAGTAAGATCCTTTCAAGTTTCAGGTTAGAATTGGTGGATGGATTTACCAAAATTGTTCCGAGGACTTTCAGACCTTTCATAGGCCATCATCAGTGGTTGCCTGCATGTGTAAAGAGTGCTTTTATAAAGAGTTTTTTGAAAGAATTTTCTTAGTTTTTTTATAACATTACAAAATAACAAAAACGCAAATTTGAATAAAACTGAGATGCTGATGAATTTAAAACAAAGAACGCAATCGGATATATATTATCAAGGAATAAGGAATACCTAGAAAATATGAATAAAAGCATTTCATAACATCATCGCTATCTTCAAAATTAATTCTATTGATTCTAGTTTTTCTTGAGTTCTTATTTGTAGGGCTTCTAGGAATTGTAGTTGTAGCTTATTAATTTCGTGAATTATTGTAGTGGGGTTTCCAACTAGAATTTTTTAAAATTTGGACTTGGGAATAGAATGAGTTTTAAGATGTAAGGCTTTGGAGCTAGAATCATTAAGGTACATAATAAGCCGTCTTGAAAGATTTTCAGTGGTAAGACCAACATACATTTTATTATAGTTTTATGAGATATCTATTTTTTCAAAATATCCTCTTTCTGTTGATGGTGTTTTGTTGTTTTTTTTTAATTCATCAGCATCTCAGTGTTATCCAACTCTGTATTTAAGTAATTATGTAATGTTATAAAAACCTCAAGAAAACTCTTACAAAATACTCTTAAAAAACAATCTTTATACATACAAGCAACCCCTGATGATGGCCGACGAAAGGTCCGAAAGCGCGCAGGATAATTTTGGCAAATTCATCCACAAATTCCAATCTGAAACCAAGACACATGTCGGGAAACTTGAAAGAATCTGAATAAAATTATATATACAAAATGTGTCTTAATTACTTAATAAAACATTCTTAAATGAAAGACTGCTGACCAACTACACACACACACATAAACTCACACATACACACACACACACACACACAGATAGATAGATAGATAGATAGATACAGGTAGTACCTGGGTTTTGTTTGGAGTCCAGGTAACAGTTATTTATGTCATATGGTTCCAAAATGCTTTATGCATTATTACGGGTAAATATTTTTTGACAAATTTTCGAGCCATGTTGCTGTAATCAGGCCATAGTTAGGGAGTTAGTTTTGTAGTGAGTGAATCATATTTCAGAATTTGAGCCAAACTAAGCTAAGCTTAGTTAATGGCAACAGAAAAAATCCATTCATTTTGACTGATAAAAACGAGAAAAAACCCACAGAACGATGCTGAGAATATTACTTTTTCTAAGAATGCAACGTTTGTAAGGGGGCTTTACTTGGCTATCAAGTCGTATATTTATGCAGAGAGAAAGAGAGAGAGAGAGAGAGAGAGAGAAAGAGAGAGAGAGAGAGAGAATATATATATATATATATATATATATATATATATATATATATATGTATATACTCTCTATATCTATCTATCTATCTTTTCATCCACAGACAGTTACGTTGTATCACAACTTTTCAGTGTGGCTATATATATATATATATATATATATATATATATATATATATATATATATATATATATATGTCCAACGTTATTAAGCAAATCGCATAAAATTTTCAAATTCAAATTTGGTTTAGAAATTTTATATAATCAATTTAGGACTCAAAAAGACCCTGAGTAAAAATTTACGTTGTTTCGATATGTTTTATTGATCTTATTAAAGTTATTTGGGGTATTCTAAAAAACTGTTGTCTGAAGTTACAAGGCAAAAGTAAACACTCACATTTTCTTTAATAAAAATTTAATAAAATCATCAAAATTTGATCAACATTTCAATATAGTGAACTTTCTTCTCAATAACAGCCAGTAATCTATTATCCAATGATTTTGTTCTTTTTTTTACATCAGCCGTTTCAGTTAACATGGTAGTTTTAATTGCTTCCCATAAGTCTGCTTTGCTGTTATATAGTTTGCGACCTTCACAAATTTTTTTCTTTTCCATTGATCATTGATTTTGGATCGGATTCAGATCAATACTTGATATGTCATTACTTTATCAACTTTCATACTGTAAGAATTCATTGATAAACCAAGATACCTAGAGAAGGAGGATTGTCGAACATAAATACACACTTCATTTTAAAACTGCGAGGCAGGGACTCGTAGCATGCAAAGAAACTCTTATCTAAAGAATTGCAAATGTAAGCACTGTTCAGTTTAAGTTATTCATCGTTTTTGAATGGTCTAATAATAGTTTGGTCGACTTTTCCAGCCAATGTTATCATATTACGGTCTTCTTGTCTTCTTTTAGACACGGGAACATCTGAATTTAATAAACTCCATCCTTAAGCCCATCCATAAAGACCATTAAATTTCACTCGATATTTGTCCGTGAAAATTATTTTATAAAAACCCTGTCCAAGCATTTCTTAGCCAAAATTTGATGCTTTAAAATATTGGCTTTAATGAGAGGAGGTTGCCTCGAAAACTTTTTTAGGGATCCCAATTCACAAAATATTCAACGCTTTTTGTTCTTGATTTTCAAAAATCTGAGTACTGTTCAAAAGTGATGTTTTGCTATAACTCGCTTTAGTTATGCTCATCTCGAGGAAAAAAGTTCTAAAAGTATTTTCTTTGCTTCAAATTCTCAACTTTGTTTGATTTTCAACAAGCTTCTTTAACGTAGGATGATCTTTGCAAAGCTACTTTGATATCTCCAAAGTGGCTATTCCCTCACTCAATAAATCTATTATTTTCTGTTATTTTAGTAATTGTTATATCATTCCCTTTACATTCCCTTTAAATAATTTTTGTCTATAATGTATGTTGAAACAACATACATTATAGACAAAAATTATTTTATTAGATTCCAGATGTCCATCTTATTCAGTATTTCACCAAATTCCAGTCCTCTTTACGGGTAGTCCTTTTTAACACCGAATATTCTAATCACAAAATCACATAAACGTTTAAATTCTCAGGCTTTTTTAAAAAATAAAAATCATAATTTCAGGTTGTCAAGTTAGCTTATCTCACCATTAGACTTCTCAGCTAAAATGGTACTATCATGATCTTAACTTTCGCCAAAACAACTCCAGAACAACTGGTTACAAAGTTTCGAAACTGTTCCTATGCTAAGTACTTTGGTACCCTTCACTGATTCTGGCTCTTACAAAAGTCTTTGAAAAAAACGTTAATTTTAACCGTTTTCATTTTCTTATTTTCCTCCTAATTCTTTTATTTAATCCCCTCAGGGGCCTATTGTCAGTGTATCAATGACTTACGTTTATACCCGCATTTTGTTCGAAAAAGCGAAAAATTAAACTAAGCCACACCTTAGTGCTTTTTTGATTCGTTTAAAGACCAAATTCGTCCCTGAACCCTCATCAACAAGTCAGAATCTCAAAAATGTCCAGTGTATTTAAAATAGCCTTATTTAAATAACAATTTTATGCGTTTGATTGAACAAATTGAAAGATTAGTTAGCCAGTGAGTGTTTCTTTACAGTTAATTCGAGTTTTTTTCTCTAATCTAATCTGATTTTTTCTTCAAATCATTAGGATAGTGTGCCTGTTCATTGGAAAAGTTTCTAAATTTATTAATTTAAATGGGAATGTGATATTAGTCATATCAGTTGCAGTACTCAGATATTTGAAAACAGAATCAAAGGGCAAGTTTCTTCCGTTATTCAATCACATAGTCAAAATACTATCTTCCAGCTCGATTGATTAGAATGTAAACTCCGTTATTGCTCAACATCTATTGACAAAGCTGGACTATGAAAAGTCCTATAAGAACAGTAATTTTATTGTGCTCGCCCATGCGCACACAGACTTTGTATTTCGTACGTTGGAAACACTTTACATAACATCACATAAACCTGGTCTTTGCAGACAAAAGAAGCTCGCATACAAACTCCAGCTTAGTGGTGATTCTAGTCTGCCATTATCGGATCCAGAGTAAATCACGAAATTTTGGTTTCCCCCTACTCACCGCGTTGTTGACTGCCTGCATATTCCAATAGTTGTTCTTGCTGTAGTTGTCCCCAGAAGAAACATTGGAAAGACAAATTCTGTTCAGGATGAATGTGCTATTAAGTCATTTTCATTTTCAGTACCGATCGAAAATAGTATATATATATATATATATATATAAAGATGGTTGTTGTAGGTTCAAAGAAAGAATAAGGATATATCTAAAATAAAATGGTCCACCGTGAGATTTATATTTTTTTAATTTATTTATTTTGTTCTATAAAATAAATAAATTCAGAAAATACAGATCTCTCCGTGGACCATTTTATTTCAAATATATATATATGTGTGTGTGTGTGTGTGTGTGTGTGTGTGTGTAAAATGTATACATGTGTGTAAAAAATGAAAATACAACTATCACATCAAAAATATTTCTGCATATATGAGGTGTACTTATTTTGGGACTTACATATTCACAGTTTTGCCAGAATACTTTTATTTCGCCAGCTTTCAGTCCATATCTTGTTGCATGGGATCTCTGTCTTTGCTAAGAGCAAAATTCTCTTCTAAAATTCTGCGGAAGATATTAAGAAGCACTGAAGGAGGCAACTAATAGCAAACCAGAAAGAGAAATTTGCAGACAAATTTTCAAAGTGGTCGGGGTTCCACGAGGAGAATCTGAAGTGACCTAAATTAGTGTTCTCTTAGGGAGGCGATGTTTCTTAATAATAAATGGTTTGTTATCTGTACAGTTACTATGTATGTATGTATGTATGTATGTATGTATGTCTCTCTCTCTCTCTCTCTCTCTCTCTCTCTCTCTCTCTCTCTCTGTTTCTCTCTCTCCCTCTATCAAGGCACATGCATATATATATATATGCATGTGCCTGGATAGATAGATAGAGAGAGAGAGGGAGAGTTTTACATGGAGCCTTATGCATATATATATATATATATATATATATAGCTCCATGTAAAACTGTATTAGTGTTGTGGCCCCGGAAAGGGTCACTAATGAAAACACAAACACGGATATTAGATAACAGATTATATTACACAATAAAAATAGTTACATATAGAAAAGGTAGGAAGTCTCGTACTGTTCGTATAACACCGATAGTGATCTGCCCTTCTGGCAGCGAAATATCTGTACTAATAACGGTGAGAAGAGTCCATTATAGTAAGATGGGCAAGGTTCCCACAACACCCCTCCCCCAAGCCTTTTACTTTGTAAAAGTGCTGTTAATATTTTTTTTCTTTTTGGGTCGATCATCAACGTGTCAGTGAATTACCTTTTCCTCCCAGACCGACGTTTTTCAGTGTTGATTGAGGAGGATCTAAATCGAACATGTCGAAAATAGTGTCTATCGGCTGTTTTTCAGTTTGTGGTACGTCGTTGGAGTCGTTCAAACGGCGTTTCTGTAACTGGTTCTGGTATCTCTTATGTGTGTATTAGGGTCTTTCTACAATGTACACCATATCACCAATTCTTTTCTTAATTATTCCACCTTCCCAGCAGGACGTGTTATTTTGATATTTTTTAAAAGAAATTTTTTCTCCCGGGTTGAACCTTTTTTTAGGCGCATATGTGGTCTTTCTTAGCTTATTTTGTTTCGGGAGTAGCTTATCGAAGACGAATCTTATCTTTCTGGCGAACATCGTCTCGGTTGGTGAGACTGCCAGTGGCGTATTGGGATTGGGTGTGATTCTGTATACCTGCAGAAATTGATGTAGTGCCTTGTCCGTCGGGATACCTGATGCTTTTTTAGGGCTCTCTTTAACGTGTCTACAAAACCTTCAGCCTGGGCGTTTGATCTTGGGTGATATTGCGGTATGGTTATTACTTAGACTTTTAAAAGGTGCTTCTTTTCGTTTTTGTAATTCAAGGAAGAACTGTTGTTATTTTTCCGCGTTTTTTAAGATTCTTTCTTTGCTTTTTTTTTTTTTTTTTGAGACTCCATTTGGAACTTCATCATTTGGGCAATCATTTCTTTAAGGTCTTCAATTTTTTCTTTTGGAGGCGGGGATTTTTTTTCTTCAGTAAATATCCCCAGAAATCAAGAATAATTACTCTGTGTGAGTGTGTGTGTGTTTTGTACAACACAAAACTGTAAGCGCCGAATAACATTTTTCTCTCTGAAGTGGGAAGAAAGAAAAAATGACTTTTTGATTACGTGACAGTCTTATGTGCAGATTCTTTTTTAAATATCCGCTATCCGACACAGTCCGTCGTTTGTACAATTTGATACCTTGTAGTTGTTTTAACAAAAATCTTGTTCGGTTCGTTGTATGTTGGAACTTAGTTGTAGATTCTTTAACAACTTGTAGTTGGGTATCTCTTTGTTTGTGGCGATGTATCTTCGCCAGTATGTTGTGCGATTAACCCTTTTCGCTTGTTTTAGTATATGTACCGCCGAGTTGGAGAGTCGCTTTTTCCGTTCGAGTTACTCGTCGCCAGTATGTTGTGGCCCCGGAAAGGGTCACAAAGGAAAACGCAAACACGGATATTAGATAACAGATTATATTACACAAGAAAGATACAGTTACATAGAAAATGTAAGAAGTCTCATACTGTTCGTATAACACCGATAGTGATCTGCCTTTATTTCTTTGTAATTTCCAAGAAGGCACATGGCCTTGAATTTTTTTTTGCGGGGGAGGGGAAGGGAGCAGTCTCGCATTGACTATATATTCTAAGAGAACCTACCTAGTCAGATTTGCCGACCCATTCAACAGTACAATATATGATCATTCATCCATCGCCATGCCCGCTGCAACCACCAAAATACCACATTTGATCTATGAAAAAGACTTACGTAAAATCCCGAATGAAATGTATGATTTTATTTACAATTGATGATTTAGATGATGGGAATGGTAGGAAAACCCCGAAATATACAAAAATACACAAAGAAAAACAAATTAAAAAATTCCCCGTTTGGTTGCCCTCTCATTCCCCCGTCTGCAAAAATGGAGGCCGACTGTTTTCCGGTGTCCGAAAAAACCGAAAACAAGCCGGACCTACCCGAGCTGGGACGGGGATCCTAGTCTTGTGGGGCAAAGAAATACAAGGTTGGGCGCGGAATAGGCAGATAAAACAGGTAATGTGATTTTTATACGTATGAACTTTCAAGATCTTCAACAAAGGCGGTCTGGGGTACGGGTTGAAGTACAAAAGTAATGAGGATAGGGAAGATCTTGAGAGCTAACAACTAGATGACAGGGACGATGACTCAAAAAATACTGCTAACTAGGTTTCAAGGGGGGAAAACAATGCCTACTTACACGGGATGGGATCCCGAAGGACCCGTACCGTAGACGCCATGGGCTGGCAGAGGAGGGAAGGATGACTCCAACATTGCCCCTTTCTTACGACCAGGATCGCTGCATTTACCCACCTTTTGTTGAATGTTATGCGATCCAAGCGTTTTCTATCGCGTCTGATTTTAACCCTAAGCTGATGCCTAAAATACAAAACCAAATCACGATGAGAAAAGTTTGTATCGTCATACAATCCCTTCTTTCAAGTCGTCCAAATCCCTATTCGAGCTACATCTAGGATCGCGAAAAACACCACACGCTTCTCACCCTGAAATGGAGGAAGAACGTTTTCGACGACGTAACCAACGTCGAGCAGCATGAGCTGCTTGGGTTCTTTGCGAGCCGTCCACTCCACGACGTGATCCCTGAACGGGCGAACTCGCTCACCGTAGTAGAAGGCGTGCTCAACTGTTTCTTCTAAACCACTGTCACAGCGAGCACAATCGCGCATGTCTTCCAGGCCCGCTCTGTAGCTCAAGCCGAGATAGCGTAACGCATTCCGAACAAGTCGCCAAATGAGCGAGAACTTGGAGTTGTTCAAGAAGCTCGAGCCTGGCGCCCAATTCCCGTGAAAGCGGATCTCCTCCGCCGTCCAGCCGTGCCGCTCGCTAAGAGGGTCCGAGGCAGAACCCACCCCTAGCTACCGATAGCTCTTTCCGTGGCTGTGAAAGGTCACTGGACCCAAGAAGGTTACGAAGGGCCGTTAGGCACTCGCGGACAAAGTGCTTCGTCCAAAGGCTTACGTCGACCTTCAGCCTTTGGGTCTGACTTGAGGCGAGGATAAATCTGACTCGCCTTTCGTCTCCGCACTGCGTCCCCCGTCAAGGATCGGTCCAAGTATGCAAGTCTTTCAGCAAGCCAGTGGCTCTCCAGATCAGGCATACCTAGGCCCCCGTTGCGCGTACGTTGGATACAGACCTGTCTACGGACCATCGGCCTTGCACCTCCCCAGAGCAATCTGGAGAGGGATCGTTGACGCGCCAGACAACGTGCCTCAGGTAGAGGAAGTTCAGCCAATCGGTAATGGATCAAGGGGAAGACGTACACAGCGCACGCCTCCTCCCTGCCTTTAAGGACAACCTCCTTGAAAGCCAGATTCCCACCTGAGCATTCACCTTAGCTTGTACTTCCGACCAATTTCGCACCAGTTGGAGGTCGGGCCCGAACCACACCTCGAGGATGCAGACGGGTCCGTCACTCCAGCGGAAGGGCCCTGGATGGGTATCGCTACCCCTCCAAGCACCAAGCTGCAAACCTTCGCTTTTGTCAAAATTGACCCTGGCTCCTGCTATCCGCTCACCGATAGTGATCTGCCCTTCTGGCAGCGAAATGTCTGTATTAATAAGGGTGAGAAGAGTCCATTATAGTAAGATGGGTAAGGTTCCCACAACAATTAGCAAAACAACAGTTTCTTCCTTCGTTCAAATTGTTTTTACCTACACTCTTTTCTACGAACGGAATACGACACCAACTCCTTTTATATGGAGCCTCTCATGTAAACACATGAGTGGTTATGGATAGGGTTAAAGTTTTATTGACTCTGTCGATATATTCCATTTTAGGGGGTCGCCTCAGGCATCAGTCAATGAACTTGACTTTTTCCCCTTTGATAGAGGACCAGATGCCACCTGTTGGATCGGTGGTCTCCTGAAGCAGGGTTCTTCAATTTATGACCAGGGTAGAAGAAAACTTACCGTTCTTGGACAAATTACCTTGTAAGATGTTTTATAACTTGATGGAGATGATTATCTTGCGGTTTAAAAAGCGCTTATTAAGAGAAAAATAATTTAAAAATTGAAAAATAATTGAAAATTAATAATTATTTTTGTTTTTCCTTTTAAAATTCATTTTTAATACCTGTAGTGATTATTGGCTTGCCCAGTTAACGGTGCTTAGAAAATGCTGACTGTATCTCCTGAAGATGGTCAAGGTTCCTAACAAAACTTTATCTGATCCTATTTACCCAACCCCTCCGCTCGGGCAGGATATGACACAAGGTCAATTTTTAAGCGGAATTTAACAGGTTTGAATTCAGAGTTTTCCTTCTCCTAGACTAGTTGCCTCACCAAGGCTGAAGAACCTAGTCTGCCCTACTATTTACCCATAGCTGGAGGGAGAATATTTTGGATTCATACCTTTCCCAAGGGTATTAGTGCTATGTGAAATGCAATCAGTCAGGTCCAGGATTTGAACTCGTGTCGCCGTGTCCATATCATGTGACGATAACCATTGCACCACGGGCACCTCCAAAACTTTATCTGATGGTGAGGTTCTAGTTCTGGGACATAGAGAGTTTGAAGTTCTCTTTTCTCTTGATTACTCTAAGGGCTACCAAGATTTGGGGTGGTAATACCGATGAAAGTATCATCTATAGGTCGAATAGATCGGTTCAAAAATTACTCGTATTCAGTGAGAATGTTCCCAAATGACTTGGCATAAAATAATCCTAGACGGGTTGACTAGTCTTTAAAACAAATCAATCAATCATTAATTGATAGCTTTATTTTTTCTCAGTAAATATATTATTACTAATCCAAATTCTGAAATAGAAATCATGATTGATTCATCTCAGAATGTTTTTTCCAGATGTAGTTTTAATTATTACAAATATTAAATTTGATGAATATAATTAGTACAACTATTACACAATTATTCCCTAGAATTTTCAAGGATACGATAATATATAACATTTCGATCAGTCTATGACTCTTTTAGTGAAAACCAACTGAATGTTATTTAAAATATCGCTTCCCAGTCTTTACTCAATGAATTATATAATTTCTATTATCATTATTTCTATTTTCAATATTTCTCTTAATATTGTTCGGATGACTGAGCTCATTCCTTGTATAACGACGTTTCAGCCAATCGACCTCATATTTTTATATTTTTATATATTTCACATTGGTTATTTTAAATTATTGCCAAAATTTATTGCCTCTAGGTTTAATAATCAATAAAAAATAATCATGAAAATGGAACTTATTAATTTATTCTTGTGGAGATGATAGGCCCCGGCAAAACAACTTCTTAAACACTTTACATCATAAAGATTAAGATCTTGATTTGGTGCCCAGTATTTTGGGTCAAAGCCAAAGGAAGTTGAGCTTCTTCGAACATTTATTGTGCGTTTAGAAAGTAACAACAGAACAAGTCGGATTATGAATCAGCAAGTGAAGTTCAAATTCTGACCAAAGCTGTTCATTGAACATTGAAAATTTTTAAAGGCATGACTCAATCTTTTATCTTCTAATTTATTGGTAATATAGTAAAGCTGACTGGTTTCTTAAGTCTTGATTAAACAAGGTTCTATTCGAAGGACAGTTGTGAATTCAAACTTCACCAACTAGTGTGGTAAGGTAAGGCCCATTACTACAAATATCATGGCAGACGAGAAAATTGAGTCCGGCAGAAGACCGGAAAACAGAATTATATATATATATATATATAGTCATCCACAGACAGATCTGTTTCGTTCTATCAGAACTCATCAGTGTGGCTAGACAGTATCTTCCCGTAGCCGGGATCGAAACCCGGTTGACTCAAACGTCAAACCAAAGCTTCTAACCATTCAGCCACGATATATATATATAAGCATGTTCGGTTAAAGACTGTAGATTGTTTATTTTTAATATCTTCAAGTAAAGATGTTTAAGTCTTCTTGTTATCTTTCTTAAGTCTGGTTCAAGGTAAACGTTTTTACTTTGAAGATGTTGAAAAAAAAGTAGTCGGCGGTCTTAAACTGAACATGCTTATATATATATATATATATATATATAAAGATTATTGTTGGTCCAGCAAGAGAAAAGTGAATATTTTAAAATGAATGTTGTAAAAGGAAAAAGTCTGCAAATGATTTCAAATTTGATATTTAGTTTGCTGTTTTTTAATTATTTTTTTTTTATATACTTGTCCGCTACATGTTTTCGTATTTTAATCCTCTTCAGGCTTGATCTGCGATTTTGGTCGTGTTAAATTTCTTTCATAAGAAAAAATGTTTTGATATGTTGCTTTGATTTTGTTTCCTTCCCTAATTTAGTGTCGGTGAATGTTGAATTGTTGATTGTCCGTGAAGATTTTGGGTTGTTTTATTAATGACTTATTTGATCTTTTCCACTTTTTATCTCTAGTTTATATAAATGTTTTTATGTGTTTTTGTATATATGTATATATTATATGTGTGTGTGCGCATAGATATGTATGTATGTTCATTTATGTATACACACACTTATATACGTGTATTTTCAAGGGCACTGGGTTGATGTAATGTGTGTTAGAATGTATTTGTCCTCATACAGAAATGTGTATTTTTGGTAGTCGGTGTTTTTGTGCATGTGTGTGTTTGTATGTGTGTATGCACGCATGCATGTAGTTCGGCACTATTCACTGTTGAGATAAATCTATCATTTTTTTCTTTTATTTGGAATAATGAGTAGTCATCTCTCTGGTATATTGGCATTATTTAAAAATTGATCTAGTAGTATTCATGGGAGTTTTTTATGCCTAAAGTTGTCGGTCGTCTGATAATCTAATGTTGCTTTTATGCAAAAATACTTTATTGTTGTGTTTGTGTGTAACATTTATAAATTTCCTTGCACTTATTATATTTGATTATGTTGACATTTTTCTAATTGAAGCTTACATTTCTATTCATTATGAATGCTTTTTTCTGGTTTTTGTAGGGAGTGGATTTTCTTTCTATTATTATATTGCATACTCTGCATCTTTTACTTTTGCATTTTCAGACTTTGTTCGCTGCGCGTTCCCCAGAACTAGATGTCGTTTTGTAAGTTTTAAGTTTTTTGGTTGTCGTGTGCATTTAACGATTTTTGTTGTGTTTCATACATTTTAAATTCTATCTCTGTTTTTAAGTTGATCGAGGTTTTTTGATATTTCTGTGAATAGTTCAGGGTTATTTTTATTGTACGTTGATATATATGCTAAGGGCCTCCGTTCCTCTGCTTTTTGAGGGATTTTAGTTCTTCTAGTGGCATTATTTTACAAATACGAATCCATTATCGATCAATATTGCCATATATTCTCTCTGATGGAGGATTACCCGTAGTTTTCCTTGGCGGATCTCTCGGAGATTTAGTTAGTGACAATGGTGCATAACCTGCGTATTAGAAGGTGGATTTTATGCAACTTTTGGAATGATAGATCTTGACGTATTATTGTATGTCTGTTGGTTTAGTGCAATTATCTGTGATAATTTGGCTATTTTAGAATGTTAATGAGGATTTATAAATTGTTGTTCTTTAAAGTTGAGTTTTAAGGTGAATTTTATCTTAGGGTGTAGATTTTGGTGTAAATTGAGTCTATTGTTGATATTGCCTTACGGGCATTTCAAAAATATAAAGCAGCCATCAACGTGTGGCACTTAACTGTCTTCTATACTAAAAAAAAAAAATGTTAATTTTAGTGCAAAAAATTCTCTCGAAAAGTCGTAATTTTGGTGTCTCTTATTTTTGCAATTATCGACAAATCGGCCCAGTTTTAAATTTTGAGATACTTTGCAGACGACAATATTTGACTAATTGCGAAAAACTTCAAAGATCAAAATCGAAAAGGATTTTAGAAATCCATATATATTAAAAATACAATTCTTAGCCAATTAGATTCACAGATAAATCATCAATTTTTTTGATAATTTGAAGCCTACCAAAATTATATAAATAAGAAAATAAATAAGAATATCTTCAGTAAATCTATACTTACTCAATTAACACAAAGTAATGAATTTTTACTGAATTAAATACCATTCAGTTTATTTCTTTTGAGTAAAAATTTTCTTTTCTTTCAAGAATTCATTTCATTTCAGCTCGTTTGATTTTTCTAAAATAAAATGTATGTTTATTGACATTTATATTTGCGTTAAAGCTATTTATCTGTCCCCAGTCAATATACTAACTAGTTCACATATATGCTATAGCATAAGTACATTTTCACTCTCACATAGTGACAAACTGATACAGAGAATTTCCCCCATACAAAATATGTCACTGTATATATCAGTTCTTTTTCAGGCGTTTTCTTATCTCCAAGCAGAATAAGAGAGAAAGCCATTGGTGACATTGCTTTCAAGGATTCTCAGCATTTTTCCCCATTGAAGTAACAGATGATTGCGTCAAAGTTGGCTGAAAATTGTGTGAGAGTGGTAGGAGCCACTACATCTATTTCCGGTTGACTCAAGTGTACATGCATAGGGCTTAGCGTTAAAAAGATCTCGTATCACAAAATACATCATCATAATAATCAACAACAAGTGGTGATGACTGCATAGATTCTCTTGACTCTCACTTGACATCCGTTTGTACCGTCCATTGCTCTTGGTAAGCTCCCTAAATGGCATCCAGTGTCCTCACATAGCTGGTTAATGTAAGTTTTATGGTCGGCTATCACTGGTATGTCTATGTGTAGGAGTCAATGGAAGATCGTAGCTTATAAGTTCCTCCATACTTCTTCTGCAATGTCCGGTATGTTTAGCTCGTCTTCCTTGTATGGTTTGTTAGATGGGAGGTAAGTTGCCGTACAGCTGCTGTTTTGTAGAGCGCTCCTTCCAGTGTCTGTTCTAAACCGCACGCAACATCCTTGTGTACCTATAAACAAGATAATTTAGCTAAATACAAAATTAGTTTAATATCTATGCCCGTCGAAATCACACAATAGTTTTTCATACCATTATCGAAAAGAATATGTAAAAAATATTCTTTTATAAAAATAATGTGGTTCAAAATAAATGAAGATATTTCTACTTATTGAAGTCTTTTTTTTCTGTTTAAAGAAAGTTTTCTCTGAAAATCGATAGAAATATAATTTGAACGCATGAGATACCCGCTGATTTAAAAATCAGGGAAATTCAATTAATTATTGAAATTTGATAACATTTTCTATACTTGTTGAATTTATAACTGAATTTGTCTATAAAAATATTTTATCATAAAAAAACAGCATAAATAACTTCTTCTGTAAGATAAATATGCAATTTATGAAACATAAGTAGCATACCGATTATTTTGCAAAAGTATTTCTTGGAGATTTAAAATCAGTTTATTATTGGAGAAAAAAAAAAACAACATAAAACCTCCACTGTCTATATTGAGACATATGAAACTGCAAAATAAAACTTATTTTTTTTACTTTCTGATAAAATGATTCCTGAGAATGTTCAATTACATTACATGTAAAAAGGATTAACGCTAAGAGTTAAAAAATGACAAATCCAATAGAATTTGGTCGAGTTAAATAAATATTTCGAACTTCTTATTTCATTTTTTGCTCTTCTCTTGATGTCGTCTGAAATGCTTTTGTTACTAATGTGTAAGTACGAGCGCCTCCAGTGTTTTTTTTTTCCAAACAAGAATGAATACATTGTTGGTAAATGGTTTCTATCTTGTGGATAACGCTTGTATACACCAATTAAATGAAGTATTTTTAATTATAATTATAAACGATGCGTATAAGAATACATGATGGGTAAAAATAATACATAAACCTCCTGTTAGTCTGTTCGCGTATGCCCTTTTTCGGCTGGACCAACAAGGCCTATTGACATAATCCTAAATCAGAACAGCAGACGTTTATTTATGATATAGGTTATTTAAATAAATCAGAGTTCATGCAACAAATGGTTCCAATTCTAAAATCAGATACAAATAATTTTTATATCAGAATTTTCTCAATTCATTATTTCTATGAATAGCTTAAAGATTCGTTTCAATAATATTTTATTTTTATGTAAATTTTTGCTGCTTTCTTTCATAATGCATTTCTTTTTTATCTGTTAGTGCTAATACAAGTCTATAAAAAACACATATATATTTATTGTTTATGACCTTTTCTGAAAAACATTAATATAATTTGCATATCTTTGTTTGGGCGAAAATACACTGAATTTACTTCTCTGCCAAAAACGAATTAATTATTGTGTTAAAATAAAATTTTTAGTATGTATTTATCAAAGAATGGATTGTTTTCCCCAGAAATTTTAATTCCAATTTTATTTTGAAAAAAATACAAACTTGTTTTTGACATGTGATTTCACTCTAAAAACTTTGACCGAACGGCCGGTATATATTACCTTGACCCGACCGCCATGGATAGTATGGGATACAAGGTCAATTTCTAAGCAGAGTTCAACTGGTTGGAACTCAGTCTTTTCATTTTCCTTGTCTGGTTGCATAATCAAGACTAAAGAACTTAGTCCGTCCTATTTATCCCTCACTGGATCGAGAAAGTTTTGTTACATGTTTTTCTCAAATGTATTAACGTGAACTGAAACACAAACAGCCTCGTAAAGGTTTTGAACTCTGATCACCGATTCGATTCACAACAGTTATAACCTTTACGCTAAGCCCGCTTCTAAGCGGCAGCAACTAGAAGCACCTAAACCCGGGTGACCTGAATTTTGGTCGGGTACTTCCCGCTTCTATATCGCTATTGCTAACAAAATGTAATTTTATAAATAATTTAATTATATCATTATGTTTATAGATTGTTTAACTTATTGATTAACAACCTGTAAAAAGGGTTAAATAGCATATAAAAACATTTTACATGTTTCAGCTATTTTTAATCCAGTTGCGCAGTAGTAAAAGCTGACGGTCATAGGAGGCTCCTCATGGCTCTAAAGGTTAATTCAAGTAACTTTTCAGCTGAGTCCGAATTCATTAAATATGAACTATTATGCTCTACTTTAGAAGGTATGACACAATGCTGCATCTGATGGCGATGTTCCTGAAAAGCGATTTTGCAGAATGTTTCATTGTCATTACCCTCAGGTCTCGGTGGGGTAATATCTATTTGGGTCTCATTTCTGGGTCAAATAGATCTCTTTAAAAATTCTTAGCATTTGTTAAAAAAAAAGAAATGGCCATACCAAAATGGAAATAACGTAATTTCCTAAGCTTTAGGCATAAAATAAATGTAGACGAGTTGGCATGCCGTTAAAATCAATCATTTTACTTAAAAAGAGACCGAAACCCGTATGATCCTACTAAAAGTTTCCACTTTCCTGTTCTTTTAAAAGAATTATATTTTCATATTTAAAGTTTTTTTTTACCCGGACAAAGTTGTGTATCCCAGCTAGTTCTTAATTACACGAGTATTTATAATAAATATACTGAAAAGTCATTTAGTAAAAAGATGTTTTGGTATCAATTTTCCCATTTTTCTGAGACATAAAAGTTAATCTAATATTGACAGTATATCTCACTTAAAACAATTGATTGAAGACAGCCACACTTTTCTTTTTGAGGCAATAACCCCCACCGACTTCGATTACCATCCCATTAACATAATTTCCTCGCCAATTTCACAGTTCAACGAGGAGAAAAGCAATTAGGTCAGTTCTACTGCACTTTTTCGTCTTGTTAAATGCAATTTGAAAAGAATAAAAGAAACATTGTAATGAATAAAAACGGCGCTGACTTCCGGTTTATCGTCTTCGTCCCCCTTCCCAAACCTTCATGGCCAAAGAGGTAAATAATTATGAGCAGACATTCTTATTAAAAAATGAAGAACGATGTAATTTGTGGAGTAATATGTTTAGATATAGAATACAGCGTGATTTAACAAAAATGTGTTGAAAAGTTCTCCGCACAACAAAGACAGGAATTACCTGTTTATGAATTGTGATTGAATATTTTGGGAGGTGAAAAGAAATTATAGTGGTTATGTAGACAGTGTGTTTAGCGAAATAATATGTATAATAACATGTACGTTTTATGGCTTTAAGACCATTGCCCTTTTGATGGGTTCAAGAACCTTTCTATATAACATCGTATATTATATCCGTCGGTAACGTAACGTGGTATCACAACAGTAGACGTTTGTGTGTCAGTTTTAATAAACACATACACAGTTTAATACAACATACACACACACACACTTGTATATGTATACGCACACATAGACAATTACATCATCATCATCATCATCATGTCGCGCCATCAGCACGGATATCCCTGACCATCTCCCACCACCGTTCTCTATCGTACATACTTTCCGGTAGGTCTTCAGGGCTACATCCAGTAGACGTTTTAAATACGTAGTCTAGACAGATGATAAAGAGGTATGGGGCTAATGTGTCTCCTTGTAGCACATCTGCTACAATGTCGAAGTAGTCTTTGTCTGCATCTGGGGAGCAGACGTTTACTTTCATGTTTCTATATAGCATCATTTCTTTGGGTAGGCCATAGGCGAGTAGTATTTGCTCGATCTTTCCTCTGTGTATAGAGTCAAAGGCCTTGGAGAAGTGGAAAAATTATATTGTTTCTGCTAGGTTTTTTGCACATACACCTTCAAGAATTCGACGGATAGTCAAAATTTGCGACGTTGTTGATCTCTTTCTCTGAAAGCCATTTTGGTTCCTCCGAAGTATGTTCTTAATTTTGGGTTCTACGCGGTTGCATAGTAGAGCATTGTATATCTTGGCTGCAATTGATCTAAGGATTATACCTCGGTAGTTTTCACTAATCCGAGCCCAGCCCTTTTTAGGAAAGGGGCGGAAGCATCCCTTTGTCCATCTGTCTAATGTGTTTTGATTATAGACGGCATTACAGAGTCGGAGCAGTATGTCGTCAAATTGCCTGGTCTTCCATACTTCTGGGGGTATTTCATGAAGCCCTGCTGCTTTTCTATTTAAAATTTTTCTTAGTACCGAGTCGAGTTCTTCTTGAGTAAACAATCCTAGTTTGAAGTCTAATTGTTCACAAATCAAGTTTGATGTCTAATTGCTTACAAATCAAGAGAATTATAATTCTCTTGATTTGTTCATATGTAACTTTCGGGGGGTTTCCGAATAAATTCTAGAAATGTTGTTTCCATAGTGGTATTCGTTCTTGTTGGCTGGTAGCTTTCAGTTTACCATGACAATCACATAAATAATTATACGCATAAACACTCACATACAGGCACCCACGCGCATAGAAATACACGTATACACATACAAACCCACATTCACATACCCGCAGGAGCATATACGTATACATAGATTTACTGATGTAAAACCAAATCTTACAATTTTATAATAAAATCATTCATTGTTCCTTGTATTTCTTGTAGGATTTGTTTTGTGTGTATTTGAAGATGTCCACAATATCTTCCTCATAGATAAATACCCACCTGAGAGTTTTTTAAAATAAAAATTTGATATCCCAAAGATACCGAGATTTTATTATTTCTTGCGGAACATTAGACAATTAAAATGGATTTTGATAAGTATTACATAATTGTTCCTTGACAAGCATACGTCGAACACTTTTTTGAATTAAAAAGACTAACTTCCTCCTAAACCCCCAAATACCAGATGATTTAAACGAAGGAGCTCGGATATGTATTGTAGCGAAAGCTGCATAATTATATAGCGGACGTAGGATAAGTAGTATAGCCAAAGCTGCAGATTTATACAGCGTACCTAAGATATGTATAATAGCTAAAGCCACAAATTTATATAGCGGACCTAAGAGATGTATTATAGCTAAAGATGCTAATCTATACAGCAGACCTAGGATATGTATTAGAGCCAAAGCCACAGATTTATAATGCGGAGCTCGAATACGTATCATGGCCCAAACTGTTGATTTATATGAAGGAGCTCGAATATGTATTACAGCCACACCTGCAAATTTATATTGTGGAGCTCTAATAGGTATTGTAGATAAAACTGCTGAATTACGCATCAATTAACCGGCTCATTGGCCAAGTGGGTAGAGTGTTCGCCAATGGTCCGGGAGACCTGGGTTCAATCCCAGGTTGCGTCTTACCAAACATTTTTAAAATGGTACTTGATACCCCCTTGGTTAATACTCAGCAATATAAGGTACGTATCGAGGGTTAAATGGAGGAATCCAGGGAAAGGATTAGCGCCCTCCTCTACACCTCAGTGTCGTCGCTATTGAAATAGAGCCTTCTGGTCGCCAACTTTACTTTTTTTATAATACTGACAGGGATATACTTTTAAGTATGGTTGAGTCAAAATTTTGTAACATTGTGAAACGTGCTAGTATGCAGCTGTGCTTTGCAGTTTTGCAGTAGTTGGTGTTATGACATCGTTGCATTCCGAGTGTGTGCTGTGAAATCAGCATAAATGAATTTATATTTTACGAGTTCGAATTGGACCATAGCACAACGGAAGAAAACAAAAACATTGGTTGTGTGAAAGGTGAAGGTGCAGTTGGTTACAGTAAAGTAGATTTAGGAAGCACGCGTGGTGTAATGGATACTATCACAGAAATGGATACGGTGACCCGAGGTTGCGTGCATTTCACATAATGCTAATACTCTGGTGAAAGGTATGAATCCAAATATTTTCCCTCCACCTATGGGCAAATAGTTGGGTCGACTGGCTCTTTGGCCTTGGAAGGAACACTCTGCATTGAAACCTGTTAAATTCACCTTAAAATTGACCTTGTGTTGAATCCTGCTCGTGCGGAGGGGTTGGGTAAATACACAGTTAGTGTATTATTGAAGAAATTGCACTCGGGTAGCAAAAACCGAAATGTTTAAGAAAGGTCCTGTAGGCCTAGAATTGTGGATTTCGAGGCAAAGATGTTGAGAAAAATCCGGAGAGCTCGGGGTCTCTCTCTCGAAAAAAAAAAACATTGAAAAAAACATTCGGAGATGCCGAAATGTGATTCACAGAAGCAACCAAAACATTTGTTTCGTGAAAAGTGAAGGTACAAATATTGCAAAGCTTTTAATATTATTCAAAATTATTTCTGAATTTGCTCAAAAAACCTAATGTATGATTCTTGAAATAATTTTTTGACAGAATGGGGATTCTTTCTATCTGAGGTAGAAAAAGAAGTCGGATAAGTAAGCACATATAAGAAGATATAAGGAAAGATAAATCAGAACGTATGCAACGAGGGAAAATGTTAAATTTAGAATTTAGAATGAAAATAACAAAATTTGTTACTGTTAATCATATCTGCCAAACTTTTATGTTGCAAAGATGTTTTTAGAAATAAGATAAAATTGAGGTTAATGATCAAATAGGTTAGATGCATCAATTTATTATCTGATTCCTTAGTTCACCAGCGGAAGGTAGATACCAGATACCCGAAGGCGCGAGCAGTAATTAATTGTGTAGATTCCAAATAATACAGACCAGCAATCAATCAAGCACCAAATGCTAGACAGTACGTATAAATTGGTACCATGCCAACGTTTCTTCTCTCGGGCGAAATTACGAAAATATTCCCATGCTGAACCTGGACAGTTTGAACAATGATTCAAAGATAATTCTTTACCAAAGCTCTTTGTCCTCCTCCTCCCTATCTTTCTCTCTCGTTTTCTCTGTCTCTCTCTCTCTTTCTCTCTCTCCATCTCTTTTTTTCTCTCTCTCTCACCCACTCACACGCGCACATGCACACACTGACCTTGTCGAATGAAAAGAATCTTCGACTGACCGCATACATCCAACTTGAAATAAGAATCGAATAAACCCACAAATAGAAAAGCATGTCATCTTTTCAAGTTTAACAAAAGAACCTGGTTATAGAATAATAAACGAATACCTTGCTTAGGGTTATCCTGTTCAGCAATAATTCCCTTTATAACTCATTTACGATGATATTTGGTTATAAATGTAGAAATGTTACATTTCTGAAAGGATAAAAGACATCATTTTAGACAATCTCCCAAATAACTGGATGTGTATGGGAATAATAACAGAAACATACACAAGAATTTATCATTCAACTATATACAACTAGTGATATTTCCCCAGCTTAATATCGTTGCTCTCAAATGAAAAACATAACTGAAGCATTCCAAGCCCTAGAACGAGGACCTCCCCCCACACACAGACACTATACAGGGTATGACACTATACTGCATATGGTTGCGAGGTTCCAGTTTGAGAGCTCGATGATATGTGGAGCGCTCCATCTTTTTCTTTTCAAGTTCACTCTGATTCGGAGTGGCAGAGGCAATCATTGGCAAACAGCTCTCTTTAAAAATTATTACATTAGGTAGGAATACTCAACTAAGTGACTGCGAGCAAACAAATAATGATTATTAAATGGAATGGTTATTTTGAAGCCATAAAAGGGAGACTTGAAGCCATAAAATTGTGTTTTATACATGAAACCTTGTAACCGTGATAAGTTTTTGATATTAAATGTATTATCACTTGTTTAAGGTAAAAACAATGATAGAATACATTTTAAAATGATTGCTGACATTATTTTGTCTTGGATTCCATTATTTTATGATAATAGCATGTAAAAAAAACTGTGATTTATTTATGACTGATTCTAATGGCATGCCAACACATCCAGGATAAATTTATGCCTAGAGGTTAGGTAATTGCATTTAGAGAAAAATTACATTAATATTTGTTGTTTAATGTCATATGAACCTTCTTGGGCTATTTAATTCCAAATACATCTTTCTAGGACATCCTTCTAGAAGGAGTAATTATCCCATAGCTGGGTGGATAAGGGGGTTCATACTTTACTCGAGGGTACTTGTCGGAAAGTGAACGAAGTTGGGCAATTGGAGTTTGAACCAGCTTACTACGATTCCGCAGTCCAACGCTTTAATCATTACGCCACCCCTAAAATGTTTTTCATGTTGTATTTAATATTTTTTCACACATTTCTATGATATCAAGTATTCTCGTCAAATACAAATAGTTTGCCCACAGTTGTATGGTTTTAAGTTTCTTATCAAACACTGTTAATGATTTGGTTTCAAATAACCATTTCTATTTTTAAATAGTTGTTCATTTACACATAGTTATATGGTTTCGAATAACTAATAATAATTCTTAGTACACAATTATAATTTCTAGCAATAAAAAAAATTTACAGTTATATTGTATGAATTATTCCTATCAAATACAAATGATTTTAAACTGATCTATTTTTATCGAGTTGTTCAAGGGATTTTACTCACATCCTACTGAATACGAATAACTTTGTATTTTATCCGTAGATGTCACCCTAACAGTTGCTAACACTCAGGATTTGAGGAGAGCTGGAGGCAATGACCATTAAGGGATACTCTATATTTTCCAGGTACCCAAAAGTAGACCCTCACCATCAGACGCAGTTTAGAATAATACTCAGAGAACACCTTGAACTTGTTTCCAATCTTATAACTTTTGATTATAACGTGTGCGCTGATCTAATATCATTGCCTTCTTGAAGGGTTCGATAGAGAATCTTTGTATTTTTCAGCCGTTTGGAACCATCCCTATTTAATCAGAGGGAAAGATATGCATGACATGGACAATTTGACAAGAAGGCCAATGCCTGTCTTTATGATAAAGGAGAAAAATATCACTCTTCTCATCTGGCATCAGGTGATTATGACCATCCACATATGGTACAATGAGAACAATTCCGACACTGAGTTGTAATCTCTTTGGATTCGTCGTGCCTTATTTTTTTACCGTGTCCTATTCCATTAAAAGAAGACGTCTAGAGGAGATGAACATATAACAAACGTTAATCCCTGTTTGAAAGTTTGGAAATTTGGTTATTTGTCACTTGGCAGTATCTATCACTTTCATCTGTGATTGCATCACTGTTATATTAGCTTATTAAGCTCTTAACTTCGAAATGTGCACAAAAAGTATCGGGATTTAAGTTTCATTTTACGGCAGGTCAACTTGCCTAAGGTTATTTTATGCCTAGATGTTAGGGGATTGCACAATGAGTAAAACAGTGAACAGAAAACGATGTCCGAGACAACATACTCTAATTTCAATGAGTTTTACATCAGTCGAATTACTTCTGAAACTCTTTTGACAGGGTGTTAAAGCTGTAGGTTCTATTCATTTTCTTTTTCTCAGATTCAGAGCTAGATGATGTGAATATGAAGAGTGCTGAACTTGCACAATCCAGTGTTTCGTCCAAAATTGCAATAAAATATGTAAAAAGTGGCTTTATAATCAAAAGAAAATAGCAATAACCCATCTAGAATGAATCCAAATGTCTAGACAGCAATATAAACGGATATACATCATAACTTCTCAGTTGAGCACATGTCTCAATTTGAACTTTACCTTTCAAATCTTAAAATCACAAAAAAACAAAATTAAAGCATATAAAGGGCCCATTGGACTTGTAGGTAGAGAGTTCACCAATTTTTCAGGAGACCAGAGTTCAGTCCTTGGTCGAATCATACAAAAGATTCAAAAAATGGTACTCGATGCCTCCTTGCTCAATAGTCAGCATTATAAATAGGAATCATGGTAAAGAGGAACAATCAAAGGAAAGTACAACCCTTCACTACATGTCGATGTAGTAACGTTTTAAAAGGGAGCCTTCGGGTGGTCCCCGATTACACCCGTCAACATTACTTATATATATATATATATATATATATATATGTGTGTGTGTGTGTGTGTGTGTGTGTGTGTGTGTATGAGAAATTAGAATAACAGACTGTTCACTTTCGGAAAAATATCCACAGGAAAATATCCATCCAACCATCGGTAAAATAGTGCCTCTACTGTTCTTCAAGGATGGTGTTGGTATTAAATGACCCACAAAGTTTGATATGCCATTAAACAATGAAACCAAACCAAAAAAACAGGAGCTGCTATTAAAATTAGACAAAAGTAATTAGTGAAAATTAAAAGAAAAGTAATGGTTAACAACCCTCTGAGGTGAATTGAAATTTTATGCGACAAAATTTAGAATTGTCACAATAATAAAAAAGGACAGAAAATTTTAGTTCGAAGTTTAACGATATAGAGATACAAATGTGGTAATGTAAAGACATGTGATGGTCTCGAAAAAGCCAGGAAAAGTGGAAGGAGGAATAAAGTAAGGGTGGCCGGACGACGAGAGAAATACCTAAATTGGGAAAAGAGAAATGGAGCAAGAAGAACTGAAGTCAAAGAAAATAATGTGATAAAGGGAATATATATATATATATATATATATATATATATATACACACACATACATATATATATATATACATTAACATTAGCAAGCTCACACATATGTATATATAGATGTATATACAAGCATAAAAGGATTCATAGATGACAATTGCTTCCCTTATCGGTGACTTTGGCTCTTTTCACGATCTGTTATTTTTTTCAGGACATCTGACTTCTTTTTCTCCTGAATAAGAAACATAACTAGAAAACGCACAACTACATTCAGACTTCTAATTGTTTAAGTCCATTTTGTAGGTATAACATCTATTTTTTTCTTTTCAGCTTTTTTCAGAGGATCTGAAATATATGCTTATCCAACTTGTGTATATAGCATTATCAGTAAAACATGCACAATTTAAAAAGGCATGTCTTATTCTTTTAGTAGTTGCATCCGGATTATTTAGAGTTATTTCGTGCCTTGTGAAACATTGCATTGTGGAATATAATAATACCATGCATGTTTTTAGCACAATAATGTCTTAAGTACGTGGTATTTCTGCTTAGGAATTACCCCACGTGAGTAGATTTATAGAAATGCTCGTCGACTAACTTGAAGAATAAAACCACCCCATACGTTTTAACACATTGGCTATCAGATGGGTTGAACTAAATCATCTCCCCGCCCGTACACCCTCTCTCTTTTCTTCTCTTTTTGTCTCTGCCTATATCTCTGTGTCTTTCTTTCACTCTTACCACACACACACACACACACACACACACATATATATATATATATATATATATATATAGTCACTCATGGAATAAAACCACAGCTACTGAACTTATACAATTAGAATAACACTTTATGACGCTTTGCGCCGTCTGTGGGGCTTAGAATAAGTTAACTGTATCTGCTAGAGAAGTGGGCAATACCCAATCTCCCCAAAAGTGGCGCACTGCCGATGACACTAAACTTCAACAGATGTTGAAGCTGTAGGTCTGGAAATCTGGTAAGTTTCTCTCTCTCTCTCTATATATATATATATATATATATATATATATGTGTGTTATAAAAGAAAGATTTTGGAGAAATCGAAAAAATCGAAAAATGGACAAAAGAATATTTACGTTAGAATGACGGATGACTGTGTGTGTGTGTGTGTGTGTGTGTGTGGATTATATTTGAATATTTTTGTGGGAGGTCGTGTATGTTATTGTTTGTATGATGATACATGTAGATAAGCATCCATGATCTTAGATATATATAAACACTAACATATATTCATTTTTTATTATAAAATGGCTCTATTACAGACAAATTAGACTGCATTTCGTCTACCATAATAGAGATAGTGACAACCAAACACTGTTGTACTATATATATATATATATATATATATATATATATATATATATATATATATATATCACTTACCTCAATGAAAAACCTGCAATAGAATGTATCCCATTAGAATATCTCTTTATGAAGTTGTTTCATTAACGTTATACTTTAGTGAAAAATCTAGAATGTTACTCGAAACGTTATTCTTTTATATTTATGATAACTATTATGATAAGTATATCTCTATCAATTCACAAAAACTGATAAACTGACATTGATCTTCACGGAAGATACAGTTTTATTATCTAGTAGAAAACAAATCTACGCTTAGTAAGTATTGTCAAACGTAGACTGTTTTTGACAGAAGACATTTACTTTTCGCTAAAACCGCGATGTTGACCCCGTATTAATTCAGTCTGGAGATGTATTACTTACAAAGAGAAGACAGCAATGTCTTCTGATCAAAATGATAAGCCTTTCACATGACCGAACAATATTGTTTTCTTTTATTTCATGTCATTTATTTAAAATATTTTCCCAAAGGGTTGTATTCTTTTTAAGAAATATATAAGACATTCATTAAAAATACAAAATTGATATGATCTTCAATGTGAGCTTCATAGATGAAACATTGATACACCCCCCCCCCACACACACACACATACATGCACACTGAGACAATTAGAAATGTGTGTGTGTGAATTTTCCAATCCCACCGCACGAGCAGTATGTGATGCACGGTCTCTTTTTAAGCGTAATTAAACTAGTTAAATTCAGAATTTTCCTTTGTCAAGACAGGTAGCTTAGATTAAAGAGCATAGCTTGATCTACCATTTACCCATAGCAGGAGGGAAATTAATTGGATGCATACCTTTCCTAAAGGTATTGGCACTATGTGAAATCCAGTCTCATCCTGGATTTGGATTCGAGTTATTAAGACCCTTTCTTATAAAGATAACTATTGCACCACAAGCACCTATATATATATATATATATATATATATATAGACTGATGGACAAAGGGATGCATCATCCCTTTCACGATGAAAGGTGATCTCGAAATAGCCAAGAGCCACCAAGGTATAATCCTTAATTCCATCGCGGCCAAGATCTACAATGCTCTGCTACTCAACCCCATAGAACCTAAAATTGAGAAAATATTCAGGAAGAAGCAAGAGGCTTTCGGAGAAAACGATCCACGGCATCACAAAGTTTAACTATTTGTCGAATTTTAGGTGTTTGTGAAAAAAACAACCTTGAATCAACACTATAATTTGTAGACTTCTCCAAAGCATTTGACTCCATACGCAGAGGGAAGATGGAGGAAATACTTGTCGCCTACGGTCTCCCCAAAGAAACCGTCGTAGCCATACTGATACTTCATAAAAAACACGAATGTAAAAGTCCGGTCACCGGATGGAGATACAGACTACTTCAACATTGTAGCAGGTGCGCTGCAAGGAGATTCATTTGCTCTCTACCTATTTATTATCTGCCTAGACTATGTACTTCGAACGTCAATCGACTTAAGGAAAGAAAACGGCTTTACGCTGGCAAAGGAAAGAAGCAGAAGATACCCCACACAAGCGACCCTGGACGCGGACTACGTTGATGACATAGCGCTTCTAGCAAATGCACCTACGCAGAATGAACCCCTACTACATAATATGAGACGGGCAGCAGGTGGCATAGGTCTCCAGGTGAATGCTGACAAAGCAGAATACATGTGCTTTAATCAAAAAGGCGAAATCCCCACACAAAATAGCGCTTCTCTGAAATTCTTGGACAACTTCACCTACCTTGGAAGCAGTATCTCATCAACCGAAAATTACATCAACACGAGATAGGAAAGGCATGGACTGCTATTGATAGATTATCGGTCGTATGGAAGTCATACATGTTCGATAAATTAAAAAAATTTTTCCAAGCAGCATTAGTGTCGATACGGCTATATGGATGTATCACGTGGACACTGAGTAAGCGTATGGAGAAAAATCTTGACAGCAATTACACAAGAATGCTGCGAGCTATACTGAACAAGTCCTGGAGGCAAACCCAACGAAACAGTAGCTGTACGGCCACCTACCACCCATCACGAAAGCCATACAAATTAGACAAACTGTTGTATACCACACGTATACATATGCAAACACAAGCAAATACAAATGCAGGCCGACTCTGTTGTTCAGGTACGAACTTCTTGACTTCTGTTCTTCGACACGAGGTGAGCGACACAATTCTTTCTATGCAAACCATCCCCAACGTTCAGCGCATCTTGTGATGTTTAAGATTCCTGTCGGTAGAGATCCGAAAAACTCAACGACATCTTCAACAGCCCAAACCCAACTCCCAACTGACTCTTTTTCAAAATCCTCAAATTCTCAGGACCATCTCTTTATAACATTATATAACACACCTTTCCACCCAACAAAATAAAATGATTTTGTTATAGAAGATCACAATTTTTTTTAAACAAATGTATCTATGTGAAAGGATTTTCCTTTTGTTTTTCTCTATTTTCTTCTTTTCCGATTTCGTAATCTGTAAAAATTACGCAATGTAACACTCTTCCTCATGCCGACTTGACCAATAGAATTACAGTAACAACAAGAATAACAATTCACAAGAGCATATAAAAAAACAACACTATAAATCATTCAACAGAACAAAATCTAAAAGTCAGTAAGTGTTCGTACCGTCCCTCATTTTCTTTTCTTTTTTTTCTTTTTTTAAAAATATTTTCTGGTTCTTCATTTTTTGTTCTCGTGTTTGTTTACTTTACCAATTGGCATATATTTTTCTCTTCAGCCTTTTTTTTTTCCTTTTTCACGGATCAATTGCTCATTATCTGTCTTTTGTTCTTTTTGTTTTCTTTCTACACCGATAACTTATTACTTCTAACCTTTTTCTCGAGTAATCTCTCATTAATTTACATACACACACACAAACACACGCACATATATATAAATATATATATATATATATATATATATATATATATATATAAGAATTAATTTTTATTTATTGCGGACTTTTTTGTCCTCATCTTGGTAGTTTTTGTGTTGTTCACTACGTTTCGGCTAAATTTCACTTCTGACCTTCTTCAGGTGATTTACCACGACCTCGGATATGAATGCTGTGTCTTGTAACCGTATCCCCAGTGATTACTGCCTTCCATAGTTGTTGTCTATCACACTACGTTTTTTTAGATAACAACTATGAAAGGCAGTAATTACTGGGGATACGGTTACAAGACTCATCATTCTTATCCGAGGTCGCGGTGAATCACCTGAAGAAGGCCACTGGGGAAATTTGGTCGAAACGTAGTGAAAGAAGAAACAACACAAAAACTACCAAGATGAGGGCAAAAAAGTCTGCAATAAATAAAAATTAATTCTCAGATTAAGAAGCCTCATCTCAAAATGATTCCAATTAAATACAATATATATATATATATATATATATATATATATATATTAATAATGCGCACTATCATTGTCCGTGTCCTTATAAATCTTCCATTAAAGCGTCCTTTATAACGAAGAAATGTGGTAAAATTTCCCAAAAACCTATTTTTCTTTCCAACCAACACAAACCGTTCTCGTTTTCATCCCCTTTTTCTTCAACTTTTGACCACAGTCAACCGTTCTATCTCTCATTTTTTCAATAGTTAACGAGTACCTTTTTTCTTTTTTCTTTCAGCTATAAAAGCATGGCTCGTATCCAGCCATCATTTCTTCATTTTTACTTATTCCGACCACGACAACACCGTACTAGCTTCTTGCTTACTTCCAAAGATGAGTTAAATATCCTGGGGATTCTTTTTCTAAGCATCACAAACTTTTTACTCTGTCTTTTACTCTTTTTCAATAGTTGATGAGGTTACTTTATTTATCTACTTGGTCAACTATATTTCTCCCTCAGGAACAATTCAAAACCAAGTCCATTTATTTTTCGGTACATCCAACGAGATATGAGAAGATTTTGCACACATACTCCCTAATTTCCCATCCCCTGTTTTAAAATATCCTCTTCAATATAATGGTCTCCTTCCAAACCGCAAAAATTCTCAACCCCATTCCAGGGGTACCTTCACAAACCGGTCTGGCCACTAACAAGTACCTCAAGTAAAATCTAAAACCCATTCCAAGGGGAATTCTCAAAACGCTGGCCAGGCTGCTAATCAGTACCTCAAATTCTCGACCCCTCTCTGGGGGAAGAACTTCAAAAAACCTGGTATGACTTCTACCAGTACCCAAAATATCAATCCCATTCTAGGGAGACTTCACAGAACACTTCCAATTTCCACAACTTTTCCTAACATTGAATCCGTCCCACAGTCCTAACTACGGATCCAAAGGTATATGAGCATTCTCCCGACAAAATATCGCCGATGCCGGATCCTTCCAAGCTCGGAATTGAAAGACACACGGGAAAATATCCCACTATAAAATTACTACACTTTACGATAGCATCCACAAGTTACTACAAAATTTCATTCACAATAATTTTGTTTACTATCAAAGTTCATTCATGAAAGGCCCCAAATTCTCAATGTCCACCAATTCAAAACTTGCTTTTACAACCTGTCACTTTTTGACATATCACAGAAACAGTATTTTCTGTTTCTCTCTCTTTCTTTCTTTTTCAATATGACTCATAGTCCCAAAACATAGCAGTAAACCGTATCAACTCATATGTAAAATATACTTGATTTTATCGCCGATTTCTAATTTTCTTTCACAATTATTTAAATTCTATAGGACGCGACTCTTAAAACCTTGAAAGACAGATACTACCAATTTTTTTCTTCTTTTTTTTTTTCATAATTAGCTAAATTTTATCAGCGCGAACCAGGAAAAAGATACACAGAATGAAAAAAATTACTTTTTATCATTTGAGCAATGTACCTACCACTTTTCCTTTTCTTTACGTAATTAAATTCTATCGGGCACGAACCACTCAACTTAAAAACGACCGAAAAAACAAAACTTATATAATGAGCAAGTACCTTATTTTTATTTTTTATTTTCATGCCTTCTTCTTGATTCTTTTGTTCTAATGTTTTCTTCTTCGTTTTGGGGCTTGTCTTGACATTTTTCTTTCTTTTTTCTCACTTGTTGCCTGTCTGTGGAGTTGAGTTCTTTTCTTTCGTACTAGTTTCTTCTTCGGCCGGGGTAGCACAGTTTTTTGGTCATTTTTTATTTAATTGAGGTTCTTATTATTCATCTTACATTCTCTCTCTCCCACCTAAAACAACAGTCACCCAAAATTGATTTCCATCATTTTTAGCCGCTTCTAATCGTCTACATTACCGTGGATAACTCAAATTTAAAATCAATTTGTGTATTACTTTTCTCTTCTTGCTAAAGACATAGCAAAGTCACTGCGCACTAAATACATTCATGTTGAATAGCCATAGCCATAACCATAATGATGTCAGTCACAACTGTAATACAATACATAAAGTTCAGGTACGAACGGTTTATTAATTTCTGACTTCGGTTCTTCGACACGAGGAGAGAGACACAATTCTTACAATGCTGACCATGCTATCTGATCATCCCCTACGCACGGTGCATCTCGGGATGTTAAAGATCTCTGTCGGTAGAGTTTCGAAAAACTTCACCGTCGTCGCAACGGTAGAAAACTCTACTCTATGCCTCAATGGCAGTAACTTAATCGTCTGCCTCCATGGTCCAATTTCAACTTCTAACTGACTCTTTTTCAAAATCCTCCAATTCTAAGGACCATCTCTTCCGGGCATAACGTCATCCACACTCCAGCCACATTTCCTGTCCGGGGTTTATTATGACAATGGTGATTGTCATATCCTTTGCGCGCGAGCGTATAACTGCACCCAATGATATGCACTTAAACACTTCACACGAATAGTTCAAAGCCCAACGAAACTGAATGATAAAATATAATTAACGAAGAATGATTAATATAAAGAATACCATTCCTTAATTATATAACAGAACCAGACATGTGTTGAAAAGATATACTGAAGAAAAATGTATACTTTGGTGTGGATAAAAATAACAATAAAACAAAATATTTTATTAGTAAAAATGTTTGTTATGTTAGTTGAGTTTTTTGAAAAAGATTCTGTTATATGATGTATTAGATTTCAAGTTTATTTTCTCCTGTATTACTCGTTTTTGTTAAATCCAAGGATTTGCCCAGAAGACGAATTTTTAGCCAGCATGTGTAATACATTTTCTTTTATTATTATTTTCTTTTATTCTTTGTTTTATACGTGAAATAACTTAGAATACCTTGAATGTAAGCAAACGTTTAATCGAAACACGTGTCGGCAAAGTAAATACAATAATGTATATATTTTTCTTCTGTTTATTTTTTCAATCTATTTGTTCGATTCGTTTTCATTTCTCTCTCTCTCTCTCTCTCTCTCTCTCTCTCTCTCTCTCTCACACACACACACACACGCACACATTGTGGTAGAAATTTTTAGACGAATCATAATCAATAATTAATAATTTCGCCTGGTATTTCATTTTTTTCTTGATTTTCTTTATTGAAATATCTTAGATTGTCTTCTTTTCTTAGATGAAGTATAGACAACTATAATCTTTTTTATATTATTTCATGCATATTCTTATAACGAGAAAGAAAACATTATGTGAGTTTCTTTGATTAAGTTTTTTTAATACTATTTCTGTTGCTGCATTACTACGACAGGAGAAAGTGTCATTTGTAGATTCGTATGCTAATCACCAATCATGATTTAGACTACAGTAAATGTGTATATTTCGTTTACAAATATATATATATATATATATATATATATATATATATATATATATATATATATATATAACAAAGGAATACAATTTGATTAGAAAGAATCAGAATATGCCTTTGGATTATTTATTTTTTCATTATTCTCATCTCGGTTCAACCCTTGGACATCTTTAGGGGAAAAGTTTTTGATTTGGTTTGGTTTGGTGCGTTTTGGTTTTATTAAATGCCAAATCCACATTTTTACGTATGAACAGTTCTATTTGTAACAATTCAGTTTAACATTAGTACATAGTATGATTGTCAAAACATTTCTATTTCAAGCTATTCAGTTTTGTCCAACAGTTCAAATTCAAACAATTCCGTTTAGCGTCAGTACAGTTTCACTTTCAAAAACAGTTCTTTTTCAGACAATTCAGTTTAGCATAAGTACACAGTTTAGTTCTATTTGAGCTATAGATAAGACACTATCAGGTACTATCACACCGAGCAAGAGTGTTCCTGGGAGTAATGACAATGAAGGGGTACTCTGCATCCCCAAAAGATCCAGCATTACTGGAGCCTCACCATCAGATTGTTGTGGGGGGGTCTTACTCCTCTACAGAGATACAGTCGGTATATTCTGCTACTCCAAGTAACTGGGCTAAAAGGGTTTTTAAAAAAAAAAACGTTTTTTAGAAAGTTTTAAAAGAGAATGGAATAACAAAAATGCTGTGATGATGTAGCATATCCATTTTTTAATGGAAATTTGTTATATATATATATATATATATATATATATATATATATATATATATATATATATATTCACTGGGCTACCACTTTTAATTGGCCTTAGGCCATTACTTATGCAGAATATTAAAACTGGTTTAAATTCAGAGTTTTCCTTCTCCTAGAAAAGTTAAAGAGACCAGTCTGTTTTAAAATTTATCCAAGTCAGGCTGGAGAATTGTTTGAGTTATACGTTCCCTAAAATTATAAACAGTTTGTAAAATTCAAACTGCCTAGCTAAGAATTTGAACTTGAGTAGCTGATTCCTCTTCGTACGACGATAACCGTTACGCTACAATCGTATTCTAATGCCAAAACCGCTTTTAGGATTTAGTTAAATGCAACAAGTCAGACGGTTTCGTTTGGTTTATTTTGGTTTTATGGCATATCAACCATTGTTGATTAGTTAATGCCAAATCCTGTTTATACATATATATTAAATATTTGACTTGAACGCATTTGGTCAAGAACATTTTCAAACGAGCCTGAGCTCATTGTTTTTGTACGCAGTTGGATAGTTTTAAACACCGTTAAATGATCAAACAGTTTAATTTCTGACAATTCAATTACACTTAATCATTATTTGCACTTAGTTTATATGTTATAGTCTACCTTTGAGCGGTAGCAATGAAGAGGTGCTCCACCTTCCCCAAAGTTCCATCATTACTGAAACCTCACCATCCGATTGCTTAGTGTCATATCCAGGACACTCGTTGGGGGTGTTTTATGCCCTTTGCAGAGATGCAGTCGGCGTACCATCACCCGTCAGCCGACTGGACAACAAGAGAAATGCAGAGAACATTATCTTATCCAATATTGCCGATCTTTCTAAAGTTTTTGTATAATGTAGTGAACAGCTGTGAATGTTTAAGATGAGGAGATTAAACTTTGTACCTCGTCGAACAGTTAAAGATTTAGTAAAAGTCTTAAGTTAGCTAGCAAGCAAGCTAATATTGTACCAATACCATGAGATTAATTTTTCGTCTGTTCAAACCGACGACGGCAGACAAAACTCGTGTTTCTTCTTCACAAACAAAATCTGATTCCTTCGACGATGTTTATTTCATTACTCCCTCTCCTCCCTCCCCCCTCTCTCTCTCTCACAAAAGTTCACTCTATGCCCGCCATCTGAATTTGACTCATTCTGGTTTGCTTCTCGTCTGTTTCCTCAAGATTGTCGCTAATGTAAACAAGAAATTATGAATATGCATAGGTATCGTCTATATTACAGTACGCACAGACGCTACTTTGTAAATATCCATGTACACAAGCAACACGAGAAGCAGCGTGACCTTTTCATTATCTGGTGAATGCAAATCCTCACACATGGTGAATAGGACATTTGTCTTAAAAATTATAAGGTAAAAAGTATTCTAGAAAAACCTTCAACTAGTCACGATTTATATGAAAGCTCGGATTAATTTCATTGGACCTCTTTCCTGTTTTAAATAGTCTTAGCTTTCTTGTTGCTTTTAAGAACAATCAGGATAATATTTACGTGAAATATCGATAAAGCTATATGCAGACGATTTCGCTATCATTTAACGGTATTTCAACCTGTATTTTATGCCGAGAAGTTAAAGTTCATTGTACGTTCATATTTACATTTTTATGTAGTTGTTTTTTAGGATTTTTTGTATCCAGTATTATGGGATAGTTAATGAATAGATGGAACGCATAAAAGGTTAGGGAATTGCATTTATTTTTATTAAAATTTTTTTTTTTTTATTTAAAGGAGGTTCGAGGTGATACTGCTATTTTCCTAGAAAATAGACATGACGACCCAAGTTCAAATCTTGAATCTGTTTGTTATTCACTTCCTGTTTGTCTTTACCACTTTGCTAGGATTCTTCCCTTCTCCACTCAATCATGAGTAAATAGTCGGGCAGAATAGGTTCCATAAAGTTTGTATTGCAAGCGGTCAAGAATATGGAGAACTATGAATTCAAATTTGCAGTATTCGGCTTAAAAAATGACCTTGTATCATATCCCACCCATTGTATAGGGGTTGGGTAAATATATATATATTTCTCGGGGGATGTTTCTTAAAAATGTATATATATATATATATATAATCTAGCCAAGAGTGACCCTAAGGCCCCATTTTCAATAATCTATTACACATAGCCATCGGGAAGGGCGCTACATCTTTACCTGGCTTGCTCCACTTACCCTTGATCCGTACTTTAGAGTACCTGTTAGAGTATACACACACACACACACACACACACACACACACACACACACACACACACACACATATATATATATATATATATATATACCCTAGAAGGTACTAGAACTCCAAGTCAGATCAGACCTGAGAGAAATGCCTTTGTTTCCCTCTTTAAAAGCATATAAATATCCGTAGGTTATTTAATACTAAAGCTATCCTTTATAAGGACATTAGCTCGAGAATTTAACCCATAACTGGATGGATGAGAGAGTCTATCTCTTTCTTAGTATTATTAGTTCGAAAGAGAACATACCAAGAATGGAGTTTGAACATCCATACTGCGACGTCCTATTCCACTATGTTAAGTATTACGCTAGGAAGACGCCAAACTCACCAGAACTCGAAAAGTGGAGCGTCAACCCCATATGCAGTTTAATGACATCCCTAAAGCCTTAATGTCAGTGTATTCTAATCCCTACCAACAGGGTCTCGTCTTTATTGTGGGGAAAAAATTGAAAGTCATCCACGTTATTTTATATCAGCTATAGATTTGTAGACTTGGAAATAAACCCATTGAGTAGAGAAACACCAAGTTTCTTTTCAGAACTTGACGTTTGCGTCAGGTCGCAATATGGCATAAAGTTGAAAACTTGGTCGATAGAGCAGGTATTCTAGCTTTTCTCCCTTATGCCATCGAGACCTGGATCATATACAAGCAGCAAATTAGGCTTTCGAAACATTTCCATCAAAGGCGTTTGCAGCAAGTCCTTCGAATAAAATGGAAATTGCAGACCCACTAATACTGGATTTCTCAGAAGGGCAATTTAACCTAGCATGGAATTTCTGATCATTAATGGTTGCCTTTATTGATCTGGCTATTTTGTTCTTATGCAAGAGGCTTACTTGCCAATAATATTTCAGTAGTGAACCGGGTACACGTAAAAGAAGTACATCAAAGCCCAAGATTAAGTACAAGGACTGTTTGAAATGCAAAATCGATGTCGAAAATTAAGAAGTTGACGCTAGTCGGAATTAGTATTGCATCACTGTCTCAGGAATCAAGATTTTCGGTGATGAACGCACTCTTTATGCTTCCTTAAAAGTTTCAGTTCACAGAGGTGAGCGTTACCTGCAATATATCTACAATTGGAAAAGACTAACATGACTATGTATGTATTTACCCGACCCCTCCAGCACACGAAAGATGCGCCACGAGCAGTATTCCACTTGTTTGAGTTAAATTGTCTTCCTTCTCCTAGACTGGTTGTTATAACAGAGTTGAAATGCTCAGTTTGCCCTACGATTTACCCCTGGCTAAAGGGAGAATAGTTGGATTCATACCTTTCCAAAGGGTATTAGCGCTATATGAAATGCAAACAGCCTAGTCCGGATCTGGAATTTTGGTCACCAATTCAAGTTCTTGCGATAATAACCGTCACACCAAGTACACCTCTTCTGATGTAAGCATGAAAGTCTTTATTGCTTCAGCTGCTGTTAAATCATTATGGCGCGGGAGTTACACGCAATATCCATATATCTTTATTGGTTTTTCCTTACTGCTGAAGGGTTTAGATTTTTTCAACCTTATTTACGAAAGTAGATTTAACATCTCTTTTAAATTCATGGTCAGTTAGACAGAAATGTTGGATAACTGGAGGAAATTCATGATGGTTCAAATAGCTAATTCTATATGAATAGTTTTTTTTATCATAAAATCGAACTATCTAGTCGGCTGGAGCTGTAGAATACACCGACTGCATTTCTGCTGAGGGTTAATTCTCCTTTAAAGAGTGTCTTGTATATGACACTAAACTGATGGTGAGGTGCCATCCCTGCAGCTTTGGGGAATGTGGAGTACCCCCTTTAATGCAATTGCCTCCATGTCTACTCTCAACCTAAGTGGTAGCACCTGATAGGATCCTATCTATGGATCATATAGAACTGTTTAGCAATTTGAACAGTGATCAAACAGATAAATTAGATTCAATCGTATTCTTAGAAATAGAACTGTTTGATCATTTAACTGTATAAATAAATAACTGATATTAAATAAAATTTTAGTTTTATATTGGAATACTTGAAATCATTTAACTGTGTTCAAACAAATAAGGTTGTCCGCGTGGTGTAATGGTTAAATTGATGGATTCAAGAATCGTAGTAAGTGAGTTCGAATTCGAGTCATGCTATTACTTTTACTTTCAGACTAATACCCTTGGGAATGGTATGAATCCCCTTATCCGCCCAGCTATGAGTTAAATAGCACCACTACTTTTCTTTTTAAAGGATGAATTTGACATTAAATAACCTACAAAGGTTGATATGCCATTAAACAAAGAAACCAAACAAATCCTCAAAAGTAAATATAATTATTTGTGGTACATATACTTGAAACCATTTAATTGTGTGTTTAAATGATTAATATTCGATAGAATTAGTGTTAAATTGGAATCGTTAAACTCATTTAAGTATGTACAAAAAAGAAATTATCAACAAAAGATTTTTACAAATCATATATTTGTTATATATGTATGTATGAATAGGATGTGGCTTTAAATAACCTACAATGGCTGATATGCCATAAAACCAAACCAAATCAATTAAACCAAACTTGAAATCTTGAGACCAATTACATTTTCTTCTGTATTTTTTGTTTGATTGAGTTATTGATTTTAATGTCAATACGTCTATTTTAAGCCAAGACTTTTGAGAATTACGTTCATGTCAGTTCATATTTACTTTTTCATGTAGTTGTTTCTTAAACATTTTTTCCCTCGGTTTTTTGAATACAGCTAATTTGCATAGAGATCTATTTGACTAATAGATGAGACCCAAACAGTGTCGACCACCCGGGGTCAGAATATATTTTGGAATAATGGTTTAATTTGTTTGTTTAATGACATATCTTCCTTCGTGGAATGCCAAAGCCATCCTTTAAAAGGAAAATAGTGATTCAATTTAAACCATAGCTGGAGGGATAAGGGGGTTCAAACCTTTTATTATCAAACATGAATAATTTACAAACAAATCTATTTCACTCGTGGATGAGACTCTAACTGGTACTACCTCTTCGTGTCAGAGTGGGAAAAGAAACAGTGTTCCTCACTCACCAGATCTTCAGAATTGGAGTTTTATCACTAGATGCTGCTTAGTGTATATCCAGAACAATATACATTGTTTGGACCAAGGCGTGTATTATGAACATGTCGGGTAAGATCAAGGGTGGTTATTTAATGGATTCGTATCTTCATTATATTAATACAACTTCTAGTTCGATTCTTTTCGAACACAGATGTATTTTCTATAGTTCGAAACCACCACTTAAACACAATTTTTCATATTTTGCGAAGCTTTGCTGACGAATTCCTTTTAAAGACTTCCAGTTCCCCAGATTTTACATTTTGATACTAATTTTCAAAATTAAGAAGTCGCGCTTCGTACTAAGTCGAGTGAGAATGAGGCACTTGCATAAGTCTGTTTAAGAAAACCTGCTGATTAAAAAGCATCGAAAGTTTATACTGACTTACAAAACTAAGTCTAACAGTTGGTACATTACCTAATCACATAAGTCATTCAGTTGAACATACGTCCTTATTTAGATTTTCGAACTAAAAAATACCAATTCCGTTTGGATACCTTTTGATCACACTTATATATATATATGATGTGTGTGTGTTCATGTGTGTGAGTGTTCTTGTGTGTGTGTGCGTGCGCGCACGTGTGTGTGTGATTTTCCGGAAGGTTTCCTGTACAGTGCAATGCTTTTCATTTGAGATGGAATTAATCTTTTGGCTTTTTTCAAAAATTCTATATGGTGAAGTCAGCTGGTTTCATCCGCACGGAGAAAAAAAAAATTCGAATTAAAAAATACATGAACATCTGAAAGAGAGAGAAATGTATTTCTATAATTTCAAGCAATGTTAAGATTTTCCTTTTCAAAGTCTACAGATTAAAACTTTTAAAGAAAAGAAAAATCCACTCATTTGAAAGTAAAGATTAAAAAAAGCGTGATTAAGCTCATGTATCCATTTATATAAAGCTATTTATTGTTAAGAATATACCATATTATTCAGGCATAATATTTTCTATTCCTTTGTATATTATGATATGATTCACACATAGATAGATAGATAAATCGATAGATATGATTTTCCTTTGAGCGAAATATATACCTGATTTGGAGAACGATGTCCTAACACTGACCCATGTATTGAAACCTATTACGAAAAATGTCATTATTATAAAAATATTAGAACAACCAATATATATATATATATATATGTATTTATATATATATATATATTGTCATCTATAGACAGACTGTTTCGTGGTATCACAACTCTTCAGTGTGGCTAAAATCGCAAGATGCTTCAAGCTAGGATGGAAACCCACCATACTTTATGTTAGACCGATAACATACTTTTCGGTGACCTATCACCGAATGTCATTCAATAAATAAGGTGAATATTGATTTAGGAATTGGGAATAGGATTCATCGTTTACAGTTATATATTTTTCAAAAAAAGCAATAGTAATGTGTCTTTTTGTGTCCCAGGAGACTGAAAAAAAAATGACCTTCTTTACTGACTGCTAAAACCAGAAAAATTGCTTGGCCGGATTTTCAATGTATTTCTATTCTATGGGTTTGTCTTGTTGACGCAGTCTCGTAGAGGCAGTTGATACCATTTGCAAATATTTCTTAATTAAAACATGCATCTCCATATACATATCACATTGTTCTGTAAATTTAACCAGATCTGCGTTTCTCAGCCAATAAAAAATTTAATGATATCCTGACAACATACAGCCACTAATAATGTTTCTGTCTTTTAGTTTCCAACTCAATTCTTGAACTTGAACTCGAAAAACTGTCCACTTTCAGTACAGCGTGACTTTGTATTCCCGGTGTAAGATCGGGGGTTAATACGTTAATCTTCTCAATAAGTCTGATAGAGAAATGTTGTAACCAAAAAAAAGGTTACAGAATGAGAAATAACCAAAATAGAGGTTGGAAATGAAAAGGAAATCTTTATGACATAAACAAAATACAGTACTCGTCAACGGCGTGAAGAAGGTAAACCACTTCTTGTGGTGTACTACTTAATTAGCATATTAAGCTATTTGTTGCACACCCCATCAAACGGACGAGTACGGCACAATGACTTTTCTAAGGTGGATCGAGGCGCAGGGCCGTAGCTCAGGCACACCCGGCAGCTCTAAAAATGCCTAAGGCCCCGTTAGCATTCTGCTAAAAAAAGGGGCGCCTCAAACACCAGACGATAAACCTAGTCCTTCCGGTGAGGGTTAGAACCTGGAGGACGGCCCCTTTAGACTCGAGGAGGGTTGGCTGTGGGACGTGAACGCTAAGCTTCCCTGGCACCCACATCAGGTCGCCTCAGTTGAGTAACCGCCGACTTAATCAGCATATTAACCCCTGCCACAATGGTGTCCAACATATTTATGAGGAATGTGACATAACCATTAATGTTCGTAGGGACGGTACATAGTAAGAAAAAAGCTTGTTAAAATCTGATCATGCCCAATGATATTACATTTTGTTGTTTTTTTCTCTTATGGCCTTCTGAAAGTTTTTTCAAATACTTGGTGTCTCTATAAACATTATTTGTATTACTGATGATATAAGCGCTTTACATTATTGTTACTTTATAAGTGTAATCAGATTTTTTTTTAATTATTGTTTACTTGGGTCTATTTTGCAGGAAATCTTTGAAAAACGCATTTTTCTGTGCCCAAGAGAAAATGAATTCTACGCGATCTAGCTTAATGCGAAAAAGTTTTTTGAATTGCTATTATAGTTCTAATCGCTTTACACTATAAAATGAACTATTTTGCTGTAAAATGGACTATTTTACAGTCAAATGGACTATTTTTACGGTGAAATGTAACAATTTACTGTGAAATGGACTAAAATAAAATCACAATCCACTTGAAATAAAATAGCAAACGATTTCAGGGGGCTCAAAAGAACAACTGAGTAATTTGTATCTTATTTTCTAGCTAATCAAAGATAGGAAGTGGGGAGACACATTTCTTAACAAAAAAAGGAGTCACAATTCAAAAAGTTTGAGAAGCACCTTGTCCATCCATTCCTTCTTAATATGCTCAGATGTTTATAAACACACCAATAATAATAATGGACAACATTAAACCGTTTGCCAAAAATGAAAAATATAATTGGCAGTGAGGATATACAGTAAAGCAATAGGGATGGAATTTGGTATGTAAAAATGTCAATGCTAATGATGAAAAGCATAAAACGGAAAATGACGCATTGAATAGAACTACCAAATCAAGAAAAAATCAGAACGATTGGAGAAACAGAAAATTCCAAATACTTATGAATATTAGAAACGGACACTATCAAACAAGCGAGGATGGAGGAAAAAATTTTTTAAAGAATACATCAGAACGAGAAAGCTACTCGAAATTAAATTAGCAGAAATCTCATTAAAGGGGAAAACATCTGGGCATCCCCCCTTGTCAAATACTCGGAATTCTTCAAGTGGACCAAAGAAAAACGTAAATAATTGGACCCGAGAACAAGAAAACTCATGACGATGCATAAGTCCCATGGGAGATATAAACGGTTGAAGATAGACAATCTACGATAGCATAACAGACGGTAAACGAAGTGAGCAGAAGAAAGAGTAATGCGAAAGCTAAACTGAAAGCTACCAGCCAAGAATAAAAACACCTGTGGAAACAACATTTCGAGAATGTACTCGGAAAACCTACAAAAGTTACGCATGAACTAATTACGAAAATTATTAGTAATGAACTAGACATCAAACTAGGACTGCTTACGCAAGAAGAACTCAACTCAGTACGAAGAAAAATTAAAAATGGGAAAGCACGAGGGCTTGATGAAATACGCCCAGAAGTATGGAAGACCAGGGAATTCGCCGACATACTGCTCCGACACTATAATGCCGAATATAACCCAAAAAAAATTACAGATGGACAAAGGGATGCATCCCCCATTTCCCAAAGAAGGATAACATCGGAATAGCCAAGAACTACCGAGGCATAACTCTTACATCCATAGCGGCCAAGACCTACAATGTTCTATCACGCAACCGTGAGAACTCAAAATTGAGAAAATACTCAGGAAGAACCAAAATGGCTTTCAAAGAAATCGATCCACACATCAAAAATTTTGTCTGAATTGGAATTTGTCTAATTCGTGCAAAAAAAAAAAAAAAAAATTCTCCAAGGCTTTTGACTCCATACACAGACGGAAGATAAAGCAAATAATTCTTGCCTGCGGATTCCCCAAAGAATAATGATGCTATATAAAAACAGGCATAACGATGCTATATAAAAACACGAAAGTAAAAATCTGCTCACCGGATAGAGACAGACTACTTCGACATTGTAACAGGTGTGCTACATAGAGACACATTAGCCCCATACCTGTCTATCATCTGTCTAGTCTACGTGCTTAGAACGTCTATTGATTTAATGAAAGAAAACGATTTCAAGCTGGCAAAGGAAAGAAGCAGAAGGTGTTCACGTCAACGTACACAAGATGGAATACATGTACTTTAATCAAAGAGGTGACATTTCCACACTAAAGGGTGGGCTTTTGAAACTAGTGGACAAGTTTACCTACCTCATCATCCGAGAAAGACATCAACACGTGACTAGTAAAGGCATGGACAGATATCCATAGCTTATCCGTCATATGGAAGTCAGACCTGACCAATAAAATAAAGCGCAGTTTTTTCCACGCAGCGGTCGTGTTGATACTGCTATATAGATGCACTATATGGAAACTAAAAAAACATATGGAGAAAAAGCTTGACGGCAATTACTCAAGAATGCTGCGAGCAATATTGCACAAGTCCTGGTGGCCAAACCCAACAAAACAGCAGCTATAGGGCCACCATAGGCCCATCATGAAAACTATCAAAGTTAGACCAACCAGACATCCAGTACACTGCCGGAGAAGTAAGGACGAACTCATAAGCGACATACTCAAGTGGAACCCTTCACAAGGATGAGCAAAGGCAGGACGACCAGCTAGAACCTATATACAAAAATCTCTGTGGCGATACTGGATATAGCCTTGAAGAACTCCCCGGAACGATGGACGATAGAGACGGGTGGCTTGAGAGGGTCAGAAGGGTTCGTGCTGGTAGCGTGACATGATGACGATGATGACATGTCAAAAAAAGAAGAGGACTCCCCGGTATTGAAGACAGCGTAGACACATTGATAAGATGTCACGAATTCTACCTAAAAAAGAGCAAAGAAAACCCAGAAACGATACTAACAAGACAAAGATCAACAGAACAATCATGACTAGAAAATAAAAATTGGAATAAAACAAGTGTTGGAAATTTCAAGCGATAAACAAGCCAAATCCCAGACCAGAAGCCTTGGATATGGCTAAGAAAGGGAAACTGAATCTCTTCAAATCGCTGCTCAAAACTACGCCATTACGACAAACTATGTTAAATTAAAAATACATAATACTCGACAAAATCGCAAGTGTAGGTTATATAGTGATAGAGATGAAAAGATTAATCATATAATAAGCGAATGCTGTAAATTAGCACGAAAAGAGAGTAAGCCTTGACATGGATTAGTAAGAAAGATGATCCACTGGGAGTCGTGCAAAAATTTTTAATTTGATCATTCAAAGAAGTGGTATATACACAAACAAGAATCCATCCAACTGAATGAGACGCATAAAACTTTGGGGATTTGGAGATACAAATGGATCACTTAATCTCGGCCAAGTGGGCGGACTTAGTGATTGTCAACAACAAAAAAACTTGTCAAATAGTTGACTTTGCCGTCACAGCAGACCACAAATAAAAATAAAAGAAAACAAAAAGATCGATAAGTACCAAGACATTTCCAGAGAATTTTTAAAAAATCTATGGAACGTAAAGGCGACGGTGATATCAATTGTGGAGCACTTGGGAAATCCCCAAAATATTGGTAAAAGGAATGGAAGATATTAAAATTAGAGAACAAGTAAAAACGATCCAGACTACAAAATTATTAAGATCGGTCAGAATACTGACAAATAGATTTTGGAGACTTGATGAGCCTTGCTATCTTTTAAACCCCCGTGAGAAGCTATCAGCTAACGCTGATGTGAAAAACTCTCAAAGGAATAAATAATTATGCCTGTTAGTAAGGTATCCTATGGATACGAAAAACGAACAAAATTCCTTTGACATGACAAAATATTTTAAGACGACCGAAAAAATTCTCTGGAGAAACAGGAAAAAAGACAATAAATGTAAGTGATATCTCAACGAATGAAGAATTGAAAATTTTTCAAGAAATATATTGAGCAATAAGACATAGGATAAAAAAATAAGGAGGATTGATTTGTAAATGACATACCAAACAATAACAACAAAGTTTTGGCAGCTCTACCATCGGTTTTTTTTCTGTCTGATAAACAAATTTCTTCTTATATGTCTTAATTTTGACGATTAATTTCGTTCACCTTTTAATTTTTAGTTTTTTTTTTCCTGATCTGTACCGTTCCTCGTGGTCATAGAATTAGGATCAGAGTTAGCTAGGATAAAAAGTACTAAACTTAAAGATAAACAGTACTAGTCAAAAGTTATCTCTACTATAAACGAGACGTCTGTTCGTAAGTTTATCGCAAGAATATCAAAGAATGTAAAGTGGGTATTCGAATATACCGACACAAATTCCTAATATCTTACATAGATGATACCCCAGCTGATTATCCGTAAAGAAAGTGGAAGTCAATCAGATTGATTGATTTTAACGACATGTCAACCAGTCAAGGATTATTTTATACCTCGAGGTTAGAGTATCGTGTTCATTGTACCGTCATATTTATATTATTGAGTAATTTTTTCTTAAGAGGTTTCTTTTTTGCACATGATTATATCGAATAACAATATTTTTAAAAGTTCAACGCCCATAGATGGGACTCTGTGGATTACTCCGAATTAAGCTAGGTTTGGGAGTAATGACAATGAAAGGATACTTGTCACTCTTGAAAATTGGAGCCTTACTATCAGATACAGTTTAGCATTATTGCCAGGGTTGTTTTTAGTGTTCTTACTGTCAACAGATTCTAAGTCTTGCCGACAGGGAATAGTATCAGTTTAGAATAAGAATGAGACACAAAAAGAGAACGTAATACAATTAGAATAAGAAAGGCGAAAATGAAGACTGAAGAAGAGAGTAAATAGAAAACAATAACCCGAGAAAAAGAGAAAGAGAAAGAGAAAGAGAGAAGAAATTACTATGGTCATTGAGAATAAATCTTTTTCTTATATTGATATTAAATTTTATATTCAAATACGATATTTAAAAGAATTTATTTAGATTTTTATGCCACGCATCAATGAAGCGTTGGGACATGGTTTTAGCATTATTCCAAATAAGCATGGCATTGAAACAAATGCAATAAAGCAGTCATATAATGTTTTTATTTGAATCTTTAACAATTTGAAATTTCTTGGCTATCTTTTAAATTCAATTCTTTGCTGCAATTAATTACTATGAATGAAAGAAAAACAATAGTTTGACGAGAAGTTTCAATACTTTTACAAGAATCAGGAGGCTAAGATAAAAAAAAAATCTATTTGTCAATTGAATGTTTCAAATTACAGAATTTTCCTCAGGAGAACGAGAACAAATTTGGAAAAATAATGCAGTGACATACAAAAAACTAAAAACTTTACACAAGAGATGATATGAACATGCTTACACAGTGAAAACCTACAGTGAAAAACCGAGTTGTAGTTTAAAAGAACGCCAGGAGAACCAATTACATCAAAGGTAAAATAGAAAGGACTCAGAAAAGCGAATGCATATTTTGTGTATATCTATCTTTTCAACATATGTGTGTATATATACATTGAGAGAGAGCGAGACAGAGGGAAAAGGATGCGAGAGAGAAGGGAGCGTGAAAAAATGATAATGCGGTCAAGTGAATGCAGCAAACTGGTATGGAATGAGTTTAAAAGCAGGTACACATGATTGGAGGAAAAGATCAACAGGGAACTGAGCAAGGTTTTAAATTAAAGCCTGCTAATCAATGGTGCATACACAGATTGGAATTTGTTCAATAAAATGAGACAAAGAAAATATTATGTGATTTTACTATACTATACACATGAATTACCCTCCCGCACTCGGCCAAAATACGAGATTTAGTTTTAATTAACAAGAAGAACCAAACGTTTCAACTCGTCGACTCTGTTCTTCCAACAGACGGAAAAGAAAAATATGAAAATCAAACCAGAGAAGAAAAAAGTCAGAGAACATAAATGTGACTTTCATATTACTCATAGGCGCACTTAGAACAATATTCACGGGTTTTGCAAAGAAACTGGAAATCCGATTAAAACCATCCAGACATCATCACTCTTGAGATCACAGAGAACTGGAGGGAAAGAATCCTTAAGAACTGACATGACTTCATTGAAGACCACCAGTTGTTAATAGTGCGAAAAATTAGCCAATAACAATAATAATAATACTGAGACAGAAAATGTAGCTATGATGTGGATTGACTTTGCAAAGCTAGATAATAGAATGTACATGGCGTGGGTTGGCTACAAAATGTAGATATGTCATGGATTGATAATGTTGTATAGCCACATACAACTACACAATACATATACAAATATATGCCGAACATAGTCAACAATAATGACGAACTTCTATGAACGAACGAACACACTTCTTTATGAAAATATACCTCTCACACTTTATTCTTGAAAGGGTGATGTTTCTTGTGTGTGAGAGGTGAGTTGGAAACGTAGACAGACTGCTACATATTGGCCCCAAGTTCTTCTGACCATAGCAGCACTTCTTTCGCATTCATGGTTCTCACTCCACTGGGATCCTATCTCCCAATGCAAGTGGAACTCACTTAAGCCGTCTGTGGCACCTGCTTATATAATTGTCTGACATCCACCTGCTTCCTGTGGGCGTACGCATCTGCCACCATCACCGAATTCAACCTCGTCCACAGGTCAAGGTGATATTCCGATATCTTAGACCGGATGCACCTGTTTCGCTGTTCTTCTGCTTATCTACACAGGTACATCTATTGATTGATGGCTCGGTCGAGGGTCAATATGTTACAACAATAGAATGTACAAAATATCTGAAAAATTCATAAGGTTTATCACGAAAGTCATGAACAGCTGGAGTGTGGATTTAATCACAGCAGGAAAAAATTTGCAGAAGTGAAAATCTAGAAAGTTATCTTCCAAGGAGATGCACTTTCACCATTACTATTTGTAATAGCAATGATTCCACTGAATCACACACTTAGAAAATGCACAAGGGGCTACAAATTTACAAACTGGCAAGAAAAAATCAACCACCTAATATAGATGGAGGTCATCAAGCTGTTTGCAAAAAACGAAAAAGAATTGGAGACTCTAATAAGAAATAAGAATATACATTCTAAATATAAGAGTGGAATTTAGCATTAAAAAATGCGCTGTACTAATGATGAGAAGTGGAAAAAGACATATAATAGAAACATTAGAACTACCAGACCAAGAAAGAACCAGAACGCTTAGGGAAGTGGAAACTTATAAGAACTTAGGAATATTGGAATCAGATACCATAAAACGAGCGAAAGTGACAGAAAAACAAACAACAACGAAAGAAAGTATCCCAGACGGACGAGAAAACGTTTCAAAAGTTAACTCTGCAGTGGGAATCTTACCTTGGCAGTCCCTCTTGTAACATACTCAGGACAAGAAATTGATCTTTGACCATACTACCAAATGGTATATGCACACATCAGAATCCATTCTGGAGGATTAGATTATGAAAAATCTCTGGGATTTTCACTTACAAACAGATCACCGAATCCCAGCCAGAGGACCAAACTTAGAAATAGTTTACAGAAAAAAAAAAGATAACCTGCCGACTCGTAGACTTTGCCGTCCCGGCAGCCTAATGAGTGAAAATTAAAGTAAACGAAAAGAAAGTAAATACCTTGCTGGAGAACTAAAACAGCTATGGAACATGAAGTTGACGGTTATACCATTTGTAATAGGTATGCTCGGAATGGTCTTCAAACGCTTGGTAAAAGTACAAGAAGATCTTGAAATCGGAGGACGAGACGAGATCATTCAAACTACCGCATTAACATCGACGAGACTACTTAGAAGTATCCAGGGGAAGCTGGAGTGAAAAAACTCGTAAGGAATACTAATACTACTACTACTAATAATAATAATTGGTACTGGGAGTGAATGATTTGGAAATAAGAGGACTAGTGGAGACCATCCAACCGACAGCAATATTACGATCGGCCAGAATATTGAGAAGAGTCCTGGGGATATGAGGAGACTTGCTGTCACTCAAACTCCAGCGAATAACCATCAGCCAACTTTGGTGTGAAAAACTCTCAAAAGAGTAAAATAATGATAATGTATCCGTTGATGTAAGAAATGGACACGATTCTTTAGACACAACAAAATGTTTCAATACGACCAGAAAATTTCCCCCGATAAATAGGAAAATAAACAATAAATGGAAAAAAGAAACCACAACGCTATAAGAATTGAAAACATTTTGGTGTAGTTAATGGAGCCATAAGAAATCGTATAATAAAAAAGCAAAGTAGATTGAAAACATAAAATATATTTGAAATAATAAAACATAAATGAGCAAAGATATTGCAATAAAAGAAATTATAAATACCCTTAAACTCACACATAAATCGAGTTTGCTGCAAGAAATAAAATAACACATTTTTGCTCTACCATTAACTAATGACGAGATTTATTTGAAAAATATTAAAGAACCTGAAAAAGTACCTGACTCACAGAATGTTTGTTTTTGTTTAATATCAGCCTTCTTGGTTTTTTTTAATGCCAAAATCATTCCCGTAGAGAAACAATAATTTACTGTTTAAACTATACTTTGAGAATGAAGAAGTTCCTACCTTTCTCAAGAGTGTGGTGAAAAGTGAATGTAATAGGGCGACTGGAGTTTGAACCCGTTTATTATGATGTCCCAGACATTAACCACTACACCATGTGGACTTCCACTCTTACTGTTGTATAGTGGCTCGTACCACGCGACTTCCGGTATCTCGCTGGTATAAAAGAACTGAAAGATCTCGGTCAGTTGTAAGACCAACTTTGGACGAAACACCAAGAGCGCGAGACCTATACTATTTGTTGGACTGTACAACTTCAGTTAATAAATAATTAACTCTATTTCACTGTGTATTTCTTCCTTACCACGATATAACACTTACTAAAGGAGTAACATAGCAAACAACAAAAAACAAAGGAAACGATAAATGCAAAAAAAACAAAACAACTATCGATCAATCACATGTCTTCATACAATATGTTATATTACGGGATCATAAACATGTTCCATTTTGCAAAGTGCAAAGCAACTTGTTGCTAAGATACAAATGAGTCTACATTTCAATAGTATACATTTCAATAGTCATCAACTGCGAGATGAAAGAGCAAGCTAGAATGAGGAATATGCTTTTGTGTCATAAAACTATTAAGGGCCTCGTACATGCGAAACAGAAAAACATCGACGCCCAAATCCGCCCCACCTCGCTCAGAGGGCGCTGAGCTCAACCGACCGTCTTTGCCTCATAACTGAACTGGACTCAACTACCAACTTCCGCCTGAACTCAAAAATAACTTTGCTTATATCATATTTCTTAACTATTACATCAGCTAGTGATATAAGAACATGTGTCATTAACTTTTATTTAATTCAAATCAATCTTATTCTAAGTCAGGTGACATGACTTCAACTTAGTTTACTTTTCCAATACATCCTGCCTTGAAAATGATTTCAAAAACAACCTGTCTACTTGATTTCTCGTTACACGTGCGAGAGTGCTCACATGTGACTTTTTGCGACGACCTACACTTACATTTAAACCTTTTAGCTACTTAAGATATATCTATACAAATGAAATTAGTACCTGTTATAATTAAGTATCATCCTTAATTATTATACGCACATAAAGTGATTAGGCGATTCTACAGAAGAGAATAATCAAAATTATAGAATTCAGGGACAGCTTCCCTTTAGAACAATATGAATGCAAAAAATCAAATGGCCGCTAAGATCACCTCCTCATAAACATGATCATCGACAGTTATCACACCAAATAGAAAATTCTACGTATTGCTTGAATTGACTAAAAGATTTTGATTGACAATCCCCCTCGAATGTGCTGGACTGTGATCGCGAAGTAAGCGAGTTCGAACTCTTCTCGTGCTATTATGTTCACTTACCAACTAACACCTCCTAATCCCCCAATTATGTGGTAAATAGTTTCATCGCTGTTCTACAAGGATAGCTTTGGCATTTTAAATCCGAAGCTACCCATGTTGAAGAACCCACGAAGATTGATAAGCCATTAAACAAAGAAACCAAACCAAACCAAACCTAAAATACATATAGATATGCAATACACTAAACTTCGATTCCACCATGAAAAAGACATGCGAAAAACTAATAATAGTAACATCAATAATATAATCTTCCAGGGCGTTTCTCTTCCTTTTTCGTATAGTTCTAATGGAACTTAAAAACACAAACTGTGGATATCAAACTTCTCAAAAATAAATGGGCAATTTAAAGGTATATGCAAAAATAATAACTACTTAGAAGGTCTACTAAGCGCTGTAAAAAGATTTAGTGACGATATATCGATACAATTCGGTCTAGATAATTATGCGAAAGTCACATTTAGGAAAGGTTCGAGTCTAAAAACATTACTCTTGATATAGACACGGAAATACAGTTAGAAGACAATAAAACCAAAAATATTTAGGAATTAATGCAGCAGAAAGCATCAGTCATACACCGTCAATGAAGAAAAAGTAAGAAAATGATTCTATAGGAAAATAAGAGCATTATTAAGATCAAAATCGAATGCAAAAAAGTCAGAGGAATTAGCAGCCTGGCAATATCAGTTGGGACATAGAGTTTCTAATATAATTAAGTAGATCTGAGGTGAATTTAAAAAAAGATTGATAGGAAAAAGCTAGGAAACTAATAACCAGCCACAGAATGAATCACCCAAGAGCAGATACAGGGTGTCTATACATCAAGAGAGAAAATCGTTGAAAAGGCTTAATCCAACTTGAAAAACAACTATAGGATTAAAGAAATACTACAACAGATACAATTCTTAAGTTAATAAACACACATGAGAAGAAATATTTAGTTTGTAAAGAAAGCAACAAATTTGCTAAATAAGTAGATTTCACACGGAAAGAAATAGACATGAAGATCACTCAAAAGAGGCTGCAGAAACAAATATTAAAAGAAGTAAAATCTCAAGGAATAAATCAATTAAAAACGTCCGGGACCAAAAATTCCAACGTGTACAATACGCACAAAAAAATCAAAATTACCGATATCAATTTAGTAAAAATTAGTCGATGACTGAAAAGTAATAGACTGAAGGTGAAGACAGAGGGGGCTAAATAATAGCTGTAAAGGACTAGTGCCTACCGCTAAAAAACTAACAAGCAAAAATAAAAACAACAATGAATATAAAGAAAGGCAGGATAAATAAGACATCCCTATTCATTGAAAAATATGCAAATACTAAAGTCCGAAAATTGGTATAATCACGAACCAGAAACAAAAACAGAATCCCAAGAAGGTACTATTCTATGGGACTTTGCTATCCATAATGATAGAAAAATAAAGAGCTATTATCTTGATATAGTGGCTAAAAAACATAATAAAACATGTCATCTAATTGAGATGTCAGTGCTGAAAGATAACGTATCAACCAAAAGGTATAGTAAAATAAATGCAAAGACCTGGAAAAAGAAATCGAAAAAATTGTGCCACCATGAAACTACCACTGTACCAGTAATAGTGGGGTCTTAGGCTGTGATCAAGTAATGACTGATAAATATTGTAACAATGTATCTAATAGTTCCAGCCAATATGAAATACAGAAAATTGCACTTTGTTGAACAGCTCATATCGTTAAGAACGTACTATCAATGTGAATGGAAAAATAACACCTAAAAGAGGCCGCAAAAATATAAATACGTAGAATGCATATAACCACTGGCTTCTCTGATTATAGATTTTGGGTGAAGAATTGTAAGAAACTGAAAATAAGTTAAAAATTGAATAATGATTATAATGATAACAAAACTGAGAAAGACTGTGAATATTTGAAGTGATCTGCTGCTACTAAATCTCCTGCTATAATCACCAGATATCTGCTGTAAACATGTAAATACATAAAAATATAAAGAAGGAATGAATACAAAATGATTCACTTGAAAATAAAGCAAATCGTGTTCAACTTCGCCTACGGAATATGATAAATATAAAAGAGGAATTATTACTACAAGAATATTTCACGGTTTATATATGCAGTTATTAACTCTGCTTCTATATCGCCATTGCAAAAATAAAAAGTAAGAGCGAGTAAACGAGCGGGAGAGCGAGCGAGCGAGCGAGCGAGCGAGAGAGAGAGAGAGAGAGAGAGAGAGAGAGAGAGAGAGAGAGCGAGAAACTAAATATGCCATGCGAGATGAAATTAGAGAAAAATGTGAATAAAACCCTGAAAAACAAATTCTATTTTCTGCTATGTCTGCGAAAACTCCTGATCGAAATTCCTTCGGGAAGTGCAAAAAAGAAAACATAATCATTTCCTGTTTTTGCATATCATTAAATCAATAACTTATTTCTATAGACGTGTGTTTAAGATCTAACATTTCCAAACGGCTTCATTTAGGCACACTCCTTTCGAAGGTGACATACAAATATAACATACGCAGAAACATACACAATAACACATACTCACAAATATTCTAAAGGAAAATATTCATGACACAAGGTAGTTGTTTTTAACAAAGCTTAGCTTATTCTGACACAAGGCCTTAAATATAAGATACTATTGAATATCGAACTCACTGAAGATGGACTATTTAGCTTTACTCGATAATCTACCTAACGTAACTATAACATCACACTATAAGAGTCACTCGTATTATAACAAAATAGTCTATTGAGACCGAAATTATCGATTGATTTTTACGGCGTGTCAACTCGTCACGGGTTTATTTTCTGCCTGGACATTAGGGAATTGCGTTTATTAAACAGTCATATTAACATTTTTTGTTCTTGTTTGTTAACATCATTTTTTTCACCCAGTCATATCGAATAAAAATAATATTCAAACAAGTTTATTTGACCCATAGATTAACATTCCAGATCAAAGGGAACTAGGAAGTAATGACAATTAAGGGGTGTTTCATTCTCCCTAGATGCCACCATCTGATGTAGTGAGTGAAATAAGAATACAGTTTAATTTCGATCTGTGATAAAATAATTGTGGAAGACGCGATTCCACATTTCTCTGCGCTGTCACATCGTACGAATAGTTTTATAATGAATAAAGAAGTGAATAGCTTAAGTTGTACTTTAGCGAATCACTTTCTCATAAATTGTTAACCAAACCTTCTACTAGAACCAAAAGAATCTTTTTGATAGCATAAGTTTGGCAGATCATCAGAAGTATGAGGCACATGGGAAGAACAGGACTCTGTATCTGTAGTCTGCTAGCAGACATTGCATGGTAATTTATCACACACACACACACACACACACACACACACACACACACACACACACACATCTACCTATCTATCTACCTATCTCTATATATATATGTTGTAGCAGAGAAACTAGTCATTATGTGTTTCAGGTAAGACAGCCATATAACAAGAAGAGGAGAATCCCTGGCGCCGATCGGTACAGGGTGGTATGAATTCGACGGAAACCGCCTGGCATTCCTACTGGGTGGTTAGCATTGTTTGGCCTTCTGGGAGCTCATCCCCTGGTTTTACCTGCTTTGCAAAGCTGGGTTTATTGCCTGGCTTCTGAGCACCCCATTAGGGGAATGCCAACGGGGCCAAGAATTTTTTTGAACTTGCCGCGCATGCATCTCGATTCGTGCTCGCACCCCACAATAAAATAACCTTATGCCACATTGTAGCTTGGTTGAAAATCGGATAAATCATACTCCTAGCACCGATCCCAACTGCTTGCGCAGATCAGGGCGGAGAGGTATGAATTCAATGGAAATCGCCTGGCATTCGTGCCGAGTGGTAAGGAACGCTTAGCATCAGGTCGTTGTCCCATCAGACTTTGCCTGCTTCGAAACGTTGAGTTAATTGCTCGTCGTCAAAAGAAAATCTATTCCAATCGCTCATGGGTCTTGTCTTGTGCCTGGTCCCTTCTTTAAAATGGCCTTGTACCGAATTCTGGGAAGTCGGAAATATACCACTGCTAGCGACTTTGCTGGTTTCAAACGAGCGGAATATATAATCATCACGAGCGCACCCCGGGTGGACGGCATTGAGCCTTACATCAGATTTATCTGGTCCCAGGAGGCTATCCAGTCAATAGTTCATGGCTTGGCACCGGAGGTGCCCTAATACGAAAAAATTGACGGACGGGATCAAATATTTTTAGCCTGGCCGCGCAAAGGTTTCCATCCATACATGCCTTCCCACAATAAATTGGCTTCGTGCCACATTCCGACTTGGTGGGAAGTGAGTTAAATACAAAAGCGCAAGCGAGTTGCGCAAATTCAAGGATAGTCAGTACTGGCTTTCTTTTACTATTATCACACATATATAATTATTGCACATATATAATTATCACACATATATGATTATTGCACAGGAAGGAAAGTGACAGTCATAAAGCAAGAATTAATTTTTATTTATTGCTGGCTTTTTGTCCTCATCTTGGTAGTTTTTGTGTTGTTTCTTCTTTTTCACTATGTATCGGCCAAATTTCACCTCTGGCCTTCTTCAGGTGCCCGTGGCGCAGCGGATAGAGGCGTTGAGTCTCTATGGTTCCAGGTGAGTATTGTCAGAAGATAGCGATTTCAAATCCTACCCAAGCCGGCCAGAGGTTTACTTGGTCAAAAACGTGGTGCGATAGACAACAACTATGGAAGGCAGTAATTACTGGGGATACGGTTACAAGACTCAGCATTCCTATCCGAGGTCACGGTAAATCACCTGAAGAAGGCCAGAGGTGAAATTTGGCCGAAACGTAGTGAAAAAGAAGAAACAACACAAAAACTACCAAGATGAGGATAAAAAGTCCGCAATAAATAAAAATTAATTCTCAGATTAAGAAGCCTCATCTCAAAATGATTCTAATTAAAGATAAGTACATAAAGCACAACTGAATATGTGTCTATACTATCCTAACTTAAATATACATGCTCTATAACCGATATTAACCCCTTTTTATTCATAGATGTCACAAACTCTCAGTCTCTCTGTCTCTCCCTCTCTGTCCCTCTCTCTCTCTCTCTCTATATATATATATATATACTGAGATGATCATGACATATTTGTGTTACTGAACAACATTCCACGTATAGAATCGTCATATGTTCGGGCGGCAATTTCTCAATTCTTAGGAAAAAATTTTATTCTCTCACCAACATTTTTATTTGCCAGTCTGATTAGAGATCCGAAAAATAGGTAAAGCTATTAACCTGTTCCTACTTAATTCAATTACTTAGTAAGTGCTTACTTGTCGCAATTTGCAATTTGTAAAAGTTAAATTGAAAAACTGTGCCGTTAAGAAATCATTATTTTTTTATTCAGAAAATGCTGTGAAACTCGTATTTCATTATTCATTGGAGTAACATTTGTTGGGGATATTTGGCAAGCAATTTGTTTAGAAAACAGCAGAGAAACAAGCCGAAAGGATATAAATAATAAGAAGAACATTTTCAAAAAAGATAATGAACAAACATTAATTTTACACAAATAGTTAAACATAACCCCCTTTTCAGTGCAATTTTTGGGCGAATATTAATCAGAGAAAACAGAAATTTTACAGTGAAAATGTCATATGAAAATCTAGGTTATATGATCGAGGTAAATTTCCCTTGACGAGCTGTTTGTCAAAGATAATGAAACTTGTTCAAAGGGATCTATACTACTATTGTGAAGTTTATTGACTTTTTGAATATATATATATATATATATATATATATATATATATAGACTCATTTGATGATTACATTATGAAACTGGTAGTAATGAGACCGCCACACAGGGAAAACTAAATATTTTTTCACCTTCTTTATCCTGCTTTCCCGGTTTTTACTAAACACTATCTTGATTCATGAAACAACGTTTTTGGACTATTTCTTTATTCAATTATATATATATATATATATATATATATATATATATATATATATATATATATATATATATATAAAGTGCATCACTAACCATGTTTTGCTCTTTATAAAAATATTTTACTCGAATACAAACTTCTCCGGATTATTATCATTATTTAAGATTATCTAATCAAACAGGATAATATTGATTTCATTTTTATGATATTTTTCAATATTTGAACTCTATAACTAGAAATATTAAAATATACCTGTCGAAATATAAGAAAATTACGTATATATATATATATATATATATATATATATATATATATATATATATATATGCAATTTTTCTTACCTTACGGAATTTCAGTAGGTTGGTAACAAATAATATTTAATAATATCCCGATTTATCGTATAATTTTGGTCTACCTAATGACAGTAACAATAGTTGTGTTAAACCTAAAGTAACACCAAACAGAATTTATAATGAAACGGTTTTAATTCTTTTCTAAATTAATTTCGATATTGAGCACTGAATAGTTGTTAGTAAATATTTACAAGCATTGAGTCGAGTGTTTGCCAATGGGCCGGGGGACCTGGGTTCAATCACATGTCTAGTCATACCAAAGACTCAAAAATGGTACTTGATGCCACCTTTCCTAACACACACCATTTTAATGTATAGATCAAGGGTAAAGTGGAACAATCCAGGAAATGGAGTATCGCCCTTCCAACACCTCGGTGTAGTAGCTATTGAAAAAGGAGCCTTCAAGTCACCCTCGACCAAGGTCGCCAACTTAATTATTAACAAAATTGTTAGTATTTTGTCAGAAAATACTAACAAAATTAAACGATACACACCACTCTATACTTACATATACATATATGTGTTCGAGTTAGCTTATGCGTATATATATATATATATATATATATATATATATATGGGTGGGTGTTAGTACACACACACACATATATATATATGTACCATTTGAGATCATCTCGGAAGGAGATCCCATGATATTGCACAAATTGCGTACAAAATGACATAATCCCAAGGTGTGATATCTATTTTATTACGAAATATACTTGGCAATGCCTTGATCAGAAGTAATTACTACTGGTTCCCAAATCAACTTTTAAGCAGTGCAAATTTGGATGTGAGAGCAGGTGTCTACATACCTTACCTAGAGGACTATTAAACCCCTTTGCACACACACACACACACACACACACACACACACACACACACATACACACACACACATATACACTCATACACACACACGCATGGACGAATGTTGAAACGGATATTGTAAATTATTTCACACTAAAGAGTGCTTTAATGGTTTGGCACTCGGAGGAATAGCTGGCGTTTGAAATTTATTAACAAGAAAAGTCATTATTTTTTGTAAGTCAGAAGTAATTTTGTTAAAATAAAAACATAAAAATCGACATGGTGGATACAGATTAATTTTTTAGATCGAGTTTAGAAGTTCAGTCAATGATCATTAGCGTTACGAAACTATGAAAGGTTCCAGATGCTACTCTCGGGTGTAGGTATATTTCACCTCCTGATCTCTCCAAAACTGCACCCGTTGAAACCGAAAAGTCAGAGGCTAAGCAAGCTGACACGTGCTCTAGACTGCTTTTTGCTCCTTCTACTCTATCAATGCTCTACGAAAACGCACTGTTCAGTCAAAGTGGCTTTTCAAGGGAGCTTTAACTCTTTTCCCTTAATCTCTGTGAAAGTAATCTACGTCCTAAATTTGTGGGGCGCGTATTGAAAATGGATGAAATCATTCATGAAATCCACATACTTTTGAATTTCTCAATCAATTTTTTATGAATAAATCGTATTTTGTTTAACATTAAGTCTGTTTGGTTTCATTAACCTAGATTTTGAACTAAAAATATTCTCATTTCAAATGTCAAATTATTTGTAACACTATATATATATATATATATATATTGAGAGTGTTACAAACAAGTTTATTATATATTAACTTATAGTTTATATAATATATATATATATATATATATATATATGTTTGTGTGCGAACAAGAGAGAGAGAGAGAGAGAGAGAGAGAGAAGTAAAGAAGTGAATAGTGAAATTGTTAACTATATAACCGGAAAAAAACATCTATCTGTTCAGCTGTGCATCATATTAATATTGTTTCCCCACTTGGCAAAGAAACTCCGATACAATCAATAGAAAAATATACGATTCGTTTCATTTCAAATAGTTATCATAGATCATTTGCATAACATTCACGACCGAAAATAACCAAAGTATGCTTATAAAACGTTGCTTCCGGCCATTTGCAAACATTTTCTGCAATTTTCCACTCGTTAACTTTTTTATTCTATTTATAATTGTTTCTTGTCCTGAAGCAGTAATTCACACGTTCATGTCGCAGGTCATTAACAAGAAGTGAGTTTGATTCTCACAGTATGACTTATTCCTTCAGCTTTGTGCCAAACAAAGTTAACTTAGTAAGGACGTACCAACACATTCCTGTGCATAGAGAGTGGCAGTTGATAGACTAGTTATTACTACTGTAGTGAATTCATTTTTCACGGAGCACCCAATAGTTATAACCTTGTGCCTTCCTAGGAAAATAGTTTACTATTCTTATTCCTCTCTTTAGCATTTCGTTTTATCTTTTTAATTGCTTTCACCGTAGAACTCTCTAGCAGTAAGCGTTTGTCAGAGGCAATTAAGTGATTTCTATTTTCACTAAGAACCTAACTTATGTGACCTTGTAGAAACCCAAGCTAAGCTAAAATATCTACAAATATTTCGACAAGTCTTACAAATCATTGCTTTTGTATCGAATACAGAGTGCTCAGTATCTGTGTTCTTGTGCCTGACTACGCTAAGTTTAGTATATAATATTCCATAAGTAAATCAAAGTATTATTGTTGACTATAACTGTTGCAATAAATTCTTTATAGCTCTTTATTTCTCACCTTGTGCCGGACTAAGCGAAAGATCAGCTAAACTTAGTAAACTTGGTTGTCATCCAATGTCATGAAAGCTCACTGATATGTCAAATGGTAAAATATGTAACTTCTAGCCCAACCGAAAGATATAGAATATTTCATAAGAAGTAAAAAAATGTTCTTTGACTTCAGAAATTGTTGGTCTGAAGAAATGAAATCAAATCCATATTTTCACATAAAATAGCTTTTTTAAAAATATTTGACTAAATAGAGGAAAGACCCTATGTTGGATATTGACTTGAAAGCTCCTTTGACATGTCGAAGCTGCCGCGGAAGTCTGACACTGGGAACAAAAATAACGAGAACTGCACCAATGTAATATATTGACCTTCGACCAAGCCGTCAATTGAGAAACAGGTGCATCCGGTTGAAAATATCAAGATATAACCTTGACTGTAGACGGGTTGAATTCGGTGCAATTGCGACGTCGACGGGAAGCAGGTGGATGTCAAACAACTATATAACCCAGTGCCACAGACAGTTCGAGTTAGTTGGAGTCAGTTTGTTGGAGTTCGAATTGCAGTTCGAGGCTGTGAGAACCAGCTCCTAGCAGAGGGCTTGAGCCCTCAGGACCCTCGGTTGAGCAGCCCAGCAGAATGAGAAAGAAGTGCTGCTATAGTCGGAAGCACTTGGGGTCAATATGTTGCAGTCTGTTCAGTCTCCAACTCACCTCTCACACACAACCCTTTTGCAACCCTTTCGAATAAAGTGTGAGAAGTATATTTTTCTAAAGAAGTGTGTTCGTTCGTCATTACTGTTGATTATGTTTCCGCGTATATATGTATACGTATAGTTGTATCACGGCTATACAACACCAAGAACCTAAAGTAAACAAGACGCAGGTGTTTTCGGCGGAAATTTCACGTAACTTGCTCAGTTGGTATTCTAGAATGAGGAATGATCACATGCATTTTGTAGGTGGCACGCTAGAAGGAGGCGAGCCCATGTACAACGTGTCAGCAGTTGATTGGAGGGAATGTAACCACGAGAAGTTGTGTAGGTGTTCAGAATATTTTATGACCAAGGAGATTTCAACCCGAAACGAGCAGAAAGCGGTTCACTGAAGATTCGCGCCAAGGCCCATTTGCGTGCAGCAGTGCCATTTCTGACCCTCTATCACTCTACCCATCCAGACATTTTGGATGATAAAAGGAAAAGAAAAGAAAATGAATATATTTCATGAATATTGTCCTTTTCTGCTATACAGAACTCAACATATTTTCAATAGATGGTCTTCAAGATAGTGGCTCTCAAACAATAATCTGAATCTGTCTTTTTTTTTTTTTTGCAGCAAGTTTTTTATGCAACCATGAAATCCTTCTAAAATATTTATGACAATTATTTTATCAAAATCTTGTATTTGTTATTTTTTTATCACTAGCATCATTGAGAACCTCTGCTTGTTTATATATAATTGTGAGAAGATTGTTTAAAAAGCCTTTTTTCATAGCCATTATTTACAGGTTCATTCGGGCGTCAAATATATGTTTGAAAATATTTCGTTTTCTATTGGACTGTATGCAAAAAAAATGAACAAAATCTTTATATTTAAAAAAAACTACACAAAAAATAAATATGAAAATGCAATGAACGTGATTCCCAAACCTGTCAAATAACACGCAGTGGGTTGAGGTGTCGTTAAGTCAATCTCTCAATTATTCTATCAGAGTCCCATCTATGGGTCATAAATATGTTTTAAAATTTTCGTATTTTATTGGACTGTGTGCAAAAATTTATCAACAAACAACTACACACAAAATGTTAATATGAACGTACAATGAACGGGATTCTCTAACTTCTAGGCATGAAATAAACCCAAACTAGTTGAAATACCATTAAAATCACTTAACCAATAAATCTATTTTAGGCACGGCAGAACGTAGTCTTTAGTCACATATGGCAATGTAAAATTTAAGAAATTTCGACGAAAATTTCCAGTTTAGAACAGAGAAGAAATGATATAATAGTGAAGATGTTTAGAAATATTCAAACCGAATTTCTCACTGGTAATCAATCAAGGAATATTGTTTCGTAGAAATATGAAGTAAATTCCTGTGATCTTAAATTTTAAAACATCAGGAAATCGCAAAAAGGCAAGAACAGGTGCCGAAAGAAGGTTTGGGCCTAATTAAAAAAAGAAAGAAAGAAGCCAACAACAACTTAGGAAAATCCAACACAGAGAAAGTAGTCGTAAAGAATCAATGTAGAATGAAGATCAGCTGATGCCATAAATAATTTCCGAACTTAAGATAATAGAAAAACATCAAAAATCCATCCTTAATTAGATTTTAATTAAAATCAATGTAATTAAAAGCGAAAATACTTTTGATACGGCCTGATATTAAATTTCTAGTGTTGTGATTGGCTGAACAGTTAATGACGCGGACAACAGTGCTTGTTAACTTTCCACTAAAATACAATATCATCGAGAAATAAATGCATCATCTAACATTTGTCTAACAAAATGTTTTGTTCGAGACCAAAGACCCTTGGATTTTATTATTTCTACTGAAATATTAAGAAATCAAAATGGAAAAAATTCAGTGTTACAAGATCGCCAATAATAGAATAACCCCTAACATTAAAAGAATTTAATGATAGATTCAAAACTGATGCTATCATGCATTATTTATTACCAAAATCTACAGCATTGAAACTCTCTGATAAAAAAATTGCCAACAATTCTTCATAAAAATAATTTTTCTACTAAACTAAAGAGAGCAGGATTTTATAATTTCAAGTGAACCATTATAAATTCAAAATATGATTGCCTTTCTTGAAAAATAAACACCTTATCAACCATGTTTGAAAAATCATGTCCCTAACGGGTGACAATTTAAAAAAACAAACTATAAACTCTAATTATTGGACATTAAAAAAATGTAAAAAAACATATTTTTAAAAATATAATTAGTTGATAAACTATACAAAATTGAAAGTCTAGATATAAAAGTACGAATATGCACAAATCCAAAAAAAAGTACGCTACTTATAGATACATAAACAATTTTATTTTGATATTTTAATGTTGCCGAGTTTGACGATAAATAATCACTAATGATATCTTTTTGGATTGTATAATAAATATATTATCCAACCCTAACCCTGCCACAAACAGGATTTGATTCAAGGTCAATTTTCAAGCCAAGTTCAATTGATTTAAAATTAGAATTTTCTTTCTCCTCTACTTGTTGAACCTAAACCTTGTCTTATACTCCTAAGCCTAAAAACACTCTATTGCTTTCTCATAGCTAGGTAATTTGATGGAATAATGTATCAAGGTTAGAGGAAAATTGTTTTTGGGCTGTATTTATTTGTGGTTGATATTGTACTTGAGAAAGACTTGCACTCTTCTCTTCTCTGCCAGCCTCTTTCAACCAAAGTTTCACTGTCATCTTTAATAACTAGTCAGGGAGAATGAAAGCTTTGAATTTAAAAAAAATAGGTAAAATTTAGACTAAAAGAATATTTTGTAAAATCTTCCTGATATTATGAATGCCGCACCATTACTGGAGTGGTAAGGAATTTGTTTTATGCTACCTATAAACTATAAGTATAGAATACATGCAAATCAGTCCTGAACTGATCTTGACCATATCCAGAAGTGAATGTCATCAATTTTTAAAAAAATAATCTTAATGTAAATTTTTGGAAAGGTTAAATAAACAGGAAAATGGCTTTGCTAGGTTCAGAAAAAAATGCATTAAAATTGTCATTTACTTAGCTAAATTGTGGCGCAAGGATAGATGTCTGAGGTACTAAGTGAGAATCGAACTCAGTATAAATGGTCTGATAATTCAGCTTGCTGTGAGGTGACGAATATCCACTTTTAGTTATTTACTAAGCTTCTCTTAGTTGTGACACAAGTCTAGACGTATGAGGCACTTAACGAGAAATAAATTCGCTAAGTCTGCTGTGAAGAACAAGGGAAATATGTGTGATATATTCATTTTAGCACCCCTCTTATAATTGATGGACATTCAATAAATAAGGTGAAATTTTGCCTAAATAGTCAGTAATAGGAAGCACTGTTTACAGTTGCACATTTTTCAAGAAAACCAATGGTGTGGGATCATTTCATGTCCCAGAAGACTGTTACAGCATGACCTTCTTTATTGACTACGTTAACGGAGATTCAGTGTCTTTTTGACTCAGGTTTTTAATGACAAACCGATGTTTAACTAATTGTATGGATTTTTTTTTTACTAAAAGAAACTTCTCAATAAACATCAAATATTCTTTCATAGATTTTGGATGGTTTGCACTTCTCAGTAACCAGCACATTGATGATATACCTCTTTGAAAACCTTGAGCACGCCGCTTGACTTGCAACCATTTTAAATAGCCTCAAACGAAATATTTTGGCATGATTAAATACATTTTTGCTCTAAATCATTTCTAAAGAAAAGAGAGTTTGAATTTAAGGAAAAAATTCAAGAAAAAAATTACTTTTTTCCAAATATTTTCCTTAATTTTTGAATGACCCTCAAATATATAATGGGTCCAACCGAAGTAAAAAAAAAACCTCTATATCTACTGAATGACCCTCGTATATAATCAGAAATACTTTGTGTAGCTATGTGTGCGTGTCCATACGCTTATTCACTCCTTTTGTTTTTTGCTTTATTTTCAGAGCAAGCAATTATTAATTCATTAAACTTAACCGAGTTTGGCACAAGACAAGAAGTTCGGGATACCTACAATAATCAAACTCACAAACCCTCTTCTAACAGTCCAAGTCACTAATCATTAAACCACGTCCAATGACAAAAGAACAAACTTTATTGTTTGTCTCACTAAAGAATACGTTTTTCGGGATAATTTCCAAGTATTGTATTCCTTGAATCCAATCCAGTCTTTTCTTTATGAAAAATGTGTTCAATATTTTTTTAAATTTCTTTTCTCAATTAATTTTATTTGTTTCAAAGAATTCTGAGCCAAAATACAATTCTCAGCAACAATGTTTACTGTGTCTCAAAATCCGATATTCTTGACGACCTGAAGGTAAAAAAAAGAAATTCGATTTGATATTTTTATTCATTTTACGCTGCTATGATTCTAAATCTATTTCATCTCTTGACAATTCTAAAGAAATAGGAATAAAACACTTTTTTCTTTATGTGTGTTTTGTGTGAAGGTATTTTTCAAAATTAATGAAGTATCAATTTTTAAAAATCAGTATTTCCAGGTGACCAAACGAAAATCAATCTGGAAAAAATTTAATGGATACTTGTAGCTCCCTGAATTCAAAAATTTTGGTAAAGACTTTTGGTTTTAGAGTTTTATATTAAATATCTTTATATTCAAAATACGAAATTAATCCACAGAAAAGTTTTCTGTGAATTCCAACGTAAATTACTGCCAAAATTAAAGGCTAATATGATAATTAGTATTTTTATTAAAATCACATTTTCATATCGGAGTCATATTTTCGAAGCGACACATCGACAATCTTGAATGAAGATGGTTCCGTTTCATTGAACACTAATTCTCTTTGAAAAGGCATGAATCCATGTCTTCTCATATAGTTTTGCGTAAAATAGTTGAACAGACGGGGTTCTTTAGCCTTGATAAAAGAAGAGGTTTGGTTTCTTTTTTTATAGCATATCTCTCCGTGGTATATTCAATACCAAATGTATCATAGTGTTACATATTGACTGGCCGGTTAGTTTGTGAATTTCAAAACAAGATATGCAGCTGTGTCTCAAAGTAAACAAACTACTGTGGAAATGCCATGTGAATTGCGTAAGACGTGTGTGTAGGCGTCCGAAAAATATATACCGACGGAAGTTTTCAACTAGTGTAAAAGTTCACCTCCTTTTTTTGGACAGTGGGAGATTCTTATAGCATGCACGATGGGAAAATTTTGATATTAGTAATTTTGCATAATGCTTTTTCAAAATATGCTTTTTAAAAATAAATAACATTTTACTAATCTTTTGGCTTAGATGTGGCACAAGACTTAATGAATGAGGCATCAAATGGGACTCGAACTCATTCGTGTTCATTTTCTGGTCTAGCTTGCAAACTATTATACCACCCGAGTCGTCCACAAAATTGGAAATTAAGAAGAAATTGTTTTCCAACAACTATGATAAAAACAAAAATATAAACACAAAAATATATGTTAACGGTTTTCATTTGACGAGATCATCACTCAGGCTTGGTTAGGGGTGGTGTTTTGGCACCAAAATCAATCAGTGTTGGGTTATTTATTTTGTCTTTTTACGTGATAATAAATTAAAAACCTATCTGGAAAATTTATCGCAGTAAACGTTGGTTTATACACCAACTCTATCAGTGTGGCTAAAAATACGCTGTCCATATCCCTGACCGTGGGCAAGACCCTCAAATAAACGGTTTCCTTGGTATAACACAAAAGTGCATCTAGTGGTGAGGCTCCAATTCTTCTTTATCGGAATTTCTCTCAGGTTCACCCTGACACAAAGTGGAATTACCTGTTTGTAAGAACACTTACTTTCCATAGCACAAACCATTCGACTAAAACAAGCAAGATATTCCAGTTATTGTTGGGAAAGTAAAAGAGAACACATAAGTGACGTTTTCTTGTGGACTCCTATACATGGACACACCAGTTTTGGCTGACTAGCAAAAACACTTACATGCATAAGCTCTCTGCAGATACTAAATGCTGTCTAGAGGACCTACCATGAGCAATAGCCGATAGATAGGGATGGCAAAAGAGAGTCAAGGAAAACCCTGTTGTTGGCTAGCGTAGAGGATGATATTGACGCTTCACAAAAGTTTTTCTTTTTTCTTTTTCTGTTTTTATTTTTTATTCATCTATTTATTTGCACACTGTTCTAGTAAATACGAATGGTTTTCAAACAAATCTGTTTAACCCATAAATGGGACTCTAAAAAGTACGACTACTCTGAGTCAGAGAGATTCTGGATGTAATGGCAATGAAGTGATATCCAACACACAATAGATCTCCTGAACAGGCGCTTCCCCATCAGATATATTTTAGTGTCATAACTAAGATGGACCTTTTTATGTGTGTCTTACTCCTATGCAGGTGGTTGAGTCAGCGTATTCTAAGCTTTCTTTTTCGCGAATTTATTTAGATCTTGTAGCATTAGCGAATGAGGCCTCCTGATTACCAAAAACTGCCACGACACCTGATGGCGTAAATGATGCGTGTGTGCATTGTGTCGGCACTGAGAAGCGGTCAAATCTTTATTCCTTTTCAATTTATGTTCAGTCTTGATTATTTGTTAAATAGAACGCAGTTCCTTTTGTCTACAAAGCGTTATTTAATTAATTTTTCACCAGTAAAAAAAAAAAAAAAAAAGAAAAAAAAAAAAGAAATAAAAGGACAAAAGGAGACTATATTGTTAACACTATTTTAAGTCCCACTGAAGAATTGTTGCTTTATTTTTCATTCCGTTATCTGGTTTCTATTTTGTCTATCTATTTGCCGTGATTTTATACGTTTGTAGACAATATTTTCTTTCTAAATGTCCCTACAGGAATAGAATTGAATTAAAACAATCTGATCGTCAATGTTGTTTAACCTTGGGAAATAAATATTATCTTTATTGTAGGTTTTATGTATATACTCAATAAAGTTTTCAAATAAATTGAAAGCAGAATTAAATACAAAAGAGATTAGGTATTAAAGTCGTGACTCTTAGCGATTTACCTACATCGGCAAAGATGCATGATCACCGAGAAAGCTTAAGGGGCATTAATCGTAATTGTATCGGTCAGAATTACTTACAAATTATCTTTTTCATCTATCTATCTATCTATCTATCTATCTATCTATCTCTTTTATGTCCACATACACACGCAAATACACATTTACACTTGCACACACACACACACACATGCTTAACCAATACAAGACGAGAAAGACATTGCTGGAGAAGTAAAGAGGAACTCATGAGCGACATTATTCTTTCGAATCAAACTCATAGACACACCAATGTTGGTGAACCAACACAAACTTACACTGCCCTCTGTATGGACACAAAATATCGTCTAGAGGACTTGCCAAGAACGATGACCAATAAGGATTGTTGGTGAGAGGGTCAAAGGATTCTGTACTGATGGTATGCCTTGATCACACACACACACACACACACACACACACACACATATATATATATATATATATATATATATATATATATATATATATAACATTGAAAAGAAAAACCGAAAAAATTATTTTGCTTATCATTATGGGTACCTTGTTTTAAAATAATATTTTAAACTTGAAGTATATAGAATGTTCTCACGACTTTTCATTGAAATTTAATATTGTTATCTCGTTATAGCGTTCACAATTATACCATTGAATTAACCAATCATTATTTAGATCTTGAAGTTGATCATGAATTTTACAGAAATTCTATTTTTGTTCAGTGTACCGACATTCCATCAAGCCATTTTATTCAAATTTTACATCATTGGCTTAACACTTCATTACTAATACTAAAGAAGATTTAACAAAATGGACTTCTTTCCTTTTCACAAAAATATTATTATATGATTTTGTCATTGTGGCTCAACGATATTTTCTATTGAGCAGTAATTTATTTGCTACCATTTTAGTTTTTAAACCTTAGTCGTATTTTTTTTTGGTTTATAAATGAGCACTGTACTTCTTTTAAAAGAATAGGTATATGTGTATATGAATGCGTGTGTGTGTTCGTATTTGTACAGAGAATGATGCCTCAAAGTAATATATACATCAACAATAACAACAACAACAACAATAATGATAATAATAATAATACAACAAATTGTATATGTACAACCCAGCATCTGTCCGGGCGAATGACACACACAAACTTCTCTGAGATATTGACATACAAACAGATCACTTAATCTTGCGAAGACGACCAGATATTATAATAATCAACAAAAGAATAAAGAGAACTTGCAAAATTGTGGATTTTACCTTCCCAGTAAATCACAGAGTAAAATTAAAAGAAAATGAAAATGATAAATAACTTGATCTTGTAAGGGAAATAAAAACTGTGAAACATAAAACTGACGTTTATACCAATTGTAATTACTTCCCTTAGTGCAGTCACCGAAGTGATTTATAAAAGGACGAATAGAGACTATGCAGACTACTGCATTACTGAGATCGACCAGAATACTGAGCAGAGTCCTTGAGACTTGAAGAGACTTGCTGTCTCTCAACCTCCAGTGGAAGACCATCAGCTAATGCGTATGAAAAAGCTCTAAAAGAATAATAATAATAATAATAATAATAATACCTCAACCTTGCTAGAGAATTGAAAAAACAGTTGAACATGAAGGTGACAATTATACCAATTGCGATTGGCACTTTTGGTACAGTAACTAAAGAATTACTAAAGGGACTGGAGGACTTGGAAGTTGGCGGACGAGTGAGACCATCCAAACAGCATTATTGAGAACGTCCAGAATACTGGGAAGAGTCCTGGAGACTTGATGAGACTTGCTGTCTCTCAGACTCCAGTGAAAGACCATCAACTAACGCTGATGTGAAAAACTCCAATGGAGATGATAATAATAATAATAATAATAATAATAATAATAATAATAATAATAATAATAATAATAATGAGAAGAAGAAGATGAATGGATAGTTTGCAAATGTTATTATTATATACAAAGAATGGGTCAATCAATGAAACTAAGAAGGATTAGTTCTTCAAACAAGTAGAAGAACCCTCCATCCCCCTACCCCATGAGATTTTTGGCTTCATGCCCGATTACAAATGTATTCTACATTTTTTGATACACATCATACCGTAGGTTTCAGCTTAGACACTAACCGTAATTCATATCTGATGGGAGATACATTTTTAATTGCAATAGTTTGTGGTTTAATACGTCTATTCTATCTCTCTCTCTCTCTCTCTCTCTCTCTCTCTCACTCTCTTTCTCTGTGTGTGTGTATATATATATAGAGAGAGAGAGCGAGATAGAGGGAAATAGAGAGAGAGAGAGAGAGAGAAAGAGATGAGAGTGGAGAGAGTGTGCCAAATATTTTTGTAGTATAATTTAATTGGTTCGGTTTATATTTCACCTTGTAAATACAGATGAACTATATTTTATTCAATTTTTTTGTAAACTTCATTTCTTGGTATTTTTATTTTTTATTTTTTTAAATTAATTTCCCTCTAGTTCTTTATTGTTTTTTTTTCAGTTGGGAAAAAATTATGGCAGCTAATATTTATCAACTCATTTTTTTTCTAATCAAAATTAGCTATCACAGTAAAAATGTTTTACCCATTGTGAAAGAGACCCGAACTGGATTGGTGCCATTTTCATTTATATGAAATGAACACAAGTGCCACTCACCGGATATTGAACTAAGTGCACAGTTTTCAATCATCATATCATTAACTGTGGTATTTAGTCATGACGTTATCTCTCTCTCTCTATATATATATATATGTATATATATATACATATATGTGTGTGTGTGTGTGTGTGTGTGTGTGTTTATATGTGTGTGTGTAAAACTATATATATACAGAAGAGAGAGAGAGAGAGAGAGAGAGTTCTGTATATATATAGAGAAGAAAGAGAGCGAGAAAGTGAGAGAGAGAGAGAGAGAGAGAGAGAGAGAGAGAGAGAATTCTCTCTATCAATACGTACTCACCAATGATTTTTAAAAGTTAATTTTGTAAATTATAACAAAAATAACTGTTGTCTGAATTTCTGAGACGAAGCTTGATGATTTTTATCATTAAGAGTTTTCGAACTATTGTCTTTATGTCGACAGGGAGGAACGATAAAATTGTCGTCCAAAAGAAAACAACACTACAGCTTTATTTTAAAACTTTTATTGAAAAAATCAATTCAGGTAACTTGATTATGTAGTAGAGCTGACATCTATTCAATGTAGCCACCTTCAGCCTCAATCACCGCCTCGATACGGATCTAGAACTGGGAGCATACCTTTTCCACAAGCGCCAGCGGGCGCTCGACGAATTCTCAGCGGATGGCGGCGACCAGGCTGGCTTTGGTGTTGTGGGAGGTCATGTTGGTGATGTTCTCGACGTATGACCAAACGAAGTAGTCCAGCGGGTTCAGTTCGGGGGAGGAGGGGGCAGTGAGAGAAGAGTACAAAGTCGTAGCACTCCTTCTGAAGCCCAGCCTGGGTCTCTTTGGACTTGTGGGCCGGCGCCGAGTCCTGCTGCCACACCCAGGGTCTGCCACCGGCCACCTAATTGCACCAGGGGATCACCACGCTCTTCAGCACATCCAGATACGCTTTGGTGTTGGCTTTCAATCCGACTTCGAAGATGTGAGGTGGCATTATGTGGACCTCACTTGAAACAACACCAAATACCATAACCGTAGACGGAAACTTTCTTTTCATCGCCCTGTGCACGTCCCTGCTATTCGTGACAATCCAGATTTGCATTTTGAGGGTGCTGGTAATGGTCCTGTTGTCATAAGTTGGATCGGTAGAGAGCATGAGCTGTACAGCGGCGCATCTCCGACTTCGCTCGCTGAACGTTGTGGCACTTTCAGACATGATAGAAGGCTCCTATCGCTCCTGGGATTTGTACACAACTGGCCAACAAGTAGATGGTCTGCAACAAAAAAAGAAAACCAGTTTTCATTAAACGGAAATGGAATCATATCGTCTTTTCTATTACGACAATTTTATCGTTCCACCCTGTATTGTTATTTCCACAACGTTTCGGCCGATGTGTCCTTCGGTCTTCTTCAGGTGTTTGTCGAACTCGGTACACATTATAGACGGTACACATTATAGACGGTACACATTGTACACGGTTATAGACGTTGGTTCCCGTAGCTTCAAAGGAGACAATCATCTGGAGGTTGCAGGTTCAATACTGACTGCAAGCGAGTAACAATACAGGAATAATTAACACTTTACCCGGTTATGGCTAACGGAATCTGAACAGGCGACCTCTGTGGATTCAACGACGGACATAGTTCGAAGTTCTGTGAAGGTTTCCGAGTTCGACAAACACCTGAAGGAGGCCGGAGGATATGTCGGCTGAAACGCTATAGAAATAACAATAAAGATGAAGACAATAGTCCGTAAACCCTTAACGATAAAAATAACTGTATTATACAATTGTTTTCGAATATGTGATAGTCAAAACGAATACCATTCGGTGTTGTTTATATTCTTAATTTACAGCACTTACACAATGCCAACAAGTAAGATACCAATTTAAAAAATAAATTAACAGTAAGGTACTTTGTGTAGAAGGTGTAGTAATTTTTGGACGTCTACATATTCACATTTTGGTTACTGAGCCTAATCTTCTCTTCGGTTTGAAATCTCTTCGGTTTGAAATCTTCTCTCTTTTAATAGCAATTTCAAATTTTCAGAGTGCTGAAATGTAGGGAGCTGGCAAAAAGCCCACAAATACCGTCAATGATCTATTTGTAAATGCAATATTAAATCCTTGACCACTTACTGCAGACTGAATAACTGCATAGTGAGAAGGTTTGTTTTCTTAAAGGATTATGTTTCTTACAAAGATATAACACAAGAAAAAAACAAAAAAACAAAAAAACAACCACACTGTAAGGGAGATAACTCACAGCCTTCTTCAGCCATAAGATAACCACCCTCACGTCTCAATTTAAATCCCAATATTAAACCAGGAATAAAAGTAACACGTGCGTCAAATAAACTGTCTATTTATTTACAGATAAAAAGTTATATAAAACATGCATATTATATTCACTTAAAAAGAAAGCATATACTGCTAAAATTATTGCACTTTAGCGTTCAGTCGAATGACCAAACGATTAACTCTTGACAGTTGTCTCCGAAAAAGATTTGGGCTGAAAACAACGAACAAAGCTAAGTTACGGATACAAAGGAATAATAGAATATTGGAAAATAAAACAGTCTTACAGGTTCAAAAAGTCCTTTAAAAATGGAAGTCTTCATGACAGTAAAATCTTCGGTTGAACAGCAACAGCAGCAATTGTCATTAAGAAAAAATGTATTGAGACAGATTTGAGCAATTTGTTTCGTAGAAAGTTCCCTTATGAAGAGTCTTGAAGGGAAGAAATCCTTCCAGTCTCGTGCTCAGCATTAATAATTTTTTTGTGTTCTCTCGGCATAGCAATTCCACGGAAGAAAACTTGGAAGAATTGCCACCGTTCAGCAATTATAAATTGCCACCGTTCAGCAATTATAAATTCAGCAACTGAATTTGAAACTAGATAGAATTTTCTCAGGTCAGCAATTAAAAATATTTCCTTTCGAATTGGAAATTCAGCAATTGATAAAAGATACCTGATAGAACTCCATCAGGCACTGAGTTAGCCATTAGAAATTTTCCTATTCAGAGAACGTTTCTTCACACCAAATGGTTCTCAGCGGCCAAGCGCGGAGCAACTGTTTGAGCGGTCCACTCCCACCAAAGTATTCTCCAGAAACGGTGTTAGTTAATGTCACATCATTAACGTACTTCTTCCGGTGAAGGCGAAAAAGGTCCCGTCAACACACACCTTCATCATTCAAAAAAAAATAATTTTGACATTTCTCTTGACTCTGAATGGCCATCCAGTTAAATCTACCGCACCCAACCGGTTCTTAGGGTATTCAAAAATGACTAGATATTTTCATGATATACTTTTTATTGCTAAAACCGTATTATTAGATTTATTTGATAGAAAATCAACGTTCCTCCCGAGTCACGATAAAAACAAACAACTAAAATCAAGACTCTTATAATAATAATAATAATAATAATAATAATTTACGAGAAATTGAATCGCTACTTATAAAAGCACAAGACAACGCCATAAAGATCCATGATGTTAAAGTGAAAATAGCTTAAATGTTATAGAATAGATAGTGTATATTATGTAGTGACAAAGACGAAACGATTAATTGCATAATAAACAAATGAGGTAAATTAATGTAAAAAAGAACAAGACTAGAAACGACTGGTTAGGGAAGGGGATACACTCATAATTGTGAGAGAAATTTAGATTTAACTATACTACCAAATGGTATACGCACAAACCAAATCCCGTCATGAAGAATTAGACGCACAAAGTTCTCTGGGAGAGGCCGAAACAAGAAAATCACGTAATCCCAGCAAAAATAAAAAAAAACAATTACAAAAACAAAAAACAAAACAAAAGCACCAAGTGATAGTTAACGAAAAAAGAGAACCTACCAAACAGTAGACTTTACTATCTATGTTGACCACATAGCGAGAATCAAAGAAAGTGAAAAGAAAGACAAACACTTTGATTTTGACAGAGAACTAAAAACAACTATACTGCATGAAGGTGACGGTGAACCAATTGTAATTGCTGAGTTCGGAACTATCCCCAAGGGCTTGGTAAGGAAGCTGGAGGAGAAAGAATTCAGAGGACAAGCCGATACCAACTAAACTACAGCATTGCTGAGGTCAGCCCTAATACTGAGAAAATCCCTGAAGACTTGAGGTGACTTACGATCACTCAAACTCCAGTGAAATACCATCAGCGTTAGCGGATGTGAAAAACTCGCAAGGAGAAATATATGAATATTATTAGACTACTCGAAGACTACATAAAAACAACAAAGAAAAGCTAATTGCACCGACACAAAACAACACAAACTAAACAAGGATCAGCAGAACAACAATAACAAGAAACCAAATTGGGGAAGAAAAGCAATCGTATGGATATGTCAAGCGACAAAGCGAGGTCTCATACGCGATGACTTGGACATGGCGAAGAAAGCGAAACATTTTGAGAGAAACTGAATCTCTTCTAATATCAACAGAAAATAATTTCCAACTCTTCCAACTCTTCTTTGACATACATAAGGACAAACTGCGTTAAAGTAAAAATAGATCAGACACTACAAAATGGCACATGTAGGTTATGTGGTGATAAGGACGAAATGACCAATCATATAATAAGCACAAGAAGAGTATAAGACGAGATATGATTGGGTGGGAAAGGTGACCCACTCGTAATTTTGCAAAAATTTAAAATTTGACAAAACGAACAAGTGCACAACTCAGAATGTTCGCACAAAGTTCTCTGAGATATTGAGATACAAAGAGATCACCTAACATTGACCAGATGACCAGACCCCGTACAAACTAAAAGAAAAAAGAAAAAAGTTCTTAGACTTTACCTGAGAACTTTACACTGCTGTGGAACAAAAGGGTGACGGTAACCCTAATTATATTTTGTTCGCTTGGAACTGTTTTTAAAAAGGAAAAGGGGACTGGAAGAGTTGGACATCAGAGAAAGAATTGAGACCATCCAGACTACTGCATTGTTGAGATCACCCAAAATAATCCGAAGAGTTTTGGAAATCCGAAGAGATTTATTATCATGCAGACTCCAGAGAAAGACTTATCAGTTAACGCTGGTGTAAAAATCTATAAAAGAGTAAAATAATAGTCAAAATAATCAAGAAAGGTACAGGTAAATACATTAACAAGATTCCTGGCTGCCCTAACCTATATAATATACAAAAAATGGCTCTTTGCTCGAATTCTTAAAAAGATAGAATACATAAATTAACTACTTTCCCTCACTTTAGATTCTGGGAGAGAGACACGGTGAAGGTTTGAAAGAAACTGAAAATTAAGTTGAAAACATAGTAATTATAAAACCTGGACGTGGCAAAGAAAAGGAAACTTTAAGAGAGAAACAGAATCTCTCCTAAGAGCAACACAAAACAACACCGTAAGAAACAATCATATTAAAGAAAGAATAGATAAGACGCAACAAAATAGCAAATGTAGGCGGTAACAGATGAAATCATCAATCACAATAAGCGAATGCCGCTAATTAGCTCAGAAGGAGTATGAAAATAGACACAACTGGTTGGGCAAAGTGATACCCTGGGAGATGTGCCAGAAATTTAAATTTGACCATACGAACAAATGGTATCTGCATAACCCACCATCTGTCCTAGAACATGACACACATAAACTCCTATGGGACTTTGACATACAGACGGATCAACTAATCTCAGCCAGAAGACCATGCCTTAAAACAAAAGATAAAAAAAAGAAGAGAATTTGCAAAATTATAGACTTTGCTGCCCTGGCTGACCACAGAATAAAACTGATAGAAAGTGAAAAGAAGGATAAGTACCTGAACCTTGCTTGGGAATTGAAAAAAGCTATGGAACATGCAGGAGACAATTATACCAATTGTGATTGGTGCTTTTGGTACAGTAACTAAAGGGTTGCTAAAGGGACTGGAGGACTTGGAAGTTGGTGGAAAAGGAGAGACCATCCAAACTACAGCATTATTGAAAACGGTCAGAATACTGAGAAGAGTCCTGGAGACTTGAGGAGACTTGTTCTCACTCAAACTTCAGTGAAAGTACATCGGCATTAGCTGATGTGAAAAACTCTGATGAGTAAATAATGATAATAATAATACAGTCCTTGAAACAAACAATAAGAATATACAGGCAGGATATAACACTGGAATTTAGTACTGAAAAATGTGTAATGATTATAAAGAAGAGTGGGAAAAGAAAAACAACAAAAAGAATAGAAATACAAAACCAGGAAAATATTAGAACTCTCAAAGAGAGGGAAAATCATCCGGATTTGGGAATACTGGAAGAAAACTTCATAAAATATCCTTAAATCATGGAGAAAAATAATTAAAAAGTATCTCAGTAGAACGAGAAAACCTCTCGAAACTGCATCAGAAAGCTCATCAAAATAATTAACTCTGGGGCAGGTCCTCTTGTAAGATATTCAGGACAGTCTATGAAATGAACACTTGGCCATTCTTTAATTGGACAAGGGAAGGATTCAGATAAATGGACCAGAAGACAATAGAGCTGATGACGATGTACAAGGCATTATATTCGAGACATGACATATATATGCTGTATGTCTCGAGCTAACAAAGAAAAGAAGCAGAAGATACCCCGCAAAAACAATTACCGACGCCGACTACGCTGATAACATAGCGATACTGGCAAATACGCCCAACCAAGCCGAAACACTACTGCATAGTTTGGAACGAGCCGCCGCCGGCATTGGCCTCCATGTCAATGCACACAAAACTAAATATATGTGCTTTAATCAAACAGGCGACATTTCCACACTAGAGGGAACCTCTCCGAAACTGGTGGACAAATTCACCTACCTAGGATCAGTGTCTCATCAACCGAAAAAGACATCGACGCGCGGTTAACGAAGGCATGGAGGTTATCGATAAGCTATCGATCATATAGAAATCAAACCTGACCGATAAAATGAAACACAGTTTCTTCCGGGCAGCGGTCGTGTCGATACTGTTGTATGGATGCACCACTTGGACGCTAACAAAACAGCTGGAGAAAAAGCTAGACGGCAATTACACAAGAATGTTGAGAGCAATATTGAATAAGTCCTGGCGGCAACACCCCACAAAGCCCCAACTATACGGCCACCTGCCTCCCATCTCGAAAACTATGTTAGACGAACCAGACACGCAGGACACTGCTGGAGAAGCAGAGACGAGTTCATAAGTGATGTACTTCTATGGACCCACACATATGGCCGAGCAAAAGCAGCATGACCAGCTAGAACATACATACAGCAGCTATGTGAGGATACGGGATGTAGCCCTGAAGACCTGCCTAAGGCAATGAACGAGAGGGAAAAGTGGCGAGAGAGGGTCAGGGATATCTGTGCTAGCGGCACGACATGATGATGATGATGATGATGTCTCAAGGAAAGAAGGAGGAAGAAGACTCGCCAGCTTTGAGGATTACGTAGGTACTTCCATAAAAACATCTATGAAAAACTAAATAAATAAGCTCATGAAACACAAAAATATCCGAAATTAGGAAACAAAACAACTTTATGGATATTTTAAGCAACAAACTGGCAATATTTACGGAAGAATACACCAGCATGGTTTAGATAGGGAAATATCAAGAGTGAAACTTAATCTCTTCTAATCGCAGCAAAAAACATTATAGCAAAGATAGGCGGCGTGGAGAAAGAGATTAAACGATTAATCACATAGTAAGCAAATGCAGCAAGTTAGCACAAAAGGAGTGCAAAACTAGAGTCAAACGGGCGGGAAAGATGGTCAACTAGGAATTGTGCAAGAGATTCAAATTTAACCATACAAGCAAAAGAAATGCACACAAACCAGATTCCGTCTTATAGAATGAGCTACACACAATTCCCTAGTATTTTGAAATAGATATGAATTACCTAATCCTGGGCAGAAAATCAAACCTTGTGTTGATTAACAAGAATTTTAAAATCAACATGTCGTCAAGCAGATCTTAACGTTTTGGTGGATCACTGAATAAAAATAAAAGAAAACGAAAAGATTGACAAATACTTGGACTTTGGCAGAGAATTTGGCAAACTACAGCCAATATCTGTGCCCTGCGTTAACTGGTTGACTTGGAGGTAACGAACAGCACCCTGCAAGCCTGCTGGGCACATAGCAGCGTAACAATATATATATATATATATATCCATTGGTTGCAACAATTCTTTTCCCATTCCAACTCTTCTTTATTTACACTCTCTTCCATTGCCTCATATTTCTCAACAACAGACAGCGGAAATATGTGTATGAATGTGAATATGCATTCC
>OY757944.1:24781313-24821313 GCA_963585895.1 Sepioteuthis lessoniana
GAAAACTCACCCCAGGGGTAAGATTTATTCTACGAGTTTAAGGAAAATGTTAGAAGCATCGATTCGGTTGAAACTGCATAAAAATAAATGTTTTTTAAAGAAATATAAATCATTCTTATGCTAAAAAATAAAAATATAGAGCAAATTGTTGATTGGAGGCAGAGAAGATATTTGTCGAGTTTACAAAGACCCATATTTTCATTGGTATATCTGCGATATGCTAACATTGCATAGACGGAAAGGAAGTTATGATAAGTTTATTTATAGATACAGAAACATTTAATGAATATATACAATAATTTTCACGACTTTTTTCGTATGGGCACTTTTATTGTTAGTACACACATGAAACTCTAGTCCCTTTCGAAGGTGTACCGTTCCAACAACTTCTGGAAGGCCCCATAGAAGTTCTATTGTGTGAGCGTGTCAATGACCTTTGTCACAGCCTCTTTCATCTCCTCAATTGTCACATAACGACAGCCTCTAAGTTTTTCCTTGAGCTTAGGGAATAACTAAAAGTCACAGGGAGCAACGTCTGGACTATAGGGAGGGTGACGAACTGTCTTGTTGCCAATCTTGGTTAAATATTCTGTGACAAGGATGGAGTTGCGGACTGGTGCATTGTCCTGGTGGAAATGCCACTGACCCGATTTGAAGAGTGCTGACCTACGGAATCTCTTCCTGAACTCCCTTAAAATCTCAACATAGTATTCCTTGTTAACTGTCTGTCAAGTGGGAACCCAGTGCATGTACATCATGCCAGTGCTGTCAAAAATAGGGATCATCAAAAGTTTGTAGGTGGATTTGCTCTGTCTGGCCTTCTTGGGTCTGGGTGAGCCAGGATGCTTCCACTGGGAACACTGGCTCTTGGTCTCTGGGTCACAGCAGTTAATTCAGCTTTCATCGCAGGTCACCAGAGCATCATGGCAACGTCTTTCTTTCTGATTTTCTCTGAGCACCTTAGGGACAAACTTCGCGCAAATCTTCCGCATCTTCAATTCCTCGCGAATAATTGTGTGTACAGTTCCCATACTGACATCAAACTGTGCACTTATTGTCTCTATAGACATACGACGGTCCTTATCCATGAAATTCTTTATTTGGCCAATCAACTCTGGTGTTGTGACTTCCTTTCTCCTTTCACACCTCTCATCATCCCTCACAGACTCACTGCCTTCCTTATGTCATTCAAAAACTGATGCTTGATTCATGCAAGATGCTCCTAATGTAGTCTGAAGCATTCCATACGTTTCTGTGGCATTTTTCCAAGTTTAAAACAGACTTTTATTGCATATCGTTCTTTTAAAGTGTCCTCACGTCCAGATTGCATTTTTGAAAGTCACCAGCTGTGAGAATCAGGTTTTAGAAGGGTGTATTCCAATTGCTGCTGTGGCTGTTCATTTAAAGCTGAAATCATAAAAATTGGTTGGTCATCTCATAAGATGTATAGCAATAACATACTGAATTTTCAAATGGCTGTACAAAAAAAGTCTGGAAACGTATTGAAGGCACCTCGTGTGTGCGTGTGTATGTGCGTGTGTATGTGCGTGTGTATGTGCGTGTGGTCACCGGTGGTTTGGGAGATCGGGATTCAATCCCTGGTCGAGTTATATCAAAGATTCAAAAATGGTATTTGATGTTTCCTTGCTTAACACTCAGCATTATAAGGCATGGATCATGGGTAAGCGGAGCAATCCAGGGAAAGGAATAGCGCGCTCCCCTACACCATGTTGTAGTACCTTTTTGAAAGGTAGCTTTCAGGTCATCCTCGACTGTTGGCAAAATTACATATATATATATATATATATATATATATATATATATATATATATAACTAATAAATATTTATTTTGAAATTTTAGCCTCAGATATTCATTTTTATTGAGATTGATTTTTCCATTCTCATTTTTTATATATGAACATCTTGTCTTTTTTTATTTTAAATATATGAGCATCTTAAATGGTCATTGATATAATTATGAAACTAATCGTACAATATAAAAATTCATAATGGTTGCACTCAATAAAAATTTACAAAGGGTCCGACTATATAAAAAAATCATAAAAGGCCTAAAGAGCCTCGCAGTTCAAGCAGCAGGACATCTGAAATGCTTGAAGAGCCACTTCGAGCCGAAAATATGGTCTTTAATTCTAGTGCATATAGATAGTTGGTCCTTTGTGTGACGTTTAACATAATAGAAGATGTAATCGGCAACCCAGCCGTTGGGGTTATGGTATAAAGCTATTTCTTTTGCCTCCTAGGTATAGGTTAATAGAAGGACAGAATCTTTTCTTTAACCTTGATAAGGTAACCGGTCATTATTCCTTAATTCACCCTATCGTTTTTATTTTTTTGTTTTTTTGTTTTTGTTTGCTCTTGCCGCTGGTTCTCCATATTTATCTTAATTGTGAGGAAACCAGTTCAGAAAAAGGAAAACTGTACTCCGTTTAAAAAATGAACCTGCATCGAATCTGGCATATGACAAAGGGGTTGGGTAAATATACACCTACTGAAAGACATTGACTGATTATCTATGTCGAAGAAGCAAAGGATTTATTCCCTTCTGAGAAAGAAATGCCACGAATGAACATGGAAATGTAGAGATGGTTTGTAATTTTTTAGATCCTACGGAAATAAACTGCAGTCGAACCAACAGTATGTTTGGTAAACCCTTTATTTATCAAAATAAGTCTGTGTACGACAGTAAAAATCTGGAAATATGTGAAATAGTATCGGAAATGTAACTGAATCAAGTCACATCAAATCAAATAAAAATGAAATAAGATAATAGTTTATTGATTGTATAGCTTTTGAGAAAACTATTAATTATGAAAATCACTCCAATCCTGAGTTCTCTGGGTTCAAAAATGGCGCGCTCCCCTGGGTTCTTTTTTTTGCGGGGTGCGTTAAAATTTTACTCCTATCACGTTTTTTTAAACCATCTTTAAGTGGTAGTTTTTCTCTGAAGTTAAAGTGTCTGTAAATCTCTTCAGATCTCTTGGACTCTTCTCAGCATCCCAACTGATCTTAACACTGCTGAGGTCTAAATTGTCACAATTCTTTCCTTGATCTCCAATTCTTCCAGTTTCTTTTCCAGACTTTGGACACCAACCACTGTTGGTATCACTGTTACCTTTCAGTTTAAAAGTCTTAAATATAAATATTCCGATCCATAAAATCGGTTTGATGGTTGATTTAAACGAACGCCAAACCTTGTTGGGTTATTTAATGCAAAATTCTGTCTTTTTCAAAAGTTATTTGATAGTTTCAGTGAAATAATAATCAGCATTTGTAAGCAATTATCTCTTCTAGTAAGTAATTGTAAAACAAATAATTATATTCTTTCAATAATTCATAATTTGCAAGCAAGTATGTGGTTTCAAGTAACAACTCTTATTTAATAATAATAATGATTTGTTTGTGCTCACCTATTTGTCTTCAGCTATTCTTATCTAATAGGAGACCAGAGTCTTTGTGGAGTAGTTGTTAACAAGCTTGACTGTTATCGTAGTAAGCAAGTTCAAACTCCAGTCGTGCCATAATATTCACTTTTGCACACATACCTTTGGGAAAGGTATGAATCCTCTTGTCCTTTCGGCTATGGGTTATATAGTACAACTCCTATTCTTCAACAAGGACCATTTTGGCATTAGATGATGCCAAATTAAAGGTTGATATGCAATTAAACAAAAAATATCCTTATCTAATACTATCAGTTTCTAAACACATTATATGTTGGACCCTAACAGCTATAACCATTTGGACTCAAAGTGGACCTGGGAATAAAGACCAAAAAGTTGTGCCTCTACATACACCAAAGCTTCAATACTGGATGCAGTTATGTGAGATACGCAAGATACTCTTATGTAATTTGTTAATAAATGACAGTTGCAAGTTTTTTCACCGTTTCATCAAAGGATGTTTACAAAATTAGCTGCTGGCAGTAAAGGAAAAGATCACATCTCTGAAAATTGTATGCAAAGGTTTGGTGGGCATTAGTATTGATAATATTTTGACCTGTTTCTTGCAAGCATTGTATTTCTCAAATTTAGTAAGTTTATAAGAAATTAGAAGTTTGGAACTAAGGTTTCCAAACACGGTAAGATAATGGCTAATAGTATTTAGCTGATTATTTATTAATCAGAAAAGTTCCGTTCGTAAATAGCAGGATTATTAACCTGTAGATCGGCACTTGTCTTTGTCTCTGGGCACCAAATGGAGGAGATAAGTCGTGTTGGAAAGTTGAAAAAAAGAAAAGAAAGAGCGTGAATCGACAAAAATCTTTTCAAATAATCCAAGTAAATAAAAGAAAGAAGGGATATGAAGCGAGAATTAGTTTTAAAAAAAAGCGAAATTAAAATAGGATCGCAAAGAAGAAAGAAAAATGAAAGAGAAAGGAAAAGAAAGAAAAAGAAGGGGAATATCTTAAAATTGTAGCGTACGCAACCCTATTACATGTTTCTCATTTGCTTCAGGTAGTGTCTCGTGTTATGATAAGAACGGAATTTCCCACTTCTCAGTAGAGAAATCCGGTGCCGTAAAAAGTATATATATATATATATATATACATATATGTATATATATATATATATACTGCTGTAAATTCCCTATACCAGTTTTGCATGGCTTTCGCGATAGAGTTATGACATTCTCGGATATTAAGTATTTTATCAGACATTTTATCATCTAATTTTGCGTGACTATATCATAGGTCTTTTCTTTGTCAATCCATGATATGACAAATTTTTTCCACCTTATTTTGGTCTATTTGAAGATGTGTTGATCCATACTTAATTGTTCATCTGTTCCTATTGTTCCATTATGCTTCCTTTTTGTTCTTCCGGAAATAGTCCGTGGCCGGCAAGCAAGTAATAGAATTCTTTTTTACTCTGCAAAGAACCATAACCGGCAGAGCACCAAAGCCAGAATAGAGAAACTACATGTGCATTGATGTGCATAATGACTTGCAAAACCATATGATTGGTAGCGGTTTGATCAACCGCGTCAAGGCGGTCATAAGGATCTCTTTTTGAATAGTTAGCTGGTGTTTTTTTTTTACTGGAATCTAAGAGATAGCAAGACACTTCTTAGTACACTTAGTTTGGATGGTATCGATTCTTTTTCTGATTTTCAATTGTTTCAGTCACCTATCCAAGTTTTCTGGAGGCATTCCAAGCGCACCAACTCAACTAGTATCTCTGTCACTCTCATGTTACTTTGCTTTTTTTGCTCTGGCAAATAACCAAAAAAGATTAATCAACTGATTTACATGGGAAAAGTACTTGGAGAGTCTGATACAAATAATAATAATATACAGCAAGAGTATAGGAATGGAATATTGCATAGAAAATTTGCAAAAAAGATAAATAACAGAAGGAATGGAATTGTCAAACCAAGAAAAAATCAGAACGCTTCAAGAAAAGAAAATTTGGTAATAGTGGAAGCGGACACCATCAAACAAGTGGATATGAAAAAAATAATTAAAGATGAATGTTAAATCTTGTCAAAACAAAGTTCTGCAGAAGAAATCTCCTCAAATGGATAAACCCCGGGGCAGCCCCCCACTTTTAATACACAGAGAACTTTTTTTACAAAGGACAAGGGAAGAAAGCAGACAAATGGACCAGCGTATAACAGAGTTGATGATGCGCAGGGCTTTACATTCAAAATATGACATTGGCAGAATATATGTCAAGAAAAAGACTTGCCAGCATTGAAGAGTGCGTGAACGCATCACTACGAACACTCTAGAATTACCTTGAAAAGAGTAAAGAAAGGATAATTACAGCAACCGGAAATACACTGACAACATAAGGAAGAACAAAACAACAGCAAAACAGAAATGGGAAAAATAACAATTGAATGGATATTCTAAGTGACTAATAGGCGAAATCTCACATGAGAATACCAGGATATGGCTAAGTAAAGGAAACCTTAAAGAAGAAACTGAATATTTTCTAATAGCAAAGCAAAACAGCACCATACAGACCCTTTACATTAAAGTCAAAATCGATAAGACGCAAAATAATATCAGGTGTAGATTATGAGGTGAAAAAGATTAAACGATTAATCATACAATAAGTGAATGTTGGAAAGTAGAGCAAAATGATTATAAAACTGGGTGGGAAAGATGATCCAGTGGGAATCGTGTCATAAACTGAAATTTGACCATACTATCAAATGGTATATGCACAATCTGGTATCCGTTCGAGTGAATGAGACGTATAAAATTCTCTTGAATTTTAAGATACCAACGAATCACCTGATTCCGGCTTAATGATAATTAATAAAAAATGACCACTTGCCATATGGTGAAAATCAAAGAAAAAGAAAAGAGACAAGTACATAGCCATTGCCAGAGAGCTGAGAAAGTTCTTGAAGAAGAGGATGATGATGATACCAATTATAATTGGCGCACTTGGATCGGAATAAAAGGATTTTAAAGAAGATTGGATGTGTTGGAAATCGGAGAAAAAATCATGTCTATCCAGACTACAGCAATATTATGAGAAGAATCCCGGAAATTTGAGGAGATTTGCTGTCATTCAGAGGCTTGTGAAATACCACCTGCTAACCCTGATATGAAGAATTCACAAGGAGTGTTAGGAATGTCAGCTAGAAACTCAGATAAAAAAAAACCCACGAAAACAGACAAAAATGATAAAACAAAAGAAAGATGCTGGTATAATGAGGACCATAAAAGAAAAGACAACACACGAAAAACTTACAATACAACTTAGGAAATAAACCAGAAAGTACTGGCGAAAGAATGAAGATTAAAGAAATATCGACAAAGGGTAAAACAAAACAGACAAAACAGGACATTCCAAAACAATGGAAGAAAATTCTATCAACAATTGGGAGGAGATTACAATAAAAAATACCAACAACCGGATGCAAAAGACACCCAAAGATGTTGGACAAAGATATGGCAACCAAAAAACATAACGAAAAGGCTGAATGAATAAACAATTTGATTAGAGAACTAGAAGACACAAAGAAGGCCCGAAAGCGGAAATACACACTGATTTACTCAAAACGACACTTAAAAAGATATCAAACTGGAAAACGCCAGGCCATGATGGAATACATGGTTTCTGGTTCAAGAAGTTCACCTCCATTCACGACAGACTAGCAGTAGAAATGAATAAATGCCAACAAAGAGCACACGTCCCAAATGGATGACCAAAGGAAAGACCACATTGATACAAAAGGATCCAAACAAAGAAACCGCCCCAAACAATTACAGACCCATAACTTGCCTACCAACGACGTGGAAAATATTTACAGCACAAATACGGGAAGAGATCTACTATTAGCTTACAAGCCACGGTTTGTTCTCTGGTGAACAGAAAGATTGCTGCAAAGGATCCAGAGGCACAGCAAAATTAAGTGGTGCTTTCAATAATTTTCCAGACTTTTTTTGTATAGCCATTTAAAATTGTCGTAGACTCTTGAAAATTCAGTATGTTATAGCTATACATCTTATGAGATGACTGACCAATTTTTATGATTTCAGTTTCAAATAACAGCTACAGCGGGAATTGGAATACACCCTACTAAAGCCAGGTTCTCACAGCTGGTGACTTTCAAAAATGCAATGAGGACACCTAGAAGAACGATATGCAATAAAATTCTGACTTAAACTCGGAAAAAATGTCACAGAAACTTGGAATGCTTCAGACTGCTTTTGGACCATCTTGCAGGAATCAAGCATCAGTTTTTGAGTGGCATAAGAGATCTAAGAAAGGCAGGGAGTCTGTGAGGTATGATGAGAGGTGTAGGAGGAGTAAGGGAGTCAATACACCGGAGTTGATTAGTCAAAGGGTTAGGGCTAGGGTTACTGTGTTGAGGTTTTAAAGGAGTTCAGGAAGAGATTCCGTCGGAAGAGGCCAGTACTCTTCAAATCGGGTCAGTGGTATTTCCACTAGGACAACTCCAGGACAACTCGATCCTTGTCACAGACTATTTGACCAAGATTGGCATCAAGGCAGTTCCCTCACCCTCTCTATAATCCAGACCTTGCCCCCCGTGACTTTTGATTAACCCCTAAGCTCAGCGGTTGTCGTTAAGAAACACTCAAGGAGATTAAAGAGGACTTGACGAAGGTCATTGACGCGCTCACACAAGATAACTTCCATGGGGCCTTCCAGAAGTTGTTGGAACGGTACAACAAGTGCATAGCTGCCGGAGGAGATTACTTCGAAAGGGACAAGAGTTTCATGTGTGTACTATCAATAAAAGTACCCATACGAAAAAAGTCTGGAAACTTATTTGATGATCCTCCTACTTTGCATAGATGGACACATTCTAAATGAAAGCAAGACCTGACGGAAAAACCTACCTATGGCCTGGATTGACTACAAAAAGGCATATGATATGGTTCCACGTAGCTGGATAATAAAGTCTCAAAATGTACAAAATATCAGATGAAGTCATAAACTTTATCGACAAAGGCATGAAAACCTGGAGAGTGGAACTGACAGCTGGAGGAAGAAGCTTATCTGAAGCAAAGATCCAAAGAGGTATTTTCCAAGGAGATGCTCTATCACCCTTACTATTCATAATTGCCATGATGCCACTTAGCCACATACTCAGAAAATGCACAGCTGGATACAAACTAAGTAGATCGCAGTAAAAAAATCAATCACCTCATGTACATGGATGACATCAACCTATTTGCAATTAAATGAAAAAAACTGGAAACTCTAATACACGCAGTTAGAATATACAGTCAGGACATAGAAATGGAATTTGGCATGCAAAAATGTGCAATGCTTGTAATGAAAAGTGGCAAACAGCATCTAACTGACGGAATGGAACAACCAAATCCAGACAAGATTAGAACGCTCGCAGAAAACGAAACCTACAAATACTTGGGTATCTTGGAGGCTGACACCATCAAAGAAGTGGAAATGAAAGACAAAATTCAAAAAGAATATCTCAGGAGAACTGGAAAACTACTCTAGACAAAACTCTCCAGCAGAAACCTTATCAACCCATGGTTAGATATTCCGGACACTTTCTCAAGTGGACCAGAGACGAACTTAAACAAATGGACCAAAGAACAAGAAAACTAATGACAATGCATAAGGCATTACATCCCAGAGACGACGTTGACAGACTATATGTATCAAGAAAAAGGGAGGAATAGGGCTTGCCAGCATTGGAAACAGCGTTGACGCATCGATAGAACATCTCGAATTCTATACAAAAACTCGATAGAGGACTGATTACAGCCTCCAGAAACGATAATGATTACAAGATGGACAACAGAATGGCAATAACAAGGAAACAAAAATAGGACGGAAACCAACTATATGAGTGTTTTAAACGACTAATAAACAACATCTCACACGAATAACCCTGGACATAGCTAAGAAAAGGAAACTTTAAGAGAGAAACAGAATCTCTCCTAATAGCAGCACAAAACAACGCCATAAGAACCAATCATATCAAAGCGAGAATAGATAGACCTGGGGAGACTTGTTGTCACTTATACACCAGTGAAAGTACCCCAGTTAAAACTGTAATGGAGAATAATAATAATAATAATAATAATAATAATAATAATGACGCCTTCAAACAACAGGGAATGAAAGAAAAAAATTTCAAAAGTATCACCGAAGAGTAAGAAAATTACTCGAGACAAAACACTATAGCAGGAACCTTTTCAAAGGGATAAATAGCTCGGCTGCCACGTTCGTAAGTTACTGGGTACCATTCTTGAAGTGAAGGTGCCCGTGGTATAGTCGTTATCGTCGTAGGAAATGGACACGGCGACACGAGTTCAAATCCTGGACGAGACCGATAGCATTTCACATAGCACTAATACCCTTGGGGAAGTTATGAATCCAATTATTCTCCCTCCAGCTATGGGTAAATAGTAGGACAGACTAGGTTCTTCAGCCTTGGTTAGGCAACTAGTCAAGGAGAAGGAAAACTCTGAATTCAAACCTGTTAAACTCCGCTTAAAAATTGACCTTGTGTCATATCCTGCCCGAGCGGAGGGGTTGGTAAATAGTACCATTCTTGAAGTGAACCTGAGAAGGATTTAGACAAATGGACCAAAGAACAAGAAAACTAAAAACATGCACAAGCCATTGCATCCCAGAGATGACGTTGACAGGCAATATGTGTCAAGAAAAGAAGGAGGAAGAGGACACACCAGCATTGAAGACAGTGTCGACACATCGATACAACGACTCGAAGACTTCATAGAAAACCGTGGGGAAAACTGATTACAGCCACCAGAAACAATACAAACGAAACGAGAACCAGCAGAAAGACAATGACCAGAAAACAATAGTGGGAAGAAAAACAACTCTATGGACGTTTTAAGTGACTAGCAAATGACATCTCACACGAATAAACGTGGACGTGTCTGAGAAAAGGAAACCTTTTGAGAGAATCTGAATCACTTCTAATAGCAGCACAAAACAACACCATAAGAACTAACCATATCAATGCAAGAATAGATAGGACGCAACAAAACAGAAGATGTAGGTTATGTGGTGAAAGAAACTAAACGATCAATCACATAATAAGCGAATGCAGCAAATTAGTACAGAAAGAATAAAAACTAGGCACGACTGGGTGGGCAAGGTGATCCCCTAGGAATTGTGCAAGAAGTTGAAATTTGACAATGCAAAATAATGGTATACAACCCAAAATTTGTGCAGGAGAATGAGATGCACAAACTCCTCTGTGATTTTGAGATATAGACGGATCACCAAATATCGGCCAGACGACCAGATCTTATAATAATCAACAAAAGAAAAGAGAACTTGCAGCATTGTAGACTTCTCTGTCCCGGCGGACAACGGAAGAAAATTGAAAGAATGCGAAAAGAAGGATAAGTACCTCGACCTTGCAAGGGAATTGAAAAAGCTGTGGAACATGAAAGTGACGTTTTGTGATTGTAAATGGTGCTCTTGATACTGTCACCAAAGGATTTGTACAAGGACTGGAGAACATGGAAATATCAGGATGAATGAAGACCATCCAAACTACTACACTTTTGAGATCGGCCAGAATACTGAGAAGAGTCCTGGAGACTTGAGAATATATGCTGTCACTCAAACTCCAGTGAGAAACTATCAGCTAACGCTGGTGTGAAAAACTCGCAAAAGGGAAGAAATAATATACGTAATATGCATTCAGATTACCATCATTGTGATGATATGCACACACACACACACACACACACACACATATATATATATATATACATTTCCATCAATGCTTACCATGACGTGATTTCCCTTAAAGCAATCAAACTGCGTACCATAACGCCATGACAGTCACGCTAACACTTATAACTCGTCAAGTGATATTTTTATTTGACTCAATTAAAATCATTTAAGTCAGGAATCGAAAGCGTTGGCTTAAAGCGTGTATTGAAGAGTAAAATACAAATAAATAAAAGGCTATTTTTCCATTTTTTTCTAAATCATATGAACAAAATGTATATTTACTTTATTGTTCGTTACTATAATTTTTTTTAAAAATTGATATGCATCTATACATGCATCAGTGAAGGATTGACACTACTCAACACCGTATTATTTTAAAGAAGTAGTCTTTATTTGATTACATCGCTAATGGTATACTTGTATAAAGCGAATACATTTACTCAGACCTATCCTAGCATGCAAGGATTTTGAGATCTGCAAATAATTATGCATCAGTATTAGTTATGTTTTAGATAACTTTATTTCAGAGAGTGATGAAAAATAACCAAATCGATGTGTTTGTGTGTGTGTGTGTGTGTGTGTGTGTGTGTGTGTGTGTGCATTTTTGACATCCACATCAGATAAGCAAGACATTTCAAATGATGCAAAAAATGTTTCGACGGTTTTTCGGCAACTTTGAGAGTTTTTGAAAAATTAAACCGAGTGAAAAGTCAACTAAAGAATATTTCAGAATATAGAAATAAGTAAATTAGATTTATCTGAAAATAGTCTTTGGTATAACTCGTGTCGTTATTTATCCTACGCCCCACCAGCGTACGAATATGGCACAAGGCCGTTTTTAAGGTGGGTCCTATCGCAAGGCCGAAGCCCAACGCGGCAGGCAATTCCAAAAATGCCTCGGACCCCGTCGGCATTCCCCTTTTCGGGGCGCCTCAGGCGCCGGGTGATAATCCCAACCCCTCCGAAAAGGGTTAAAGCCTGGGGGGACGACCCCCTGAGGCCAGAGGTGATGTATCCAGTGGTGGAACACACCCGAACGGACTGTGCGGCACGAAATCACAGCCGGTCACAACCCTAACAGCGCAATCACAGCACGCAATCACAACCCTAACCCTAACCCTGCCCCACCGCAGGACACAATGCAACAATAACTCGTGTCGATTGGATCCCAAACTGGCGACTTTCAAAAAGACACATCTTCACAATACACAAGCTGACGTCACATGTCACGTCATATTGTCTTTATCGTAAAAAATAAATTTCAACAAAAGTTATTTTTCACAAAATAAATAAATGCGTGTTTTCCTTCGTGTTATTTAACGGTATTTCTCTAAGTCTTTGCAAAGAACATTTTCCATTTGACTTTTAAGCACACACACACACACACACACACACATATATATATATATATATATATATATAATATATATATATATATATATATATGTATGTATGTGTGTGTGTGTGTGTGTGTGTGTGTGTGTGAGAGAGAGAGAGAGAGAGAGAGAGAGAGAGAGAGAGAGAGAGATTTCATTTTTAAGAATACTTTTAACAATTGGATTATGCCAGTTAAGACAGCAGTTTTATTTATTTCGAAGTAAATAAAATGTCAAATGAAAAATTAAGAAATGATGGTTGACGCGACAACTTGCAAAATAGTCGTACAAAAATACTTTATTCATATCTTTTGAGTAAAATGAAATTTTTTATACATTTTTGCTAATCTCGATAGATTTCTGTCATAAGGAAATATTTACAATAAGTTGTTCTGTGTTAAAAGCGAAGCTCGATAATCCCGTTAAACAAAGAAACCAAACCGAATATATGTTAAAGAAGATGAGAAAAAATTTAAATAACAATGATAATTAGAGTAAAATTGACCTATAAAAAGAGCCATTTAAAGGTATATCTGCACCTGAGAGTAATAGTATTAAAGAGATGACTCTACACACCACTGAGTCCAAGAAGAGGAGCCTCATCATTAGATGCAGTTTTGAGTGATACTTAGGACATCCCTTTTAGAGGGGGTCTGACAACTCTGCAGTGGGTACAGCTGTCTAACATTAAATCCCACAGACGTACCAAGAAATTATCTATATAATAAGACTCAGAAAATGCAGGGAACTTTTGCAGGAAATTAATATGATGCAATTCAAAATTTATCTAAAAGATAACGGATATTTTAACCGAAATATTTTGATGGCTAAATAATGATATGATATTAGAATAAGAAATGTAAGATAAACAGAATAATAATAGCATTGATAACTTTGAAAAAATCTCATACAGGGATTTGGGAATATGGGGCGCACGACCCTAGAAGGAGCTATTTTGAATTTTGCTGGGCAAAACGAAAAATTATTCAAAGACTGAGAACTGAGTTTTAGTCCCTGAGGATTCATTCAAAAAACTGAAAATCAGATGAAGTCAGATAAAGTCATCTGATATGTTTTGTTTAATTAACTACATTTTTCAACTACAGGGGACTTTTAATAACTCGTATATAAGAAATTGTTATTAATACGCCGATACACACGTACATGCGTTCACTAAAACACGGATATCTATGTTTTTAAATGTATATATGTAGAGAGAGAAGAGCTGCTTGAAAACTGCAAGGATAGATAGATAGATAGATAGATAGATAGATAGATAGATAGATAGATATTCGTGTATTGGATGTGTGCTTGTGCGTGTAAACGGTCGTGCGTATGTGAACAGACTGAGATAGATAGATAGATAGATAGATAGATAGATAGATAGATAGATAGATAGATTTCAACCCACACAAAAAGATGAACGCGCACACACACACACACACACACACACACACACACACACACACACACATATATATATATATATATATATATATATATATATATATAGCGAGAGAAGAGCTGCAGGAAAACTGCAAAGATAGATAGATAGATAGATAGATAGATAGATAGATAGAAGTGTGTGTGTGTGTGCGCTCGCGCACGCGTGTGTGTGTGTGTGTGTGTGTGTGTGACAGACAAGGATAGATATATAGATAGATAGATAGGAATATACTTATTCCTGTTAGTGAATTTGTGCGTGTACGCGGCATGTGTGAACGGACTGAGATAGATAGATAGATAGATAGATAGATAGATAGATATGGACAAATTGAGTTCAACCGAGAGAAAAAGATGAACACAGACACACACATATATACACACACACACACACATATGCATATATATATATATATATATATATATGTGTGTGTGTGTGTGTGTGTGTGTGTATGTATGTGTATGTGTGTGTGTGTGTGTATGTGTGTGTGTGTGTGTACAAGACAAAGAGAATTTACAAGTGCTCATATTATGTGAAGGAGTAGAAAAAGAAAAAAAATGAGTGAATGAATTCTGAAGAAAAATAAAAATATGTAAAATATACATGAATGGTAATGAAAAATAAGAAAATTTAATATTCGATGTCTGCAAAATAACGCAAGAACTGATGGACAAGTAATAAAAAAGAGAAAAAAAATTTAAAAACTGACTTCAGTTGGATAAAATATCGACAGTAAAGCCAAATTGAAAACGCAAAAAAAGATTTTTCTCTTTTTACATCAGTGATTCAAACAGTTTGCTTCTCACGATATATCTAAATGCCTAGCAAGTAGGTTTTAAAAAAGACAGAAATCTTCAATATCAGACATGAAATCCTCATTATCATTATTTTCTTCTTCTTCTTCTTCTTCTTCTTCTTCTTCTTCTTCTTCTTCTTCTTCTTCTTCTTCTTCTTCTTCTTCTTCTTCTTCTATTAATCACTCTCTCATCTTCCTCCTCATTCCTACATTTTTCTTCTTGCTTTTCTTTTTCCTATCCTTTCTACCTTATTTTTATTCTTGAACTTTTCTTCTTTCTTATTCTCACTGTTCTTTTCCCTTTTTATAACTGATTATCATCATCACTATTATCACCATAATCGCCATGTTCTTTCTTCTGTTCTAATTCTTACTTCTTTTAAACCTTCTTTGTTCTCCTTACTCTCTGTCTCTCTTTATCCTCTTCTTTTTCATCATGTCACTGTCCTCTTCTCTGTAAGGTTCTCTTCTTTCTCCTTTTCACTCTTTCTTTCTTGCTTTTTTCTTTCTTTCTTTCTTTCTTTCTTTCTTTCTTTCTTTCTTTTATCGCCTTCAATTCCCTTTCGTATATCCTTCTCTCTCTTCTATTTCTACTCTTTCTTTACTCTCTTTCTGCATCTCTTTCTATCCATTTCCATTTTTTGACTATATCTCCTTCTCCACTATGTTTTCTTCTTCTTCTTCTTCTTCTTCTTCTTCTTCTTCTTCTTCTTCTTCTTCTTCTTCTTCTTCTTCTTCTTCTATGCATATTGTCAACACATTACTGTCAAATGAATTTATTGTTTTCTCATTTTTTCTCTTTTCACGAATCGATAAATTCTCGAACCCCTAAGGAAAATAGGCTATAATTCTCAATTTTCAGGATTTTCGCAATTTTCCATCTTTTCTTCTCTCTTGTTCTTCGTTATTCAAATTTTTAGTTCAAAACTTTTGAAATATACACCTATTTGATAAAAATACATATTCAAACCATCAAACAAGTTTTAACTTTTCTATTCTTCTTTGTTCCAGAACGCTTTAACTGTTATATGTTATGAAATATTTTGTTTGTGGCTCAATACTGGTCGTGAAAAGTATTTTTGAACTATTAAATTTCTTTTGTGTTTAATGTCTCTAATTTTAAATTGTATATTTTACATACTAACTTATAACTGAATCAATAAATAAATAAAAATGAAAAGAAATAAGAAGATAAATATGGATGGTTTGGATTCTTTTAATGAAATATCAACATGTGTGGGTTAATTGATGCCGAAACTATGTTTATTAAATCGGTAGTGATACTACTTAAACCACAAATATGGGAATAAAAGGTTTCATACCTTTTTGTATTTGTCCGAAAGTGAACGTAATAGCGTGACTAGATGTAATATAATTAGGAGTTTCAGTTGATTGTTCTAGTAGTAAATTGTTTCCTAGCAAAATTTTGGATCAACGTTTCTGTAGCGGTTTATTTCTTTCTGTCTATCGAAAGTGGTTGACTCTTTTCATACTCTGTTTCTCTTCTTTGACGATTACGAATGAGGGGCAGTGGCGAATAAACTCCGTATCAAACGAAGCAGCAAACGTCTCTTGTGTGTTCGTCACTTTTTCACACGTCGAGTTTACAATGCGGATCCGACTGAAATTTAAAAGGTAGTGCTACACTCATAGACCCATTAGAACCGTGGTGGTGCATATGTCTACATGGTGCCGTAGTGGTCCAAAGGTCAGCTGCGGTCCCTGGTGGGGCACTATTTGGTGTAGTGGTAGCACATACGATTAGATAACCCTGAAAGATTAATTTGCTATTAAAAAAGAATCAAACAAAACATCAACAGGTTTGGGAGTCAAAAATGCACAATGCACTCAAATAAGTAGGAAGAAGTGTGTGTGTCAAAAAAGTAAAAATAATATAGCTTCGTATTGAACAGTAGATAGCATCATCATTGAATAACAAAAATAAGATAGACTGGTCTAACTCCCAATCTTATACTTGGAGAAAAAGTCCGCTAAATATGGAGGACAGTCGGGTAATGCGGGCAAAAAGTAAAAAAAAAATAAATCAAATTGATTTTTAATTTGCTTTAGTTTGGATTTATGGCACATCAACCATTGTATGTTATTTAATGCCAAATCTATTTTTATACATATAAACAGTTCTATTTTAGACAATTCAATTTAGCAAAAGTACACTGTTAAGTCTTATTTGACCCATAGATAGGACCCTATCAGGTGCTCTCACATCAGGCCATGTGAACCTGGGAGCGATGGCAGTAAAGTGGTACCCCGAAAAACCTAAAGCTCCAGCATTACTGAAACGTCAACATCAGCTTGTTTAGTGTCATATCTTGGACACTCGTTGGGGGAATCTTACCCCTCGACAGAGATGAGGTCGGCATATTCTATAGTTGCAGCTGACTGGACTCAAATTGACTTGTGAAAAATCTTTGCTAAATAAGTAAATAAGAATACAAATATGAATATCAGGATAAATCATCATCATTATCAGCATCAAGGCATGTCGACAGCCTGGATTTTTTACCCTATCTCGCCATCCGTTTTTAATGGCCATCAGTCAAGGTAATTCTTCTATATAGTATCCAGTGTCCTCCCAGGACTGATGATGTAAGTTTTTCGGGTGTGTCTATTCGTAGAAGTCCATAGAAGAATGCCACCCATGGATTCTTCTTTATCCCCTGGCAGTCCCCAGCATGTCTTGCTCGCTTTTGTTAGATGTCTTATGTGAAGGGTGGGGGGTAAGTGGTCGTACATCTGCTTTGTAGGGTACAGCTTCCAAGATTTCTTTAAAAGGGCATGCAGCCTCTCTTCAAGTTTCCATAAAGTATTTTCTCCAAACGTTTTGTTAAAGTCCATGTGGTGCATCTAAATATTAGTAGTAACATGAGAATAAGGAGGAAAATGAGATAAAAATTTTGGCTGAAAATCTTCTAGCAAAAGTCAAGACTGATACTTTCACTTAGTTAATAGTACCGAGTGTTAGATTTGTTAAAAAGAAATAGAAACTGAATTTTAGACATAAATTACAATGAGATCCGCTACCAGAATCAGATTCGGTACTTTTAAAATTGAACCAATTTATTTTCGACGAAAGATCTTTCTTATATTTAACAGGACAATGATATTAGACATTTAATCATAACAATAATCAATTTAATCTTTGGAAGACGACTTTTCTTATCTTCGATATACCAATAATGCTTGAATAAGGAGTTATTGTTCTATCCCATCTATTGGACAGTCTCATCTTAAGAGAATTACATCTGGCCTTAAAACAATTTTACGAAGAGCGGAAATGGAATTTTTCCCTTCTTCATAATCGACCCAGTCCCTACATTAGCGATATTTGCCCTATTTAAAGGAAAGAATGTCATTGATACAACTGTTACATCCAGGGTTGTTGTTAGAGTTAAGGATTTTAGTGTCAAAGAGTTTTAAGCAATAATTGATTTCAACATATTTTTTGTGCAAAACCGTCTGATGATGAGCTTTGGGGAATGTGGAGTACCCATCATTGTCATTTCTCCCAAGTCCATTCTGGCTAGAAGTGGTGGTACCTGTCAGAGTCCCATCTAAGGATCAAATAAAACTATTTATTCATTTACTATACTTGAAACCAATTAAATAACTGTAAAGAAAGGATTGATATTTAATTGAATTACTAGTATTTGATAGCAATGCTTGAAACTATTCAACAGAGTACAAATAATAAATAGAAATATGTGAAACTATTTAATGAGTACAAACAAATGAGTTATGGCTTGTTTAAAAAGTTGCTCATCAAGTATTCGTCTACAAATCATATATATATATATATATATATATATATATATATATATAATTTATGTATCAACAGTATTCATCATTAAATAACCTACAAGGTTTAATATGCCAAAAAAACAACTAACCGACTAATCTGAAAAAAAAAATGTTTAAGTTTTTATTAACTTGGACTTTGGAAATGTTTATCAATTAATCTAAAAAAGTTCGAAGCCATATTATTTTTACGTCAGCGTTTGTAGGGAGGATTAAACCAAATAATGCTTCTATTTCTTCTCTAGAGCCTATCAACAAGTCTATTTCAAGTAGACTGTCTTCTAATTCAATCACCAAAATAAAATTAAATTAAATTAAACTAATTTATTTAACAAGTGTTTTCAACATGGCTATTTCTGAATATATAGGTGCCCTAAAGAACGTATAATACAAAACATACATTAACCCTGATCATAACACAAAAATATTTTGACAATAATCAAAACCGAGAAGAAGCCTTTTCTCACATTATGTAAGTAAATAATAACGGTTATTTCTTAATTACATTGTGATCACATTTAGAAACAGTAGAACACGACAAAAATGCCTAATAAATTGAATTTGTTATCTACAATATATCATATCAAAAAGTAAAAGTTGCAGCATAAATAAACGTACGCACTCACACACTCTCTCTGTCTCTGTCTGTCTGTTTGTCTGTCTGTCTGCCTATCTCTCTCTCTCTCTCTCTCTCTCTCTCTCACACACACACACAGACATATATGTATTTTTGAATATATTTGCAGACAGGGTTCTTAAGCCTTTGTGAGGCAACTAGTCTTCGAAAAGGAAAACTCTGAATTCAAACCTGTTAAACTCCGCTTAAAAATTGACCTTTTGTCATATCCTGCCCGAGCGGAGGGATTGGTAAATATATATAAAGAGAGACACCGAGACAGAGACAGACAGACAGAGGTTGGTTGGTTGGTTGGTTGGTTGGTTGGTTGTGTCTTATGGCATATCAACCCCTGTAGGCTATCGAATGCCAAATCGTGTTTATGCATTTATATTAAACAAATAAGATTTGTAAACGGATAGTTTTTTCGATAACATTTTAAAATGAGCAAAATAGTTAAATGGTTGCAAGTATTGCTATCTAGTTTTATCTGCACACATTTCAATGCTCCCAGAATTGCTATGTATTAGTAATAATACAATTTAACATCAATTATTCTTTTGCACACAGTTTTATGTATAGAAATTTCAAGTTTACATATTTCTATTTGATCCATAGATGGCTCCGTAACATGTACTTCCACTTTATGTCAGAATGGACCTTGGAGTAATGAAAAGGAACTCCACACTCCCAAAAGCTCCAGTATTGAACCTCACCATCAGGTGGGTTTGTATCATATCCAGGAGTCTCGTTGGGGTGGAGTCTTTGTAGAAATGTGGTCGGCGTATTTTATAGCCTCAGCCGACTAAGTTAAGAAAGAAGCCGATAACCATATATATATGTATATCTATATAAGTAAAGTTGGTGACCTTAGTCAAGGGTGACCCGAAGGCTCCCTTTTCAATAACTACAACACCGAGGTGTTGGGGAAAGCGCTACTCCTTTCCCTGGATTCCTCCACTTTACCCTTGATCCTTACCTTATAATGCTGAGTGTTAAGGAAGGCAGGATTAGACCGCGGTCTCTGGGACCATTATTATTACACATCTGTGTCCCTCAATGGCCAGGGGGACCTGGATTCTAAATGTATTTTGCTATATCTAAGAGAGCTCAAGACCATGGATTGTATATATTTGACTTAGGATAGCGAAGGCACAAACGCAACTGTGCTTAGTAACTGACAGTTTCTCATCTGAGTGTTCATCTGAATGCTTGGGCTTTCTTATATAGCTTCCAGAACGAAGCGTTATTACTGGTTATGTAAAGAACCAGAGCAATACCTCCTGATATCACTAGGATTTGATTATAATAACTGTGGGAGGGACGTGTTCAAGCATATAGTACTGCTGCTTGATCTTATATATATATATATATATATATATATATATATATATATATATATATATATATATATATATAACGCTGAAGGTGACATGCCCGAATTTACTCAGATTTGCAGAGGTCGAATTTTCAATAAAACTTCAGCAACCGTATCCTATAGCAAATATATTGGTTGTTCAGTCATTTCTTAAAATTGCTCTCACATATCTTTGTACTTTTCGGTGTTTTAAAGGAGTTGATATAAAAAAAAGAGACGTAAAACGTATATATATATATATATATATATATATGTGTGTGTGTGTGTGTGTGTGTGTGTGTGTGTGTGTGTGTGTGTGGTGAGTGTGTTTGTGTGTGTGTGGTGAGTGTACCTAATTCATGAGTTTTCATAAGGTTTTGGAGGATCATTTTTTGAATTAACCCTAACCCTGACCGTCTGGTTTGTTTGTTTGTGAGTGTCCAATTTTATTTCAGGACAAAATATTTGAGTTTCATGGAGGGGGGTGCACCTTTTAAATTAGCATTGACTGACTTGCTGGTTAGATTTGTTCCTCTGTGACCACTAAACTTTATTTCGATTCGAGTGATTAAATTGCAGACATTTTATCTATGACTTCTGTTTTTTTTTTTCAATTTGTGGTTTTATGTTTATATATTTTCTGATTATTTTTTTCTTTTTTCACTCTCTCTCTCTATCTCTATCTCTCTCTTTCTCTCTCTCTCTGTCGGTATAAATTAAAGACATAAATACAGCAGCTATTTATGGACGCTAGATGCCGTCTAGGAGATCTACCTTAAGCGATGGATCATAGAGATGGATTTCAAGTGAGAGCCTAGTGAACTCCATTTTGTATGGGTGATGTGAAGATGATGAAGATTATATATATATATATATGGCAAGATTAAAGACGGGAGGACCTGAACATGGTTTAGGAAAGGAGATCTCAAAAGAGATCTTTATTATCTTTAAATATTAGCTTAAAACATCGCCGTAAGGACCAGTAATATTAAAGCGGAATATTATTAGTTTATACGATTAATTACCAAATAAGTGAAGCTTTAAAAATTACACAAAAGGTGTATGAGACTTGGCATAACTGGATGAAAAAGACGATCAACAAAGAATTGTGCAAGAGATTGAAACTTGACCTTATTACCAAAATGTGTATGCTTAATCAAGTATCAGTCCAAGAGAATGTGACGCATAAAGATCTTTGGGATTTTGAGATAGAAATTAAACTCATAATCTTGGCCATAAAACCAGAACAACTGTTAATTTACACGAAAAAATAACTTGTCATCTCATGGATTTTCCCATCCCGGTCCACCACAAAGTGAAAATAAAAGAAAGTGAAAAGAAAGAAAAATACAGAGAACTAAAAAACAACAATAGTTGAATATGAGGGTGACGATGATAACAATTGTATTTGGTGCGCTTAGAACGGTTCCCAAAGGCCTGGAAAAAAGACAAGAGGAATTGGTAATCAGTGGCAGAATTAAACCATCCATTTCATAAAATTGTTTAGATTGACTAGAATTCTGTGAAGAGCCTTGGAGATCTCTGGAGACTTGATATCAATAAGATTCTAGTGAAAAACCACCGGCTTAAACCAACCTAACCCTGCCGTGAAAGCTCGCAAGTAATAAAATAAAAATACTATTTTCTTGGATTTTGCTATCCAATAGAAAAAAAAGGCCAACAGAGCAAAGAAATAGACTGCTTATTTCCTTTGAGGAATATTATCAATATAACCGAAAAATATAACCCAAAAGTAGCAGGAAAATATTAATACTGAGAATACATATTATTACTACCTTATCTCACTCAAGGTCTCGGGTAAAGACTTGGTGAGAATTCTAAGAAACCTAAAATTTATCTGAAAAATTGATGATGATGATGATGATAATAATTATAATAATAATAATTGATAAGAAAAAGAGAAGCTGTCGATTCGTGGACTTTGCCGTTGCGAAAAACTTCAGAGTGAAAATCAAAGAAAAGCAAAAGAGAGATTAGAACTCTGATCTAGCCAGAGAACAAATAAGCTATGGAACATAAAGGTGATGAGGAATTCAACTATAATTCGTGCGCTTGGAACTATACACAAGGCTAAGTAAGCAGGCTGGAAGAGTTGGAAATGGGAGGACGAGCCAAGACCAATCAAACTACAGCATTGTTAAGATCGGACAAAATACTGAGAAGAGTCATGCAAATTTGTGACAACTTGCTGTTATTCCGACTCGAGTGAAAGACAACCAGCTAATACCGGTTTGAATATCCCTCGAGGAATAATATAATATTATTAATTAGCCATCTTGGAGAATGAGACGCACATATTTCTTTGGGATCTTGAGACACAAATGATCGCCTATTCTTAACGAGACGGCCAGATCTATTAATAGTCAAAAAAAAAAAAAATCAGTGAGAAATTGCCGAATATTGGACTTTGCTGTTCTGAGCAAAATTTAAAAAAACCGAAAAGAGAAACTTCGCAAGAGAACTAAAAATCTATGGAACATGACGGTGACGGTGATACCAATTGTAATTGTTACACTTGGAACAATCTCCAAAAAACTAATAGAGAGACTAAAAGACATGTATGGGACATGTAGAGACTATTCACCGAGGATTGAATTAAAAAAAAGGCTTACGATATGGTCTTACAATACTGGATAGATTTTCTGAACCCGTATAATATATCCGACAAAGTCATGACACAGAAAAACTGGTTAATAAAATTAACAACAGGAGGAAAAACTGTAGCAGAAGTAGATATCCCGAGAGGCATTTTCAAGAGAGATGCGCTTTTCCCATTACTATTTATAATGGTAATGATGTAACTAAATTATATATTAGGAAATGCAGAAAGGGGCTATAGATTTAGAAAATTCCAAGAAAAGGTTAATTACCTTATGTACATGGACGATATCAAGCTGTTTGCAAGAAATTACAAAGAAGTGGAGACTCTCTTAAAAACAATAAGAATATAGAGTCAGGATATAAGAATGGAATTTGGCCGAGAAAAATTTGCAAGGGTCATAATGAAGAGTTGGAAAAGACAAATAGCGGAAGGAATGTTACAGTGACACGACCTAAAGAAGTTCGTTTCCGTTTGTGTTGACGCCACTCAGACGATCTCTTTGTCTTTTTTGGCGCGAAACCCACACAAAGGGCCTGAGGACGAGATCTCCTGCGAGTCCGAAAGTGGAGGTGGGAAGGAGGGTCCGAGAGAAGACAGAGAGAGCAGTTGGCAACGGAGAGCAGAAGAAAACAGTTGGCTTGAGATAGCTGTCCAGAGAATGACACAGCCAGCAGAAGGAGGCAGTGAGAAGATGGAGGTAGAAGAAGAAGAAGAGAGTCAACAGAAGTCAGAAAGGTGACTGCTAAGACCTGTTGACCTACAGAGGCCGGGTTAACCAACGCGAGAAGATGTCACCATTGTTAGTGTCTTTCTGGAAGTCTTGCTCAAAATACACGCTCACGATAGTCTACAAATGCACAGAGAGCTGCACAAAAGTATCATAGACTTCCCCCTTCTTGCACTTGAAGCTGACCCAAACAAGTCTTTGTTCGTTTGTTCTTTTATTCCACCCTCTCGGTTGTGTTTTGCGTATCTGTAAAGAAATGATTGATGCCCCTGTTCGGAAACCACTAGACGAATCACTAGCTATGTTAAAGCGAAAATTGATAAGAAGCAATAGAGTTGCAAGTGTAGTTTATGGGGTGATAGAGACAAAATGATAAGTCCCATAATAAATACTTCTTGGCATGCTTGGAGCGATCCCTAAAGCCTTGGAAAGGAAGCTGGAAGAGTTGAAAATCGAAAGACCATCCATACTATAATATCAGTGAGATTAGGCCGGAACACCCAGAAGTATCTGGAGAGCCCAAGAGACTTGATGTGACTCTGACTCCAGTTAAAAACCATCAACTAATACTGGTTTGAAATTTTAAGATACAAACGGATCATTTAATCTCGGCTAGACGACCAGATCTTGTAATGATGAACAAAAAATAGAACTTGCCGAATCGTGGACTTTGCTGTCTCGGCTGACCACTGCGTAAAATTGAAAGCGAAAAGAAAGGTATGTACCGGGACCTTGCTTGGGAATTGAAAAAACTGTGGAACATGCAAGTGACGGTGATACCAATTGTAATTGGTGCTTTTGGTACAGTTCCCAATGGATTGATAAAATGACTGGAGGACTTGGAAATAAGAGGACGAGTGGAAACCATCCAAACTACAGCATTATTGAGAACGGCCAGAATACTAAGAAGAGTCCTGGAGACTTGAGGAGACTTGCTGTCACTCAGACTCCAGTGAAAAACCATAGGCTAACACTGATGTGAAAAGCTCTAATAAGTGAATAATAATAATAATAATAATAATAATAATAATAATAATAATAATAATAATAAGAAGAAGAAGAAGAAGAAGAAGAAGAAGAAGAAGAAGAAGAAGAAGAAGAAGAAGAAGAAGAAGATAAAAAGAATAATTTGTTTGCATACAGTTATATGGTTTCAAGAATTCCTATCTAATATTAATACTTTGCACCACAAGTACATGGTTTCAAGTATTCATATCTAATACTATTATTTTTCAAGTATTTCAAATAATTATATGGTTTCAAGTAAATAATAATAATAATAATGATAATAATAATAATAATTGGTGCACTTGGGATGATTTCCAATAGTTTAATAAGAAGGCTGGATGAGTTGGAAATCGAAGGACGAGCAGAGACCATCCAAACTACAGTATTATTGTGGTCGACCAGACTACTGAAAAGAGTCCTGGAGACTTGAGGAGACTTGTCACTCAAACTCCAGTTAGAAAACATCAGCTAACGCTGTTGTGAAAAACTCGAAAGGGAGTAGTCATAATAGATACTAGAAATGTTTGTGTGTTGAAATTCCATAGGTTATGAGAGGTAGGGCCGATCATGAAAAATGACTGATTAAAAGGACCAGTCAGAAAGAATGATAAAAGCAGTCTGCATGATTGATTCTGCCACCCATACTCACCTCACCTTCATCCCAAGAATCAGGAATCGTAAATATAAGGTATTAAGAAATTTCTGTTGACCTTTGTAGTACTTTATCAATTTAACTTATTCCCATTTGCTATTTTCAATATTTGTCAGCGAAATGAAGTCTGTATTTATTGTAAAAAATTGATGCTGCAACAGGTTCTCGGCAAGAAATGAATAATTAAGCCTGAAATATGCGTCTTGCAAAAGGGAAATGATACGTAAATGTTGGACAATGATTTTGGTACTGTTCTTTATGAAAAGGAGTAAAACATTCATAGCTATGTGGCAGTTCCTTAGAAAAGGCTAGAATTTAATTGAATTCTTTAATTCTGTTATCTTTCAAGATTCCAGTAAAACGCTACAGAAAAAATTTCCAAGGACTTTTCAAAATGTGCCATTATGCATTATGTCGTTCCACAGATGTACTCATTCCGATATAAATAAAGATACCACAGACAGATTTATTTTAATGGTATATTTTGGGTTATCTTATGCGTTCATATTTACACTTTTGTTCATTTTTCTTAGGTTTGATTATTTAGTTTAATAACGTATAAATTCTTAATGGTTATTAACTGCCAAATAATGTTTATACGTTTTTTTTTTCATCATACAACATGTGAAAGCACGTGCGATACTCTGACCTCATCAGCCGCCAACCAGGGTGATAACACAGTTTTGGTAGCTCAAGCGGTACTGCCACTCCTGGGGCTACCAAGCAGCTTTTGCCACCGTCAGGGTATTTAAAAGAAATATCTATATATACACCAGATCAACTAAAAGCAGACATTACATTGGACGTTCGTTCATCTTCATTTTAATGCAGTTTGTGATTTAAAAACGCGTTTACTTACGGCCGTTAATGTCATAGCAACCGTTTCTTGATTTTGCGTAATCACACGAGAAAGGTGGTTCTGCGTGCATATCATTCATGTTGAAATCCTTTCTATATCCGTCATGTATTCGGTTCGTTTTCCTTCAGTTTTTTCTTTTTTATGCGTTACTGCACAAAAGCACTCGAGACAAACGTCATAAATAATTCTGCTGAAAGATGTTATTTGTTGATTAATAGGGCCCTCAAGATGGGTGGTGAGTAAAAAGAAAGCTCCTGGTCTTAGTAGCTATCTGTCCAGGTAGCTATCTGATTACCCTTGGGCTACTAAATTCTTGGCTTGCAAGGAATGTCTCCAGGATGCTGATTCTCAACAATAGACTCGTGAATACTGTGGGGGTAAACCTGATTCATAGGCCCATCATTCGATTTACATTTTCCGGCAGGAGAATTACGTTGTTTGCACCAGCGTGCCTTGTGGAATCGTGATCCTCGCAAGCTGTTAAATTTTCTGCTGCAATCACACGTTGTAGCCGGGTACATATCAAGATCGTTACCGAATGAGCAAGTATGAGGGGTGATATATTCTCCCTCCCCGCTACAGATACCCTGAGGGCATTTTTCTGTCATTGTACTATCCATATTTGTTAAATTCCTGTCTTTCCAGGATGTCAGTCCAACTTTCTGAAGAGTCACTTTGTCTTTCCAAAGAGTCATTTTGCTTTCCAGTGAGTCTTGGTATTCAAATTTTCATCATACAACGTGTGAAAGCACGTGCGATACCCTGCCCTCATCGGCCGCCAACCAGGGTGATAACTCAGTTTCGGTAGCTTAAGGCAGTACTGCCACTCCTGTCGCTACCAAGCAGCTTTTGCCACCAGACAGGGTATTTAAAAGAAATATATATATCTATAGATACACCAGATCAACTAAAAGCAGACATTACATTGGACGTTCGTTCATCTTCATTTCAGTGCAGTTTGTGATTTAAAAACGCGTTTACTTACGGCCGTTGATGTCATATATATTATATACGTGTATGATTTTTAAGTGAGTAGTCGTTTGTTGGGAACATTATGTTTTCACGGACCAGGGGTTATTTTTTTGCTGACAGTTAAATGATTTCAAGTATTGCTATTAATCCTTTAAATACAGTTAAGTGGTTTCAAGTATTGCTATCTAACACTAATAACTCTATTTACATACAATTAAAAAGTTTCAAGTGTTGCAATCAAATACTAATAATTTAATGTAATATTAATCATTTGCTCGCACACAAATTGTTTCAAGTATAGTTCTGTTTAACCAATAGATGGACCCTAACAGGTACTAGATATCAAGGTCAGAGTGGACCTGAGAGTAATTGCAATGAAGGGTTTCTCTACACTTTCAAGATCTCCAGAACTGGAACCTGGATAAGAGATAAAGCTTATTGTCATACACAAGACACCACCACTTTTGTGGATGCTCTTACCACTCAACAATGGATGTTCTCAGCGTTTCTAACCCCGCCAATTGCGTGAGTTGAGAAATTATGAAAGTTTGGGATTATTAAATGACTGGAAAATTTATTATTTTATTGATGTTGGAAATGCAATCCTATCCTTTTGATTGAATTCTTGAAATAATGAAATAATGAATTTCGAACTTGCCCGCTTTAATCCATAGAAAATATGATCCTGGGTGATTAAAAAGATGTTAACATCCTTATGGGTTTACCTCTATGATATGTTTTCAAAGTATCCTCATAAAAACCAAATATCTCATACCATTCTTGTAATTTTTCACATGTTAAAAACATGTTGATGCTTTCATGAAAGTATCTTTATTAGAAAAGCAGAACGGATATTACGTAGACAACCTGATGAAAATACCAGAAATTTTTTGACGAGGATGGAGACAGGTGGAGATGTAAAATCATCATATCATAAAGAGACTGCTATAGAAATATAAGCATTTTTAAAACAGCCTGTAAATTCTGATTGGTTAATAAACAGGAAGCTTCAATCAAAATGATTAATTGTTTAGAAATCTCTATCAAAGCAAATGAATTATGGCAGTATAGACCAAGTTTTCAGTTACAAAATTTTCTTTTTTCCACCGAGTTGCCGCCGTTGAATAAGTATGTTTACTCGAGCCTGCATATGGCATTCTTAAGAGAGTCACTCCAAAAGAAATGCATTCTACTGAGGTCCTACCTCGTCAGCATCGGAAGTTAGTGGTATGGTGGTAGAGGACGAACTTACCTGGTAATAACCTACACTTTTATCCTGGTTATAGACAGCAGCTGAGTGACCATCTGTCAAAATGGCATCTAGCATCTGGCATGAAATCAGAAGTGAATCATTGAATGCCTTCATGCAAAAAACAAAAACAAAAACAAAAAACTTGTTTCTCGTGTATTTCATAGCGACATGATAAACGCTTACAGAGATCAAGAATGGAATGCAATAGATTTAATGCATTTTAGCAGTGACATCAACAATGTGAGGGACAAAACAAGTTCAAACCAGCAATCAACACTCGAAAGGAAAAGCACCTAAAAAATCTCAGACATTCGAATCTGTTCAAACGCAATGAATTCTACGCTGACATTTTTCCTGTCATCGTAGCTGTAAAAAAATAGGTTGCCTTTGCTTGGACAGATTTTTAAGAGGCTGAACTACAAGTAATTGTTCATAACTGACTAAAAATATGATAGCCTGATGATGAGTCATAACCAGTGATGATTATATAGAAATATAGCCGAAAACTGACTCCATCCATTTCTTCGATATGCGACTCTCTCGAAGGTTTATAGTTTCTTTCTCTCTCTTTGATTCACTCTGACCAGGAGTGGTACCACCTATTGAGGACTCATCTATTGGGTAAATTGAACTGTTTAAAACTTATTCGTACTAAATAAGGCTGTGTACAAAACAGAAATGTCTATAGAAATAATACAAAATCTAAATATGAAGGCACCACGAAGGCGATTCCTGATCCTTTAGGTATAAAATAATCCTAGATAGATTGATAGCCATTAGAATCAATCAATCAATTGTGCTATTGAGCTCACTGTATTTTTAATTTCCTTAGAAATGTATGAATGTTTTTTCTTTGATTTTTAACCCTTCACGAATTGAACACTTGCCAGATATTTCCGGGTATCTTTAGTCATTTCTTTGACAAAACCTCTGTGGAATATGAAACGTCTACCGAGTAAAATTCAAAATGTCTTTTCCCGTGTATTTTTTGCATTGTAATTAACAGAATTTTCATTTGCAGTAAGGAGTACATTGCCATATGCAAGATACAGAGTATCAATATGGGATCAGAATACCCCTGATACTCCCTTTATTTTGGAACCTATGAATGTATCAACCTCTAAATGTAATAATTTACTGTAATCCAGCGTCACTTAAAAGTAGTTATAAACCGAATTAGTTTTGATCAGATGACGATCGATCGATAGATTATCCATGACAGTAATCTTGTTACTAATTTCTCTGTTAATATTCAGTCAAAAGAGCTAGAGTTTAAAGCAGGCGGCTGTGTTATAAGGAGTATATTGATGTGGATGTTCTGAGTGAAGTTTTGCTGATGGAAAACGCCCAAAATCATATATATATATATATATATATATATATATTGTCATCCACAGACAGACTGTTTCGTTCTATCAGAACTCTTCAGTGAGGCTAGACACGCAGGACGCTGGAACCCGGGATCGAAACCCGTCCAACTTTACGTTAGACTAAGTCTCAGACCTCTCGGCCAACAAGCGGACCACGTTGGCTATGGGAACTTTTAAAGGTATTTATTTAGCAACAGCAGCAGCAGCCTTTTGTTTACATTTTTTTATACCCTATCGGCTACCAGAGTGCTCAATTCTTTCGAAGAGCTTTGCATTATGCGAGCGGCGGCCCACAATTCCTTCGCCATAGTGCTCAACCCCCATGGGGGAGGGTGAAACGTTAAAATTGTCGCCCTAGAAAAGACGATATGATTCCATTTCTGTTTAATGAAAACCGGTTTTCTTTTTTTGTTGCAGACCATCAACTAGTTGGCCAGTTGTGTACAAACCCCAAGAGCGATAGGAGCCTTCTATCATGTCTGAAAGTGACACAATGTTCAACGAGTGAGATCGGAGATGCACCGCTGTACAACTCATGGTCTCTACCGATTCAAGTTATGAAAACAGGACCATTGCCAGCACCCTCAAAATGCAAATCTGGATTGCAATGAATAACAGGGACGTGCTCAGGGTGATGAAAACGGCTACGGTTATGGTATTTGATGTGGTTTCAAGTGGGGGCCACATCATGCCACCTCACATCTTCGAAGTCGGCTCGAAAGTCAACACCAAAGTGTACCTGGATGTGCTGAAGTGGGTGGTGATCCCCTGGTGCAATCAGGTGACCGGTGACAGACCCTGGGTGTGGCAGCAGGCCCACAAGTCCAATGAGACCTAGCTTGGCTTCAGAAGGAGTGCTACAACTTAGTACCCTTCTCTCACTGGCCCCCACTCATTCCCTGACCCTAACCCGCTGGACTACTTCGTTTGGTCATACGTCGAGAACATCACCAACATGACCTCCCACAACACCAAAACCAGCCTGATCGCCACCATCCGCCGAGTATTCACCGAGCTCCCGCCGGCACTTGTGGAAAAGGCATGCTCCCAATTCCGGATCCGTATCGAGGCGGTGTTTGAGGCTGAAGTCGGCTATATTGAATAGATCTCAGCTCTACAACATAATCAAGTTAACTGAGTTGAATTTTTCAATAAAAGTTTTAAAATAAAGCTGTAGTGTTGTTTTTTTAGGACGACAATTTTATCCTTCCACCATATATATATATATATATATCAATGTTTATTTTATCTGGATGAATAATCTTTTGTCAATTCAAACACGTTATGGAAGTTGTAATTTTATTTTCCGACAATGTAAAAAAAAAAAATGGTAGAATAATTTCAAGCATTGCCTGTACGCATGTATATTTCAAATACTTTCAATGTTTTTTGTATTCTTTGTTAAACCCGAATATATGTATATGAAAATGGAATGTGAATGGCCATTAAAAACTCTAATATACTGACAAATTGCGAAAAATCCCTTGACAAAAACGTGTAGTTCTACGAGCGTAAAAGATAGAGAAAATGTGTGAACGTCCGAAACAACCTCAAGACACAATGGCAACGAAAGCAAGATGAGTCGTTAAAAGCTGCAAACTGCAAACATTACAGGTGATTCTATAACAGATATTCAGAGAAACGAGCAAAAACGAAAAATTGTTTGCAATGTCGACAGGTGTATTGGACTGTGCATATTCCGGGTGAAGAATTAGCGCCCCACAATAAAAGAAACAGACATCAATAAAGAATGGAAAGCATGTCAGGTGATTGATGTGGGTTTGCTAATGGAAAAGGCATGTAGAGGAATGATTTCTTTCTATATTTATTTATTTATTTCTATCTATCTATCTCTCTATCTATCTATCTTACAGAGAAGTCCTCGTGGCGTACTGGTTAAAGTGTTTGACAGCGGTCTAAGAGTAAGCGAGTTCGAACATCACTCACGATATGCTCACTTTCAGAATGATACCCTGGGAAATGTATGAAACCCCTCGTAACCAAGTTATAAGTAAAAGAGTATGACTACTGTTCTTCTACAAGAGTGGCTTTGGTATTAAATAACCTACGAAGGTTGATATACCATTAAACAAAGAAGCGAAACGAAGCTATCTATCTAAACAAGTCAGTCCATATCTATCTATCTATCCCTGTTTAAATCTGTCAGTTTATCTCAGAATATTAATATCTATTTATCTCTCTCAGAACTTTTGTATCCCTCTCTCTCTCTCTGTCTCTGTCTCTCTCTCTCTCTCGCTTTCTCTCTCTCTCTCTCTCTAGCTCCCTGTGTATATATATGTTCGAATGTTCATATCTGATTTAGAATATTCATATCAATGTATCTATCTATCTCAGATTGATCATATCACTCTATCTATCTATCTATCTCAGTCTTTTCACATCTATGTCACGTAACTTTATAATGAAAACAAAAATGCTTTCTTGACTCTATGGAAATGACTAAACTGATCGATCAATGACTATGGCGCCATTTTCTCGGCACGGAAAACAAAATTCTCTGAACACGATCGTCGATGGCACGAGGTCTTCACGCTTTTCATTGGTGAGAGGCGGGGAACGACGACACTGAATAACAATTAACCACCAGAGATAAACAAAAAAGAAAAACAACCAAAAAAGGACTGCTCATAGACAAAGCGACAAGAAAGACACAAAGTGGGTCGAACCTATGAAGAAGAGAGGAGGGGGTCATAAGTGAATGGAGACATGAGTGTAATGAAAACAGATTTAGATGTCAGTCGAGAAGACGAAGAATCACAAAAAATTTTAAAGACTATCAGAAGCAGGCTGAATGTTGATGAGATGTCTAAGTTCGGTGCATTTAATCTAAAGGTTACAAGCTTTCTTCGTTCAAGTTGCAACCTGCGACAAAAGAGAGTATAGAGATCTTCAAAGATCAGTTTTGTATTCTTGGAATGGAATTTAGATATTAACAACGACTGCATCTGACAGCAATTGTATTTTTAATGTAATTTATTTTTATTAATTTTGCATAGATTCGGCTCCCTATACATGGTTTCAAGTATTTATTACATTTAACAATAATCATTTGTTTGCAAAAAGTTATATAGTTTCAAATTACTAATTATGATGATCCTACATAAACAATAGCTTCAAGTGTCTATTCATACGAATGACTTACAATTATAATATATTAAGAAGTCCCATTTAAGACAAATGATTTGCAAGCAGTTCTATTTGAGCTATATACAGGACTCCTACAGCTTCTACAACTCCAAGACAGGGTGGATACGAGAGTAATAATAATGATACTCCACACACTCCATAACCCCAGAATTTGGGCTTTATCCTCATATGCATCCGCAGGCCACACCTTTTTATAAGGAGTCTTATCCCGAAGCAGATAATGCTGTCAGCATATTCTACGCCCCGCCGATATTGTTTTCTATATAATACTAATAAATTAAATGCAGTTAAATAGTTTAAAGTAACAATAACAAGTGATTAATTAGCACTTGTTTGCATGCGGTTTTTTTTTTGTAGAAATTATAATTATCCAATACTAATAATTTTCAAAGAGATCTGTGAGATCTATTGATGAAAACTTAAGTGGAACTAATAGTCCAGTCAGAGTTGACTTGATGCAATAGTAATAAAGGGGTACTCAGCACTCCCCAGAACAAGAGTCTCACCATAGGATGCAGTTTAGTATCATATCCAGCCACATCTTAGAAGCAATCTCATTCCACTTCAGCCCCACCGAAAATTATAAAGTAAAGAAGATAAAACGTTTTGTTTCGTGTTTTTGTTTTAAATGCTATATCAGCCTTAATGAGTTAATTACGGCTATATTTGTGGGAGAAAAGTGGAGGTGGTATTTGACTCATAGTGGAGGAATAAAGGCTGTGATAATTTTCTGAGAGTATTAGTCCAAAAGTAGATGCGATGGTTCGAACTAGTTAATTACAATATTGTAGTCGATCATGTTAACCACTACGCCAAAATAACTCACCCACCCAACAGAGGAAAGAGCTAAAGTAAAAACTTAAATGTTAAAAAATAGATATTTCCCATTTATTCTTTATTTTCATTGTTTATTCTTCAACAAAATCATTTTACTGTAGCCCGTGTGGGCTTAATCTCCCCAGGGAGTCTTAAAGCCAAGCTTCATTTAAACGATTGCTTTGCTTCGAATTTGGTGTCCCAACTTTTAGAATCTAGTTAAATCCCACACTCAGTCTCTCTTAACACGTGATCTCTTTCGCCCAATTATAGCACAGCTCCCTTATAACAAGTATTTCAGCTTGATACAGATTACCACGCCGGAAGGAAATGACCCGGATCCATTATTAACTGTCTTTATTTCTGCTGTTTGACTTTCAAGTCACATATCTGTTGAAAGAATCTACATCAGTGCTCAATTTTTTAATACCATCTTCTTCGCTATAAGTTGCTGATGATTAAAAAAAATCAAAAACAAAAACGAGTTGAAAAAGCATTAGAGAAGAAAATAAAGTTCGTTTATCTAGTCACTACACATATTTATATATATTTACCAACACCTTTGTACAAACAGGATGTAACACAAGGTCTATTTTTAAAAGGAGTTTAACAAGTTTTAAACAGAGTCTTACTTCTCCTTGACTGATTACCATACCAAAGTTAAAGATCCTATCTGCCCAACTTTCTTAGCCATATTAGAAGGAAGATAGTTGGATTCGCATCTTTCCCAAGAGTATTAGCGCTAGGGGAAATACAAAAAACTTCGTCCTGGATTTGAACTCGGATCCCAGAGTCCATTTTCTACGACAATAACCATTACACTCCGAACACTTCCGAAATAATAGGGTAGATATATCGATGCCTAGAGAGGTAAATAAAAAAATATTTTACTAACCAGATAGCCTGATAGATGAAGTAGGTTAATACGAGGGCCAGTTAATAAAAAAGAAAAATATTTTGAAACATATAAAATAAGTATTTTTTTCAAAATTTTATCCCCCCTTACATGTAAACTTTGCCCTGTTTGGAATTGGTTTATAGCAAAAATCACTTTAACCTAACAAAAATATTTATTTTGAGGCTATTCGAAATGTTTGCAATTCCGAATGTTTCAAAATTGAACAGAGTTTTATTATAAAATTTTTGATGGCTTAGGAGTGCAAACAATGTGAGATCTACAGAAGAATATTTAATGTTTTAGTTTTGAAATATTTGCAAATGATTAAGAATGGGTTTGTTACAATAATCTTGAGTCGAAAAGATAGTCCATGGAGTGGAACACTCTGATTCTCCGGTAAAGAAAAAGTCCTGGGCACAGCGGTTAATTAAGAATATTATGATGATAGTTTTCTAGAACACGAAAAGATAAATAGCCATTTATTTCCTTGAAAAAACAAAACAAATGCAAACAGTGCTTTCTATTGTTCCTTGTGTAAAATTAACCTTATTTATTGAATGACAGTCGTATATAAAAGTTTTAAAATCTGACTCCCTGAGGTAAGTAACAACTGCGAGAAACGGGGAAAAAAGGAGTCAAATTAATCCCCTTTGTACGCGTTCTATAGTAGGTTAAATGATATGCAATATTCGCAATTGCACTAAGTGTGATAAAGGTAACTCCCATAGCAGAAAAGCAAGATAGAAAAGAAATGGCTGATTGATTGATTTCGACACTATATCAAACCGTCTTGGGTTATATCATGCCTAGAAGTCTGAGAATAATTGTATGTTCATATTTACATTTTTGTTTTGGGTGTTTCTTAAGAATTTTTTTTTTTTTTGGCTCATGGCCCTATTAAATAATCGAAAACAAGAAGTGAAAACAATTTCAACTCGATTATTTGCCCCTTTGACTTCTGTATAAATCAAACAAAAATAAATAGATAATATTAAACTACTAGACTTCGTATACACATTTCCTTCGTGATAAGGGATGAAAAGTGGATACTTTATAACAACATGAAATACAAGAAATTATGGAGCAATGAAATGAGCCCCTCAACCCGCAAACAGTAGCACAAACCAATTTTCTTCCAAAGAAGGTGATGCTATGTATATGGATAGGGTTTAAATTCTAGTATGAACTGGGGGAGTGTCCCCGTAGCGTAGTGGCTATCGTGCTGGACTGCGGCATCGAAGCAAGTAAATTCGAACTCCAGTTTCGCTATTACGTTCACTTTAAGACAAAAACTCTTGGAAATCCCTTTAGTAACACTTCTCTTCTTATTCATGAAGGGTGTCATCAGACAAAGAAACCAAACAAATCTACGATAAACTCGCGGCAAATCAAACAATTGATTCAAATGTGGGGTAATACTAATTAGATCAGTTGCTTTTGGTGAAGTTCTGTCACCAGTGTTTAAGAGATTCTATAAATCTACAAGCGAGGTTCGGCTACTTTAAAAATCGAATGTCTAATTATTCTCTCCTCCAAATTCAATCAGCAAAGTTACCGAGATTACCACCCACGGGGAATTCATCATTAGTTATGACTATATATTTACAAGTTTCACACTGCAACGCTTGGTGTAAATAAGTGGGTGTGTCAGAGTTCGAATCCATTCAAAGCAGTCTACCTTGGCCTTAGGGGCATCATTTTACCACCGTAAAAAATTCACTATCACTGTTAGGATATCAAGGATTGATCGAGAAATCATTAGCAGAGGAGTTGTTACTTTTTAGTTTTCTTGAGCATCGGACTTGCATTAATGTCATGTAAAAAGACACAATTCTTTTACAAACATTCAGTCTCAGCAGATCGTTGAAGAAACGGAGACAAAGAGCATTGTGTCATCTATCATGCAATATCACAAGCAACTTCGTTTTGCTTTTTCATAAGTTAGAAGAAATGCTGTCATTATCGGCCATTCTTGTGGGTATAAAGCTGGAAATGTTTTATTACCAGGGCGTGGAAAAAAAACTTATTTCATCAAAACGTCATAAATATGATATTTTTCTGTCTGAACATTGTAATTGGAGCATGCGCAGTGCACAGTAAAGAATGACAACTGTCAAGTGGTCAGAATTGCCGGGTTCTTATCGAGCAAAAAATACATTGTAATTTTGTCTTGTATTAGTAAATATTTTATTCAGACTCACGGAAAAAAATGTACAAAAATAATTGATTATTTGTTTTCATGAAATAGTTGGTTTGCCCGGAAGTAGCGGTTAAAAAGCTACCCTCGATAACCACTACGATTGGAATTAGCTCAATCCACACAAGTAACGTACATTTTTAGCTTTGAGCAGAGCTAAAAAAGATAAACGTAATTAATAACTGTAATGCGTTCGATTTTCTATGAATGCCTCAATACCTATAGACACCTCCCCGTTGCGTAATGGTAAATTAGCAAGTCTCAAAATAATCGCCAATCAATAGTAGTCTATTTTCTGGGCTTTATTCCAAAAGATAATCTGCGCTTTTAAAAAGTTTATGTAGATGAACTTGGTATTGGCATTCGCAAATACTTCCGAAGCTGATCACGGTGCAAAATACAAGAAAAAGGAATGTCTGAATGAAAGATAAACGTTATATATATATATATATATATATATATATATATATATATATATATATATATATGTGTGTGTGTGTGTGTGTGTGTGTGTGTGTGTGTGTGTGTGTGTGTGTGTGTGTGTGCAATTATGAACTAAATTTATTCGTACAAAGTTTACAGTGCTCAATATTATTTCAAGTATGAAATAAGATATGAAACACCAGCCTGAGATGAGCTAAAATTCGACACGTCTGTTATTTTAAACTGTATAAATACGTCCCCTAGAGAGAGAGAGAGAGAGAGAGAGAGAGATGATTGAAAAGTGAAACTTGATTTAATTTCTCCAACCATTCTAACCCCAATAATGGGAACGATTGGGTTCTTTTGATTTGATTAGACAATCACTCTAGGCAATGATAATTGAATTCAGAACCAAATTTACTCCTCTTAAAAGTTGATCTTTTGTCACATCTTGTCTGCGACTGGAGAGTTCGATGAATATACTCACAAGGCCAAACGCCATATGACATTTTTACTGAAAAGTCATCTCATGTTTCAGATTTGAAACGGTGGAGGACGATTCAGAGTTGATACCTTATGAAGAAGAAGAAATCCCCACGTGGTAGTGGCTATCGAACTATACTGCAACATCTCAGTAAATAAGTTCGATTTACCGTCGTGCAATAGCGTTCACTTGGGAAAGGTATGAACGTCCTTATCCTTCGGGGAATTAATTAAATAATATCACTGCTTTACTTCTAAAAAGATAGCTTTGTCATTGAATACCCATGAAGGTTGATATGCTATTAAAAGAAGGAAACAAACAGAAAAAAAAGCATATGAATAAAGACGTTTCAGATTTGATTTGACCGATGAAAAACTCATTAAAATAATTGCGTTGAATGTTTGATAGCCTATTTTGAACAAAATGCATGTTTTATTCATTGCTTTTTTTTTGTTTTGAGGAAATCAAATTCGGTCTCCATAATTTTAAAAATCTTTTCGTAGGTATCACGCATAAGTGATTGTGGAGTTACTATTTGTGCTGAAGTCATGCAATTAGATTATCCTATGCGATCAACAAAATGATTTGGTATGAATACCTTACTCCCTATGCGTAATTCAAATCTTTCTATCCAAAAACTACAAGATTTTGCTTTTCTCGAAGATTCATATTGCACACACTGACGGTTAGGCAATGGGGTTTAGTAGTGGTGTGTATAAGGTACATAGCCACCCGCCTTCACATCAGTGATTATTAGTTGATTCGGGAACCAAAAGTAATTACTTTTAATCAAGGCATTGCCAAATCAATTTCCTGATAAAATAGATATCACACAGTGGAACTATATCATTCTGTACGCAATCAAGCAATATAACGTGATTTTTCCCGGTGTTCTCAAATTATATATATATATATATATATATATATATATATATATATATATATATATATATATATGTATGTATATGTATGTATATATATATATATGAGAAAAAAGTTTAAAAAATCAAATTGATATGTATGCTAATGATTTAGAATCATACTGAAACATATCGATCTTATTTTCCGATCTGTTTTCTTCTTTCGCATACGATCTAATTTCACTCAGAACTTTATATATATATATATATATATATATATATATATATATATATATATATATATATATATATATAATCTTACCCAGATAGATAGATAGATAGATAGATCCGCAGTTGTTCTGGAAATATGCTAATGTAAGCATATTACACTTTTCGCATCATAATTAATAATTTTTATCAATCTGAATTAACGACGATTTACCCCGAGGAGTAAATTTCAAAATAAGATTTGATAAGTGTGGAGAAACTTATATGCGGCTGAATTATTAACATTTTTCTTGCATTAACAAATTATTTTGGTTAATTTCTCCAATCAAGAATAATGATCATTAGTAATGAATTCAATTGAAACAAAATAAAAATGAAATTAGATATTTTCTACATGCAAAAATATCGCCAATGGGTCTGCGTATTGGCTGACTATCTTACCCAAACTTCTTGAATACTTCTTTGGGAAGTGTTATATTATTTTATTATAAACTAAAGAATGGACATGTAACATTTACACAAAGAAAAAGAAATCAATCAAAGAAATAAATGTTTGTTTCTTATGGAAAATCAACCCTCTAAAGTTATTTAATACCTAATCCATCCTTCTAGAAGCATAATCGTGGTACTATTTAACCCATAATTGGGGGGATAAGGGGGTCCATACCTTTCCTCAGAGAACTTGTCCGATAGTGATCGTTATAGCGCGACTGGAGTTCGAACTCGCTTACAACGATTCCGAAGTCCATCGCTTTAACCATTACACCAAATGCATAAAGATTTATTTTCCTTCTTTTGTCCTTTATCCCTATTTTCATTTTTTCCCACAGCAGTCAAGAAATTAGTGAATAAATCATGGGAC
>OY757944.1:24826313-24933813 GCA_963585895.1 Sepioteuthis lessoniana
TATAATTGTTTACAAAGGATTATTATAATTAGATAATTAAAACGGTATAATTTTTTAACTATATTACAGTGTACAAATTGTTTGTATCAATATTTACTTGAAGCTAGAATTGATTACAAATGATTATTAATAATTAATTCAAACTTTATTTTAAAAAAATGACTTTTGGCGTTAAGTAATCCAACAAAACGAATCCGACCTAGCCACACATTTTCTGAACAGGAAACTTTCATACCATTCATACTTACATAGAAATATAACAGACGTTTTATCACAGTTTTGTTTAAACCTGTTGCTTATACCATGTCAAACACATTCTATAGACAACAAATTCACCAAAATTTATCACTTGAATGAATTTTGCAGTAATTCTTACTATTCTAAGCCTGGTCTTTAGCATATTTGAGTATGTTTGAATTCATATTCTTTCAATTGTCTAACACTGTTGTAGGGGTTTAATCCAAGTTAAAACCAAATGTGACTTTACATTACCAACTGCAATGCTGGAGGTAGGATTCTTGAAATATCGTTTATTTTATCTGCTTTACAAAGATCTTGTCTTACGTGATCTTTCGACTTTTTGTGAAGTAATTGTTTTTATTTCAACTTAGAATTTAAAAACCGTATGAATTACATTCCAGGAACGACCCATTGGATCTTGAAACTGCGGATAGATAGATAGATAGATAGATAGATAGATAGATAGGTGTAGAGGGAGTTGATATGGTTCTTCTTGACAATTTGTTGCGGGAGAGGTGGAATAGCTTTGGTGTGTATTCGTATGACTGTCAACTGATGAAATCCTGAGAACTTTGCTATTTATCGTTTCGCAAGATCAATATTTCCACATGGAAGAAGTTTTTTGAACATAGAAAATAAAAAATGTTCTCTTATGTATTTTTAAAATATATAAAAACGGTTTTCTTGAATATATTTCTGAACAACATTTAAAATGTCTTTTTATATATATTAAATATAACGAGGGTGACAATTTCTATAAATTTCAAGTTTCAAAGACATTTACAAGTGATAAGAACTATTTTTGAATAAAGTATTCTTTTTTTTGCCAATACGATTGGTGTTTGTTTGTTTGTTTGTGTGTGTGTGCCATTTTTCACAAACTGGCCATAATGCTCATTCCTTATTGCCTTTCCGCTTTTTCTCACCCTCCTGTTTCGCTTTCCCTTCTTCTCCTATAGCAATATTCTACTCAATTTCCTGTTTTTGTCCAATTGACATTTGCATTAAATGTGAATACTGATGCTTGAGTTTAAACGAAAACGAACTTCAACAATAACATAAAATAAACCGAAAGTTTAAAACTTCTTTCTTCATCACAGTGAAACAAAATTCTAAAATACTGAAACAAAATTCGAAAATGAAGAAACAAAACTGAGAAATAAAAATTTAAAAAAATAGATAAAATACGAAATGAAGCATAAATATTTAACGAGTACCATTTGCATGTGGAGTCGATTTATTCATTAACCTAGTGCGGTCCAAGGTCAAGTAAAATGAGCAGAATAGAATTCTGATTTCTTTTATTGTTATATTCACTTCGCACATCTTGGAGGTGTTTGTGGAGTTATAATTATCATCGTTGGAAGCGAATATGAGTTCCTGAGTTCAAATACCTAGACAAGACTGTTTCCATTTCACATGGCGGTAATACTCTTGAATCCAACTATTCACGGCTTTGGTTTCTATGTTTAATGTTATATCAACTTTAGAGGGTTATTTAATGCTAGATCCATCCTTGTTGAAGAACTGCAGTGATATTATTAAAACTCTATCAATGTGTATAAAGGGGGTATATACCTTTCCCATAATTAGTCAAAAATTCAACGTAATAGCGCGACTTGAGTTCGAACTCGCTTACTTCGAGATGCAGTCCAGCGCTTTTAGCCATTACGCTACAGGGTCTCCCTACACCAGCTATTCAGCCTACAGATAAAATTGAAGAGGATACTGGCTATACAACATTGGCATTGCCACCAGTAGGAGAAGGAAAACTGAATTTAAACCAGCTATAATACTGAAGAGGAATAGACTTCGTCAGTTTATTCCTGCTCAATAAACTTTACATAAGCATAAGCAATGCTCCCACGACTAAATCAAGTAATTCTACTAGTGAAAAAAGTACATCTTAGTAGTAGTAATTTACAAATCTTTTTGCTTAGATGCGGCATACGGCCGAATAAATTGGGCACCCAATGAGACTCGAACTCACTCTCGTAGGTTTGTTAGAGTACATCTTAGTATTACCATTATAAAATTCCGGAAAGAATTTATTTTATGAAAATATGTCATTTTTCTTGGAGGGTGTAAAAGGTCACTAGGAATAGTATTTGGCTAAAAACAAAAAAAACATTCGAAGAAATTTACATAAAACAAGCAAAATCAAATAAAAATTAATTATCGCAGTCTCTTGGGAAAATCCCAATAAAAAATTATCTTCCTCAACAATTTTTTTTCATTTCGACCAATCCATAAGAAGACGACACCCTCACTGAGCAAATTCATTCAAAGTCTCAGCTATCGTTCGGCTGCTTTTTTCTTTAGTTCTTATTTGCTTGAAGGCATCGTCATATCAAATAATTCTCACACTGAAGGCTAAGCCACTTAAAAGTTGAACAAAGGCTATAACAAGACGAGCGCGGCAACCAGAGTGCCACTTTACTGCCCCAAGCAGAAATGATTGAGGCATGTCCTTAATTAAAATTGACTTCAGTCGATAGTGACAGGTTCGATTGAGCATGAATCTAAAAATCTGTACGATAATAATAGGCAACCGACTGTATGTTATATAAAACAGAAAGAAAAATTAGTGAGTATTCTAACACGTATACATGTGTTTTTGAATTTTATTAAAACTCTGCTCACCGTGGATTATCAGCACAGAACCAGAGTATCTGTTAGAGTACTCACTTTTATAGGGGGGTGGGGGTGGAGAAGAAATACAAAAAGAGAAGGAACGAATAAAAAATGGAGGACAGCTGGAGATTATCAGCAGAGAACCAGAGTATATGTTAGATTAGTCACTTTTGTAGTTGGAAAAGAAGAAATACAAAAAGAGAAAGAACGAATAAAAAATGGAGGACAGCTGGAGATTATCAGCAGAGAACCAGAGTATCTCTTAAAGTAGCCGCTTTTTTAGGGAGGAAAGAAGAAATACAAAAAGAGAAGGAACGAATAAAAAAATGGAGGACAGCTGGAAATTATCAGCAGAGAACCAGAGTATCTGTTAGAGTAGTCACTTTTATAGAGGGGGGAAGAAGAAATATAAAAAGAGAAGGACCGAATAAAAAATGGAGGACAGCTGGAGATTATCAGCAGAGATCCAGAGTATCTGTTAGAGTAGTCACTTTTGTAGGGACGAAATAAGAAATACAAAAAAAGAAGGACCAAATAGAAAATGGAGGACAGCTGGAGATTATCAGCAGAGAAACAGAGTATCTGTTAGAGTAGTCACTTTTATAGAGGTGGGAAGAAGAAATATAAAAAGAGAAGGACCGAATAGAAAATGGAGGACAGCTGGAGATTATCAGCAGAGAACCAGAGTATCTTTTAGAGTCATCATTTTGTAGGGGGAAAAGAAGAATTAAAAAAAGAGAAGGAACGAATAAAAAAATGGACGACAGCTGGAGATTATCAGCAGAGAACCAGAGTATCTGTTAGAGTAGTCACTTTTATAGAGGGGGGAAGAAGAAATATAAAAAGAGAAGGACCGAATAAAAAATTTAAGACAGCTGGAGATTATCAGCTGAGAACCAGAGTATCTGTTAGAGTAGTCACTTTTGTAGGGACGAAAGAAGAAATACAAAAAGAGAAGGACCGAATAGAAAATGGAGGACAGCTGGAGATTATCAGCAGAGAACCAGAGTATCTGTTAGAGTCGTCACTTTTGTAGGGAGGATAGAAGATATACAAAAAGAGAAGGAACAAATAAAAAAATGGAGGACAGCTGGAGATTATCAGCAGAGAACCAGAGTATCTGTTAGAGTAGTCACTTTTGTAGGGACGAAAGAAGAAATACAAAAAGAGAAGGACCGAATAGAAAATGGAGGACAGCTGGGGATTATCAGCAGAGAACCAGAGTATCTGTTAGAGTCGTCACTTTTGTAGGGAGGATAGAAGAAATACAAAAAGAGAAGGAACAAATAAAAAAATGGAGGACAGCTGGAGATTATCAGCAGAGAACCAGAGTATATGTTAGATTAGTTACTTTTGGAGGGGGGAAAGAAGAAATACAAAAAGAGACGGAACGAATAAAAAATGAAGGACCGCTGGAGATTATCAGCAGAGAACCAGAGTATCTGTTAGAGTAGTCACTTTTATAGGGGTGGGGAAAGAAGAAATACAAAAAGAGAAGGAAGGAATAAAAAAAATGGAGGACAGCTGGAGATTATCAGCAGAGAACCAGAGTACCTGTTAGAGTAGTCACTTTTATAGGGGGGGGGGGAAGAAATACAAAAAGAGAAGGAACGAATAAAAAATGGAGGACAGCTGGAGATTATCAGCAGAGAACCACAGTATCTCTTAGAGTTGTCACTTTTATAGGGAGGGAAAGAAGAAATACAAAAAGAGAAGGAACGAATAAAAAAATGGAGGACAGCTTGAGATTATCGGCAGAGAACCAGAGTATCTGTTAGAGTAGTCACTTTTATAGGGGGGGGGAAGAAGAAATACAAAAAGAGAAGGAACGAATAAAAAATGGAGGACAGCTGGAGATTATCAGCAGAGAACCAGAGTATCTGTTAGAGTAGTCACTTTTATAGGGGTGGGGAAAGAAGAAATACAAAAAGAGAAGGAAGGAATAAAAAAAATGGAGGACAGCTGGAGATTATCACCAGAGAACCAGAGTGTCTGTTAGAGTAGTAACTTTTATAGAGGGGGGAAGAAGAAATATAAAAAGAGAAGGACCGAATAAAAAATGGAGGACAGCTGGAGATTATCAGCTGAGAACCAGAGTATCTGTTAGAGTCGTCACTTTTGTAGGGAGGATAGAAGAAATACAAAAAGAGAAGGAACAAATAAAAAAAATGGAGGACAGCTGGAGATTATCAGCAGAGAACCAGAGTATCTTTTAGAGTAGTCACTTTTGTAGGGACGAAAGAAGAAATACAAAAAGAGAAGGAACGAATAAAAAAAATGGAGGACAGCTTGAGATTATCGGCAGAGAACCAGAGTATCTGTTAGAGTAGTCACTTTTATAGGGGGGGGGGAAGAAGAAATAAAAAAAGAGAAGGAAGGAATAAAAAAAAAGGAAGACAGCTGGAGATTATCAGCATAGAACCAGAGTATCTGTTAGAGTAGTCACTTTTATAGGGGTGGGGAAAGAAGAAATACAAAAAGAGAAGGAAGGAATAAAAAAAATGGAGGACAGCTGGAGATTATCAGCAGAGAACCAGAGTATCTGTTAGAGTAGTCACTTTTATAGAGGGGGGAAGAAGAAATATAAAAAGAGAAGGACCGAAAAAAAAATGGAGGACAGCTGGAGATTATCAGCTGAGAACCAGAGTATCTGTTAGAGTAGTCACTTTTGTAGGGACGAAAGAAGAAATACAAAAAGAGAAGGACCGAATAGAAAATGGAGGACAGCTGGAGATTATCAGCAGAGAACCAGAGTATCTGTTAGAGTCGTCACTTTTGTAGGGAGGATAGAAGAAATACAAAAAGAGAAGGAACAAATAAAAAAATGGAGGACAGCTGGAGATTATCAGCAGAGAACCAGAGTATCTGTTAGAGTAGTCACTTTTGTAGGGACGAAAGAAGAAATACAAAAAGAGAAGGAACGAATAAAAAAATGGAGGACAGCTTGAGATTATCGGCAGAGAACCAGAGTATCTGTTAGAGTAGTCACTTTTATAGGGGGGGAAAGAAGAAATACAAAAAGAGAAGGAACGAATAAAAAATGGAGGACAGCTGGAGATTATCAGCAGAGAACCAGAGTATCTGTTAGAGTAGTCACTTTTATAGGGGTGGGGAAAGAAGAAATACAAAAAGAGAAGGAAGGAATAAAAAAAATGGAGGACAGCTGGAGATTATCACCAGAGAACCAGAGTGTCTGTTAGAGTAGTAACTTTTATAGAGGGGGGAAGAAGAAATATAAAAAGAGAAGGACCGAATAAAAAATGGAGGACAGCTGGAGATTATCAGCTGAGAACCAGAGTATCTGTTAGAGTAGTCACTTTTGTAGGGACGAAAGAAGAAATACAAAAAGAGAAGGACCGAATAGAAAATGGAGGACAGCTGGAGATTATCAGCAGAGAACCAGAGTATCTGTTAGAGTCGTCACTTTTGTAGGGAGGATAGAAGAAATACAAAAAGAGAAGGAACAAATAAAAAAAATGGAGGACAGCTGGAGATTATCAGCAGAGAACCAGAGTATCTGTTAGAGTAGTCACTTTTGTAGGGACGAAAGAAGAAATACAAAAAGAGAAGGAACGAATAAAAAAAATGGAGGACAGCTTGAGATTATCGGCAGAGAACCAGAGTATCTGTTAGAGTAGTCACTTTTATAGGGGGGGGGAAGAAGAAATACAAAAAGAGAAGGAAGGAATAAAAAAAAAGGAGGACAGCTGGAGATTATCAGCAGAGAACCAGAGTATCTGTTAGAGTAGTCACTTTTATAGGGGTGGGGAAAGAAGAAATACAAAAAGAGAAGGAAGGAATAAAAAAAATGGAGGACAGCTGGAGATTATCAGCAGAGAACCAGAGTATCTGTTAGAGTAGTCACTTTTATAGAGGGGGGAAGAAGAAATATAAAAAGAGAAGGACCGAAAAAAAAATGGAGGACAGCTGGAGATTATCAGCTGAGAACCAGAGTATCTGTTAGAGTAGTCACTTTTGTAGGGACGAAAGAAGAAATACAAAAAGAGAAGGACCGAATAGAAAATGGAGGACAGCTGGAGATTATCAGCAGAGAACCAGAGTATCTGTTAGAGTCGTCACTTTTGTAGGGAGGATAGAAGAAATACAAAAAGAGAAGGAACAAATAAAAAAATGGAGGACAGCTGGAGATTATCAGCAGAGAACCAGAGTATCTGTTAGAGTAGACACTTTTGTAGGGACGAAAGAAGAAATACAAAAAGAGAAGGAACGAATAAAAAAATGGAGGACAGCTTGAGATTATCGGCAGAGAACCAGAGTATCTGTTAGAGTAGTCACTTTTATAGGGGGGGAAAGAAGAAATACAAAAAGAGAAGGAACGAATAAAAAATGGAGGACAGCTGGAGATTATCAGCAGAGAACCAGAGTATCTGTTAGAGTAGTCACTTTTATAGGGGTGGGGAAAGAAGAAATACAAAAAGAGAAGGAAGGAATAAAAAAAATGGAGGACAGCTGGAGATTATCAGCAGAGAACCAGAGTATCTGTTAGAGTAGTCACTTTTATAGAGGGGGGAAGAAGAAATATAAAAAGAGAAGGACCGAATAAAAAATGGAGGACAGCTGGAGATTATCAGCTGAGAACCAGAGTATCTGTTAGAGTAGTCACTTTTGTAGGGACGAAAGAAGAAATACAAAAACAGAAGGACCGAATAGAAAATGGAGGACAGCTGGAGATTATCAGCAGAGAACCAGAGTATCTGTTAGAGTCGTCACTTTTGTAGGGGTGGGGAAAGAAGAAATACAAAAAGAGAAGGAAGGAATAAAAAAAAAGGAGGACAGCTGGAGATTATCAGCAGAGAACCAGAGTACCTGTTAGAGTAGTCACTTTTATAGGGGGGGAAAGAAGAAATACAAAAAGAGAAGGAACGAATAAAAAATGGAGGACAGCTGGAGATTATCAGCAGAGAACCACAGTATCTCTTAGAGTTGTCACTTTTATAGGAAGGGAAAGAAGAAATACAAAAAGAGAAGGAACGAATAAAAAAAATGGAGGACAGCTTGAGATTATCGGCAGAGAACCAGAGTATCTGTTAGAGTAGTCATTTTTATAGGCTGGGGGGAAGAAGAAATATAAAAAGAGAAGGACCGAATAAAAAATGGAGGACAGCTGGAGATTATCAGCTGAGAACCAGAGTATCTGTTAGAGTAGTCACTTTTGTAGGGACGAAAGAAGAAATACAAAAAGAGAAGTACCGAATAGAAAATGGAGGACAGGTGGAGATTATCAGCAGAGAACCAGAGTATCTGTTAGAGTAGTCACTTTTATATGGGTGGGGAAAGAAGAAATACAAAAAGAGAAGGAATGAATAAAAAAAATGGAGGACAGCTGGAGATTATCAGCAGAGAACCAGAGTACCTGTTAGAGTAGTCACTTTTATAGGGGGGAAAAAAAGAAATACAAAAAGAGAAGGACCGAATAGAAAATGGAGGACAGCTGGAGATTATCAGCAGAGAACCAGAGTATCTGTTAATGTAATCGCTTTTTTAGGGAGGAAAGAATAAATACAAAAAGAGAAGGACCGAATAGAAAATGGAGGACAGCTGGAGATTATCAGCAGAGAACCAGAGTATCTGTTAATGTAATCACTTTTTTAGGGAGGAAAGAATAAATACAAAAAGAGAAGGACCGAATAGAAAATGGAGGACAGCTGGAGATTATCAGCAGGGAACCAGACTATCTGTTATAGTAGTCACTTTTATAGGGGGGGAAAGAAGAAATACAAAAAGTGAAGGAACGAATAAAAAAATGGAATACAGCTTGAGATTATCAGCAGAGAACCAGAGTATCTGTTAGCGTAGTCACTTTTATAGGGGTGGGGAAAGAAGAAATACAAAAAGAGAAGGAAGGAATAAAAAAATTGGAGGACAGCTGGAGATTATCAGCAGAGAACCAGAGTACCTGTTAGAGTAGTCACTTTTATAGGGGGGGAAAAAGAAATACAAATAGAGAAGGAACGAATAAAAAATGGCGGACAGCTGGAGATTATCAACAGAGAACCACAGTATCTCTTAGAGTTGTCACTTTTATAGGGAGGGAAAGAAGAAATACAAAAAGAGAAGGAACGAATAAAAAATGGAGGACAGCTTGAGATTATCGGCAGAGAACCAGAGTATCTGTTAGAGTAGTCACTTTTATAGGGGGGGAAAGATGAAATACAAAAAGAGAAGGAACGAATAAAAAATGGAGGACAGCTGGAGATTATCAGCAGAGAACCAGAGTATCTGTTAGAGTAGTCACTTTTATAGGGGTGGGGAAAGAAGAAATACAAAAAGAGAAGGAAGGAATAAAAAAATGGAGGACAGCTGGAGATTATCAGCAGAGAACCAGAGTATCTGTTAGAGTCGTCACTTTTGTAGGGAGGAAAGAAAAAATACAAAAAGAGAAGGAATGAATAAAAAAATGGAGGACAGCTGGAGATTATCAGCAGAGAACCAGAGTATCTATTAGAGTAGTCACTTCTATTGGGGGGGGGGAGAAGAAATACAAAAAGAGAAGTAACAAATAAAAAAATGGAGGACAGCTGGAGATTATCAGCAGAGAACCAGAGTATCTGTTAGAGTTGTCACTTTTATTATGGGGGAGGAAGAAATACAAAAAGAGAAGGACCGAATAAAAAATGGAGGACAGCTGGAGATTATCAGCAGAGAACCAGAGTATCTGTTAGAGTAGTCACTTTTATAGGGGGGGGGAAGAAGAAATACAAAAAGAGAAGGACCGAATAAAAAATGGAGGACAGCTGGAGATTATCAGCAGAGAACCAGAGTATCTGTTAGAGTTGTCACTTCTGGAGGGAGGAAAGAAGAATTAAAAAAAGAGAAGGAACGAATAAAAAAATGGAGGACAGCTGGAGATTATCAGCAGAGAACCAGCGTATATGTTAGCTTAGTCACTTTTATAGGGGTAGGGAAAGAAGAAATACAAAAAGAGAAGGACCGAATAAAAAATGGCGGACAGCTGGAGATTATCAGCAGAGAACCAGAGTATCTGTTCGATTAGTCACTTTTGTAGGGGTAAAGAAGAAATACAAAAAGAGAAGGAACGAATAAAAAATGGAGGACAGCTGGAGATTATCAGCAGAGAACCAGAGTATCTGTTAGATTAGTCACTTTTTTAGGGAGGAAAGAAGAAATACAAAAAGAGAAGGAATAAATAAAAAATGGAGGACAGCTGGAGATTATCAGCAGAGAACCAGAGTATCTGTTAGAGTAGTCATTTTTATAGGCTGGGGGGAAGAAGAAATACAAAAGGAGAAGGAACGAATAAAAAAATGGAGGACAGCTGGAGATTATCAGCAGAGAACCACAGTATCTGTTAGAGTAGTCACTTTTATAGGGGTAGGGAAAGAAGAAATACAAAAAGAGAAGGAACGAATAAAAAAATGGAGGACAGCTAGAGATTATCAGCAGAGAACCAGAGTATCTGTTAATGTAATCACTTTTTTAGGGAGGAAAGAATAAATACAAAAAGAGAAGGACCGAATAGAAAATGGAGGACAGCTGGAGATTATCAGCAGGGAACCAGACTATCTGTTATAGTAATCACTTTTATAGGGGGGGAAAGAAGAAATACAAAAAGTGAAGGAACGAATAAAAAAATGGAATACAGCTTGAGATTATCAGCAGAGAACCAGAGTACCTGTTAGAGTAGTCACTTTTATAGGGGGGGAAAAAGAAATACAAATAGAGAAGGAACGAATAAAAAATGGAGGACAGCTGGAGATTATCAACAGAGAACCACAGTATCTCTTAGAGTTGTCACTTTTATAGGGAGGGAAAGAAGAAATACAAAAAGAGAAGGAATGAATAAAAAATGGAGGACAGCTTGAGATTATCGGCAGAGAACCAGAGTATCTGTTAGAGTAGTCACTTTTATAGGGGGGGAAGGAAGAAATACAAAAAGAGAAGGAACGAATAAAAAATGGAGGACAGCTGGAGATTATCAGCAGAGAACCAGAGTATCTGTTAGAGTAGTCACTTTTATAGGGGTGGGGAAAGAAGAAATACAAAAAGAGAAGGAAGGAATAAAAAATGGAGGACAGCTGGAGATTATCAGCAGAGAACCAGAGTATCTGTTAGAGTAGTCACTTTTATATGGGTGGGGAAAGAAGAAATACAAAAAGAGAAGGAATGAATAAAAAAATGGAGGACAGCTGGAGATTATCAGCAGAGAACCAGAGTATCTATTAGAGTAGTCACTTCTATTGGGGGGGGGGGGAGAAGAAATACAAAAAGAGAAGTAACAAATAAAAAAATGGAGGACAGCTGGAGATTATCAGCAGAGAACCAGAGTATCTGTTAGAGTTGTCACTTTTATTATGGGGGAGGAAGAAATACAAAAAGAGAAGGACCGAATAAAAAATGGAGGACAGCTGGAGATTATCAGCAGAGGACCAGAGTATCTGTTAGAGTAGTCACTTTTATAGGGGGGGGGGAGAAGAAATACAAAAAGAGAAGGACCGAATAAAAAATGGAGGACAGCTGGAGATTATCAGCAGAGAACCAGAGTATCTGTTAGAGTTGTCACTTCTGGAGGGAGGAAAGAAGAATTAAAAAAAGAGAAGGAACGAATAAAAAAATGGAGGACAGCTGGAGATTATCAGCAGAGAACCAGCGTATATGTTAGCTTAGTCACTTTTATAGGGGTAGGGAAAGAAGAAATACAAAAAGAGAAGGACCGAATAAAAAATGGCGGACAGCTGGAGATTATCATCAGAGAACCAGAGTATCTGTTCGATTAGTCACTTTTGTAGGGGTAAAGAAGAAATACAAAAAGAGAAGGAACGAATAAAAAATGGAGGACAGCTGGAGATTATCAGCAGAGAACCAGAGTATCTGTTAGATTAGTCACTTTTTTAGGGAGGAAAGAAGAAATACAAAAAGAGAAGGAATAAATAAAAAATGGAGGACAGCTGGAGATTATCAGCAGAGAACCAGAGTATCTGTTAGAGTAGTCATTTTTATAGGCTGGGGGGAAGAAGAAATACAAAAGGAGAAGGAACGAATAAAAAAATGGAGGACAGCTGGAGATTATCAGCAGAGAACCACAGTATCTGTTAGAGTAGTCACTTTTATAGGGGTAGGGAAAAAAGAAATACAAAAAGAGAAGGAACGAATAAAAAAATGGAGGACAGCTAGAGATTATCGGCAGAGAACAAGAGTATCTGTTAGAGTAGTCACTTTTATAGGGGTGGAAAGAAGAAATACAAAAAGAGAAGGACCGAATAAAAAATGGAGGGCAGCTGGAGATTATCAGCAGAGAACCAGCGTATCTGTTAGATTAGTCACTTTTGTAGGGGGGAAAAAGAAATACAAAAAGAGAAGGAACGAATAAAAAAAAATGGAGGACAGCAGGAGATTTATTCATAAGTTTAGTGCAATTTATCTAAAAGGCATTTCAAACCGTCAATCATTATGTTATGACTTTTGGTTAGGTAATTGCGTTCCTTGTACGTCCATATGTTTAGTGGATTCTTAAATTTTAGATTTTGTACTTTTTTGTACTTTTTAAAAAAGTCCAAAATTTTAACAAAATTAAGAATCCACTACACGGTCTAATGGAATAAGAAAAAATTTTAAACTTGTACTTTTTGTACACGGTCCTATTAAATGGAAATAATTTTAAAACTGTAATTTTTTATTGCACACGGTCCGATTAAATAGAAAAACTTTTTGAACTCGTATTTTATTTGTACACTGTCTTATTGAATAAGAATAATGCCTAAGCTTGTTTTTTGGGACACGGTCCTATTAGATAGAAATAATTTTTAAACTCGTATTTTTTACACACGGTCCTGTTAAATAAAACTATTTTTTTTAAACTCGTATTTTTTCCACACGGCCTATTTGAATAATTTTTAAACTTGTCTTTGACACGTAGGTGAGATCCTTACAGATACTACCAATCTGTGTCTGAGATAATTTGAGAGTAATGGTCATGTAAGGGTACTGTACACTCTCCCGATCTCTAGAGGTTGTGTCTCACCATCTGATGCTGCTTAGTTTCATATCTTGGACTTTCCTTTTACGGGTGGGGGTCTTACTTCTCTAGAGAGGATACAATCAGCATATTCCATGTCTTGCTAACAGGGTGTGAGAGGAAACAGTCGAGTGATAGAGAGTTTAAAACTGACAGAGACAGAAATAAAATCACGCGAAAAAGGGACAAAATTTTTCTCACCTTTATAATCTTGGTATTCTTTTTTGAAGTTTGAGTGACAGTAAATCTCTTCAACTCTCCAGGACTCTTCTAAGTATCCTGGTCGATTTCAGCCGTATTGTTGTCTGGACAGTATCTATTCTTACTCTGATCTCCATTTGTTGTGTTCTTAAAGATTTTTTTCAAAAGGCCCCAACATTGACGGATATCACCGTCATTTTCATATTCTTCAACTTTTCAGCTCTCTAGCAAATTATTTGCTCAGTTTTTCACCTTATCTTATTTTGAATCAATGATCTGCTGTAAGGAAGAAATCAAATACTTGACAAGTTCTTTTATTATTTAAGAGAATTTTTTTGTTTGTTTTTGTTTAAAACATATAGAACATTTGCAATTTGTATGGATTAAAAATATTATCTGCCCACGATACAGTGGAGCATTTTTACAACTTTATTAGAAATAAACATACACTTTGGTGCAAAAAGATAAGGCCACCACGAAAAAACGCAGAAATTTGGATTGATCAACTTTTTTCTTTCAAAAATTCATATTTTTATAAATGCATTTAGTAATAAAATCATCCATTAAAAAAAATTTTGAAAATTTTTTTTCTTTGATTATTATTCCAAAAATATTAAAATTAGCATGTTGCAAAAAAATAAATAAATAAAGCCACCCATGAATTTATTAAAAAAAACGAATTACCTCACAGATTTTTATGTTAAGATTAATTTTTACATTAAAATTAGCTATAAAAATTAAAAATAAATCATGGGACGTAGCAATTCTCCTACAGATCACGAGAAAGGAATGATCGATGATTTTGAAAAAGATCGGCATTCCTAACGAGAAATCGCCAAGAAAATCAACAGATCAAGGTGTGTAGTGAATAATTACATAAAAAATAAGAACAAAACACCCCAAAAGATTCCAGGTAGGCCACAAAAACTCAGTCCAAGGAATAAACGGGCCATTATTAGAGATGTTAGAAAATCCGGAAAATCCGTTTCTCAAATTCAACTTCCTGGTTACTTTAATGTTTCCAGTTGGACCATATGGGGAACATTAAAAAATTGCACAAATGTTGAATATTCAAAGGGACAAAAAGCTCCTTCGTGGACGGAACATCACATGAAGGCAAGATTTAGATGGGCCAAAAAGTACGTCTCGTTCGGGGAAAAAATGGAGTGATGCTGCATTTATAGACAAGAAAAAATGGATTTTAGATGGTCCCGATGAGTTCCATTGCTATTGGCACGACCTAAGGAAATCATATGGTCCGGAATAGATGATCAAACTGTCAAAAGTCTGAGAGGATCGATAAAGAATCGTTGCATAGAAGTGATTGCAGCGAAAGGAGGAAAAACAAAGTATTAAATGATGGTATTTGCGATTTTATTTTAGTGGCCTTATCTTTTTGCAACACGCATATTTTATTATCTAATGGTAAAATAATCAAATAGATTAATTAAAAAAAAATAGATAAATTTATTTGCAAAATTTAAGAATAAAAATATGATTTTTTAAATAAAAAGTTGATCTATCCAAATTTCAATTTTTCAAGGTGGCCCTATATTTTTGCACCAGAGTGTAGTATGATAAAGTATCCATGGAAATTAAGGCCAGTCGGCTAAAACTGTAGAATACACCGACTGTATCTCTAGAGATGTAAGTGTCCTGGATCTGACACTAAGCCATAGGTTGGTGAGGCTCCCGTTTTGGGGCTTTCCGGAATGTAGAGTACCATTTCATCGCCATTGATCTCAGGTCTACTTTGACCTGGATTGGTAGCACCTGATAGGCTCCAATCTATGGGTCAAATAGAACTGTTTGACATGTAAATTGTGTGCAAATAAATGACTTATATTTAATTGAATTGTTAGGAACAGCTTTGATTATTACCTGTGTGTAAACAAATGATTGATCTTAATGGCAAATGATTAGTAATAAACAGAAATACTTGAAACCATTTAACTATGTGCAAAAACAGTAAACTCTGGCTCGTTTGAAAATGTCATTAACAAAATATGTTTAAAAATCATATATATATATATATATATATATATATATATATATATATATATATATATATAAAGAATTTAGCATTAATAACCTACAATAGTTAATATGTCATAAAACCAAACTCAAATCATTAAGTGCCCAGTAGGCGGTGGCTGTTGAATACACCGACGGCACCTCTGCAGAGGGGTAAAACTCCCAACAACTAGTGTTCTGGATATGATACTAAACAATCTGATGGTGAGGTTCCAGTGATGCTGGTGCTTTGGAGAGTACGGAGCACCCCTTCATTACCATTGCTCCCAAGTCCACTCTGGCCTTGAGTGGTAGCACCTGATAGGGTCCTATTTATGGGTTAAATATAACTAAACTGTGCACTTATGATAAACAGAATTGTTTGAATTAGAACAGTTTAACTAAACTGAATAACTTGAAATAGAAATGTTTTTGGCAGTTAAACTGTGTATTTACATTTAAACTGCATACTTAAACTGAATTATTTGAAATAGTACTGTTTTTGTATACTAAATTGAATTGTTTGAAATGGAACTGTTTTTGACATTGAAACTACTTACGCTAAACTGAATTTTTTAAGATAGAATTGTTTTAACATTTACTGTATAAACAAAATATATACTTACACTAAACTGAATTGTTTGAATTAGAACTGTTTGAATAAACTGATTATCTTAAAATAGAAATGTTTTTGCCAATTAAACTGTGTATCAATGCTAAACTGAATTGCTTGAAATAGAACTGATTATTGTATGAAAATGGATTTGGCATTAAATAACCTACAAAGGTTGATATGTCGTAAAACCCATATAATCAACCAATTAATCAACCCACTAATGTTTTTATTGTAAATTTCAACTCAATTATTGCTATCAGAAATTTCTATTTTGTGGTTTAATTTAATAATTTGCGGGAATTGTTTAAAAAGGATGGGCACAAAGCAAATGAACTTTGGGGAGTTTTAACACATTTATTCTAACGAGTTTTCCATTATTCGAGCCACCTCTTAAACTTCTCTTTATGTTTTATTACAAGCTGCATTATCATATTTCTTTTAATGTCCTTCACGTCTTCAAATCACTTAATTTTTTAAAAATTAATCTTTAATTTAAAAAAAAAAATTCACATGCATTTAGCTTTAGTGAAAATGGAAACTGCTGCAACGGTACAATTTTGTGTTATTTCAATAACTGCAGTCAAAATATCTACACTTCATCACTTTATTATCTGGATTTTGTTTATTTGTTGTGTATTAGATTTTAAAATTTGGAATTTAAATCATCAGTTACAATACTTTTTGATTACTCATCATGTAAACTGGACTTCTCATGAGTTTTTGAACAAAAAACAATTTACTTCTGACTATTTGATTCTTAGTGTTAAAAAGAGGAATGATATGCAAGAAGAACAAATCTAATTGCAATCAACATGACAAGTCGAACACTTATGAGAAGTATTTTATAGAAAGTTTAGGTCATAATTATTTGAACAAATAGAGAAACAAAATTATTAAAAACAAATCTTTTTAATTTCTAAAAAGACTAAAAGACACAATTCAAGACATAATCAAGATGAAAATTTTTTTAAAAAGTCAGTTACTTTAAGGCGTAAAGAAAAGCATTTTTGTTTTCCGCATGTACGAGATTAAATTTTGGATCAGAATGCAGTGCCGCATCTAAAATCCCTTTCGAGACTCTCTAAAGCAATGATTCTACAGGAAGGAAAGACACTAAATTCAAAATATGTGGACCGATCGATTTTAATGGCATTCAACCTGTCAAGGGTTATCTTATGCATACATGTTAAGGAATAGTGTTTATTGTTTACTCATATTAAGATATTTTTGTGTTGTTGTTTCTAAAGAGATTTCATTTTTGCACACGGTCCTGTTATATAGGAATAATTCTAACCATTGTGCTAATCTTTAAATGAGACTCTAACATATATGACCATAACGACTCCTGGTGAACCCGGGAGAAATGATCATGAAGAGGTACTCCTTTTTCCACAGTTCTTTAGAATTGGAGCCTTTCTATTAGATGCAGTTGAGTATATTATCCTCAATTTTGGAGGAGGAGGAAGAGCTATTTCCCTTCTGTACCTGATATGGTCATCGTCTTCTTGTCTACACCATCTGAACGTAAAACAAGAGAAATTTTGTACTAAGAATCCTTTCAGTTACTTTTTATGTTGCCCTGAATATATATATATATATATATATATATATATATATATATATATATATATATATATATAAATTGACATCTGAAATCCAAATTACATTCCATCTCTTAAAATCATTTGGATTTTTTTCTTTTTTTGTCCAACGATATATTTTCTCTTTCTTTTCTTGTAAAAAACAAGTATTTTGTCAGTTTTTTGCGATTACTAGGGTGAGTGAAATGTTTTGCGAAATTTTGGTAACGTGAAGCACAATTCGGCAGCAGGGATCGTCAAGGTAACGAACAACACTGGACTGTAAGATGCCAAGCTCGCTTGATACTCTCCATTTTTTGCTCGTCGGATTTGCCTCAATGGTTTGGAGAATGGCTTCGGTTTTAGACCTACCTGACCTTGCCTGATTGTCGGCATCCATACAACCCACACGAAATCTCTTCAAACACCTGGTGTCTGTGTTCTGATCAAATGTTCCTTTACTTTTCGTATGACAAATGTTTTTAGTCGCCTTTACGTCGTTATCGCCCAGTTTAAACTATGTTTCTGAATTAGACTACTCTACTCGTTCATTTGTGTGTCTTTCAAATCTTCAACAGAGGAAAACAATAGTCCAGATATCAGTACACAAAATACCACGATACAACCAATCACGGTGGTAAACCACCACAGTTTTAACTGCTTCGTACACGGGATATATACCCAGAAATCTAGTACGCACTAAATATAGCAAAACTTTTGACTCAACCGTGTATCAAAAAATTTTTTTTCAAATCAAAATCAATGGGCGTTTGTTTTTCTTAATTTAAGAAATTTTTTTGTGATTTTTCTATTTTTCCAATATTCATTGTACTTATTGTAATAATGATATACCTTATTACGAATGTTCAGTTTAATGGGGAGGACGTATAAGCAAACATGGACACAGAATTCATATCTATAATCTATGAAGAATTTATCATTAATTGACCCTCAACGTTCTTCTTTACTAAGTTAGCTTAGTCTGGCACAAGGTTATACTGTTTGGTAGCCAATGAGAATCAAGTTCATGACACATTTGTAGCGGTTTGCTAATGAAGCTTCCTAATCAGTAAAAATTTATTTTCTAATCCTAGCAAGTTTGTCAAAAGGCTGCACTGGTTGGCACCCAATGAGGATGGAATTCAGTCCACATCAGTAATGTTATGGTAAACATTATTCCACAGTATGGTGTCTATAAAAGAGTATTCCTTAAGATCCTCTACGTTTGAAATAAGACCAAAAGTGTCAAAATCCCAGTGGGGATTAAACGGTAAATCTCTTCAAAATAATCTCACGCTAATTCCAGTGAACCATCCATTTGTCTGAGCACCTATCTTTGAGAATGTTCTGCAGATGAGACACGTTATTTTCAAATCTTAGTTGCGTCTGACAGAAGGTAGTATTGATGGACACTTATTAGGGATCAAATTTTTTGTTGCAATTTTTCTCACAAGAACGCGACCAAATTTTGGAAGTGAATATATTGCAGAATCAGAAAGCATTTGATTTATTTTATTTTTTAGGACAATCATTCGAAGAGAAGGAAAGTTTCTAGATCTAAAACATGAACAGTATGGTTTGAAGTATCCTCACCGGTCCACAAGTGATCTTTTTTTGGAAAAAGTTTATATATTTGACTTCTTTTTAACAATATACCATCTTCTACAAAACATAAAAAAAACTTTTGGAATTGAAACAAAACTAAAAAATTTAGATTTTTGCTGCATTTAGTTATTATATATATATATATATATATATATATATATATATATATATATATATATATATATATATATATATATATATAAGCATATTTATATATATATATATATATATATATATATTTCTTTAAGAAAAAAACAAAACCGGTCACATTAGGATTATAAATTTATTTTAACTGGACCGAATAATATATATATATATATATATATATATATATATATATATATATATATATTTCATTTTTTTGTATGTCCAAAGAGAGAATAAAAATATTTTTAAATGGGTAGGTCCGTGAAGAGATTTGTATTTTTTGAATTTATTTGTTTATTTATTTTATTCTTACTTACCTGTATGTTTCCAAGCTTGCTTTCATCAGAGAACATATAGGGCACAAGGCCTTATTAATGAAACTCGAACTCACTCGTGCTCACAGTTCGAATCATTTTCACGTTGTAATGGGATTTTATAGAGGTCTTCCTTTCTTTTTCTTAGAATGCGTTTACCTTTGTCTGCTTTGATATTTAATATGTTTTTGTCGTTGCGCGTGCGCGTGCGTGCGTGTGTGTGTGTGTGTGTGTGTGTGAAAATCATTCAAACTGCAAACTCATGTGAGTTTAAGTCTCATTGAGTACCCCATTAACATGGCCTTGTGCCATATATGTTCTCTGACGAAAGCAACAAGCTAATGTAAGAACAAGATAAATAAATAAATGATTTAAATAAGATACAAATCTCTTCGTGGACCAACCTATCTTAAAATATATATATTTATATATATATTTAATTATATATATACATATATATATATATATAAATGTGTGTGTGTGTGTGTGTGTGTGGATGACTATATGTATATGCTCCCCTACGCCCGTAGGGTTGAGCTCTCTAGCGAATGAAGTAAACGCGTTGCCATTAGTGTATATGCAAGGCTCTTCATATATGAATTGAGCTCTCGGTAGCCGTTAAGCGGATGTATGTAAACAATAGTAATTGTGATTTATAACTGTTTAAAATTTACTTCGCTGCTGCTGGTTTCCTCGTGGCTGAAGGGTAGAGTCTTGGATTGGTGTTTGAGTCAGTCGGATTTCGATCCCAGCTACGGGAATCTAGTATGTCTAGCCACACTGATGATTTCTGATAGAACGAAACAGATGTGTCTGTGGATGACTCTCTCTCAATATATATATATATATATATATATATATCAGGCCAACTGGCGTGGAGATTAGACTGTCGCCAATGGTCTGGGAGACCAGTGTTCAATCCTAGATCCAGTCACGGCAACGACTTAACAAATGGCACTAAGATAGATAGATAGAAATTTTTACTTGGGAACAGGCTGAGATAGTTAGCTAGAAACAGTAATATATTGGTATTGATAGAGTTATGAATATATATATATATATATAGTCGAACATAGGCTCCCTTTTCGATAGCTACTACACCAATGTGTAGGGGAGGGCCCTACTCCTTCCCTGGATTGCTCTACTTTACCCTTGATACGTACCTTATAATGCTGAGTGTTAAGCAAGGAGGCATCAAGTACCATTTTTAATATATATATATATATATATATATATTTTTAATATACTATATATATATATATATATATATATATATATATATATATATTATACCGGACATTGGCCTAGGGGTTAGAGTGTTCTAACCCCTATATATATATATATATATATATATATATATATAAATATATATCAGAAATGATCAAAAATATTTGAAAAGAATGAGACAGATATTAACAGATTGACAGAAAGAACGAGAGCGGAGATGGGGGGGGGGAGATGAACAGGTTTATAGATACGCAAATGGGACGCAAACAGCTCTTATATGTAACTGAAGCCAGCTTTGCAGTTCGATTTTTCCAGCTGCTAACAATTATCCACCCATACTTCCATTGACAATGTCGGTAAGTACAAATTATTAAATACCTAACACAGTGACATGAAAGAGCTGTCCTAAATGTCTCCCATCTAATATGCAAAACTTATAATTTTGATAAATCAAATTTAAAATCATCTCAACCCGTCTTGGGTCATTTCATGTGTAAAGAAATCATATTCATATTTACATTTTTGTGTCATTGTTTCTTAAGAGTTTTTCTTTACCCACTGTCCGATTGAACACGAATAGTTCTTATACAGATCTATTTGACCCATAGATTGGACTCTAACAGGTATTACCATTTTGGGTAGTATTTGACCTGAGATTAAGGACAACACTCCCAAAGATCTCCAAAACTGAAACTCAGATATAGTTTAGTTTCATACCCAGGACTTTTTCCTTTTTGTGGGGATCTTAATCTTTTGCAAATGACAGTCAGCGTATTCTAAGCTTTGCCGACATCCTAATATTCGAAAAATTGGTATCTGTTTGACTCATGGATTGTAATATTTGTTTCTATTCAAACTTCATGATATAGCATTATTAAATATAAAATGGTGAAGTGTTTTATATGCTATGAAATAGCATAATATCTTTTATTGATCATGATACGTTATTTAAATTTGGCTTTTCCTGCATCTTTTTTATTGTTTTTGTTTTTTAATTTACTCGCAGCTAAATAATCAAATCACATCTTATGAGGGCTTTGTTGGAAAAAAAAAACACAAAAACAATTATTAAGGGTAAAAGTTTTCAGTTTCAAAAAGGCACCAGAATACCCTCCCTCAGCCTACCCCGAAAGAAGATACATTTCGCCTGGGTGCTTAAAAAGTCTTCAAGAGACGTCAATGAATTGATTATCGACATCTTTTATAGCCTTCTTTGATACGTTGGCTGCCTGTTTCTTTTTCTAGAAGCATCTTCCACTTAATGACTATTTAACGGTTTTAGGACTCGTTTCTTAATAAAGAATAACGAACGAAAGAAAGAAGAGAGACGCTCATTTTACACCAAATTTCTTTTAATCTAACGTTATTGATATTGTAGTCGATAACTTTCTTGAGTCTTCTACTTTTAATAACCAATTCCTGAGGTTACACTAAGCTAAGATGGAAGTGTATCTTTTTTTCATTGCAATAAGTATGCGCAACAGAAGTGATGAAAATAGATGTTTTACTGAATTAAGGGCATAAAAATGAAGGGTTTCCTAATAACATTGAAGATCTATGAATTAATAATTAATACTGTAATTATTTGTGTATGACACGAATCCGAGTATAACACACACCACTACATTAACCCAGAAAACGGAGACAAAAACGTACATAATACGCACGGACTGTTATAAATTTTATTGCAGCAAAATATAACATTTGTTCTCCTTTGTATCAAGCCCAGCCGGATGGGCCTGTAGAATACACCGATAGTGTCTCTGTAAGACCCTCCAGAATATGATACTAAACTTTATCTGATGGTCAGGCTCCAGTCAGGGAGATTTGGGGAATGTGATGTATTCATTTATTGCTATTACTCCCAGGTCCATTCTGACTTGGAAAACCTATCTATAGAATTGTTTAATTATTTACTATACCTGAAACCATTTAACGGTTTGCAAACGAATGAGATTCGGCTTATTTAAAAGTATGGATACTAACGAACTATTCGTTTACAAATTATACATAATATATCTATAAAAAGGATTTATTATAAAATAACCTGCAACAGTTGATATGCCATAAAACACAACAAACTAACCAAACAGTTTTTCATCCGGTTCGTTTAAACTAAATCATAGATTTATACAATTTTTTTTACATTTTCAAACGAGATATTTACGCACTTGATAGAGAAGACATACGGACATGATCATAGAAAAATGCAACATGTTTGTAGCTAAAATAATTTCGCAGAATGAAAAAAAACTATGAGAAAATACGCATTCCAGTTGTTATTTCTCTGAAGAGCCATAAAACAGAAATATTTGTAACACATTTGTTGGTTTGGACCATAGACATACTGTATATGGATTTTTCAGTAGCAAAATAAAACATTAGTATTTAGTTCTTGAGTATAATACGTAGCTCTAACTTTTAAGCTTTAAAGTGTGTAAAAAAAGTAATACAATAATATATTTTCTCTTCTCTTAGACAACCAGTTTGTTTAATGTTTATTTTCCAACTTTACAATGCTTTTTAAGAGAAAATCAGTTGTTCTTGTTGTATAGTGGTTCGTACCACGTGACTTCCGGTATCGCGGAGGTATAAAAGACGTCGTGTTTCTTGAGCTTTGAGAGTACCGAAATATCTCGGTCAGTTGAAAGACTAACTTCGGATGTAACACCAACGGTGCGAGACTTATATTTGTCGAATTGTACAATTTCAGTTAATAAATAATTAAATCTATTTCACTGTGTATCTCTTCCTTACCACAATACAACAGTTGTACATATTCATTGTAAAATCATTACCTCGGAACGCAATGTCATATCTGACTGCGTGGATATTTAATTGATATATTACGTAAATATTTGTGTATAAGAAGCACAATTTTTCCAGAAAATTTAGACCAAATGTTACGGTTACGTAGGATAAACAAGATTGTATTATTAATTTTTTTCAGTCACATGCCTCACAATATTCAAAAATAAGTTATATGTATATACCAAACTAAACCCGGTACAGAGCAATATCCCTTGAAATTTATGATTGTTTATAAATTCGTTTCACTGAAAGGGAGCTTATTTTTGTGCGAACATGCCTGTGTGTTTGCATAAAATACTATAAATTATTTTGGGTTTTAAACATAAAATCAACTATGTAAATTCTTTATAGACAGTTTGAAGAGATACAAAGTTGAACGAATGTTAAATATCGGCTGAAGTCGTGAAATACACGTTTGCAGACGGTTAAGATCCCACTAACGGGCCTACTTATTGGTTGTGGGTAACAACCAGTAATGCTAGTGGACGGGGTCCTGGTGCTGAGCAGTTTATGATTTAGTGGCTAAAGTGGGTCACATGACCTGCACGCTACTTTTTGGAATGTCCAGAACGTTTTCTTCAAATTGCTTTTATGGCTGAGAAACACACAAGACGGCGTTTGACGGCCTATTACGTTAAGAAAAAGACTATGAGTGTCGTAGGTCTGACGAAAGTGCGTCTAAGGGTGAGGCTTTTGCCCGGGAGTTGGGGAATTGTGGAGAATTTATTCTTTACCGTTATTCTCAGATCCAATCAGAACCGAATTGGTAGTACATGTAAGAATCTCATAAATCTCTTCAAACATTTACTAAGAATTATTGAATTTAGTTATTTGAAGCCATATATCTTAGCGCAAATTGTTTATATTAGATAGGAATACTTCAGAAACAGAATTACTAAAGTAACAGCAATACTTGATATTATTTAACTGTGTTTAATCAAACGAGCTGTAATTTGTTTAAAAATAATTTTAGTTTCAAAATTTTGGTTTATATGTATATCTATACACACACACACACACACACACACACACACACACACACACACACACACACACACACACATATATATATATATATATATATATATGATCTGTGATTAAAAAAATCTCAAAAGTTAATATGTCATAAAACGCCTCAAACCAATCAACCAACCAACCAACGATTCAAACAAACAAACAAATAAACAAACAAAAAAACTAAGTGTATTTGGCTAAAATTTAACTGCAACAAATTCTAATTATACATGCTTTTTCCAGAACTTCGTTATCCAAATTTTGCAGTGGGGATAATATATGGGTGCATTTTATAGACAAATAATTTCAGCACGAATAAATTATATAAAGTATTGTATTTTTTCCTATTTTCTTTTTATTTTTGATAAGTATTATTTTGTTTATTTTCCAAATAATAGCAAATTTTATTTCCATATTCTCTTTTAATTACTGATCTTTATTCCTTGTTGTTCGATTTTTTTCCATTAAACGTTGGATTTTACAAAGTTTCAGTTAGTTTATAATGATTAAGAAAACTTTGGATAAGAAATCTAAGGACCTTTATATCTACGACAACTCGGCTAATAAAAATATCATGATTGAGGTAGATTGGAAATCACATTAGAAGATGATACATCGATATGATTACTAGTAGACCTTCTATAGCCTATATGCATTCTCATTGTAAGTTATACATACATATATCCATTGATAAGAGACTCAGTTTCGAATCCTTATGCAAGTATATTATTTTATTCCTATCCCAGTTGTTTATTGAATATATGTCGAATAATAATGAGGAAGTTGCCAATCTTACTTATGTTCTGCTTTTATCATATTGGGTTTCGTTTGGTTTCTTTGTTTAATGGTATATCAAGCTTCATGGCTTGTTCAATGCTAAATCCATCTTTCTAGAAGAACAATAGTGGAGCTATTCAAGCGATAGCTGGTGAGGTTGAGTAGTTAGGAGGTCCATTCCTTCCCGAAAGTGAATGTACCAGAGTGACTGGAGTTCGAACTCACTCACTACGATGTCAGAGTCCAGCACGTTAACCAATACGCTACGGGTACTCCCCCTATTTTGATCGTTATTTGACAAAAATGTTTTCATTTATAATGTTAGAGGGTATAGAATCATGGTTATCTTGAAATAGCCAAGGAAATGACTATATAGGGATGAATGGTGAGAGAGATTCAAGTGAATCAGAGCCGTTGGAACACTTTGATTATAAGGGGGAAGAAGAAAATATTATAATTCTAAAAGTTGCACTGAATATATTGCATTGCTGTGACAAAAAGCTTGTTACATTTGCTTGTGGCAGTTGTTTTTGGGTGGCATTTGGTGTGTTTAGCTTAAACGTTACTCAAAATGATTGTTTATAACTGCATTGTGACATCATTGAATCCATGTGAATTCCAAAAAGTTTGTTAAATTTAGCATGTGGCTGTTTATCTCTAGATTACCAAAATTGAGATTATATATATATATATGTAACCCAGCAGAAACAGTTTATCATTTGAAATATAACTGTTTTGATATTTAAACTGTATGTAAACAAAAAAAAACTACTTATGCTAAACTGAATTATTTGAAATAGAACTGCTTATATTTATAAAAATTGATTTGACATTAAATAACCAACAATGGTTGATATGCCATGAAACCCAACCCAACTCAACCAAACCAAAGTGGCGGTCCTTACCAAACCGAATTACAATAATTTCTCAGTCCGATTAGCGTGTCTTAGAATATGATTGTCCTGTTTACGACACTAAACTACATCCAATGGTGAAGCTTCACTTCTGGGGATCTGGAGATTATTCTATTTGAGCATAGGCAAAAATAAAAGCAATAACAAAAAAAAAAAAAGGAATTTACGCAAAAAAAAGTAAATATGAACGTACAATAAACCCGATTCTCAAACCTCTAAACACGAAATAATCCAAGACGAATCGACAAAGGAATACCGAATGGCATGTAGTTGGAAATTATTTGAAATAGAATTTGTAACTTGTAGCTATAATTGTTTACTAAAGATTATTATTAATTACTTTAAAACTATATAACAAATAAATGATCTTTATTAAAGAGAAATGATTACTTGAAATATAACTTATCTGATAAGAAAGAAATACTTGAAACATCCCAATATGCGCTAATTATCTGCGTTAGACAAGAATACTTGATACCATATAACTGTGTACAAAAATACCTTGGAAAACAATGACACAAAAAATGTAAAAATGAACAAACAATGCATGCAATTGCTTTACTTCTAGGTATAAAATTTTTAAAAATGATTAATCATTTCAAACCGTTAAAATATTAAAGCAATTCAAGAGAGTAAATGAAATCACCTACTTTTCTTTAAATTTCTTCTTAAATTCATCTTCAGAGAAGTATCAAGAATACAATAGAAAAATGTATATATGATTACACCCAAAAAGAATTGTAAATGAAGTTGCTATAAGTTATTTCATTGAAACAAAATCAACGCAAAATAGAAAAAAAATCGATTCCACAGACGTGGCAATGTTAGCTACTCCTGTTAAGTTTCTATGTTTTGTGATCGAAAGAATTCAGTGAACATGGTCATGTATAACGGATATAGGGGTTGAATTCTGCGGCGAAAAACGGTGAATAAAAAGTTCTCTCTCTCTCTCTCTCTCTCTATCTCTCTCTCTCTCTCTCTCTCTCTCTAATAATAATAATAATAATGATAACAATAATGATAATACATATAAATACTAGGATCATTAAATAAGTTTCCAGACTTTTTTCGTATCGGCACATTTATTGATAGTAAACACATGAAACTCTAGTCCCCTTCGAAGTAGTCTCCTCCAGCTGCAATGCAATTGTTGTACCGTTCCAACACCTTCTTGAAGGCCCCATGGAAGTCCTCTTGTGTGAGCGTGTCAATGACCTTCCTCACAGCCTCTTTCATCTCCTCAATTGTCTCATAACGACAGCCTCTGAGCTTAGGGAATAAGTAAAAGTCACAGGGAGCAAGGTCTAGACTATAGGGAGAGTGAGGAACTGTCTTGATGGCCAACTTGGTCAAATAGTCTGTGACAAGGATGGAGTTGTGGACTGGTGCATTGTCCTGGTGGAAATGCTACTGAGCCGATTTGAAGTGTGCTGGCCTCTTCCGACGGAATCTCTTCCTGAACGCCCTTAAAATCTCAACATAGTAACCCTAACCCTAACCCTTTGGCCAATCAACTCTGGTGTATTGACTTCTTTACTCCTCCCACACCTCTCATTATCCCTCACAGACTCCCTACCTTCCTTGAATCTCTTATGCCACTCAGAAACTAATGCTCAATTCATGTAAGATGGTCGAAAAGCAGTCTGAAGCATTCCATACGTTTCTGTAGCATTTTTTCCAAGTTTAAAACAGAATTTTATTGCCTATCGTTCTTCTAAAGTGTCAGATTGCATTTTTGAAATTCACCAGCTGCGACAATCAGGCTTTAGAAGGGTTTATTCCAATTGCTGATGTAGCTGTTCATTTGAAGCTGAAATCATAAAAATTGGTCAGTCATCTCATAAGATGTATAGTCATAACATAGTGAATGTTCAAGAGTCTACGAGAATTTTAAATACCTGTACAAAATAAGTCTGGAAACTTATTGAATGGAAATATGAAATTGGGAGAAAACAGAGCCGAAAAAAGAGTACACACACACACACACACACACACACACACACACACGCGCGCGCACACACACGCACACACACAGACACACACACACAGACACACACACACACACACACACACACAGATAGATAGATCCACACACATAAACTAAGCATATTTTCATTCAGAATTATGTATTTGATTAACAGAATATTCCAAATACCTAAATAAACTATAATTTCATTATTTTACATTATAATCTAGACTTCTTGAAATTCTATAACCTACGTCTGTTTTTCATAAATTGGTTTTGTTAACTTTTCTACTCTCTCCACTTTAAAATTACATGAAATAGTTTTCGTTTCCCAGAGGTATTCTTTATTTTGATATTGTTGTTTTTCATCCTCATAAACATCAGAGTCTAATGATGAATAATAATAAGTCGTTTTTAGTGGATTAATATCTGGAGAGTCTGGAATTCATTCAATTAATTTGGTATCTTCGAAACCTTCCATTATTTATTTTTATTCTTATTCTATTTTTATTTTTATTTTTTATTTTTTTGTCGAGGTGGAAAATAGGCAACTTTGCAGAATGTAAAAAAAACATTGGTTTGGTTTCTTAGTTTAATGGCATATCAACCTTCATGGGTTATTTAAGTCATCCTTACAGAAATAACGTTGTCGTAGTATTGAAAGCATAGATGAGGTATGGATAAAAGGATTTATAAGTTTCCTAAGGGTATCAGTCCAAAAGTGAACGTAAAAGAGTGACTGAAGTCTGAATTCGTTTACTGTAATGTTCCAGCACATGAAGAGAGAGTGCATAGCGGCTGAAATGGGTGAGAAAGAACAAGGGAGTTAAAAAAGATAGAGTGTCTCGAAGGGCTGAGAAAAAGAGTGAAAAAGAGAAAGATAAAGTATAGAGTGTCCCGAAAGTGTGAAAAAGAAAGAGAAAGCAAATAAGATAGAGTGGAGAGTGTCTCGAAGGTGTGGGAAAGGAAGAGAGAGGGAACAAGTGATTATTGAGGGTTTATCGAAGGTGTGAGAAAGAGAGAAAGACAATGAAAAAAGAGAAAGAAATTTTAGAAATACACTGAATCTTACCCATCGTTACAAGTGAACATTTGTGCAATCAACACGAAGAAAATCAAACAGCTTGGATTCTGTTTAAATAACAGATTGTTTGTTATTGGTTTGTTTATCCTGGCCACCTGGTGATTATGTCCCTCGTAATGAAAACTTCTTGAGAGTTAACTCTACCATTCAAAAGGACGTTTGCATTAGCTTGATTATGTTGTTCGCTTCATGTGCAAATTTTATATCAGCTAAGTTGATGAAAAGTGGATACTTTACAGCAACTTAGAAAAGAAAAGACAGAAAGAAAAACAAGTGAAATAAACGATCCCTATCCGTAAATTTTTCATTCTAAAACGGTGATGCTAGGAATTTCAGAGGATTTTAAGAGAGTTTTCCTTTCAGAGTTCCTTTAGGAGAAAAATATTTAAACTAATGATAGCCGAGATTTTCAAAAGTGAGTAATATACCATCTCAGATGTTATGTAGAATTTCACAAGGTTCACATAAAATAATTACGTTATGGCAGAATTATTTTGATTAGCCACACTAATTCAAGTGGCGAAATTTAAATTGCATTGTCATAATCTTCACATTGCATTAAGCATCATGTATATTCAACATTACCAAGGGGTACAGAAGAGTCATCGACCCGATCAAGAAGGAAATGATCTCGTCATAAAAATGACATTCTATTCTATCACAAATTCATCTTGATGTTACACACTTGGCACAATCTCTCTAGTTTATTGACCCTTTCGAAAAATTCAATAATATTTTAAAGACGCTAGAGAAGGATTGGTCACATTCTCCTATATATATATATATAGAGAGAGAGAGATAGATAGAGAGAGAGAAAGAGAGACAGAGTGAGTGAGACAGACAGAGAGACAGAAATACACACCTATACATATGCATATGCACATGCACGTATATATATATCCATATACATAAGTGCATGTACATATATGTATATCGAACCGGCTCATTGGTCTCGTGGGTAGAGTGTTTGCCAATGGTCCGGGAGACCTGGGTTCAATCCCAGGTAGTGTCATACCAAAGACTTAAAAAATGGTACTTGATACCTCCTTGCTTTACACTCAGCAGTATAAGGCATGTATCAAGGGTAAAGGGGAGCAATCCAGGTGAAAGAAGTAGTGTCCTCGCTAACTTACAACTTTACTACATATATGTATGTAGATATTCATGCAAGTGTATCGCTCTCTTTATATATATATATATATATATATATATATATATATTATCAATATCATCAATATATGTACATAATCAATATCACTAAGTATTTACAAATCGATATTTTAGTTATGTAATTATTATTTACGAGTTATGTAATTATTATTTGCATACAAGAATGTGGTGACCGTCGGGGGCGGCCGTTACGCTTCGGCAAGAGGAGAATCAGACAATCGTCTGGCTGACCAGGAAAACATGAAAAATGTGCGCAGATTAGCTTCGAGCCGGCCATTTCTGAAATGCTTATTAATGGTAATATAAAATATATATATATATATATCAAAAACGATCGTGATGGAGTTTGGCGCACAAAACGGTGAATTCTAAATCAGAAGACATCAAAGAAAAAAAAAGTAATGCTGAGAATCTCTGAATTTAAACTGCAGCAAAAGACAAAAGACATCTGGCATTAGTTATGAGAAATGTTTAAATATTCCATCCGGGTATCACTTAAAAACATGTTTTAATATTCCATCCGGGTATCTCTCTAAAACATGTTTCTTTATTGTTTTACTAGCTACATGGCATTATGGGAAACCAACAATGAATAAAGAAAATACTATTTTTTGTCCTTTTGCACGTGACCTTTTATTTCATTTCTTTTAAAATTCAACATTGATTTACAAAATATATTTGTTGGGAAAATAAATGTATTTTATTTTTTGTATTAAAAGGGTTTAGATATTTACTAAGCTTTGCTTATTTGCTAATCAAAGCTGGAAGTATGGGGTCCTCAGTTAGACACGTAATCCCTAATATTGGTCAGCAAGCCTAGTTCGTTAACCATTGCACTATGCAGAGTTCGCAACTGGAAGTGCCTACCTGACCTATAAAAACTGAACCTCAGAGAAATACAACGCTCACGTTTTAGATAGATCTGATAGTTCACTCATTCACACACACACACACACACACACACATATATATATATATATATATATATATATCAATGCATATATAATTACATAAAGAAATTATATATAGCCTCAACTTTGGCACTGAACAATAGGGTTTGTCTTCATAAAAGTAGTATTAAATTACCAGATAATAAATAACTATATTTTGAAATATTTTTACGAATGTAGTAATGGAATCTATAAAATAATGCCAATATACCAAATTGACAAATACACATAACTCCATATAAAAGAAAAAAATCATAAATTTAAGCCTTCATTACACAGAAATTAATTTCACACACAGACAAACACACACACGTGCGAATCAAATTTCACACACAAACTCACAAACACACACACACACACACACACACACACACACACACATATATATATATATATATAGGCTCACATTCAACTCAGGGAGGAAGGTAGAGAGAGAGAGAGAGAAATAGAGTGAGAGAGAGAGAGAGAAAGCAAGAGAGAGAGAGAGAGAAAGCAAGAGAGAGGGAGAGAGGAAAAAGACGATGCTGAAAAATAAGTGTATACTTGGATAAAATTACTCACAGACATACAGACACACAGACTACACTCTTTTAAACATATACAGAAAAATATCTGTAGAAGTCAAGGATTTTCGCGGACAATTTACTCCAACAGAACATTCACTGACACAAATTCCGGAATCAAAAAGCATCACAACCCAATCAAAAGAATCTCCCCGTTAAAAGCCAAAAAGACTGCCCTAACCATTACTAACCCCCTGAAGACAACTATAAAGTCTGAAACACGTTTGGAGCATAGTTTTATAAAATAAAATCGAAAGAACCAAATTTACTTGCGGTCCCACTTTTTTTTTATTATCTAGTCAGATTTACCAAATCTATCATTTCTCCATATATATATATATATATATCATCATCATCATATCGTGCTGGCAGCACGGATATCCCTGACCCTCTCTCGCCACTCCTCCCTATCGTTCATCGCCCTAGGTAGGTCTTCAGGACAACAACCTGTATCCTCACATAGCTGCTGAATGTACGTTCGAGCTGGTCGTCCTGCTTTTGCGCGGCCATGTGTGGGGATCCATAAGAGTACATCTCTTATGAGTTCATCTCTGCTTCTCCAGCAGTGTCCTGCATGTCTGGTTCGTCTAACTTGAATAGTTTTCGTGATAGGGGGCAGGTGGCCGTACAGTTGGTGTCTTGTGGGGTGCTGCTGCCAGGACTTGTTCAGGATTGCACGCAGCATTCTTATAAAGCTTTTATCCTTCAAAAAGAAATTTGAACAAAACTACTTATGCAAAAATTATTTAAGATAAAACTCATTTATAAAAAAAAACATGCTGGATTTTCAAATTTCAGATTGTTTAGTTGTAAAAAAAGGAAAGGAGACCACTATTTGAATGCATGAGATTTAATGAATCTCAAGTATTTTTTCTTCCGTTCTTTTTGATTGTATGAACCTCATGAAAAATTGATTAAATTGTCCCTCGTGAATAAACTGAGGTTTTGACAAATGCTACTTTAATTTAACGAGATTAGCAATGGTCAGTACTTCAAAGTTTATGCAAGATTATTCAGACTTTGTATTTAAAACAAGACTAAATTTGATTCAAGGCAAATGAATCACTACTAGATGTTATATGCAATTTTATCCTATATGGGACCCTTTTTTTCTTAATTCCTTGAAATTTTCAAATGTATAACTAACTTTTTGGCTGACTTCACACCTATTACTAACTTTTCGGCATTAAGAAATTTTTAAGGAAGCATACTGGCTTAAATATCAGCTTCGTTGTTCTACCTTTGATAACTTGCCCATTCCTATTTATATCATAATTGTAATTATGGCTAAGTTTTTATTATTATTATTATTATTGAGAGTTTTTCACATCAGTTTTAGCTAATGGTTTTTCACTGGAGTCTGAGTAAGAGCAAATCTCCTCAAGTCTCCAGGACTCTTCTCAGTATTTTGGCCGTTCTCAATAATGCTCTTGTTTAGATGGTCTCCACTCATCCTTCAAACTCCAAGTCCTCCAGTCCCATTAATAATCCTTTAGTTACTGTACCGAATGCACCAATAATAAGTGGTACACTTGTCACCTTCATGTTACATAGTTTTTTCAATTCTCTAGCAAGGTTCAGGTACTTATCCTTCTTTTCACAATTCTTTCAGTTTCATTCTGTGGTCAGCCGGGACAGCAAAATTGACAATTTTGCAAATTCTCTTTTTTGTTGATTATTATGAGGTCTGGTCCTCTGGCCGAGATAAGGTGATCCGTTCGTATGTCAAAGTCCCATTGGAGTTTATGTGTGTCATTCTCTAGGATAGCTGCTGGATTGTGTATATACCATTTATTTGTATGGTCAAATTTAAATTTCGTGCATATCTCCCAATGGATCACCTTGCCCACCTAGTCGTTTCTAGTCTTTTACTCCTTCTGTGCTAAATTGCTGCATTCACTTATTATGTGATTGATGGTTTCGTCTGTGTCACCACATTGCCTACATTTGCTTTTTGTTGCGTCTTATTTATTCTCGCTTTAACATAATTGGTTCTTATGGCATTGTTTTGTGCTGCTATCAGGAGAGATTCTGTTTCTCTCTTAAAGTTTCTTTTTCTTAGCCAGGTCTATGTTTTATCGTATGAGATGTTGTTTATTAGTCGTTTAAAACGCCTATAGAGTTGTTTTTCTTCCCATTTTTTCCAAGTTATTGTCATTGTTATAACAAAAATATCATTACTGACTTATCTCTTATTTGTGACATAGAATGGTGCTCTGAGATCAGGAAGAACGACTAAATAACTTGTAAAGTGAGCTAGAATTGTCTCCCCAATAAAGAAAATATGTAATAAAGGTTTTTTTTAGTAATATATTCTGAAATAAGGAGGGTATTATAAGAATAAGGTGTTATATTTCATCAAATTGGATACTAAGAGTTTTTCTGGGAATTTAGATAAATAAAAAAAATACACACCTTGTATATCCTGCAAGAATACAATCACTTTTTCGGTCAGTATCCTTAAGATGAAAAAAGAGAGGTTTATCAATAAACATTTATTGAGCTGACAGAATAAAAAGAAAAAGAACAGATGCTACATTGCATGATAAAGTTTATGAGCATCGCAGTCCGTGAGGCTTAGAATATACTGCTTATATCCTTGCAGAAGAGTAAGACCCTCTCACCAAAAGGGATATACTGGATATGACACTAAACTCTATCTAATGGTGAGGAATGTTAAATTTTGGAGCTCTACGAAGTGTGGAGTACCTTTTCATTGATATTACTTGCAGGTTCCCTCTGAATCGAAGTAGTAGTATGGGTTAGGGTTCGATCTGTAACTCAAATCAATCAGTTTTTAGAATATTCGTATTCGATAGAACCGTAGGCCAAAAATCTCTTAAGAAAGATCTGCACAAAAGTATAAATATGAACTTACAAGAATGCGATTTGATAACCTGTTGGCATAAAATATACCTCGACAAGCTGACAAGTCGCTAATATAAATGAATCGATCAATTATCTATTGATTTTTAGGGATCGAAATCAAAAGACGTAGGGCAGATATTTTTCACTGTTGCAAATTCTCGTCAAAGAAGAGTAAAATAAATAAAAAACAAAGATATTGTGATTTAAGTATTGTTAGTCAATATTTTACTACGATAAAAACGTGGAAGCAAATTCCATTCGGTTAACAAATTTAAAAAAGAGACTTCGATTTTATCGGGTTTCCTTAATAACAGCAAAAATCTTTGAAATGAAATCTTTATCAACTTTTCAAATTACCCGGGCTAATTTGATCAATCGTACGTGTGCATTTGCTAACAACTGACAATAAGGAAGTATAAACTACTGAATCATTAGCTGGTGATTGAATTTCGAAACTATTACCGGGAGGCGCTCGTGGCATAACAATTATCCTCGTAGGAAACAGGCTTGGTGACCTGAGTTGAAATCTTGGACGAGGATGTTTTCATTTCACATCGATACTAACATTGGGGTTGGTATAAATTAACCTATTCTCCTCCGCTTATTGATAAATAGTAGGGCAGACTTGACCCTTTAGCTTTTACTAGGTAATTAATCCAGAAGGAAAATTCTTGATTCAAACCAGTTGTACTATTGTTTTAAACTAATCTTGTGTAACATCATATTTATGGTGGAAAGACAAGGTAAATATATTCTGTCTATTCTGAACAATAAAAATCAGATTGAAGTCGGAAAATTACATGAATTTAAATGCAAATATTGCTTGAAAATTTAAAATTGACAACACTGATAGAAGGCAAAGTACATATTCTATTCGGGAACATCGTCGCAAAAGTGTTGGTGTGGCCTTAGAGTAAGCGAGTCCGAACTCAAGTCAAACTGTTATATTCACTTTCGGGCTAATACCCTTGGAAAGGGTATGAGAACCCAATTATTTGATCCGTTATTTATTAAACAGTAACACAATTGATCTTCTAAAAGGATGGATTTGGCAATAAATAATCTATAAAAGTTATTAAACAAAGAAATATGAGGTAGAAGATAATTTTAGTTGTGTATTGGGATATTGTAACGTCTGGTAACTGACTTTTTTTCTAATCCCCATTCATGTGTTATCTTCTTTTTGTTTGTTGAAGCTGCAAAGGAAATAAGGAGGGAAAAGAAAAAGACATGGATACTTTTAAAATCTTTCGGGTTGTACGACTATTCTGTGGTGTGGACCGTTTTCCTGAACTAATCGAAATAACCGTGCTTCCTGGTAAAGATCAGCAGAATGTCAATACTCATTTTGGCAAAGTGTGGATCGTCGGTTTCGAGTATAAGGGTCATTTTGGCAAATTTTGAATATGAGGTTTCGCCATATATGTTTTTGTTCAGTAGCCATTTTCAGCTGATGCTGCTACGAGCAGGAGGCATGGCGAATTGTTCTGCCAGAGACATTAGCACACACTTGTGCTCCAATTGGAAGCTGAGAGAAAAAGGACGTCCGTCTCAGTCGAGGAGGTAAAAGGCTTCTCACGTGGGTTACTTTTTTGGCCATCTTTTCAGGCATGCATGGATTGCGATTCCAGTCAGACGTCCCCAAGAAAATCGTTATTCTTGAACTCATTTATTCTATTTCCTGTTTATTTTATTTATTTATTTGTTTATTTAAGTTATTGTGTTTTTAATCCCCGAAGAAACCAAATATTGTTGATGTCAATATCGTGGAAGGACCATCTCGAAAGCCTTGCAAAGACCAAAACCAAATATCTGTGAGTAAAATGTTTCAACTAATTATTTATTTTGTAATTTGTCATCATCATCATCATGTCGCGCTGGTAGCACGGATATCCCTAACCCTCTGTCGCCACTCCTCCCTATCGTTCATCGCCCAAGGCAGGTCTTCAGGACAACATCCCGTATCCTCACATAGCTGCTGAATGTATGTTCGTGCTGGTCGTCCTGCTTTTGCACGGCCATGTGTGGGGGTCCATAAGAGTACATCTCTTATGAGTTCGTCCCTGCTTCTCCAGCAGTGTCCTGCATGTCTGGTTCGTCTAACTTGAATAGTTTTCGTGATGTGATTTGTATTCAATATCAATATATGACCCAATGTGGAAAATGTGGATATTTATGACTGGTAAAACGTTCATGCTATTTATCATAGCCATTCAACGACTTTGATGACGAATTTAAAGAAAAGAAAATGACTTAGATTTCATAAAACACTGAGAGTAATTTAATTTGCATGGACGGTTGTCATTTACAAAAAGCTCATTTTAATTTAGTGTTACATATTGACCTTGGACAGCATGCTAGTTGTAGATTTCTAAAGAGGGTATGCACCTGTGTAAAAAGGAGGACAGTGGGAATAAATCATGTGAGTTGAGAACCGAAAGAAAACGAGTGGGCGTTTAGAATAATATATACTGACAAGAGATTCGTAGACTGTTGTGGCACAGATTCAGTCAAATTCAGAGAGCAGTCAGCAAGTGCCCAAATGAGTGGACCAGCCCTTCTCCCCGACTGAGAAGCAGAAGTATTATGTGGGCCTCTGAATATATATCTATTACAACATGGTGTGAATATGAATATGTATCCCCAGCGTGATGTCAATGATGGCAGCTCGAGACCTTTGTCTTCGTCTCTTCTCTCTCTCTCTCTCTCTCTCTCTCTCTCTCTCTCTCTCTCTCTCTCTCACTCACAGCAAATTTAACCCTTTAGTGACAATAAATAAGAGAGTTTTACTTTTATAAACAGAAGTATTATTGTCTCTTCTTTCATTACATTGGTTTACAACATTAGTACAAGGCCGGAAATCTTGATCCCCTAGTGAGAATCAAACTTACTAACAATGTCCTACTAGCTTACTTACATACCCAAATTGCTGGGCTGATGATTATAATATATATCATGCAATTTTATCAGATTACGTGGGAACGAAAAATATTCATTTGTAAGGAATTTATCGAGGATACAGTCGGAGCATTATTGCTTGAACGAAAGTTAATGTGACGTTAAACAAAGAAACCCTGGGTGTTAGACTCCCAGCCTCACTTCTCTGATCTATTCCTTATAAAGTGTTTAATAACCGTAAGGTAATTATCGGAGGGTGGTGGAGAATTATATGAATTTGTTATTTACAAATTATTTACAAGTTTCGTCAGCTGTTGAGGCTAAATTGATATATACGTCATTTAGAAGATGAGTGTAATTCACGCCTCCTGGTAATATTTTTGTTAATATCAAACATTATTTACATATGACGCCATTAATATTTTCATATATATGATTAACATACGTTGATAAAGCTTTTTTTTACCAATAGTCGTAAATCTTTATATATATATATATATAAAGTAAATGAAAGAAAAATATCTGATGGTTTGTTTATTTGCCAAAGTGTTTCGACTTCAATCTTTTTTGAATGCAAAAGTGTTTTATCGAAATTATTTTTGTATGAGAAATAATCATGATAGATAAATTTTGGTTCAATCAGAAGTTTTTATCAGGGCTTGTAGATTAACATATATTCCGTCAGATTCAACTCATCTCTTCCTACATAATATAAAATCTGAAATCATTTGAAATAGAATTTGTTTAGTTATTAGATTCCGAAATTATATAGATTAATCTGAAACATTCTTTACATCTCAAATGACATGAGATTTTTAAAACATTCCATATATATATATATATATATATATATATATATATATATATATATATATATATATATATATTATATATATTCCACATTTAACAAACGTTCAAAACTAACTTATATTTTTGTCATAATATTTATTTCAGCAGATCTTATATTTCAAACAATTTACATCTTCAAACAAAGAAATCATGATAAATTTCTAATGGAGATTTAGAAAAGCCCACCATATTCAGGTCACTCTATCTCCCAACCGAAAATTTTATATAATGGCAAACTAACTTTTAAACCCAATGAAGGAGATCAGTAAAAAAATATAGATAAAGAATAAATTGATTTAGGTAGAGAAAAATATCTACTATAAACATTTTATATGGTAATTTAATAACCTCTTAACGAATATAAAATCATATTATAAAATATTATATTGTATATTAATACTATCTTATCAAAAAACCTAAGAAAAGTTTCATTTTAATCCTATTCAATATAATTGGTCACATTAAAAAACAAATTATACTGGTTTCTGTTAAGACATTATCTAAAATTATAAATACAGCATAAATTTATATATCCTCAAGACTACAATTATATCATATATATTATCATAATATTCACATTATTACTAAACCTCAAATCCTTAAATTTATAAATAAAATCATACCAAGTACTTTAAATAATACCATGTTAAAAATTATCATCACAAATAATATTACAATTACAATTATTACGACTAATCGTTAAGCCTATTAACATTATAGTTATAATAAATATATAAAACACCAGTACCAACAAAAATGAAAAACAACAACAGATATCAACAACTACCACAATATGTTATTACTAAATATAATAATTAACATTAAATGATAAATAATCATAGGAAATCATTCTAATTAATATTAAGGATTATTACTATGTACTACAAAAATGATTCATAATATGCACTCCGTAATCAAAATAAAGTAATACCTTTTATTGCTTATTACATAATTTACACAAATAAAAAAAAACAACTGTTAGAAAATAGAAGAATTAATTAAGATCCAATCTTAAAATATATACACTAAAATCCAAAGTACATTAACCCTAATTGAATTCAAAAACATGAATATATATACATATACACAAAAATACAAATATATATATATATATATATATATATATATATATATATATATATATATATATATATATATATATATAAAGACAGTTGCCGTTATTGCTGTCACTTTTTTTCATACATATATATATAAAGCCTAAAATCAATTCTCATAAGCTTATATCTATCTTTATGGTGACATTTAAATTTCAATTCATTTCTTTGATTTAGTAATTTACAGGTATTTTTATATTTTTAATACTAATTTTTTTCTTTTAGATAGAGATTACATCTACTTCTGAAATAATTTGAGGTGGTTGATCTTTTAATAAGATTCCATCAAACTGGTTATGTAAGCCAATATCCTTCAAACAACAGAACCATTTAGAAAGGGCTGTTTGCTTTCTTAATGAAAGGTTAGAAAAATGATGTTTGTCACTATAAAGCCTCTGATTCCAATTTCCAGCAGAAATTCCTAAGTATATCTTTATGTCCTTTTTGTTTTCCATTGGGAAAATGGTTGCCTTTTATACTAGATTCTCGGAATTGCATTTACCACCAACAGGACATTCTTCTCTAACCCTGTAGTTACATCAGGTTTACTCAAACCTTGTCTATCAACATATGATTTTTCAATTCAATCTTTGTCATGGTTGCTAATGATTTTGTATAAAATATTAGTGCAAGAATTTTATATATATATATATATATATATATATATATATATATATATATATATATATATATATAGAGAGAGAGAGAGAGAGAGAGAGAGAGAGAGAGAGAGAATAAAGTTGTTAAATGTCTTAAATTGAATTAAAATTTCTGTAACTTTAAAACTGGTACAATTTAAGAATGAATCAACTTGGAAAAGGGCACTCTTTATTGATTTTTCTGATAACTCAAAAACAATTTTAAAAAGACTGTATTTCTACAATCCTAAAATTACAAAATATATGTCAGATCTGGTAGTGTTCCCTGCTTCCGATACAGTGTAACCAACTAAAACCTGTTGTTAGTTAATCGGGTAGATCCGCGCTATCAGTAATTTTCATTCGACTGAGAGATGCTATGAAGGCAAATGCTCGACATGTCACCCCACCGGCCTAATAGGTTATGGAAACATCCAGACATCCATTTTTTTCATCATAATTTTTTTGCTTTTCAAAGAAATTAGATTTATAATGATCGATAATAATTCATCTAATAACAATAAAGTTATTGATAATAATACTATTGCTAATGCAATTCTGGAAAAAAGCAGCACACACACACACACACACACACACACACACACACACACACATATATATATATATATATATATATATATATATATATATATATATATATATATATATTTCCCCTCAATGTGGATAATCAGGCTTTGCTTTGTTTACTTTTTCTCTATAAACTTTTCATTGTATTAGGTCATGTTACCACGAGAGATTTCTTTCAGATTTTTTTCGGACGCTACATTTTTTCTTTTTCCTCGATTTTCTTCTTATTTATTTTCATTTATTTATCTCTTAATATTTTTTTCATTTTAGCATTTTCCATTTTCTTTCTCTTTTCATTTTTTTCTCTATAGATTACATATTTTTTCTATATAGATTGTATGTTTTAGTTTTTCTTTCATTCATTTAAATTGTTTTTCTTTAACTTTAATGTTTTTTCCTTTTTTTTTAAATTTTTTTTTCTTTCTTTCTACTTGAGTTTCCATGCCTCTTCTCGCTTTTCCTTTCATTTCTTTCTTTTTTCTTTTCACTTTTTTTGCCCTTTTTTTTCTCATCTCTTTGTCTTCCTTTTTCATTTCCTTTTTCCTTTGAATTTTTGTTTTTTCTTTCTCTTCACCTTTTCATCCTACTTGTCCAATTTTCTTCATTTCATTCTTTTCTTTTTCTTTTTTCTTTTCTTCCTCTTTACCGTCGTTCGTATTTCTTTGTTTTGTTTTTTCTTTTTTCTCTTTGTTCTTTCTTTCATTTGTACTGTAATTAATATCCTTCTTTCTTTTTTTTTCATGTCTCTCTTACTTTATTTATTTATAACTGTTTTTATTTTGTCTTTCTTTATATCAGTTTTTCTTTGCTACTTATTGAATTTCTTTCTTTTATTTTCGCTTTCTTTTTCTTTTTTTATTTTCTGTATATTCTATACACTTTCCTTCTCATATTTCCTTCCCATTTGATTAATATTTAGAATTCATTTTTCCCTTTCTGTCACTATTGTTATTTTTCAAAATTTTCCTTTATTTTTATCTTTCTTGTTATTAAATAATGTTATGATGACTACCCTTGTATGATTCCTCAAAGACTTTTTGCAGACAGAGTCGTTTGAAATACGCCCACAAAAATTCCATACGATGGCAACAAATCCAATTTCGACGGCAGTCAAAGTCTCCGAAGACAAGGTTGTCTGTAACCAAGGAATTTTTTTCTTCTCTATTGCAAAGCATTCTTCAGGGAATTATCTGTACTCAGACAATTAATTATCAAGTCGATATTTATGCGCGTTCTATGTTCTTGACGAAGCAATTGAGAATACCAGTAATAGATATATTAGCGAAAAAATGTTTACCATATTCATATTTACCCGGAAACACACACACACACACACACACACACACACACACACACACACATATATATATATATATATATATATATATATATATATATATATATATATATATATTGTTGGGTTAAATATTTTCTTGTTTATCAATTACTTTTAAAACGTCTGAGGAATGTTTTGAAAATTATTTCATTTTCAATGATGACTTAAATTCGAAACTAGAAGATTGAAAGTACTATAAGGTACCTTTATACAATTTTACCATATTTTTGTTCTTATACAAAATAAAACAGGATTTATTCAAGGTGTTGACGTGTTAGTACTAATGTGTCGTTATACCACTTAGAATCAAACGAAATGCTTAAAGAAAAAATCTAGATGGGAACTACACAAGGATGATACGTGCCGTTTTGAAGAAATCCTGCAAGCAGCACCCCAGAAAACAGCACTCGTATGTCTAAATATCACAATCATTCAATTGTCAATAGTGACAGATGTGTGTGTGTGTGTGTGTGAGAGAGAGAGAGAGAGAGAGAGAGAGAGAGAGAGAGAGAGTGTGTGTGTGTGTGTGTGTGTGTGTGTGTGTGTGTGTGTGTGTGTGTGTGTGTGTGTGTGTGTGTGTCAAAATAATCCATTCTGTTGACATGTCTTGGTGGTAGTGATGATGATGATGATGATGATGATGATGATGATGATGATGATGGGAAGATAAAAGAAGATATAGGATTGTTATAATTTAAAAAAGAAATATAAATATGATAAAAAAGCTGTTTCTTCTCTTGATCAGACGCTCAATTTTAATGTTTATTATCGATTACAAATAAACTTTATTTACTTTATTCGTCTTAAAATCTACAGATCAATAAATATATTATTTTCACATATTGGACGATGATTCATGAGGCACCTAAACAAAGAAATCAAACCAAATCTCACCTTGAAATAGTGGTAATAGTTTTTATTTGTCTCCGTCTTCAGCTTATTCTTGGAAGCAAGTCACATATTCTCAACATTTCTGATATAGAAAACATAGACATGGGCTTTCCTTTTTAGAAACAGAAAATAACCATAAAGACCCTGATCGAGAAAGTAAGAGGACAGTGTACCCCCCACATTCCACCCCCACCGTCAGCACCCCCACTTACACACCTACATACACCTACACACTCACAGCTTTTGGCCAAATATTTATGCTCTGCAATAATTTTGCTCGATAGTCTTGTGTCAATTTTCATGAAAGATAAGCAAATGTCCAAGATTGCAGAACTATAAAAGAATTCCGAGAAACAAACAGTAATTGAATACTTTATTCTTCAAATAGTACAGATATTTTTAACTCGTGGATCTGTACTTCTGTCAAGGATTAACAATTTTACAAAGTTGAAAATTACTTTGTTGTTCAAGGTTTTACTTCTGTAATGATAAATAACTTTTCGATTAAAGTTTAATATATTCATGCCAAAATTGTTTAAATAATGTGTATGAGTGCCTTATATTCACCGCAATCAATGATTCATTTGAAGAAAAATATCCCATTTATTTCAACAAATAATATTGCTAGGATTTCTAAAGTTCCGTTTATATAAAATAAGAAGTAAAACCTAACCACTACGCCACCAAGTTTATTAATAAATAAAACACATGTAAAACAAAAAACAAACAAACCATGTGTGACCGAAGTAAATCATGTAAAAGTAATTCATGAAAATTCATAGTTCAAATCCTAAATACTAGAATTTGATTTTTCTTATCTTAAGAAATAACATGGAAATTACTTTATCAAAAAAGTTATTTCTGCTGATATTCTTATTTTGATGGTTTGTATTTTTATCCGATTTCTGTCCGAGATTTATCCGGCCATATCATACAAACGTCAACGTGGTAAATTTAGAACAACTTTTGTCTGTTTCAAAGTGTTTCTCTTGGGACCTTACGTATTTATTTTAGGGTCTATAACTCTTTTTTGAAAAACAGTCTATTTCTATTTTGGAAGGATCGTTTAGTTCTTCCTATCTCGTCTATGGTCTACAAAACTCCCTTGAAATAGCAATTTTAGATTTTCAAAAAAGCTGCAAGTCGAAGGTTGCCAAATTTTCAGTGTATTTAGGTGTTATAGATCTGAGTTCCGCCATATTTTTCCAAAACACCCACGATGACATGGAAAGAAGGAATAATCAAAATAACTTGATACTTTTTGCATCTTCAAAGTCTTATACGGTCAGTCATCGTTTTCTTTTTTAATGCAGCCACTACACATTGAATATTTACGGGTATTCTGCTAGTTGAATGTCTTTATGAATGAGAAATGATTACAATGGTTTCTGATTGCATAATTGAATCTTTCACAGTCATTTGAATAAATTCCAAGTTCCTGCAACCAAATTCGAGGTTTCAATCAAAATCTAATGTATATTTTCAGCGAATGTTACAGTTACATAATACACAACCTAAGTGCAGACCGAGTAACTCAAAGGGAGTGTATCTATTCGTATCTGTTTACAGGTTATTTGTCAGACAGGTTCAACTTTTTATGTATCTAACTCGTTCTTTTCTTCTGTGTATCTACCAAACCGATTCAATTTTCTGTCTATTAGTTTAACTGGTTCAAATACTGAGCACCAATTTAAGTGGTTAAATTTCTGCATATCAGCATAACTGGTTCAAATACATAAGTGGTTCCATTTCTGTGTATCTGCCTAAGTCGTCTAATTTATACGTTACATTGTGTCTAGAATCAGTCAGTTGACGAAAACTAAAACAAAAGTAAAATCATTGATTTAATCATACCATTGAAAAAGTCCAAAGAAAGCACCGGTCAAAAATAGTGAAATAATTCAGATAAAAACTATTCAGAATCATTCATAAATGTATGGTCATATTTAATTTCAGATATGCACAAAAATTAAGGTCCAAATCTTACCATCTGGAAGTTTGTTGTCGCTATAAAAAAGGTTGGGGATAATCATCAGTGTCGTTTATGGAATGACGTCAACAGAGCTGCTCAAAATGTAACAGGCAGATAAAGCTCATGTTGAAATGTAATAATCAAAATAATAAAAATGAGAATACTATTTTGTAGTTCTACGTGAAACTGTTTCGCCGTCTTTAATAGACAGCCCAAAATTTTCCATTCACACTCACACACGTATATATATATATATATATATATATATATATATATATATATAATCATTGTAATACCTCCATTTGCGTATATATGTAACATATAATGTAACATAAATTTACATAGAGGTATTACTATGATTTTTTTTTATATATTTATAATCTTAAAATATATATCAGCCAAAGATGCATCCTATTCTTTGAAGAAAGATTAGCTATTATTCATGATGAACATGCAGAAAAAAACTTTCCGTATTAGAAAGTGGATTAATATTTCAACGTAGACATAAAAACATACATTAAATCACGGAAAAGATAACTAATTCTGAAGTCTAGAAAAACATAAAACTATTTAAATATAATATAATAAAATAAAAATGAAATACAAGTTAATATATTATTTTATATATCAAGTTAATTTTGAAAATATAGCCTTAACGTGATAATTGCATAAAACCAAATGTATATGAATGTGGCATGGAAGGGTATTTTTTTTTAATTCAAAGTTTAAATCCCAAATTTTTGAAGATGATTTTACTCACCTGAAGAGATACTAAGATGAGTTTTGCAATATTTTGGTGACGTGACCGAAGCAATTCAATTTATGGACGGTAATCGCTGTCTCTTACTCTGGTAAAAGACTACGATCTAAGAATACTGAGAAGAGTCCTGGAAACTTGAGGAGACTTGCTGTCACTCAGTGTCCAGTGAAAGACCACCAGTACATTGATGACATCAAACTATTTACAAAAAATGAACAATAATTGGAAACTCTAATACACGCAGTAAAAATATACAATCAGGTGTTGTGGTCAACGGGAAGTTCAAATGATAACACGACCAAGAAATAAGTAATAAGAAATATATTGATGGCAAATAATACATACACAAATGATAGCTGGGAGAAACCCCTCCTCAGCTTAACAATCAGGAATATTACCGCTCTTGGTAACGACTCGCTAAGACAGAACCGAGACTGAGTTCGAGACTGCGACTGAGACTGTGACTGTGTAGAAGAGAGCTCAGTTGGTATATGTCACGCGAGGACGAGTCCATCTATAGGGGACATCCCAATACCCCTCTCCCAAGCCTTTCGCTTTCAAAAGGGTTTATTCTCCATTAATATTTCTTCCGTTTTGGGTGCGTTTTTGCCCTTGAATTATGCATACCATTTCACCAATGCTGCTAAGGATCGTTCCCTCTTCCCAGTAAAGTATTTTTTTTTTAATTTTTGAAAAAAATCTTCTGACCTGGGATAAATCGCTTTCTTATGACATGTTCAGTCGTATTTATATTGTTTCGGGATTAATTTGTCGAATGCAGATCTTTCCTGGCGAGCATGATTTCTGCCGGTGAGCCGCTCGAAGGTGTATTCAGGTTTGGTGTTCTACGATACACCTGTAGGAATTATTGTAGGGCTCTGTTGGTCGGTGTTGCTTGTGTTTTCTTGAGTGCTCTTTTTAGTGTGTCGACGAACCTCTCCGCCTGATAATGCGATATTTGGTGGTATTGTGATGTTGTTACATATTTCACCTGGAATGTGTTACAAAAATCCTTAAATTCAGCCGATGTAAATTGTGTGCCATTATCACTGATGACACAGTCTGGCACACTGAATCCTGCAAACAGTTCATGCAGGAAACCAATAGTTACGACTGTTATCGGCCTCTTCTATCTTAAAACCTCTGGCCACTAGGAGTTGCTGTCTACCACAATAAGGTAGTAGTGATCCTCTAGCGGGCCAGGAAAGTCAGTATGAATACGTGACCATGGCTGGTCTATTTTTGGCCTGGGTTTGAAAGAGGTAGCTGGTTCTTTGACCGCCAAGGCGCACCCTCTACATGTGTCAATTCTGTCGATCATGTCTCTGTCCATAGCCAGCCAGTATACATAACTCCGCATATGACTTTTCATGCGATTTTTTCCGGGGTGTCCTGTGTGGAAATCCTTCAAAACACGTTTTTGTAATTTCTTAGGAATTACAACTGTCACTGTACAATAAGATACTATCACACAATGAGTTCACCTTTGGGATACTGTTGTCCATTGATGTGATATTTTTTCTATTTTGTTGACAAAGTTATCTTCGATCACTTCGCTCTTTATCCCGCGTTACCAGTAGATCCTGAACAGTATTTTAAATGATGGATTTAATTTCACAGTCCGAATGAAATGCTGCGATGAAAGTGATTTTTATCTTCTCAAATGCTGTCTGGCACTCAGGTGTCCATTTCCACTTTTTATCCTTCTTCAATAAATCGTTTAAGGGCTCGCTCAATTCGTGCATATTTTTGATGAACACCTAATAAAAATTAGCTAATCCCAGAAAGCTTTGAAGTTCAGTGTCATTTCTTGGGGGAGGCATGTTTTTTTATAGCGTCTGCCCTCTCTGGATCCGGACGTCTTCAGTTTTTGTCGATTACATGTCCGAGGTACCTTATCTTATTCATAAAGAATTCACATTTCGTTTCTTTAATTCTAAACCCAAAATTGTGTATTCTTTCGAAAACCTCGTGTATTTGTCTGTGATATTCTTCGGTAGATTTGCTAGCTATCACAATGTCATCCAGGTAGGCACATGCAAAATCAAGACCGCTCAGCATGGTATCCATAACCTGCTGAAAGATCGCAGGTGCGACCTTGATCCCAAAAGCTAACCTTTCAAACTTATAAATGCCTCTGTAGGTGTTGATACACAGGAGTTTTGAACACTCCTCCTCGACAAGGATCTGAAGATAGGCATCGCTCAAGTCCACTTTGGAAAATACTACATCACCATTCAGTTTGTTAAATACTCCTCCGGTGTCGGACGGGGATAGAGGTAATCTTTCAAAGCCGCGTTAAGGCCTGTAGAAAAATCCGCACAGATGGGAATTTGATTGGACTTTCTCCTGACGTATACTGTCGGTTCAATCCATTCACTAGAGCTTACTTTGGACAGTATGCCGGCCTTTTCCCGTCGATTCAGCTCTTCGTCATTTTTTTCAACTGCCGCGAATGGCACATTTCTTTTCTTTTTGAAGACGGACAGAGCATTTTCTTTTACTTTGAATCTGGCTATTGCCTTGGTGCATTTCCCGAGTCCCGCTGAAAAAACTTCAGGAAATCTTGCCTTTAGTTCGTCTTTTAATTCTTGCACCTCTGTAGTTGGGTTTTCTATCTTGTTGCAGAAATTGTTAATTGGTTGGTCCCATAGTTTGAAACGTTCCATCCAATCAGTTCCAAATAAATTTTCAGACTGTTTGTGGACGAAAACATACTTTTTTAGTGGTACAAAACAGGCTTACGGGCAGTGTTAGTTCACCCTCGAACTTTATTTTGTCACCCGTTACTGCACGGGCTGTTTTGTTTGTTTTTCTCATCGTTGGTTTTTTCATTTTTTTCCATGTGTGCAGATTAATGATTGATAGGTCCGAACCTGAATCTAGTTGTAGGTCCACTTTTTTTGATCAAGAATGTGGACTGTTATGTACTTTCGTCGATTTTTCTGTTTTAATATTCGATCTTGCTTGTCTGACTCTATTTTTATTTGCTTTGTTACTACAGCATGTTGCTTTGTGGCCAATTTTACCACACACGTTACAAGATTTGTTCTTGTAGAAACATTTTGTTGACTAATGTTGTCCACCGCAACGACTGCATGGACTTGTGAGTAATTTCGGTTTTTGGATTGGTCGTCGATTCTTTTCTTGTGTCTGGTCGAACTTTTTTTTTTCACTGCTTTTCCAAGGGGCGTAATTTCTCGGCTTGTGGCTTGTCCTTCTGACATACGCTACTCCTGATTCCTCGATGTTATTTTTTTGAGTCGTTTTTGACGCTAACTACGCGTTGACAGTCTTCGGCCAGTTTCTGTAATGGGAGCACTGATTCACTTTCTAACTTTGACAGTACTCTTCGTCACATCTCCGAATTTTTTCAGAGACACGACCTATAGAAAATATCCAGCATTTAAAGTCGTCGGCTGATGATTCCGCCAAACGAAAATCATCACAATGCTTATTTACTATGGACGCGAATATGAGGTAGTCGTCGTCGTCGTCCCGTTTCGACAAGTTAAAGTACTTCCATCTTTTGTTGAAAAGTGTTAAGTTCGGGTTAAATAACTCAGACAAGATTTTAACTGCTTCAGAGAATTCCAATTCGCTTGTCTTCTTCGATAGAATGTAGTCGACAAACTTACTATATTCAGTGGTTCCTAACTTCCTTAAAAGTAAGCGGACCTTCTTAACGTTGGTCCAATCTTCGCAATCCACCGTGAAAAGATCTTCGTATTGTTGTATTTTGACCTTCGGCCCGAGCAAAATGCCATTCAAGGTGATGCACCCGAAGGAAGTGACACATTCCAATGGCAGTTAGGAGAGGAAATCGCGTGGGCGGAAATTGGCTAACAAAATGAGACAAGCTAAAAAATCCCATGTTACATCTCATAGACTGACGCACCGGAAGAGAGTGACCTCTGAACTGCATGACAGTTATTTCCGCTTGATGACGATTAAACATTCGATGGGCGTCGAACGATTATATAACTCAGTTGAGTTCGACGAGCCAGGGCCAGTTGAGTTGCAGCCAGTTGGAGAGTGTTGTGGTAGAGTGTTGTGCTTGGGGCCCCGATGAATTGGGGTCCAGAGAAGATGCTGATAAGATGCAATAAAGAAAGCTAGCACCCAGCAGAGTGGACCCCAGGGCTCCGGTTGAGCATCAGAAGAACAAGAAAGACACAACGTGACGGCCATAAGTTTGGGGTCAAAATATTGCAGTTATGTTCGGTCTCCAGCTCCCTCTCACATGCAAACCTTGAGTCACCGTTTTCGAACCCTTGCAATAAAGTGAGAGGTAGATATTTTTATAAAGAAGTCTTTCTGCGTCTTTATCATTGCGTCTGTTTTATTATTGTGTCGTTATGATGCTGTAGATGAGTATACAACAGTATCTTCTGAAGAATGCTCCGAATGTTTTATCTTCCCCCGGAGGATAAATGAATGTCTCCATAGAATTCCAGATTGTGTTGTGGGAGAAAGTACTCTTATTATCACTGGGTTCCGTTTTATTTAATACTCTAAGGAATAATTCTTCTTGTTTTTGTTGTTCTTTCTGTTGTTGAAGTAATTTCTCCTCTTGTTCTTTCTGTTGTTGAAGTAATTTTTCTTCCCACCTTTGTTGCTGCAGTTGTTGTAGTTTTTTTTCCTGCTCTTTATGAAACTGCAAGAAAAATTGTTGTTATTGTTGTAGTAGTTGTTGTTTTATCGTCTTGAAATCCTCCATACTAATATCGGGTATGTATTTTCAGAGGCAATAAAAAGAATTTTTTTCAGTTTTTTTATGGCTTCTCTCTCAACCAAATTTGCATAAACGACCACAGACCGCGTTTATCCCGTAGAGGAAAAAATGACGTTTTCTCTTTCCTTCTTTCCCAAGACAGGGGGTGGAGAAAAATAGTGTAGTTTTTACTTTTAACAAGAGTGGAAAATGAGGAGAAGAAAAAATAGATAAATAAGGCAAATACTAATCCTTAACAGTTTTTTCTCTCTTTCCAGAAAACAAAGTCTTTCCTTTCTATCAATAATTTAGAATTGGGTTATATATATATATATATATATATATATATATATATATATATATATATATATATACTGAGGGGGACGAAAAAATAAATTCACTACAACACTGAGGTAACTTGTATAAAAAAAAAGTTCAATTTTAGTTTGTTTTCTTTAACGGCAAATAACCACAGATAATTTGCATAAGAAAAAGAAAAATTTTGGTCAACCCTTTTAGAGGACCAGAGACAGTTTTTGTTTTTCCTCGAAAAAAATATTGTCTTAATTTTGCAATGAAAGAATTGAAAACGATATTTCATAATTAAAAAAAAAATGTGTTTTTTCTTTTTCCACTACAAAAAGAGGAGAAAACAAAGTCTTACTGTTTCAGTAAGTTAAATTGATTGTTTCTCAAAGTTTTACCTTCTTTATCAATATATCTGCGTCGCGTTTTTTTTTCTTTTGGTTTATGAACTCGGTTTTTTTTTTCTTTGTGTTTTAGCGTGCAGCAAACTTGAGACACGTGTAGTTGAAATTTTCCTAATTTATTTTTGTAAATTGTTTACGCGTAAGTCCTTATTTCTATGAATCCGACGTCGCTAGTTTGTTGTCGTCAACAGGAGGTTCAAATGATGACACGACACAGAAATAAGTAATAAGAAATATATTGAAGGCAAATAATACACACACACAAACGATAGCTGGAAGAAACCCCTCCTCAGCTTAACAATCAGGAATATTACCACAGAGACAGAACCGAGACTGGGTTCGAGACTGCGACTGCGCAGAAGAGAACCTAGTTGGTATATGTCACATGAGGACGAGTCCATCTATAGGGGACATCCCAACATCTAGACATAGTAATGGAATTTGGTAGTGAAAAATGTGCCATGCTTGTAATGAAAAGTGGCAAGCGACGTGTAACTGACGGAATGGAACTACCAAATCAAGACAAGATTAGAACGCCCGAAGAAAAGGAAACCTACAAATACTTGGGTATCTTGGAGGCTGACACCATCAAACATGTGGAAATGAAAGACAAAATTCAAAAAGAATATAACAGTAAAACTAGAAAACTACTTGAGACAAGACCCTCTATCTGAAATCTTATTAAAGGAATACCTGGGCCGTACCCCTCGTTGGATATTCGGGACCATATTTGATGTGAACCAGAGATGAACCTAAGGAAATTGACCAAAGAACAAGCAAACTATTCATAATGCATAAGGCATTAAATCACAGAGACGACGTTGACAGACTATATGTATCTAGGAAAGAGGGAGAAAGAGGACTTGTCAACATGGAAGACAGCATTCACACATCGATACAACGACTCGAAGACGACATAGAAAAATATGAAGGAGGACTGATTACAGGCTATCAGAAACAATACTTACAACACGATGGACAACAGAATCATAATTAGGAAACAAAAATGGGAAGAAAAACAACTCTATGGGAGTTTTAGACGACTAATAAACACCATCTCACACGAGAAAACGTGGACATAGCTAAGAAAAGGGAAATTTAAGACAGAAAAATAATATCTCCTTATAGCAGTACAAAACAATGCCGTAAGACCTAATCATATCAAAGCGAGAATAGATAAAAGGCAACAAAATAGCAAATGGAGCCAATGCAGTGACAAAGATGAAACGATTAATCACATAATATGCGCATGTAGCAAATTAGCACTGAATGAGTATAAGACTAGACACGACTGGGTTGGCAAGATGATCCACTCGGAGATGTGCAAAAAATTGAAATTTTACCATTCAAACAAATGGTAAATTCTCAATCCAGCAGCTGTCCTACAGAATAACACACACATAAACTCCTATGGGACTTTGACATACGAACGGATCATCTTATTTCGACCAGAAGACCAGGCCTCATAATAATCAACAAAAAGGAGAATTTGCAAAATTGTCGACTTTGCTGTCCCGGCTGGCCACAAAAAAAAAAAAAAACAAAAAAAAAAAAAACAGAAATAATGTGAAAAGAAGGATAAGTACCTCGACCTTGCTAGGGAATTGAAAAAACTATGGGACATGAAGGTTACAATAATACCAATTGTGATTGGTGCTTTTTTTAGAGTAAATAAAGGATTATTAAAGGGACTGGAGGGCTTGGAAGTTGGCGGACGAGTGGAGACCGTCCAAACTACAGCATTATTGAGAACGGCCAGAATACTGAGAAGTGTCCTGGAGACTTGGGGAGACTTGGTGAGACTTGGTGTCACTCAAACTTCAGTGAAAGACCATCAGCTTACGCTGATGTGAAAAACTTTAAAGGAGTAAATTATATTTTTAGATAATAATGATATAAATAATAATGATAAATCATCGTGGAGTAATATATTGCTAGCTCTTCTCAGAGACAATTACTTGCACAGTGAATTCGATCACAGCTAGATCACTCACTATATCAACATTGGGGAATTGTTGTGTTCAAAGTACACACTGAAATTTATTATCTACTAAAAAGATAGTACTCCATAGATTTTTCATATGCTTACAAAAAACATAAATTTTAAGCTTTTAGATCATAACTTCCGTCAAATTTACTTAATTATATCAATGAAAAGAAATGAGAAATTTAAATATTGTAATGAATTCTATATTGCTTCTTCGAAGAAAGAATTGGAATATCAGATTTTGAAACAAAATTAAAAGATTTTAAATGATTGTTTGACAAAATGGTGGAAAGCTATGGTCTAGGATCTGTTATTTAGAAGGTTAAATGCAACCTTAAGGACCTCGGTTCCCATCTTTGAAACTATTTTAACATTTCCCATAAATATTCGTACTTTAGACAAAATTCATGTCTGTAGTTCTTCTGCTACGCTTAGAATACTGTTACAGGACATTACTTCGTATTATGATTTTGAAAAAAGCGAGGCCTATTTAAATTGGGAAATCACCACAATAAAATCTTCCTGCACTTCTCTATCCTCATTTTGCATAAATGTACAGTCTCAAATAAGAATGATGCAAATTGAATAACATTTTCTCAAACGGCAAAAACATTGGAAAAGATTCCCAAATAACAATCAAATATTGGGAATGATCAAATAGAAATTAAAATCGATATTCTCAAAAAACTGGGAAAAATTACTACTTTACCTTTTTAATAGAAATAACTTAAACCTACTTTTCTGCACAAGTCAAAAATTCAAAGAAAATTCCTGTAAATCTATTTAACTATTCGATAGTATCTGCTCAGTGCTATTTTTTATTCCTTTTCAACTTAATTTTATGACAGTTACTCTCTAATCTAACATTGGTAAATTTAAATGTCTCTTGAAACATAAAAAATACTTAAATGTCTCTTGAAACATAAAAAATACCCGGCATTGTTGGAGGGAATGTAATATATTCTTGTGTTCTTGCAAAGAGTTGAAAGAAGCTTGATTTGTAAGTGCAATGAAATTTCCGAAACATGTCTTGCCATATAAATTTGAACTTTCTAATGGGATCAACCTCTTTAAAGTTGTCCACAATTTAAGTTCATGGTAGACTCATCCCTGACCAACCTCTGTGATCCAGTGGGAACCATCGCTTTAAAGTTGGCTTGACTGTGAGTCTTAAATGACCTTTGAAAATGGTTTTGCCATTCCAGTTGACTCTAAAATGAAAATAAAAGAAAGGAACAATATAGACAAATACTTAGATCTTGCCAAAGGTCTGAAAAAGCTTTGGAATAAGAATGAGACTGATACCAGTAATAGTTTAAGCCCTTGGAACCATCTTCGAAAGTACGAAAAGAAGATTGGAGGAACTAAATATCAGAGGAAAAATCAAGGCCATCTAAATCAGAGGAATGTTCATATCTGTAAGAATTCTCGAAGTGTCTTGGATTGTTGGCTGATATTTTTTCCAGGTACACAGGTTTCAGGCAAATAAATGATAAACCATTCACATCAGAGACCACAGCGTAAAAAATGGTCGAGGGAAGATAACAAACTGGCATTCAACTTTAGGGGCAACTCAGTAAAAAAAAGAGGGTATAGAAAAAGAATAATAGAAATCTGGACAGAATTCGGTAGATTTATGGCAACAAAACCAAAATCTCGATTACCAGGTTAGGACATTAACATAGAAGGGTTTGTTTTTATGACCAATATTTATATCCAAACAGATCAACAGACCCCTTATACAGTAACCGAACATTAAATACAGGAAAACCTGAAACTCCGAATCAAACATTACATGACAATGACCGATAGACCGAAGATACACAGACGCAAGCATTGATCCAAAAGGAAAAAACGAATGTAGATATCATTAAAGGAATCATGTTTGAAAAGAAAACCACAAAGCATTTTTTCAGGAACCATCACTGGAGGATGTCTTGTCAAGAACCGAGAATGTGAACGACTTATTGACAAATATCCTAACAAACAACACCACGGGGTTAAACGATTTAATATGTGCAGGAGCAAAATTAGTCTGTGAAAAATTCGGGGTTCCCCTGAAGACCACAGACAGAAAGTTAAAACCTGGGTGGGAACACAGACTGGAATCTTAGATAAAAAGACTTCGACTATTAGACAAAATACGAAAACGAAGCACTAACATATATTTGGATGAAACTGAAAAGCACGGCAGCTAGAACGAAAATAAAACTTGAAGAGACTAATCAAAAAATACTGACGAAGGAAGGAAGACTAGAAATATACCAAGACAGGACCAAATAATACTGACAAAAAGGACTTTCCAAAGCAGCGAAAGAAAATTCTACCGAAAAGTAGGGGTAGAATGGGCGAAGTCATACCAACAACCGGAAGCGAAAGAACAAAAAGATTTTGAAAAAAATATAGGAATGGAAAGATCATATGAATAAGCCGAAAGGATAAACAACATGGAAACTGAGTTGAGAATGCTCAGAAAAGGCCCTCTGGTGAAAATACACCCCGACGAACTCAAGGCAACACTTACAAAATATCAAACTGGAAAATCCCGGACCTAGATGGTATACATGGATTTTGGTTTTAAAAATTCACGTCCATCTACGACAGACTTGCGACTGAAGAAAATAAATTCATACAGATAACTGAGATATCCGAATGGATGACCAAAGGGAAGACAAATCTGATCCAAAGGACTCAAAGGAACCACCCCAAACAATTACAGACCCGTAACATGCCCACCGATGATGTGCAAAATACTAACAGAACAAATTAGGGAGGCGATCTACAACTCATTGATAAACCGCGGAATCTTCTCTGCGGAATAAAAAGGATGCCGCAAGAGAACTAGTGGCAGAGAGGAACTACTATATATAGATCAACACATCCTCACCGAGTGTAAAACGAGACGGAAAAATATCGCTATGGCCTGGATTGACAACAAAAAGGCTTATGGTATGGTCCCCCAAATGTGGATACTACACTGTCTCAAAATCTATAAAATACCCGACCACGTTGCACAGTTTATCGAGAAGACCGTGGAAACCTAGAGATTTGAATTGACAAAAATATCCTTAGGAAATGCACAGCCGGATATAAAATCATCAAATCACAGGAAAAGATCAACTAGTTAATGTACATGGTTGACACCAAATAGTTTGCCAAAAATGAAAAAGAATTGGATCCCCCAATACAGACTGTCGGAATATACAGTCAAAATATCGGAATGGAATTTGGTATTGAAAATTTCGCCATACTAGTAATGAAAAGCGGCAAACGACACATGACGGAAGAAGTCGCGCGACCAAATTAAGTAAAAATCAGAACGCTCAGAGAAAAGGACACGTATGAATACTTGGGAATATTAGAAGCGGACACAATCGAACAAATGAAAATGAAAGAAACAATTAAGAAAGAGTATATCAGAAGAACCAGAAAACTACTTGAGACAAAACTCTATAGCAAGAACCTTGTCAAAGGGATAAATACCAGGGCCATCCCCTCGGAAGATACTCGGTACCATTCTTAAAGTAGACCAGAAAACTCAAACAAATAGACCATAGAATAAGAAAACTAATGACCATACATAAGGCATTACATCCTAGAGATGACTTTGACTGATAATATGAGTCAAGAAGAGAGGGAGGAAAAGGACTTGCTAGCATTGAAGAGAGTAGTGACGCATCGTTACAACGACTCGAAGACTACATAGAAAAGAGCGGAGGAAGACTAGTTACAGCCACCAGAAATAATACACGAGTATCAGTAGAACGGAAATAACCACAAAACAAAAATGGGAAGAATAACAACTCAATGGACGTTTTAGGCGACTAACAAGTGACATCTCAGACGAGAAAATGTGGACGTGGCTAAGAAAGGGGAAACTTATGAGAGAAACTGAACCTCTTCTAGTAACAGCACCAAAACATCCAAATAAGGACCAACCATATCAAAGTAATAATATATAAGACGCAACAAGACAGTAGATTATGTGGCGATAGAGACGAGACAATCAACCACATAGTAACCGAATGCAGCGCATTAGCATAGAATAAATATAACACTAGACACGACTGGGTGGGTAAAGTGATGCACTGGGAATTTTGCTAGAAATTGAAATTTGAACACACGGACAAATGGTATATGCACAACCCAGAAACAGTCATGGAAAATGAGACACACAAACTCCTCTGGGATTTCGAGATACGGACAGATCGCCAAATATTGGCCAGATCAGACTTTATCAGCAAAAAAGAGAGAACTTGCAGAATTGTGGAATGTACCGTCCCAGCGGACTATCGAGTAAAATTGAAAGAATGCAAAAAGAGAATTGAAAAAATCTGGAACATGAAAGTGACGATTATACCATTTGTTATTGGTGCTCTTTGTACAGTCTACAAAGGATTGGTATTAAGACTAGAGGACTTGTAAATAACGGGGCTGGTGGAGACTGTCCTAACTACAGCATTAATGAGATCGAACAGAATGCTGCGAAGAGTCCTGGAGACTTGAGGAGAGTTGCTGTCACTCAGACTCCAGTGAAAAACCCTCAAAGAGTAAAATAATAATAGTTCAGATCAGAGGACCAGACCTCGTATAAATTAACAAAAGAAACTCCCAAAAAACAATGAACTTCTCTTCAAGTGGATTTTGCTACTCCAGCGATTCAGGGAGTGAAAACAAAAGAAAGTAAAAAGAAGACAAATACTTGGATCTTGCAGAAGAGGTGGAATAGCTTTGGGACATGAAGTTGACGTTGATACTTATTATAGTGGGTGCCCCTGGGACGATCCTCAAAGGCTTGCACTGGAACCTGGGGAATTGGCTATCAGAAGAAAATCGTGAATATTAAGACCAAGGCACTGTTAAAACTGCGAGAATACTTAGTCTTGCAGGCCTGAGGAGACTTGTTGTCATTGAGCCTCCAGTGAAGAAACGCCAGTCTAAACAGGTATGAAAAACTCACAACTTTAACCCCAGAATTGGAAGTTAACAATCAAATTCTAAATCTTCGAACTGTAATTCTTTTCCTTTGTATTTTTAGTTAATTGTATCGATGAATCATTTGTGTTAATTCATCGAAATGTCATTAAACCTATCAGGAATTTTGTAGTCTTCTTAATAATTAAATATGGAAAGACCGCCAGCAAAAAAAAAAAAAAGTTTAAATCAACAGACCCTAAAAAGTATTTGAAGGAATTACCCCACTGCCACTGTGAGCAAATGTGGTCTGAATAAATTTCAAAGTAATTACAAAGTTTGGCTGAAAAATATAGATAAAAGAAATCAGACTAAAAAATGATAATAAAAAAAAGAACGTATTACCGACTCTCGGCCAGGGGACCTTGTAACAGCAAACCCGAAGTGAAAAAAACTTGCCAGCTCAGAGACTTAGCTGTTCCACCAAAACCTAGAGTGAAATTAAATACGGCATAAATACCGAATAGCTAAATAAGAAAACAGAAAAAAAACATGAAGGTGACAGTTGATATAAGTCATGGTTGGAGTCTTTGGAAAAATCCCAAAGAAAATAGAAAAGAGATTAAACAGAGCCAAAGTGACCCATATATAATTTTTCATTTCTTTCTTTCTTTTTTTCTTCTTTCTTTTTTTTTTTTTTTTTGTCATGTTCTCTTATTTTTTTGTCATCCTTCTGTTATTTTTCTTTTTTAAGTGTTTGATGATAATATCTTAGTAACAATAAAAATAATAAAGTTATAATAATAATAATAATACAGGAAAACAAAGATGGGAAGAAAACAACTCTATGGACATTTTAAACGACTAACAAGCGATATCTCACACAAGAAAATATGGATGTGGCAAAGTAAGAGAAGCATCAGAAGAGAAGCTGAATCTCTTCCAATAGTATCACAAAACAACGCAATAAGGACCAAACAATAATAGATAAGACGCAACAAAACAGCAAATGTAGATTATGTGGTGATAGAGACGAAAAGATTAATTACATAAGCGAATCTAACAAATTAGCACCGAAAGAGTATAAGACTAGACACCACTGGGTGAGGAAGGTGATCCACTGGGAATTGTGCAATAAATTTAAATCTTACCTTACAAACAAATGACTTATGCACAACCCAGTATATCTCCTAAAGAATAAGGCACACAAACCTCTCTGGGATTACTTACTCTTGGCCAGACGACCAGACCTAATAATAATCAACAAATACGAGAGAACTCGCAGAATTGTGAACTTTGTTGTCCCATTGGACCACAGAGTAAAATTTAAAGAAAGCAAAAAGTAGGTTAACTACCTCGCCCTTGCAAGGTAATTAGAAAAAACTGTGAAACATTGGTGATTTTGGTATAGGACTGGAGGATTTGGAAATAAGAGTACGTGTGGAGACCATCTAATCTACTGCATTTTTGAAAGCGGACAAGAATTCTGAGAAGTGTCTCGTAGACTTGAGGAGACTTGCTATAACCCAAACTTCAGTGAAAGACCATCGGCTGACGATGATATGAAAAACCCTCAAGGAGTATTAGTAATAATAGCTGTACAGTCGTGTATATATATATATATATATATATATATATATAACGGAGGTGCTTGTGGCATATCGGTTATCATCGGTTATCATTCGGCAAACCGGGTTCAGATCCTGAACGAAGTTGTTTGCATTTTACATAACGCTCATAACCCTAGGAAAAATATGAATCCAATTATTCTCCTACAATAAATAATAGAGCAGAAGGGCTCTTTAACCTTTGGTATGACAATCAGTCTAGAAGAAGAAATCAATTCAAACCAATTGTTGACCTATTGAGAAATGGGCCCAACCGTCCCAAAACACCTTGTAAGGGTAACGCTCCAACAACTAAACCAGGTCGGTAATCGGTATAATGAAGAGAATATAATAGTAATTGAATTAATAGGTGTATTATAGATTGGATTCTTTGTTTAATGGAATATAAGCTCTCATGCCATTATTATACCAAATCCATTCCCGCAAAAGAATAGAAGTGGTACTATTTTACCCAAAGCTGGGATAAATAAATAATAATAATAGCTTTAATAAGTTCATTATAGTAACAGTTTTAAATCAACTGAATTTTTTCATCAAGCATTATCAATTATTAATAATTCCTACTTGTATTATTATTTCATTTCATATGTTGCTTTTACGCATAATAGCTATTGTCTTATGTTGTTTGAATCTCTTAGATAAATCCTTGTCAGTTGTTAATTTGGGATTCGTATTTCTTTCGTTTTATTTCCTCTTACACCTACAAGTAATATTTATCCAGACAACCTCTAGGAGGATTTGACATAACGGTCAATTTGTAGCGGAGTTTAACAGGTTTAAATACAGAGTTTTTCATTCTTCTGGACCAGTAAATATACCAAGGTAAAGAGTGCAGTCTACCCAACTATATACCCACACCTGGGGAAAGAATAGTTGTATTCATACCTTTCCCAGGAATGATGCGTTATATAAAATTTAAACAGCCTCATGTAAGCTTTTAGCATCTAGAATTAATAGTGGCGAGTGAATATCTTAAATAAAGCATAGTCAATTATTATTGACCTTTTACTTTTTATCTTCATAGATATTTTATAGTGAAGAGAACTAGTAACTTCACAGACTAAAAGTATAGAAGCTTTATATTAAATATAATACAATATATAATTTATATAAGTTCATAATTCAGGAATTCAATGAATAATTCAGTAAACAATTATAATTTTCATCTTAGACTTCTCTTATTTTCTCTGGCTTTTCATAATCAATATACGCAGTGTATTAAAATATATCGAGACTGATGCTGTACTTTTCAATTTATATATAAACAAAAAAAAATGTTTTTTTTACTTCAAAATAGTTTCCTGGGTATTCAATAGACTTATTCTGGCGAATTTTTATCGATCAAAGTTTCCTTCAGACGGGTTAAGTCAGGCCATCGTAATATTAGACGATCTTCACGTTCTCAATTCCTTCTCTTAAGATGGATTTTCAGTTAAGAAAACACGAAATAGTCGCAAGGAACATGATATATTGAGGGTGTATCATGCTGCACTCAACCAATCTCTTTTATAGACCACGCTGCTCTCAACCAACCCTGGGTATGAACCATGTTGCACTCAACAAATCCTGGGTATGGACCATGCTGCTTTCAACCAATCCTTGTTATGGACCGTTCTACTCTCAACTAATCCTGGGTATGGACAGTATTGGACTCAATAGATCCTGGGTATGGACTGTGTTGCACTCAGTAAATGCTGGATATGAACTATGTTGCTCTCAACAAATCCATGGTGTGGAGCGTGATGCACTCAACCAATCTTGGGTATGGACAATGCTGCTCTTAACCAATCCTTTTTATGAACCGTGCTGCCATCAATTATCCTGAGTATGAGCCGTGAAGCTCTCAACCAATCCTGTATATGGACTGTGCGGCTCTCAACTAACCCTGGGTATAAACTGTGTTGCTCTCAACCAATCCTGGATACGGACCTTGCTGTTCTCAACAAATCCTGGGGTTGGATCCTGCTGCTCTCAACCAATCCTTGTTATGGACCGTGTTGCTCTCAAATAATCCTGGGTATGGACTATACTGCATTCAAATAATCTGATTTTTTGCCAAAAATATCCGATGAAAAAGACTCGAGATTTTTTTTCAAATCAATACTGACAAGTCTACATAGCAATTTGGATGACTAGAACTCATCGTTTTATTATATAATGTGCTCAACTGAGAAAACATTTTTATACAAATTTTAAATTAGAAAAATGAAAATCTTTTGACTCGATATTGTTGTTTGCACCAAGTTTAGTGTAAGCATTTTTCTACATGAGGTGAACACTGCTACTAGCTTGATTTTTATAATCAATTTATTCGGAATAAGTACCATTCTATTTACGTGCTTGCCGTAGAGATGTGAATTTTGCGGTTTTTCGGACTATTATCTTCATCTTTATTTCCACAACGTCCTCCTGCCTTCTTCAGGTGTTTGTCAAACTCAGGAAACTTCACGGAACTTCGAACTACGTCCTTTATTGAAACCACAGGGTCGCCTGTTCTGATTCCGTTTGCCATGACCGGGTACAAGTGTTAAGTATTCCTGTATATTACTCGCCTGTAGTGAGGATTGAACCTGCAGATGAATGTCTTCTGAGTAGCTCAGGGAACCAACGCCTATAACCGTTACGCCATGTGTCCTGCTGGACAATTCAGAGTGAATTTTGGGGTATTATAAACTTAATGTTCTTACTTTAGCTAGAATTACTACTATCATGTATGATTTTTTTACCTTTGCTCATATCCAAATTTCAGGGGTTTTTTTTTGTTTTTTTTTATCGGCCGAAACGTTGTGGAAATAGCAATAAAAATGAAGACAATAGTCCGAAAAACCTTGATGATAAAAATCAACAAGCTTCGTCTCAGAAATTTAGACAACTGAATTTTGCATATCTGAAAAAGAAAAAGAAATATACTTTTTGGTTTTCTTATCAAAGATTGGAAAGCTTTCTTTTCTTGCATCTCATTTTCAGAGTCTTACCTAAATCTATTTTCAAAATGTTTTCAAATACTTTTTTCTCAGTGACAAGGCTTTTATCGAAAATTTTATTTAGAAAAGTTGACTGTCTATCCTACGAAAACTTTGAACATCTTTCGCTGAGCTTTCTTCAACAATAGTTCACAATGTCATCATGCTTTATTCGTCCTCTATGTGAGAATGTCAATTCTACGTAAATGCAACCTTCATCCAATTTAAGAAACATTTAAAGTTATTTCCTTTCTTTCTGATGCAGCCATATTAAATCTATTCAAATGTACTGAAATGATTTAGTGCCTCACCTACAAATTTCACATGCATTTATATGTTTCTTATTCTGTTGCAATGAGAGACCAAAATGTCGAATCCTGATTGTATTTTCTCGACGAAAAACTTTTATTTAGTATTTTCCTCCTCAACAATAAAAAAGATGGGAGTGCATTGCTGGTTGTAATGTTTGGTGAAGTCAGTAAACTGACCGTTGCTAGAGAATTTAATCCTCAATGAATGCTGCATGTTTCCGGTCTTCTGAAAAATTAAGATAACTTTAGTAAAATATTTGTATACATCGAAATTTATTGTTTAGTGAGCAAAGACATCAGAACATTGCCAGTGAGTTTGATTTTCACCGGGTTCCACGAACTACTTGCCTTGTGCCAAGCTATCCTGAACTTAACTATCAACTATTTGTCACCTAGATTAACTGACCATTACATCTCTACATACCAAAGCCATCATTGTGGAACAGCACAGAAATACTATGTGGCCTATAGCCAGGAAATAAGGGGATCCATGCCTTTACCCTGGGTATTAGTCAAAAACTGAACATTATAACAAGAGCGGAGTTCGAACTCGCTTACTAAGATGTTGCTGTCCAGCACCTTGGCCACTACCCAACACACTATTGAGGTCCAGATTGTAATAAAAAAAAATTCAAAAGACAATAATTCAATACAAAGTTTATTTTGAGTTATTTTTCAGCTACTACACAAGTCAAATTTTTGAATGGGCTTTTCACTTTTGGCTTTTAAAACTGATCGCATGTTAATCAGAAACACATTAATAAAAATAGCGTACTTTTGACTTGCACAAAATTAGAGTAAATGTCTAAAGAGAATTCCTTGTTTTTATGATTAATAAGCTAACCTTGCAGATCATTGACAGTGAATTCAATTCTCACTGGGTGTCCTATAATTCTGTTTTAACGTTTACATTCATTTCATTCCAAACTTCCTGTTTCCAGAGTTATTGCTTTATTTTTTAAATGCAGACCTTCTCTCAATTTTTTGCTGATTGTATTAAAAAGTATCCAACTCTAATGAAGACCAGCCTAATACTATGTTCACAACTTCTAATATTCACTACTTCTATAAAACATACAATGTTGCCCAAAGAGATTGTTCTAAAAAGATGCCATGATTTTTTTTCCTTTTTGGTATGTATTCCCTAGTCTGAAAAATGAGAAAATGGACCCGTTTATTTAGGAATAGCAGATAATGAAATCGCTGCCCCTGAGCGCAATATTATCAATAGCAGATGAATGATGTACGGGTTCACAGTTCATTTTCGCATCTTCAATTTCATTTACAATAGACATTACTAAATCACATCATTTATTATATTTGCATATCATTTTACTTTCAGTATTGATCCGCAAGACTAGCTGCAGAAATATGAGCATGTATTTACCCAACCCTCTGACACGGACAGGATGTGACACGAGGACAGATTTTAAGCGGAGTACAGCGGGGTGAATTCAGTTTTCTCTTCTTCTAGACTGGTTGCCTAATCTACGCTAAACAACCAAGCTGCCCTACTTTTTACCCATATCAGAGGGAAAACGAATGAATTTATATATCAGCAAGGGCTTTAGGGCAAAGTAAAACGCTAATAGCTTCGCTCAGTATTTGAACTCTGATCACCGATTCCATATTCAACGACTATAACCATTACGCTAAAAGCGCCTACCATATGAACATTCTTAAGACAAAATACCGAAACACAGTGGATTCCTATTGTCATGTGCGTAAAATATTCTAAAATCTAACCACTAATAGATGACAAAGAAGAAGTAGACTCCTCTTTCCCATGAAAAAATGTTCTATTTATTTTAAAAATTTACTACACTCATTATACTTTGCCATTGCAATACATTTTTTAAAATGTTTTTTTGAAAGTTTGCATAATTTGTTATTATTATTTTTATTTACTTCACACCGTTATAGTTTAGAACGTTAACTTAAGAAAATAAATGATAATTCATGAATATTTATAGCTGAGTATGTTTCACGCACCAATGATATGTACGTTGATACAAGCGATAGAATTTATTATGTAATATTTTAAGGAAAAGTATATTTACGTTACCTTATATAAAAAGGAGAGCATTTTTTTTATTACTTTGATAGTGAAGCTCTGAGTTGCTGCGAGGGATATTATCGTCAGTTGAACCAAGATTAGATGACAAAGAAGAGTCAGGCTTATGTTTTCCCTTTAAAATAATGATGATATATATATTATTGATTTTTTAACCTACTTTGATTAGATGACAAAGAAGAATCTGGCTTATCTTTTCCCCTTAGAATAATGATTATATATATATTATTGTTTTTTAATCTACTTTGTTAGATTAGATGACAAAGAAGAGTCAGGCTTATCTTTTCCCTTTAAAATAATGATATATATATATATATATATATATATATATATATATATATATATATATATTATTGTTTTTTTAATCTACTTTGTGAGATTAGATGACAAAGAATAATCTGGCTTATCTTTTCCCCTTAGAATAATGATGATATATATATTATTGATTTTTAATCTACTTTGTTAGATTAGATGACAAAGAAGAGTCAGGCTTATCTTTTCCCTTTAAAATAATGATGATATATATATATTATTGTTTTTTAATCTACTTTGTTAGATTAGATAATAAAGAATAATCTGGCTTATCTTTTCCCCTTAGAATAATGATGATATATATTATTGTTTTTTAATCTACTTTGTTAGATTAGATGAGAAAGAAGAGTCAAAATTATCTTTTTCCACTTTGAATCATGATTATATGTATTGTTGTTTTTAATCTACTTTGCTCACGATAATCTATTTTTTTATTGATTTAGCTTAAATGCTGCCTTCTGTGGCCGTCAAATTCGATATTGATTCCGTTTAATTCATGGAATTTACTCTGTAATTAGTTACGAATAAATGATTATATGACTGAGGTCTATAATTAAACGTTATGTCCATTCAAAGATAATAATGATTGAGGTGTCTATAAATGCAGGCTTCTCACTATCATTCTTAAATTGTAAATTATATTGGAATTTGATTTATTCTCTTAGAGTATTTTGGATATATCGCACAAACAAAATTCACACTTCAATGTCTTATTTTTATAAGTTAAATTAATATGGATACAGCAATATAAATGTATTGGTATATTTTATCTAATAATAACCCAGTGGATTAAATTATTTATACTAATTTGCAATGTTTTATTCATTTTTTAGAAATAGATTTATATTGATAAAAATAACTTAATGTATTATTATTTTTAAGAAAATACTGATTCAAGTAATGATAATTTGGTATAGATATGCTCCCAGTTGTTGGAAATTTGGAAAAAAGTCTAGAAATTTTAAATGTTTTGTGCTGGTGCTCTATGTGATAGTAAATAAGTAAAAAAAACTGCCATTTTTCTCGTGGGTTTTTCTCATGGATTAAAATTTGTTAGACTGATGCAATAAAATGGCGTCTTTCACCAGCTTATTTAAAACTGTAAACTTCAGCTTTGAAAAATTCTACTGATCGAAATACGAACAATTAGATTCTACACATCAAAAAGAAACACGTTGAGAATAATTCTTGGATTGGAAACCGGTGAGTTTTTCAAGGACGATTTCTGCTGTTTGCGGAAAAATTCTTCTTGCAGTAAGTTGTCTGCAAAAAAAGGATTGTCGGTTGGAGATTGGTCAAGTGAGGAAACTGTGAACGGTGGACTGTCGTCGGCCGGTTCATTCTATTTCTGCAGAGTTATTGGCGTAACATGTTGTCAAGTGTTGCCTAAGAGAACAATGGTCTGTTTTCGACAGAGGAATATTGTGCGTAAATATCGCACTTCCGTATGTAATACTTTTCTGCTTAGATGATTTCAATAGGATTCAATAATTTGTAATAAATGAGTCCATTTGCTGACCTTAAAACAGTGATTTTCTTTTGATTCAAATTTACTTTGGAGAAGTATTTTAATGCCTTACATTGGTCCTACCTCCAAATCTCCTGACTGTCGCAGATAATCCATTTTTCAAGTGGATCATCTAGTAATACAAATGAAGAGCTTTTTTTTTATTCATGTGGTGCCTATTTATTGAGTTAATTCTTATTCTATTTTACGAATGTTAAACAATTATTAAATATCTGATATTTAGTTTTGCTCCAACTTAATGAGTTGCTTTTGCGTGGATCCACTTCAATAGTGATTTGTTTGTTACATATAAAAATTTTCTCACTGTAGCTATTTTTGCTCCAATTAAGAAATTTTTCCAAAAATATATTATCCTATAAGCAAAAAATCCAATAGATTATTAACTCAGTTTTTAAAATTAGTCTTTCCAATAAATTTCCACTTCGAGGAGAAATATTGAAAAAATGTCTACCATAATTAGATATTCTATTAATTATCTTGAAAGTTTCAACTGGACACGTCTGATTCTTCTTTTAAGTTAAGTAAGAAATACTAATTTCTCTAATCTGTTCTTGTAACTAATATTTTAAACTTCTTGTTAGTTTTATCACTCTTCATTTTATGCCCTCCAATCTCAATATTACACTCCAATTTCCAAGTCTAAACCATGGAATTCAGGCCTAGGTATAATATTCAATGTTGTATAAAAGTTTTTATTCATGTTCAACCGTCCAATGATGGCCTTTGATTGGTTTATGTCAATCACCTAAAGACGTTGACAATCCTCCTAACATTCAAGGCTCTCTTCTGGCTAATAAAACCAATGGTGTCTACCTTACGTTATACGTTATTTAACTCCCATCTCGTAGCAAATGTTTGGTTCACATGGACGAGCAAAGGCAGGACGACCAGCTAGAACCTCTATACAACAGCTCTGTGCCGATACAGAATGTAGCTTTGAAGACCTACCGGGAGCGATGGACGATAGAGAAGGGTGTCGGGAGTGGGTCAGGGAGATTCATGTTGGTGGCATGACATCATGATGATGATGATGAATATTTCAAGCAGTTTCCACAGAATTTCTTCCGCATAGTAAAAATATTTCGAATCTCTTTTTTCTATTTTTATTGGCCAGACAGCGAGAAATATGAACTTCAAAATACTTACAAATAAAAATACCGTATGTAAGCGAGTAATGAACAACTTCGTGTAATGAACAACCCCTCATTTTTTTGCCACAAAACGATTTTTTATCCTATTATTTATTATCCTATTATTGCTTATATGAACAACAGTAAGTTTCGACGTTTCAAAATCATATGTCACGTAATGAACGACCCCTTTATTGTTATTGTTGTTGTTTCTTTATTTTTTAAATTCATATATCTATTTTATGTATAAAAATTCTCATTTAAAAGTTGATTATTATACAGATATATACGATACGCATATAAAGCTATGATCTCAAAGGAGAAAAAATATATTTCAAATCGAGTAAATGAAAAATATAAAAAGTCTTAAACAGGATCTCAATGATCCTATATCAAACAAAATTCCCTCATTTTATTCATCAGAAATTTAATCGATGAATGTTTTTTATTTAATCTATTTTTCTTTTTGTTTTTAGTTTGTTTGTTTGATTTTTTGTTTTTTTCAGACACTAACTTTGGTTCGGTCATCTTTCTAGTGCATAGTGTTTCTGGTATTTTTACTATTTTCTTTTCATTTTTCAAAGATAAGGAAGATATTAAAATATCAGGATGGAATATACATTTGAGGATGCAAACAAAGCTATAGATGATAGACTAAAGATATTATGGAATAATGAAAATAATAATCTAAAAAAATCTTAAGTTCCTCATCAAAAACTGACAACTTCCTGGTCGAAAAAGCCTGTCGCAATAAGAATAATTAATCTGAGACGTGAATATGAAAATTATTAAAATTAAATATAAACACTTGAAACCATATGACTCGATGTAAATTGTATCAATAACAATTACATAAAACTATGATTCTTTAAAAAAGATTATAATTAGTTATTGTGAATTTAATTACCGTAACCAGAAAATTCGGTGAGCACTTGCTCGCGACATATGGAAACACTGGACAGCTGTTTCGACCTTATTAGGTCTCATCAGCTGTGTATACCGTGATCTTCCCCACTGGCAAGAAAATGTACATTTGTCATTTGTTAATTGAAACCATATGATTCCTTCAAACACTTGAAACTGTGTAGATGTGTCTAAATTATTTCTTTTAGATTGGAATCATTGAAACTATATAACTGCATTCAAATTACTTGTATTAACAATAGTAACTTAAAGCAATAATTATTTCTGAATGAAATAGATTCATTTACTTGTAACTATATCATTTGCTAAAAAGACTGACTTCGGCATTACATAACCAATGAAGTCTGACAAGCCGTAAAGCCAATTAATAACACATGACACTTCTACTTTTCACAACTCAGGAAATTCTCCTTTCATGTTTTCGATTGTATCATCATATTCTCCTTAATCTCATTCACAGAATAAGACAGATATCGATTTTTTGCAAGAAAATTCTAGATCGATTATCGTGAATACGGCAGTGACTGAGTACTTACTCTAAATGGTCGTTTATTGCTAAGTGGTAACCTCATGGGAGTGTGTCTGTTTATATGAATACATTTTCTGATCAGTAATCAAGTTGTATCAAGGTCGTGCTAACAGGATTTTGATTGGTTGATTTGAATGGCATGTCAACACATCAAGGGATATTCTATGCAAAGGAGTTAGAAAATCACGTTCACTGTTGGTTCATATCTACATTTTTGTTCAGTTGCTTCTTATGAGTTCTTTGACACACAGTCTTATCGAATAGGGGTAATTCTTAAACGGTCATATTTGACTCATAGATGTGTTCTTAAAAATACTACTACAACTACTACTACTACTGGTCAGTGGACCTGTGAGTGACAGCAATGAAAGAGGATACTCTATACATCCTACATCTCTAGAACAGGAACTTCAACACCTGATACAGTTTAGTGTCATACCGAGGACATCAGGATTTTTCGACTGTCCAGATGACTTCTTTTCCGAAAGATCTTGTACATTGCTTAATAACAATGTTTTATCCTGAAATAGTCAGAAGCTTGGAGAACACACAGACGAAAACGTTGCGAGGAAACTCATTGGGCTATATTCTAAAACAGAATTGTTGGAAGTGATTACTTTTTATTGGGGATACATTATATAGCATCAAGTATAAAATGTTGAAAGGCGACCAATAAAAATAAATTATATTAAATTGCGTGTCTTTCGCTAATGACATTTCCCCAAGAGAACTCTAAAACAGATACTTAATATTGTCTGAGATTGTGAAAAGTGTTCTGATCACCATTTCTCAAGTTTTTCAGACAAATATTCTTATAAATCCGAACAATTTAGGAAATGTTGTAACATTACGTATTTGAACAAAGAATATAAAGATACTTTAAGATTTCAACAATAAGAGACACAATATTAATGCCACCATCTGTTTAAATGCAAATTTGATTTATTGACTTGATTTATATATCTCTGTTATATTTTGGTTTCTGAAACTTTAACTCTTCCTTGACTTCTTACCTTAGATTTTATTGTGGTGAGAGAAAAAAATCGCCGACTGACAGCCATAAAAGATACAGCCCAATACTTATGTAATAAAAATACCGTTGATGTATTCAACAACCGATGTCAGATGATATACGCTGGTTCCTTCTTCATAACAGATTAGTTCGTTCTCTCCAAGTGCTTACAGTTATATCGTTAAAATACGAAAGTTTAAAAAAGAAATAAGGGTTACGATACATCTGTTTTTCTTCTTCTGGAAACTTAATTAAGGTCAAATTTAAACAGCATCGATTGCTGTTAAAATTGATATGTTAGAGAAACAAAAAATTTCAACCATTCTTTCGGACTATCATTTTTTTTCACTTCTTTTGAGTTGGATTCAGATCAGTGAAATAGTCGTATTGGTTCTGATAAGTCAAATCGTCTTATTTGTGAAACTTTGCTTGGAGAAGAGAATAATGCAGTTGAAATTTGAAATTAAATGAAATATAAGCAACATAACGAACAGCAATCTCAATTACTATTAGAGTCATTAACATACTGGATATACTTTAGATATTTTAATCTCCTTTTATTGGATATCAATATTTTAAAATTGTGTAATTTATCATTCTCTACAAAAAGTGGATGCTGATTTGTTTGTTTGGGTTTTCTGGCATATTAACCTTTGAAGGTTATTTAATGCTAAATCCACTTTAATACAAATAAACTATTCTATTTCAAACAATTCAGTTTACCAAAGTACAGAGATTAATTGTCAGAAACATTTCTATTTCAGGCTTCTCAGTTTAGTCAAACAGTAATAATTCAAACAAGTCAGTTTAGTATAAGTATAGTTTTTGTTTACAAACAGTTAAATACTAAAACAGTCCTATTTCAAACAATTCAGTTTAGGATAAGTACGCAGTTTAGTTCTATTTTACCTGTAGATAGGACACTATAAGGAGCTTCCACTCCGGGCCAGAGTGTACCTGGGAGCAATGGCAATAAAGGGGTACCCCGCAATCCCCAAAACTCCAGCATCACTGGAACCTCACTTTTAGATTGTTTTGTGTCATATCCAGGACAATTGTTGAGGGAGTAGGTGTATTCTACAGACCCAGGCCAGTTAATGCTGAGTTTTGATTAAATTAACCTCTTAAATAAAGTTACTGCTGTATGTGAAATCATCACCACACACACACACACACACACACACACATACACGAATATATAAAAAAACATTTTTTTTACTCTGTCAATCTGTCGCGATTTTTGGCTTCACATTGAACCTCATATATCCAAGAGACAACCTCAAATTTGCCGCTCGGCGCATGCATCTGCGTACACACACATATGAATATCACTTATCCATCCACACACAATAATACACAAATATAAACTGCACACACACAAACACACACACACACACACATACACACACACACACACACACACATAAAGAAATGTACACAACTCTTACGTTATTTTGACGGCATTTTTCGATTTTTTCGATTTCTTCAATATCTTTCGTTCCCTGCTTGATGATTGTCGTTTATAAGACGTCATGAAACCAGTGGTCACAGACAAGCTTCCACACACAGTATATATATATATATATATATATATATATATATATATATATATATATATATATATATATATACTTATTATCAATGTATAATAGCTCCATCACAGATATTGAGCACTCTCCAAATTATATCGCATTTGGTCTGCAACAAACCCATGTAATGATATAGTGACAACCAACACTGTTATATGATATATATATATATATATATATATATATATATATATATATATATATATATATACGCTGGCAAATGTACCTGGTCCATGATAGGACAATAAGTATTTTATGAGCACCAGTGCATGGGATAGAAAGATGAAAGTGAGGAGTAAGCAAGGAATTAAAAATGTATGTTTATTTACAGTTAAATGATTTCCCCTATTAATTCAAATGAATCGTAATCTTTTATTTTATTTTATTTTTTTTTTGCCTTTTTTTTAGTTAAAATTTTAACTAATATATAAATCTTTATAACTCCTATCATGGTGAAAGGTTCAAAACATTTTTATGATTTCTTTTGGTCCCCTATAATTTAAACTTTTAATTTTGCTACTAGTGCGTAGTTACAGAAAGCATTTTTGCAAATAATTTTCGAAAATAAACATCATAGTTTTAATTCTAATTTTTATGCTCTAAACTTTTCGGGATAACAGAATCTAAGATTCACGTTTTACAATATTCTTTTATTTCAGAGTTTTTTTTGTTTACATTTAAAATATTTTAAAAATGTAACCCTAAACTTATGAGTCGTTCGGAACACCGTTAAAATTTTATTTTGCTCTCGACTTTTTTTATAAATATTACAAATTTATATTTACTTCTTAATTCCTTTTTGAATAACAGAAATAAAAAATGTAGCCATTTAATTCATTTTGACTTAATCATAAAAAATGTAATAATAAAAAGAACCAAGGAATTCAATATGTATCCTTATATTCGGGTAGAAATTTCGCATATTAATAAAAAGAAAATTATTCATTTATTTTAGAAATAGTTTCTTTCTTTTTTTTTCTTTTAAGTTCAGTTATACTGACTAAAACTTAATGTATTTTCTTCCCAGAAGAATGAAAAATACTCGTTTAAAAATCGGTTTTGAGTTATCGATAAAAAATGCTTTTCTTTACTTTTTTTTTCTTTTGTTTTTTTTACCATGAACAAAAGTAACATTATAGGTGGTACAAGAAAAAGAAGCTAAGAAATAAAAATGGGACCTTACAATGAAAGGAAAAAAGAATTGAAAATGTAAAATTTTTCGTATTATAATTTTTTCCTTTACATTTTAGATAGTATTTAAAAAAAGTTACTACTTGGTTAGAAATATTTTTTTCAGTTCTCAAAAGAATTAATGATTATTTATTTATTTATCTATTTATTTATTTGCAATTAGTTCTAAATAACGAAATACTTTTCGAAAAAGCATTAAATTCAAATTATTCCAAAGGAATCCGAGTAATATTGAAACATAGTTGGTCAAAAGAAGAACTGATTTGGTCCCCTTTATTTGTACTTATATATAACTGTGAAGTGTGCTGCGAATTGATTGATTTTCAATTATTGAATTATATAATTTAATCAGTAAATCAAAAGTTAAATTTTGTACTTTTCCTTATTATAAACGTATCAAAGTGTATGCAAGATTTTTTTGGCAGAGTGGCATCTCTTTTCTGGGTTATATGTATTAACCAATCCCTCAGTACGAGAAGATTTTGATACAAAGTCATTTTCAAATGGAATTTAACAGGTTTGAATTCAGAACTTTATCTCTCATACCAAGGTCAAAGAACTTCGTCTGTATTATTATTTATCCATTGTTGGAGGAAGAATAATTATATTCATACCTTTTCAAAGGTATCATCGACATTATGTGAAATGTAAACAGCCAAGATCAGGATATAAACTCGGGTCACTGTGCCCATTTTCCACAAAGTTAACCATTACTTTTTGTGAAACATACGTAGATAAATAAATACCAAAACAAACACGATTACTTCATATAAATATATTTCCATTTCGTATTTGATCTGATGAAGTCCTGAACATTTCTTAGAGCATTGATTTATAACAATGCTTTTAACAGAATGGAAATAGATTTATTACCCTAATGTGAACGATTGTTGTTTTTTATTTTGGAAAAAAAAATTATTTACTCTGTGGATTTTATTTACATTGAGTCTTTTCCCAGGAATATCAAAATTTGATATCTAATTTTTGAATATTTTTTTTATTTGTCCTGATCGGAGTTATTCCCGATTACGGATTTACTGGATTGGATAATATTATATAAATATATATATATATATATATATATATATATATATATATATATATGTGTGTGTGTGTGTGTGTGTGTGTGTGTGTGTGTGTGTGTGTGTGTGTGTGTGTGTGTATAAGGTCGTTTAAGAAATTGCCAGATTTCGGGCACATACATAAAGAAACATGTACGCACATATATATATATATATATATATATATATATATATATATATATATATATATAAAGTAATGAGGAATAATTAAAAGGCAAAATCAAAAAGATCGATAGTTTTATGATAAAGTATAAAAGTACTCAATACACTACCACAACTACTTAAAGGTTGTTTTTAATATTACAATAAAGACATCTTTAATTATCGCTATACTTTCACGTGGGATGCGATCTTCAGGCACAAACGTTAAGCGTGATCTTTTCGGCATCGTCTATACTACAAAACATAATTCATGAATTGGCCGTAAAGTCTCGTTTATCTATTGGGTACATTGCATAAGATATTTTCATTTTGTAAACACTTCATATTTCTTATTCGAAGTCAATACGTCATCGTAATCTCCTATGTTAATCATTGTGCCACATAGATACTCCATTTACACATATTTGTCACATATTATTCCTACAGCAGTAAATGATCATTATTGCATTTCTATTGAATAGTTTGTGAAGTATATAACCGTTTGGGAAATGCTTATTAATTGATTTGAAAAACGTTTTTCCCAACTTGATTTTTCACCGTATTATTAAAAACGGAAGGCAACATATTTTTCAACTTCTTTAGATTTTCTTTTTGTTTTTTCTCTCATTTTACGTTCATATATCCACAATCTGTTCGTGCTGCTTTGTATTCCACATTTGCTTGCTCAAGGATTTTTTATTATTATTTGAGTTTACTGATAATCTATGATTTACTGACCTAGGCACTTGTTCAAACAGCGTTGTAGGAAAGTTGGACGAAGTATTTACGAAAATTTATTGCTGTTATTAGGCTTTTTATATGGTTTGAATTCCTCTTTTTCTAAGTCGAAGGTTACATCTTAGAATCGGGCCTGTTTAATATTTGTTTTAATCTTGATTTGAAATCGTTCTATCTTAAACAGCTTTATGATTGATTGGTTTTAACGCCATATCAACACATATAGGGTTATTCTATGCTTAGGGGTTTAGGAATCGCGTTCATTGTACGTTCATAATTACATTTTTTGTAGCTGTTTCCTAAAATGTTTTTGTTTGCACACGGTCCAATGGAATATAAATCCTTTTTAAACATGTCTATTTGATCTATGGATGGGATTCAAACAGAGTGGACTTAATAGTAACGTCAATGAAAGGATTCTCAACACTTCAGAACAAGAGCTTCATCATCAGATGCAGTTTAGTGTCATACCGATTCTTTACTTTTTTTGTATGTTGGTGGGGTCTGACCACTCCCCAGAGGATTCACCAGCGTACTCTTAGCCTCACCGTCAGAGTAATAGACAGATTTATGATTGTTTTCTTAATTCCATCACTTTTACTGCGTCTTTTGATGATTATTAACGTATAATCTTCGTCATTTCCAATATCCTGTTCATTTGTTATTTCACTCAACTTTGACACTAAACTCATTCCATTTAATTTATGTATCTGAACCCCATCAAAACTCCCAATCGACAAGTCGAATTTTTTTGTGGTTTGTTCATTATGCCAATAGCTTCCTTGTAAAATAAAATTGATTTTCTACAGCGTTTTATTTTTATTTTTTTAGATTTTTCTTCGCTTATTTCAATGTTTGTTTAGCGGTTTATATTTCCATTCAGAATCCCTTCTGATTTGAACAGAGATAAATCTTTCACATCAGAATGTATGAATTCATTTTTTTTTCTTTTCCGCAATATTTTTAAACTATTCAAACCTTAGAGTTCTTACATTGATTAACTAACAAAACATCTTTTTGCGTTGGTTTCCTTATAAAGTCACCTTTATAATCTCTGACGGCTATAAAAGATATTTTTTGGCAATACACTTTATTTCATTTTGTAGTTATCCATTTGATTTCCACATTGATACTTTTTTAAAAGATCTGCAGGTGCTTTCTTGTGAAATTTTGTGGCCTGATCTTTTATTAATGTTCGGTATTGATAAGTTTCAACTCATTGAATGTTCTGCTTTTATCAGCCAGTAAAAGGATTTTAGAAGAGTTATTATGTCCGATATTTATAAAAGTTACTTACAACTCAATACTTTTAGATCCTATACTGTCAATGGACTCCCTTCTTCCCAACAGCTCTGGGTTAAATATTACCACTGTTGTTCTAAGATGATATATTAGAAAAAGAACTCGAACCGAACCTGTCGGCACTGTCTCTATCTCTTGTAGGTGTCGTGAGTATGACACTAAACTTCATCTGATAGTAAGGCTCCTGTTCTCGAGATATACATGGGATTGGTTTGGTTTTTTTGGCATATCAAACCTTGTAGATTATCTAATGCCAAATCCTGTTTATATATATATATATATATATATATATATATATATATATATATATATATATATATATAATGATTTGTAAAAAACGTATTTTATTTGTAAAAAGCGAAGTTTATCTCTTCAAAATTATTTCTATTTGATTTGACCATGAGCAAAATAAACTGTTCAGAAACAACTATACTAAAATATAGCTATGAATGTAATTCCCTAACTTGTTGACATGAGATAAGCCAAGATGGTTTGGCATGCCATTAAAATCAATGCTTTTTAATGGTTTTCAATTTTAAGAAATGCTTAAAATACAACTATACACATATTTTCACTTAATCAACGCCAGATACTCGTGGATAGTACGCATGTACAGCAATTATTGAAAAGTAAAAGAAAAAAAATGCTTATAGGTTTGAAATCCATCTAATGAAATAAAGAAAACCAAAACTAGATATTCAGTGCGGGAAACAAGAATTTAAATAGAAATATACTGTCTCTATGTTAAAAGAGTCATAAACACTTTAGTCTTTTTCTTGTTTGTGTCTATGATATTCTGTTCAAGACATTTTGACCATTTGATTATATGATCTTCATTACAACATCTACTTCATTCGTCTACATTTAATGTTCGTTTAATAAATACAGAGTCTTCAACTTACATAATTAAACAAAAAATACTACCATTTTATTTACCTTCCTCTCTTTTGTATCACCAGAAGAACACCATAGAATTGAAAGTTCTGGTTACAATATCATCAATATACAAGGCAACGATTTGATTATTCGTATATGAAAAACATTAAATACGCCTGTCTATCGAGATTAGCAGACAATTCAGATGCTCATTTCTCAATATAAACTATTTGCATTGAGCAACAAAACGCAGCAGTCATTTTTTTTTGGCCCGGTGATCGAGTTTCTTTTTAAAACAAAACAAAAAAATCATCAGTTGCCTATTTTCAATTTAGAGTTTTCAGAAAGAATCATAAAACTTAAGAGCGGCACATTCAAGCTATTATTACTTCGCCAACATTTTAGAATGGAAATAAAATCGCCAAGAATTTATCTCAATTTTTATACTGTGAGTCAAGTTTTGCAGTAACGTTTAGGTTCAATTCGTCAGTTCCAGGTGCTTTTTATCGAAGGTGAAGAACTATTCTGTGATATACCAACTCGCCTGATACTCTCTGTGTGTTACCTACTTGGTTTGCTTCGATGGCTATCTGAACTTACCGAATTGTCAAGGTTTTTGCAAATCGAATTGAATTCATCAAACTATCTACTTATTGAAACAGATATCAACAGTGCATTAACCTTTTGCACAACCAACGTTTTTTCGTGGCTTTTGTTCGAACTCATAAAAAAAAAGTTAACGAATTAATTGTGGTTTTCAAATTATACACAAAATAAAGCAATGTACAACGTGTCAGTGCACTATCAACCACTATACTACTAGTTACAGTTTGAACTGCTTCGATCTCATATTATACGCAGAGCAAACTATCACATATAAAAATATTGCAAAACTTTTGTAGTCTAAATTCATGTATATTCACCAAGGTATTTTCAGGAATACACCTGGTATATATATATATATATATATATATATATATATATATATATATGTATATATATATATATATATATGTATATATATATATATATATATATATATATATATATATATATATATATGCGTGCGTGCGTGTGTTTAGATAGGACATACACTATGCGACTGAGTTTTTATCTTTGATCACATCTAATTTTTGGATGAGTCGCTTGAATTATGGATGGAATAAAAGGCGCTGTATTTTCCCAAAATATTTAAACAAACACGTTTAAAATTATATATATATATATATATATATATATATATATATATATATATATATATATATAACGTTGGTAAATTCAGCGTTAAAAAACTCAAAACAGTAAAACCATAAAAATAATACACAACATTTTGCTAAATGTTGAGCAAATATTCTAAGATATAAAAAAAAAAAAAACAACCCAGCGTTTCCCAAATTCGATCATCTGGTGAGATACTTTCAACAATGTCTGAAGGTTAATGATTTTTATATGTATAGTACACTAACAAGTTAATTCACTCGGTCCTATATTTTTGTCATTTGATTCAATCGAGCACCAAATTATAAAGCAGATGCTTAGCTTCCTAATGACATTTTGACATCAACTCTGATCTCCTTCTGAAAATATTTTAACATCGAGAAAATTTATAGTTTTAACTTTTTCTCATATGCAGATTTTATGGAGTTTGGATAACTCATTAAAAGAATAAAATCTCTTTAATATTACCGAATTTTTTTAGGTTCTTCGGTATGTTTTTCTTAATACTCCCAAATAGATTTAGACTGTAGAAAATTATTTGCATCCTCAATGAACCTTTTTGATTATTATATTTTTCCTTCTACAGTCACTCAGTCGATCCTCTTTAGAACACTTCCAACCCGTTATTATTTTTTAATGTTGTTAGATTAACCACATCATTAGGAAGGAAGTAAGCTTCAAATAGGCACTCGTTACTTCTACTGTTGCATGTATTTTGTTATTTCATATTTATATTTTTATTGTACTTTTTCATTATTTTTCCCCTATGGTATTTTTAAAAATATTTTATAGCCGGATATTTGATTTACAAAAATGTTTTATGAAACATTTTTACGCGCTACGATTTTAACCACTAAATCATAAATATATGCTAATGAATTAAGCGTCTGATTAGCTTTCCAGCTTTTTTCGATATTCTACCCTCTTTGTTCTGTGGTTGTTTTGTGTGCATTTATTCACATATACTTATAAATTTATATAGTTTGTAACCAATTTGACTAAACTAGTAAAGATCTTCAAATGTTCTATCTTGGAAAGTGTTTTTCCTTTCCAATAACTGAATTACGGTATTGAAGCTTATTTTAATTTCATTTAGTGTTATCCACAATCATTTTCTTAATTTCGTATTTATAAGACAATTGTAAGAAAGTGATTATAATATTTTAAATACCAGGTCATTGGCCTAATGAGTAGGGTGTCATACCAAAGACTCTAAAAATGGTACTTGATGCTGCCTTGATTAACACTCAGCATTATAAGGTAAGGATCAAGAGTAAAGTGGAGCAATCCAAGGAATGGAATAGCGCCCTTCTCTACGCTTCGGTGTATTTGCTATTGAAAAGAGAACTTTCGGGTCACCCGTGACTAAACTCGGTAACTTATATATATATATATATATATATATATATATATATATACGCCACTGGTAGAATGGGAGAAAGGTCAATTTATAAGCATAGAGTTTTCCATTTTAGAGATCGAGTGGACTACCAAAGCTAAACAGTTTCGGATAAGAGATGGATAATCTAACCCTAATGCATTAGCATGAAAGAAATTTCAAACAGCTTCTTCCAGGTTTTGAACTCGGCTCGTCCTGACCATTTCTTAAATGGGCAGGACGATGACCGTTACACCATGCGCTTCCTCTCCCTCCTTCTCTCTCTCTCTCTCTCTCTCTCTCACACACACACACACACACACACACACACACTGTGACACGTATGTGTGTGCATGGTACAAATGTTGCTATTTAAGTCTTATTCCATTTCTTGAAATCTGCCCGGCCATTCGAGGATCAACTGAAGTCTCTGCCAAGCAGTTTATCCTGGCATGGCTCATATTCCCGTTGTTAATGATTGTTACCCGGGATCATGCTAATCATAGCCTGCCCCTAAATAAGAAAAGGTCAGGGGCTCTTCCTTTTCAGTAATATTTGTTCTTAGTAGCGGATCCAACACCGGCCAAATATTCGTGTCACGCCATTGTTGTGTTTGCTAATAAATGTTCAAGAATATCGTTGAAGGTCGATAGTAGTTAGGTTGTTACATTTGGGTCGTCAAACCTGATATGAATGCAGAATGTCGATGCCAGAGGTTAATTTAAAGCTCAGTAGTCATCGAGGATTGCTGATAAATTTGTCAGATGTCTGTCTGGAATTTAGGTGCCTGAAATCAATCAGTGGCCGTTGGCATTTGCTGGGCATAGTAAATCACGTGAATAAATGGGGATAGAGAAAGCTGGTTTTGCGACAATCGACCAAATGGGGGAAGACCTATCGGTCTTGGAAATCATATTTCAAATATCTTCATGTCGACTCGAACACAGACAATGTAAGACATTTAATCAACTATCTATACAATTGTCGTTTGTTGGTTGGTTGTGTTATCTGGCATATCAACTCTTGAAGATTATGTATTGCTAAATCATATATAATAATAACAATATTACAATATATATATATTTATATATATATATATATATATATATATATATATATATATATATATATTCGAATAGTGTGTTGGTAACATTTTTAAATGATCCACATAAAAGGTTTTAAGTATTGCATTGAAGACTGGTAATTCTTTTCAACATTATTCATTTGCAAACAGTAAAATATAATTCAATTTTACATCAGTCATTTATTTGCACTCAGTTAAATGGTTTCAAATAAAGAAAAAGATCCAATATTTCAATTCGACTCATTATGGGAATCAACCAAGAACTACATTACCCAAACTCAAAGATCGGATCCTCACCGTCGGATGTAGTTTAATGATATACCCGGTACACTCTTTGGGTAAGGAGGTCTTACAGAGATGTAGTCGGTGTATTTTACAGCCTAAACACCAGCCGACTGGGCTATCTTTTTATTTTCGACTGATCAAGTTGCACACATTAATAGGTACACTGTTTTATAATTGTTCATAAAAAATTATTTTCTCCATTTTCTTCTTTGCCAACTGGACACTAAACTGAATTCTTACCATTACATACATCTGGTGCTTAAGATACATTTGTGGAAATCTGGAAATTGTCGGTTGGTTGGTTGGTTGTTTGGGTCTTATGGTATATCAATCTTTGTAGGTTATTTAATGCCAAATACATTTTATACAAATAATCAAGTCTATTTCAAATAACTTAGTTTAGTATGAGTACACATTTTAATTGTCAAAACATTTCTATTTCAAGCTATTCAGTTTAGTCAAACAGTATTATTTCAAACATTTCACTTTATTTTAAGTATAGTTTTTGTCCACACACAGTTAAATGTCAAAACAGTTTTATTTCAAACAACTCAGTTTAGCGTTAGTACAGTTTCAATGTCAAAAACAGTTGTATTTTAAAGAATCCAGTCTAGCATAAGTACGCAGTTTACATGTCAAAACAGTTCTATTTCAAGAAATTCAGTTTAACATATAAGTAAACATTCTAGTTCGATTTGATCCATAGAACAGGTGCTACCACTCCGAGCCAACGTGGACCTGGAAACGATGGCAATGAAGGGGGGCACTGCATTTCACAAAGCTCCATTATTAGTTGGACCTCACTAGCAGATTGTTTAGTGTCATATCAAGGATACTTGTGAGGAGGTCATTACTCCTCTGCAGAGGTGGAGTCAGTGTATACTACAGCCCCAGCCGACTGGCCAATGGAGAATGTAGATTGGAGCGGTAACACCTAGTAATATCTCATCTAAGAGTCTAATAGGTCTTTGAAGTAATGCTTAAAAAGGTTTTGAATTACATTAATACACTGCTTCTTAAAACATTGATATTGTAAATAAGTATTATTTCTTACTCATTTAAAATGATTGTGAGTTACATTTATTTGCAAGGTAATTATTTGAATTAGGAAGGAATATATCAAACCATATTAATCATCATCATCATCATCATCATCTCACACTGACAACACGAAGTTCATTGACTCTCTCTCTCTCTCTCTCTATCTATCTATCTATCTATCTGTCTCTCTCTCTCTCTTTCTCTTTCACACCATCCATACCTATCACCCATCACTCATGCCAGGTCTTCTAGGCTGCACCCTGTGTCCGAACAGAAATGATATAAATAAATTCTTGTTGGTAGGCCCACACTGTTGTGTCCATATGTAGTAGTCCATAAGACAACATTGCTTGTTTCGCAAGCAGTGCCCAGATTATGTACGAGTTACTTGTATTAGATAAAATTAATTACACAGATATACAAATGCTTCTAAATTGATACTAAATATGTGACTATTGATGTATAATTGTTAGTAAATTATCATAACCCATTAGTATATTTATCATTATTGTTACTACTTTTCAAGTTTTTCTTTCATCTCCACTTGTTTGATGGTGTCATCTTCCAGTATTCACAAGTATTTGCAGGTTTCCTTTTCTCCAAAAGTTCAAATTTTTCTTCATTTGGTAGTTCTGTTCTGTCCATCATGCGTCGTTTCCCGCTTTTCATTATTAGCATGGCGCATTTGTCTATGCCAAATTCCATCCTTATGTCCTGACTATATATTCTCACTGCTTGTATTAGAGTTTCCAAATCTTTTTCATTTTTGGTAAATAGTTTGATGTCAGCCATGTACATTAGGTGATTGATCTTTTCTTGCAATATATTAAGTTTGTATACTGCTGTGCATTTTCCGGGTACATTGTTGGGTGCTATTACAAAAAAAAGTGTGATAGCGCATCTCTCTGGAATATGCCTCTCTGGATCTTCGCTTCAGTTTAGCCTTTCCCTCTTACTGTCATTCCACTCTGCAGGTTTTCCTGGTTTTTCTTGATAAAGTTTATGACTTTTTGATGCTTCTATCTAGAAAAGAATGAACGATTCTGATTTGTATTCTTATGACATTTTTAGGTATTTTATAATCCAGCTTTACGGTACTAAATCAATCGCCTTTTTGTTGTCAATCCAGGTATATTTTTCCGTCGTCTTGTTCTCTTTGCGATTGTGTTGTTCAGTATTGAGTAGATTTCCTGTACCTCCATTTCCCTTGCGGCATCCTTTCTGTTCCTTGAAGAACAATCAGCAGCTCGTAAGCGAGTCGTAAATCTTTCCCTTTTAGTGCAGTTCGTATTTTCAATATCATGCGGAAGCATGTTATGGGTCTGTAGTTGCAAGGAGCAGTTCATTTGATGGGATCTTTTTGGATCAATGTGGTCTTTCCTTTGGTCATCCATTCTGCTTCTTTACTCTTCTATTAATTTCGATAGCTACTCTGTCATGGATGGAGGTGAATTTTTTTTTAACTAGAATCCATGTACGCTATCATGGCTTGGCGTTTTCCGATTTGATATCTTTAAATGAATTGATGAGTAATTCAGTCTTTGGTCCTTCTTTGAGTTCATCTACCTCTTTATCCCCTGTTGCTTATCCATTTTTTGCGTTTTATTGGTGGCCATATTTTGCTACAATATTGTTTTGCTTCCCATGCACCAGGTTGTTGGTATGTGTTCGTGCCATCACCCCCTACTTGATAATAAAATTGTTCTGGTTGTGTTGGAACGTCATGTTTTGTCTGTATCATTTTACTTGGTTTCGATATCTTTTTAATCTCCCTTCTTTCGAAATTGCTTTCTGGTTTATTTCTTCAAGTTGCATTGTAATATTTACTTGTATTGCTCGTTCCTTTTTTCCCAACATGTTCCAGCGTTTTTTCTTTGTTTTATCATTTTTGCTTGTGGTCGTAGATTTCTTATCAGCATTTACAGTCGAATTTCCCTTGCAAGTTTTGAGTTTATCTTCGTGGTTTAAAGAAAAACCCCGAATTTTCTCGCAGACTAATTTCGCTCCTGTATAGATTAGTTAATTTAACTCCTTTAACTCCATTACGTATTTCGTTGAGATAAGTGTTAATAATACATTTATTTTTTTCAGTTCCCGCCGTAACTCTTTTCGAGTCTATGTTTCTTAGCGATGGTAATGTTGTCTTCTTTCCAGACATAACTATATTTTGATTTTTTAAATTCATTTCTTGTTATTGTGTTAGTGTTTGCTCTGTGTGGTTTGGAGATTAAGGTTTTCAATTGTAATTAGTTTGCAATTCATTTCGGTTGGAATGTTCTTCTTTGTCAATATTTGGTTGACCGGTTATTGTATTAGTGTGTTATTGTTTTAATTGGCAATTTGTTTTCTGGCATATTTCTAGTATTTCAAGGTCAGAAAACGAACTTCTCTTTATTATCCTCCTACATTGATCAGCGAGTCTTTGAAGTTCAAGTTGGTTTTATTTCTTAGTCCATGTTCTGTATTGGTGTCTCTGGTTTGTATGGTTACTTCGATTATCTTTCATGTAACAGAAAAAAGAACAGCCAGAATTCGCCAGATGATGAGCATATCCCACATGTTAGCTATCAGGAGAGCCCCTGCCAATCTGGACACCCAGGCTTGTTGTTTGGGTCTGTTATATTTCGATTCGACATTTTTATTACGGGTGGTATATTGTGGCAATATCAGACTCAGGGGTTGTTTAAAATCTGCGCACCTGGTATAGATGTGATCAAGTTTTCTTTAATAAGAGAACTCTTAAGCGAGTCACATAAAAAACACAAAAACGATAGCTAGGTTAAACTCATCCATAGACGCCACCTTTATGGATGAGTATCTTTAATTCTCTGATTGAACTGTTTGATCCTGGTTGTTGACCGATGGGGCTTTTCTGCCCAGCATCGTTGTGTTCATCCACCTTACTATACATCAGCCATGCTGCTTCCCATGGATTCTGAAGATTAACTTGTGGCTGTGAAAAAAAATGCTCTTCCTCTTATATTGATTAAGTTTCAACTTAGATAAAGTCCAACTATCTGATGTTTCTTTTTAATCTTTTTTCATCACCTCTAAATTTTTGGCCTCAGATTTGCCTTTTCTAACAAAAGTTTTTCCTTAATTTATTTCGATAATTGTTAACATAACATTAAGAATATTGGATTTAAACCGGATGTATTAGATATCCCCTACCTCATCATCCTTTAAACTAAAATACATACAATTGGTAAATCTTATAAAGTAATGACAACAATAATTATACCTGAAAATTAATAATAAGAATTACTACCACATTCATTCAAACATAGGGAAGAAAATAAAAAAGAAAATTTATGCAAAAAATAAAAACATTTATGTGGCTACTCACAATATTTAAGCAAAAAAAGAGTTGCAGTTCCAGTTTTATTAATTTCACTCACAAAAGCTGTGTTGTTTTTGTTTTTTGAATTTCTCTCCATTTTTTCCCTTTCTAATTCTCAATTGAAATAAATCGTTGTCCTCTGTAGTCGTCTTAAATTTATTATTTACTTTAGTATTATAATTTACTCTCTGAGAGAGTTTCACATTAGCTTTAGCTGATGGATTTTCTTTAGAGTTTGAGTGACAGCAAGTCTCCTCAAGTCTCCAAGACGCTTCTCAGAATTATGGCCGATCTCAATAAAGCTGTCCTTTGGACAGTCTCCTCCCGTCCAATTATTTTCGACTCCTCCAGTCCATGTACCAATTATTATTATTATTGTTATTACCAGGAAAATATTCGAAACAACATGATTGCTTTGAAAAAGATTACAGCATTAAATAACCTACCGAAGACTTTATTTCTCGTTGATTATAACATAGTCCTAACTAATATCATTAGCTATAACTCATTACTGAATTCTACATTTTTAATCGATATATATATATATATATATATATGTGTGTGTGTGTGTATGTGTGTGTGTGTGTGTGTGTGTGTGTGTGTGTGTGTGTGTGTGTGTGTGTGTGTGTGTGTGTTTCTCTGTGTGTGTGACCAAACACAAGAAAAAAGCACAAAATTTAAAATAAATTCAAAATGCTTTTAGAGAATAAAAGTATCTCCAGACGAATTTTCAGACGTATTTGCTGCTGAATGATGATTTTTGAGTCCGCATCAAACAAAATGTCATTTTAATGATCATCCAAATTCTCAAAATAACAGAGGTAGCTAAGAATATAAATCAGAATCGTTTATTCTTTTCTAAATAGAAGCATCAATATGATAATGGACGACCATTACAAAGGGTTTACGTTAAAATGTAGGTAATTAATGAAGTGGCTTTGTATTTAAGTAAAAGAGAAAATGATGACTGAACACATTAATAGAAGAATTGCATAATATTTATTTCACTTATAATTTCAGAAGTTGGTGACGATGTTTTGTTGTCGTAAAATTGATAAATCCAGTAGTGTCAGTATATACATTCTATCTTTTGTCATCATCATCATGTCGTGATGCTAACACAGATTTCCCAGACTCTCTCTCGCTACTCGTCTCTATCATCCATCGCTCTCAGCAGGTTTTCTAGACTAAATCCTGTGTCCATCCAGAGCTGCTGTAGATAAATTCTAGCTTGTCGTCCAACACTTGCACGTACTATGAAGAGGTCCATGGAAGAACGTCGCTTATGAGTTCGTTCATACTCTTCTAGCAGTGTCCTGTAAGTCTTCTCCGTCTTCAAATAGAGATAGGAGGTAGGTAGCCGTACAAGTGCTGCTTTGTGGGATGTAGCCTCCAGGATTTGTTCAATATAGCTCGTTTGTTTTTTACCATACAAAAACAGTTCCATTTCAGACAATTTCAGTATATTTTAAATTAATTTTTTTGTTTGAGTTTTATGGCATATCAACCTTTGTAGGTTATTTAATGTCAAATCCACTTTAATACAACAAACAGTTCTATTTTAAGCAATTCAATTTAGCATAAGTACCGTTTGATTGTCAAAAACATTTCTATTTCAAGCAGCTCAGTTTTGTCAAAAAGTTCTATTTCAAACAGTTCAGTTTAGTACTAGCATAGCATTTTTTTACACACATTCAAATGTCAAAACAGTTCTATTTCAAACAATTCAGTTTAGCGTAAGTACAGTTTCAATGTCAAAAACAGTTGTATTTTAAACAATTGAGTTTAGCATAAGAACGCAGTTTAGTTCTACTTGACTCATAGATACACCCTCTCAGGTGCTACCACGCTGGCCCAGACGAGACCTGGGAGCGATGACGATGAAGGGCTAATCCGTATTCCCCAAAGTTCCAGCATTAATGGAACCTCGGCGTCAGATTGTTTTGTGTCATATCTTGGACACTTGTTGGCGGGAAGGGTCTTACCTCTCTGCAGAGGTGAAATATAGCTCCTAGCATTCTTGTGCTATTCCCGTCTTGCTTTTTCTCAATATGCTTATTCAGCGTCCATGTGGTGCATACGTATAAGTGAATTGACACAGCCATTGCTTGGCAAAAATTGCATTTTATTTTATTGGATAAGTTTGACTTCCATATGATCAATAACCTATCATAGCAATTCATGGCTTCACTAGTCACATATTGAAGTCATTTTCTATAGATGAGTAGCTGCTTTCGGGGTAACAGTCTTTGCTTCAACAATCTGGAAAATGTCGTGTGTGCTTTTGTTTCTACATTCTGTTATTGTCTGTAAATTTACTGTTTTAAAAATAAAAACTTTTATTAAAAATAAAAACTTACTGTTTAAAAAAATAGGATGTAAATGGAGCTTATTTAGCATAGACAAGAGGGGGTGGTATTGAAACAATATACAGCTATATATATTTAAGGTATAAAAATAGAAAGGAGAGGGAAAATACCCTGAATTTATATATTTAATTTACAACGATCGGAAGCTGGGGAAAACTGAAGAAAGAAAGAAAAAAGAAAAATTCGTAGTCAAGTGACTACTTTCCGAATAAATAGCTAGTGAAAGGGTTTCCACAGCCAACAGATAAAACAGGGATTAAGAAACAAAAAAAAAAAAAACGACCAAATGCGATGTCCAGGACTTTGATAAATATATTATTATTTTACTCATTAGAGTTTTTCACATCAGCGTAAGCTGATGGTCTTTCACTGGATATTGAGTGACAGCAAGTCTTCTCAAGTCTCCAGGAATCTTCTCAGTATTCTGGCCGTTTTCAATAATGCTGTTGTTTGGATGGTCTCCACCCCGCTGCCAACTTCCAAATCCTCCAGTCCCTTTTTTAATCATTTAGTTACCGTGCCAAAATCACCAATCACAATTGGTATAATTGTCACCTTCATGTTTTTTGTTTTTTTTCAATTCTCTGGCAAGGACGAGGTACTTATCTCTCTTTTCACATTCTTTTAGTTTTATTCTGCGGTCTGCCCGGACAGCAAAGTCGACAATTTTGCAGCTTACTTTTTTTTGTTGATTATTATAAGATCTGGTTTTCGGGCCGAGATTAGGTGATCCGTTTGTATATCAAAGTCCGACAGAAGTTTGTGTTTATCATTTTCTAGGATAGATTCTGGGTTATGCATATATCATTTATTGGCATGGTAAAATTTAAATTTCTTGCACATTTCCCAGTGGATCACCTTGCCCACCCAGTCATGTCTAGCCTTGTACTCCTTCTGTGCCAATTTGATGCATTCGCTTATCATGTGATTGATGGTTTCATCTGTCACCACATAGTCTGCACTTGCTATTTTGCTGTGTCTTATCTATCCTTGCTTTGATATGATTGGTTCTTATGGCGCTGTTTTGTGCTGCCATTAGGAGAGATTCTGTTTCTCTCTTAAAGTTTCCTTTTCTCAGCCATATTATTATTATTATTATTATTATTTCGTTCGCAAAATTAGTTATTCATATTTTACTAAACCGAATGTTGGCCTGACATAAGTCGAATCCCGTATGAAATCATGTGACCAACTTTGAAATAAATTTAACGAATTCTATTTGTAACAGAGGAATCAAATACATGAGTCGACTGTCGAATACGAGAAGATGAAAATAAATAGTTGAACTTTAAGAAATATAATTGTCTATTGATGAGATAAAAATACATCCATCGATAAGATTACCATGACTTAATTTGTATTATTTATATCATTTATGATGTAAAGACGTTTAATAAAAATAGATATTTTGTAATCGAATATCTTGACCAATTCTTGTTCAAATAATTTCAGATTTTAACTGGATGTGTTAAATAAACTCAAAATGCTATGTTTAATGTTTATGAGCTTTTTCTTCTGCTGTGAATGGAATTCCTAGACTTGAACAGAAAAAAATACACATAGTTGTGAGTCGTTTCTACAGATGCTGTTAAGATATGATGAGAACTTTTGAACGAGAATAGTCAGTTCATCAATTATTCTAAAACATATATACGTATATATATATTTTTGTGTCGAGAAAAAAAGAGAGATACTACAACATAAGTCCAAACCATAGATTGCAGATGGTTTAACGTTTTCACAATCGTTGGGAAATACTAAATTCTGATTAAACGTGCCCCAAAAGGTGGGACGAGAGGGTGGTACAATGAACACACAGAATATGAAAGTCTTATCCTCTTTAATTCTCCATTTGACTGTTTCTCTTTTTGCCGCTCTCTCTCTCTCTCTCTCTCTCTCTCTCTCTCTCTCTCTCTCTTTCTTCTCTTCTCTTCTCTCTCTTTCACACACACAAACACATACAAACGAGCAAATACACGCACAAGAAAGTATATTTGGATTTATCGTCTCATGAATTTACAGGAATACAAATATTGACAACCCGAACAGAAAGTGAGCTCGGATAATGACCATATTACTTGTAAGTTACAATCACTTATTTCTCTCGTTGTACAACAACTAACTATGGTTAGTAAAGAACTATAAAGAAATTATGTTTACAAAGCCATTTGTTATTTTCTTTTAATCAAATGTGTTAATTTTATCTTCATATAGAAATCGATCACTGAAACAAAAATACTGAAGCGTTGAAGTAAACTTAAATATCTCCCCGATGAGCCCATCATTACCCACCTTCAACTGAAAATGATAGGATGCTAAGGAGTTACAAAGGCTCAGAAAATAATTCCAGTCGATCCGAATAACCTTTATGCGCAGCAGATAATTAATCAAGATTTTATATTCTCTACTCGATTCATTGTCTTTTGCGCTAACTTAAGAGATATTAATGGCTTGGAGAAGAGTAGCGCTTCTTAGATGAGAAACTGATGAATCGAAAAAGAAATAGAAAGATAGCATATGCGATAGTGAAATGGCTTGTGGAAAAAGATTCGTTGTGTTGTGTAAATTACGAAATAAATCACTGCTGGAGAGAAGCCATCAAATGATGTGTATGAAACAATCGAATAATTTTCGAAGATGGTAAAGAAGACGCCTCTTCCCATATTTATTTTCTTCCAGACAAATTCCCCTTTTATTGCTCTGAATTACGTGATGAGATATCATTGTGTCAGAGCCTCGTTTTGAACTATATTGTGGATGTGTAGCGAAAAGACATAAATACCGAATTAGGATGCTATTATGTTAGACGTAAATACAAAGCAAAGATATAAGTATAGTATAATTATCGATGTATACGCCTACACTCATTAATGATAGTTATTTACTAAGTTTAGATTAGCTGAGATACAAAGTCAAAAGTATTAGAGTAACCTTTAAGAATTGAACTCACAAACAATGGTCGACTTATCTGGCTTACTAACATTATAATTATTTACAGAACTTATTTTAGTTGTGTTACTTGGCCGGTAGTATGTAACATCCAATTAGAATCAAACTGACTATCGATAGTTTGTGAATAAGGCTTGTTAACCATTACATCATGTCAGGTACCCTGTCCTCTTTTTCTATAGTTACTCACAAAGTTTTGATTAGTGGAAGCACGAGGATCAAAGTATATAGTACTCATTGAGAACTATTGCACCAAAGGAGGTGCCCTTGACACATTATTATCGTATGAATAAATGTAATTCAGGAATGGGGAACTATGTGCTAACATAAGCGATGATAATTAGAAAAAAATTCCCTCAGGAACCCATTGGAGATTTTTCTACATGCATAATCTTACATTTGGATTTTACAAATTAGTTCATAAGATGAGATGCTAGAAAATATTTTCGAATTAAAGTTCACAAAGTTCCGAAAAAAATTCTTATCCGTAATTAAGAATAATAATCGTAAAGTTTAATATAATATTAGCCTTCTTACGAAACATTAAATAAGTTTCCAGACTTTTTTCGTATGGGCACTTATATTGAGAGTAGACACATGAAACTCTAGTCCCCTTCGAATTAATCTCCTCCTGCTGCAAGGCAACTGTTGTACCCTTCTAACAAATTCTGGAAGGCCCCATGGAATTCCTCTTGTGTGAGCGTGTCTATCACCTTCGTCACAGCCTCTTTCATCTCCTCAATTCTCTCATAACGACAACCTCTGACCTTAGGGAATAAGCAAAAGTCACAAGGAGCAAGGTCTGGACTATAGCGAGGGTGCGGAACTGTCTTGATGCCCATCTTGGACAAAGAGTCTGTCACAAGGATGGAGTTGTGGACTGGTGCATTGTCCTGGTAGAAATGCCACTGACCCGATTTGAAGAGTGCTGACCTCTTCCGACGGAATCTCTTCCTGAACTCCCTTAAAACCTCAACATAGTAACCCTAAGCCTAACCCTAATCCTTTGGCCAATCAGCTCTGGTGTATTGAGTTCCTTACTCCTCCTACACCTCTCATCATCACTCAGAGACTCCCAGCCTTCCTTGAATCTTGAATTCCACTCAAAAACTGATGCTCGATTCATGCAAGATGGTCAAAAAGCTATTTGATGCAATCCATACGTTTCTGTAGCATTTTTTCCAAGGTTAAAACAGAATTTTATTGCATATCGTTCTTCTAAAGTGTCAGATTGCATTTTTGAAATTCACCAGTTGTGACTATCAAGCTTTAGTAGGGTGTATTCCAATTGCTTCTGTAGCTGTTGATGTGAACCTGAAATCATAGAAATTGGTCAGTCATCTTATAGGATGTATAGCAATAACCTACTGAATTTTCAAGAGCCTACGACAAGTTTGAATGCCCATACGAAAAAAAAGGCTGGAAACTTATCGTATGCACCACGTACTTAGTACTTTATTCGGATACCATGACTGAATAACATTCGACACTGGCAATAATATATTCATCAAATAGCACACTAACCAAAGCACCCCATCAATAATCTACCCTCCCAAAAAAATAAAGTTCAAGTCCAAAGTAAACAAAAATAAACAATACATAGAAAATTAATAACCCTTCAGAAGACGATTAAAGTATATAATCAAAAGCGCATGGAAGCAGAACCTAAGGCAACATATCAGTCAACTGGACACCGACACAAAGGAAATAGCAAGAAAGCTAGGGAAAATATCGGATGATTAAAAGCCCTTACGAGTAGGACCTAGGACAATTTATAACTCAACTGGACTCTGATACAAGAAACTAGCAAGAAAGCAAAGGAAAATATCAGATGATCAATTTCATTAGGTACAACATCGAGGTGTTAGGGGGGTGCTACTCCTTTCTTTGGATTGCTTTACTTTACCTATGACGTGCCACTGACCCTCTCTCACAACTTCTCCCAATCGTTCATCGCCTCTGGCAGGTCTCCAGGGTTATATCCCGTATCCTCACATAGCTGCCGTATGTATGTTCGAGCTGCTCGTCCTGCTTTTGCCCAGCCATACGTGAGGGTCAATAGGAGTACATCACTTATGAGCTCGTCCCTGCTTCTCCAGCAGTGTCCTGCAGGTCTGATTCATCTGACTTGGATAGATTTTGTGATGGGAGGCAAGTGGCCGTATAGTTGGTGCCTTGTGGTGTGTTGCAGCCAGGATTTGTTCAAGATTGCTCGCAACATTCTTGTGTAATTGCCGTCTAGCTTCATCTCCAGCCATTTAGTTAGCGTCCATGTAGTGCATCCATACAGCAATATCGATACGACCTCTGTCTGGAAGAAACTGCGTTTCATTTTATCGGCCATGTCTGATTTCCATATGATCGATAGCCTATCGATAGCTGCCCATGCCTTCGTTAGCCGTGTGTCGATGTCTTTTTCGGTTGATGAGGCACTACTTCCTAGGTAGGTGAATTTGTCTCAGTTTCAGAGATGTTCTGTCTTGTGTGGAGATGTTGCCTGTTTGGTTATAGCACATATATTCCGTTTTGTGTGCGTTGACATGGAAGCCAATGCTTGAAGCGGCTCGTATCAAACTATGCAGTTGTGTTTTGGCTTGGTTTGGGGTATTTGCCAGTATCGCTATGTCATCGGCGTAGTCGGCGTCGGTAATTGTTTTTGCGGGGTACTTTTTGCTTCTTTTCTTTGTCAGCTCGAAGCCGTTCTCTCTGATTTTATCAATCGATGTTCTAAGCACGTAGTCTACACAGATGATAAAGAGGCATGTGGCTAGCGTGTCCCCTTGTAGTACTCCTGCTACAATGTCGAAGTATTCTGTGTCTCCATCTGGTGATCGTACTTTCACTTTGATGTTTCTCGAGAGAATCGTTATTGCTGCTACGGTTTCTTTTGGTAAGCCGTATGCTAATAGGATTTGTTCCATCTTACCTCTGTGAATGGAATCGAAGGCCTTGGTAAAGTCGACAAATAGTAATGTCACCTGTACGTTTTTTGCCCGTACGCCTTCAAGGATTCAACGGATGGTCAATATTTGTGAGGTCGTTGATCTATTTCTTCGGAAGCAATTTTGGTTTTTCCTAAGGATGTTGTCGATTTTGGGTTCTATGTGGTTTCATAGTAGGACATTGGCTGCTATGGATGTAAGTATTATACCTCGGTAGTTCTTGGCTAAACCGACGTCACCCTTTTTAGGGAAGGGGAGGATTTATCCCTTCATCCATCTGTCTATTGGATTTTGATTATAGACTGCGTTGCTGTGTCAGAGTAGTATGTCGTCGAATTGTCTGGTCTTCCATACTTCTGGGGGAATCTCGTCTACCCCGCAGGTTTCCTATTTTTTATTTTTCTAAGAACCGAGTCGAGTTCTTCTTGAGTGAACGGTCTTAGTTTAATGTCCACTCCAAGGACATTGGCTTACACTTGACCCACTAGGCCAAAGTTTTAAACGAAAATGATAATAATTTAATGATAATAACTATTAGAAGCTAGCAAGAAGCATAATAATAGACAAAAGATTCTCTGAAGTTTTTAAATGCCAACAAAGAGCTCAATTTCAGTGAGGATGCCAAATTTACTTTTAGTAAGGAAGAATGATTGGTTTTCCTCACAATGGAACTCATCAACTCGTATACATCGCCGTTCCACTCGATTTCAGATTAAAAGTAAAGGAAAGCAAAAAATTGAGGAAATACCTGGACCTTGCCTGAGAGCTAAAATTCTAGGGCATATATGGGTGAGGGTGACATAAATACCTAGTTGGAGCCTTTGGAACAATCCTAAAAAATCATGAAAAGAAACTTGGAATTTGGAATTCGAGGACTAACGGAAACCGTCCAAACCCTAGCGCCGCTGAGACGACTTTTGGAGAACAATGGAGACTTGCTGTTACTTCATTTTAAAGGGCATTAGTTACTAATTTAGTGTTGGTGTATTGAGCAGTCTTCTACTTACTTGATATTCATCGACAGTCATTTTATACTACTGAAGCCAAAACTCAATGTTAATAATAAGATATTTAACAAGTTTTTATTGTCTTCCAAATCCCCATATTATTTTTACATCGGAACTGACAGGCGCTCTCGTTTTATGGCATTTATACAAGACTTCATTAACCAATGAAAAACAGCCTTGTTTTTCAGAAAAGAGAAGAAAACAATGGAGGATTTTTCAATGAAAACGTACTATGTATTCCAGTGCCGATTTTGGCGCAGATCGACTTCAACAACAGAAGCTTGAGTCGGACATTGGCTATAAATATTGTTTCATGTGGCGGTTTTATGATGTTCAATAGATACGCGCTCAATTTCATTGGATCAAAATTGGTAAGGGTTACTTGGATTACACCCCGATCTGACACATAGTTTGACGCAAGAAAAACGGTTGTAGATTTATTTGAAATGATAAGCTTTTAGTGATAAAATCTGACACCAACTTAGCTTGCTCTGACAGAACCGAAGTATTGGCTGTTATCCTCTAGAAAATGCGAGGAGAGAAAGATAAAGACAATAATGTCGAGGAGTATTGGTATTATGAAATTGCTTATATAAATTTTATTGTAAGATAAATATCATTCTATATTGATATACATAGACAAGTGCAATATTGGCAATCATTTTTATTACCCCCATATTGGTTATTATTATATTTCTTGTGATTTTTCCACACCAGCTTTAGATTATTATTATTATTATTATTATTATTATTATTATTATTATTATTACTATCTCGACGTTTCGGGCTTTGTATCTCATTAACGTCTTTCGGCGTCGTATTATAATGTAATGCAAAGTTCATCTGTTTACAGATGATAATATACAAACAAGATTTCGATTTTGTAAACATTCTTAAATATTAACAAAAGAGAAGGCTGACAAAGTTACCTGTTGTAAAAAAAAAAGATGTTCATAAGTTAAAGGAATTTTGAAACGTAGAGTTTGAAGACTTCGATATTATAGATATCTAATGGCAATGATAAATATGTCAAACTGATTGTTTGGTGCAACTGATGAGAATATATATACATATATATATACGCTCCCCTTCCCCCGGGGTTGACAGTCGCACGAAGGAATTGCCGGTTGCCACTCATGTAATGCAAAACTCTTCTAATGAACAGAACATTCGGCTGTCGTTAAGCGTGTATATGTAAAAAGTTGTTGGCGATCGTAGTCGAGGGTGACCCAAAGGGTCCCTTTTCAAGAGCCGAGTTATAGGGGCAGGCGCTACACTTTTCGCTGGATTAATCCACTTTACCCTTGATCTGTACCTTATAATTCTGAGTATCTAGCAAGGAGGCATCAAGTACCATTTTTTGAGTCTTTCGTATGACTCGACCTGTAATTGAACCCCGGTCTCCCGGGCCATTAGCAAACAGTCTACCAATTAGGTGAATAGGCTGTAAATGTGATACATAAGCATTAAAACCCCTTCGTTTACCCTGAGTTTGCGGTGACTGTGCGGTAGAACATCCAAATGGCGTAAAGTTAGCCAGGTTTCGATTCCAACTCCAAGCATTTGGCGTGTCTAGCCACACCGATGAGTTGTGGATACGACGAAACTGTGTGTGGAATATATATATATATATATATATATATACTTTTCCCGAGGAAGTAGTTTCATACCTCCGGTTCCATATGATTGGTAATTCCTGTATTGAAAATTTCAAATTGACTCTTGAAAAAAAAAAAAATAACAATGGTCCATTCTTTAATGAAACGGCTGTTGCAGATGTTAATTGGCTTCAACCTACTCAGGGATGAGCATAATGCTTTTTTTCCAAAGGGAAAGGAATCAGCGACTCTTGTTCTAAGCCTGGTCGATGCTGTTTTTTTAGGGCTATTATCTTACAGAAAGGCTTGGATTCTTCTTTTCTCCTAACTGTTGGTAATTTTTTTCGGGCTTACTGGGTTCTTATGCCATTTTCATGAATTCACTCTGGGAAAGGAACTCCGTGTTCGACATAAAGACATTGACGATGTATCGCTTCCTGATCTTAACAGGTAAATAGATACCGATTGCCATATGGGCATTCTACTATATTTGATATATTTCTCCTACGAAACATCTTGATCACTAAATGACTTCATACGCTTCAACAAACGTTGTTACTCACAAGGCAATCTGTCAGAAAAGAACTTGGGTTTTGTATATATGTATATATATATATATATATACGAGGCACATACAATAAGTTTCAAGACTTTTTTAGTATAGGCACTTTTATTGATAGTACTCAGTTGAAACTCTAGTCCCCATCGATGAAATCTCCTCCAGCTGCGATGCACTTGTTGTACCCTTCCAACTACTTCTGGAAGGCCCCATTGTGTGAGCATGTCAATCACCTTCGTCACAGCCTCTTTCATCTCCTCAATTGTCTCATAACGACAGCCTCTGAGCTTAGGAAATAACCAAAAGTCACAGGGACCAAGGTCTGGACTATAGGGAGGCTGAGGAACTGTCTTGATGCCCATCTTGGTCAAAGAGTCTGTCACAAGGATGGAGTTGTGGACTGGTGCATTGTTCAGGTGGAAATGCCACTGACCCGATTTGAAGAGTGCTCACCTCTTCTGATGGAATCTCTTCCTGAACTCCCTTAAAATCTCAACATAGTATCCCAACCCATAACTCTTTGGCCAATTAACTCTTCTTTACTCCTCCAACACCTCCCATCATCCCTCAAAGACCCCTTGCCTTCCTTGAATCTCTTTTGCTACTCAAAAACTGATGATCGATTCATGCAAGATGGTCGAAAAGCAATCTGAAGCATTCCATACGTTTCTGCAGCATTTTTATCAAGTTTAAAGAAGAATTTTATTGCATATCGCTCTTCCTCACGTCCAAATTGCATTTTTGAAATTCACCAGCTTTAGTATTCAAATTCTTGCTGTAGCTGTTCATTTGAACGTAAAATCATAAGAATTGGGGTTCATCTCATAAGATATATAGCAATAACGTACTGAATTTTCAAGATTCTACGAAAAATTTAAATGCCCATAATAAAAAAGTCTGGAAACTTATCCTATGCATCTCGTATATATATATATATATTACCTGAATATTATATATATATATATATATATATATATATATACATATTACCGGAATATAAATATATAAATATTAGCTGAATATATTATATTTATATATGTATTATATATATATATTTTTGTATACAATCAAAATCCGATTGATAGATGGATGAAGGGATGCATACTCCCCTTCGCTAAAAAGGGGGACCTCGGATTAGCCAAAAACTACCGAGGCATAACACTTACTTCCATAGCAGCCAAAATCTACAATGCCCAACTACGAAACTGCATAGAACCCAAAATCGACAACGTACTTAGGAAAAACCAAAATGGCTTCCGAAGAAATAGATCCACGACCTCACAAATATTAACCATCCGTTGAATCCTTGAAGGTGTACGGGCAAAAAACCTACAAGCAAAAATTAATATTTGTCGACTTTACCAAGGCCTTCGATTCCATTCACAGAGGTAAGATGGAACAAATCCTACTAGCGTACGGCATACCTAAAGAAACCGTAGCAACAATAACGATTCTCTATAGAAACACCAAAGTAAAAGTACGATCATCAGATGGAGACACAGAATACTTCGACATTGTAGCAGGAGTACTACAAGGGGACACCCTGGCTCTGTACCTCTTTATCATTTGTCTAGACTACGTACTTAGGACGTCTATTGACAAAATCAGAGAAAATGGCTTCGAGCTGACGAAGAAAAGAGGCAGAAGGTACCCCGCAAAATAATTACCGACGCCGACTACGCCGATGACATAGCGATACTGGCAAATACACCCGACCAAGTCGAAACACTTCTGCATAGTTTGGAACGAGCAGCCGCAGGCATAGGCCTCTATGTTAATGCACACAAAACGGAATATATGTGCTATAATCAAACGGGGAACATCTCCACTCTAGACGGAACCCCTCTTAAACTAGTAGACAAATTCACTTATGGTGAAGCAACGTCGCATCAATCGAAAAGGACATCGACACGAGGTTAACGAAATCATGGACAGCTATCAATAGGCAATCGATAATATGGAAATCAGACCTAACCGATAAAATGAAACGCAGTTTCTTCCAGGCAGCGGTCACATCGATACTGCTATATGAAGCCAGATGGCAATTACACAAGAATGGTGCGAGCAATCTAGAACTAGTCCTGGCGGCAACACCCCACAAGACACCAACTGTCCGGCCACCTGCCTCCTATCACGAAAACTATTCAAGTTAGACGAACCAGACGTGCAGGATACTGCTGGAGAAGCAGGGACGAACTCATAAGAGATGTACTCTTTTGGACCCCCACACATGGCCGTGCAAAAGCAGGACGACCAGCATGAACATACATTCAGCAGCTATGTGAGGATACGGGATGTTGTCCTGAAGACATGCCTAAGGCGATGAACGATATGGAGGAGAGGGTCAGGGATATCCGTGCTACCAGCACGACACGATGATGATGATGATATATATATATATAATAAACTCAATTTCTGTATATATATATATATATATATATATATTGAATATTTTTATATATATTAATATTAAATATATTAATCCATATCAAATTCAAGTGATATATATATATATATATATATATATATATATCGCCAACAAGTTTTGGTTTAATCCTAGTCGTTATCAAAATCATTTCTCTAATCATGATATGCAAGGCTAACCTGGTGGTTACCAAAATCGTTACTAATTCAAATTTTGTCTGGCATAAGGCTATAAAAGCGAGGCAACTAGAAAAGTATTAGTTATGAAAATACTGTCTTTAAGACTAGTTTGTTGAATTGTATGTCAGGTTCATAATACACAGGCAGTATCCTTTGCAGGGGAGTAAGAATCCACCCTTAAAAAGTGGTGTCCTAAAAATGACACCTAACTGTATATGATGGTGAGGCTACATTTCTAGTGATTTGAGGAGTGTGGCGTACTCCTTAATTGTTGTTACTCCTGGGTCCATTCTGACCATGATTTCTATTCCCTATTATGGTGAACTCAATGGGTCAAATAGAAACGTTAAAAATCATTCGTATTCAATGGGAACGTGGGGAAAATAATATGCATAAGATAACCCTAGAAGATTTAAGATGCCGTTAAAATCAGTTAAATGATAAACACTAACTTATTAAGAAAGAGAAGTTAACAAGTCATTTACAAAGTATATTTTAGTTTAGAAAGAGGTTTCATATGAGGGGCATCAAGTGTAGATCCATATGACCTGATGGTTGGTTGGTTTGTTGGGTTCTATGGCATATCAACCCTTGTAGGTTATTTAATGCCGAATCCATTTTTATGTAAATAATCTGTTCTTTTAAAAACAATTCAGTTTAGCATAAGTACAGTTTAATTGTCAAAAACATTTATTTCAAACTATTCAAGAAGTTATTTGTAACAATTCAGTTAAGTGTAAATACAATTTCAATGTCGAAAAACAGTTCCATTTCAAATAATTGTCAAAAACATTTCTATTTCAAGCTATTCAGTTTACTCAAACAATTCAGTTTAGCATAAGAATGCTGTTAGTTCTATTTAACCCATAGATAGAGGCTCATCAGGTGCTACCACTCCGGGCCAGAGTGGACCTGGGAGCGATGGTAATGAAGGGCTACTCTGCATTCCCCAAAGCTCCAGCATTGCTGGAACCTCACCATCAGATTGTTTAGTGTCATATCCAGGACACTCGTTAGGGGGGGTCTTAACCCTCTGCAGAGAAGCAGTCAGTGTATTCTACAGCCCCAGCCGACTGAGCAACATCTGACCTGAGTTGTCATGGAATGCAATATGACTTAGGCAACGAACATTCTCTGGTGAAGCCACTAAATATTAAGAATATCTCGCCACTAAATTTCAGTCAGAAATTCCTGGAAGTACATGCTTTTAGGACAATGGTTGGACTTTTCATTTTCTCAGCAAAGTCGGGCACACAAGAAAATATTATTTAAGAGCTTTACTCATTAATAATTACATTCCACAAGACGCCCAAGTCCGGACAAATTAATTTTCTTAAGTTGTAAGTTACTGAGATTAGCTTAGTTTGCTACAAGGCCAGAACCATGGAGCACTAAGTGAAAATAGAATTCACTAACAATGATTTGATAGCCAAGTTCACTAAACATTAGATTAACTTAACACAAGACCAGGAATACATCAGCGTTCGAATCCAATTTATTAGTTATGCCATGTTAGCCTCGATTGCCGTTACACCACGCAGGCCGTCCAAAAATAAATAATCATGCTCAGTTTGGCACAAGGCCAGAATAATGAGACATTCTATGAAAATCAAACTCATTCACACAAATCTGCTGGGCTAACTTCCAAACCATTTCACGGAGTGAGACGTTCAAGAAATTTTACTTAGCTTAGCCAAGTTGTAAGCACAAGGTCAGACATGTGGAGAATCGAACTTACAAGCCTAGCTTGTCTGTCATCTCACAACGGCCAGACATTTTTTAGTCTTTGTTTTTTATCAAGCATATTCAAATGTTAGATTAACATTGAAAGAAAAGACTAAACGAGAGAGACAGACAGACAAAAGCGAGAGAAGAATAAGTGGGAAAAAAGAGAAGGAGCCAAGGTGGATTGGGAGAAAGAGGGTAGGTGAGAGGTATCTGGTGGGGGAAGAGCGAGGAAAAGAGAGACTGGATGGAGAAGAGGAGAATAGGGTATTGGGCCATTAGATAGAGGAAGAGAGAAAAAAGGAGAGAATGTGGAAAGAATTAGGAAGAGAGAGAGAGAGAAAAGAGAAAGAGAAAGATCAGACAAAAAAGACATTAACAATGAAACTACACTCTTTTTAGGATAATTAAACAGCGGAGACATTTAAATTTTTCGTTAATTAAATGATGGAATTAAGCTGACTGTTATTTTTGTCCGTATTTTTTATCGGGATATTTTCATTTTTTGCTAATTTTACGGTTCTTTTTAAATCAAATAGAAAAAGTAATATCCTTTTCTTCTGTATTGTTTGATTGAAAATAAGAACATAAAAAAACCAAAGAAAGCGTAAAAACCGTTGCTTTTAACACTTTACAAGCTGAATTCATATTTAAACAAGTATAATACCCATCAAATATGACGTGTCTCATTTTTGCATGAATCTACTCTTCTTTTTATCTTTGGCTTCCATCTTAGTTATGACACTAAACGGGATCTGAAGATGAGGTTCCAGTGAAGAGTGTGGAGTCATGCCTTTATTGCCATAATCGGTTAAATAGATCTAGTTAAATTTAAATCATTTTCCATTGGACCGTGTGCAAAAGCAAATCTTTAAAAACAACATAAAAATTAATGCCTGGCTGTTGGACAATCGCATTCATTCTATGTTCAAATTTCTGTTTTTGGGTAGTTGTTTCTCATTCTAATTTTTTTTTTACATACGGTCTACTCGAATACTAATAATCTTAAACAGATTCATGTGACCAATATTTAGGACCCTAACAGGTACTACCAATTTAGGTCAGAGTGAACCTGAGAGTAATGGAGAATATTGGTCACTCTAAGATCTGCAGAACTGAAGCGTCTTCACCAGCAGATGCATTTTACTGTTATTCTTAGCCCCCACCCGTTTTAAAGGGGGAGGGTCATACCTCTCCACAAGGGATATGGTCAGCGTATTCTAAGCCTCGTTGAAAAAAAGGAAGATCTGAAAGTAAAGAAAAGAAGAGTGAAATACACTTAGAGAGCGAGGAAAGAAATAGTAAGATGAAGTGAGATGAACTAATAATATAGTATAACTCCTGGCATAAATACGGCCATTATTTACCCATGAATCGGTTGCCCAGTCGACTAGGGCTAAAGAATACACTGTCTGCATCTCATCAGAGTGGTAAGATTTCCACTACCGAGTGTCCCAGATATGACACGAAACAATCTGATGATGAGGTTCCAGTAATGCTGGAGCTTTTGATAATGCGGTGTACCCCTTTATAGCCATCACTCCCAGGTCCACTCTGGCCCAGAGTGGTGGCACTTGATAGGGTCCTATCTATGGTCAAACAGAACGAAGTGTGTACTTATGCTAAACTGAATTGTTTGAAACAGAACTACTTTGACATTTAACTGTGTATAAACAATTTTACTATACAAATACTAAACTGAATTGTTTAAAATAGAACTGTTTATATGTATAAAAATGGATTTAGCATAAATAGCCTATAGTTGTTGATGTGTTATAAACCAAACTAAAACCAAAACCAAAACCCATGAATCGATAATATTTCTTGGTTATGGATTCAATATGATGACATTAGTCATGTTGCCTAGGTGATAAGACGAGAGCATTGGTCGAGGGAAATCATTTCAAATCCCTTGTGTAAAGAGAAGAAACACATTGCTATGACTGCATATGGAAGCATACATCTATAATTAAGACCGATGCGTATTTATTTCTTTTCAATCACTCTTGTATTTGTCAACACGATGTCTCATACAAGAAATTTGGCGTGTGACAATGTCATAAAAATCTCTCATACTAATCCCATAACCTGGTTCCTTCTCCTCGACTGGTTGACATACTAAGGTTAATGAGTACAATTTGCTCTCTTGTTTATCCGTAGCTCGAGATAGAAGAGTTGGATTCATACTTTTCCCAAGGGTATTACTGCTATCTGTGTAACATATTGACCTTCGACACAGCCGTCAATCGAGAAACAGATGCATCCGGTCGAAGATATCAAGATATAACCTTGACCGAGGACGGGTTGAATTCGGTGCAAATGCGACGCTCTCAGGAAGCAGGTGGATGTCAAACAATGATATAACCCAGTGCCACGGAGAGTCGAGTTAGTTGGAGTCGGTTGCAGTTGAAGTCAGAGTTGCAGTTCGAGGCAGTGAGAACCAGCACCCAGCGGAGGGCAGGGCCATCAGGACCCCCGGTTGAGCAACCAGCAGAATGAGAAAGAAGTGCTGCTAAAGACAGAGGAACTTGGGGTCAATGTTCGATCTCCAACTCATCTCTCACACACAACCCTTACGCAACCCTTTCGAATGAAATGTTAGAGGTATATTTTTGTAAAGAAGTGAGTTTGTTCATCATTATTGTTGATTTTGTTTCCGCATGTATATATGTATACGTATAGTTGCGTCATGGCTATACAACATCTGCTATGCATACTTTTTTGTTCAGAATTTGAACTCGGGTAGCCCCGTTGACTTGCTACGATGATAACAGTAAAGCTAACAATTGATAATTGCAAACGTTGTTTTACATACGGAAGAGAAAGGATTTTTATGAAAAATATTGTAAAATATAAAAAACAAAAAATAAAATAAAACGGAAGAAAATATGTAAAAAGTAATTTTTTTAAAAGATTAGTAATGCTGTTCTAAGTGTTTTCGCTTAAATATTCTCTTAAAAATAAACTTCTTTTATCTATTCAGTTTTATTTCAAAAATAATTCTTTGAGAGAGTGAAATGTACTAGTGAATGTCTTCATACTATATTTTCTTGTATTGCCTTTCACTTCGTTGTTATGGTAACAGACGCAATGCTCTTCAAAGACATCAAGCGTCCAATGTCGTTGTATTTATATAACGCTTTTGTTTTCAGTCACACTTAACGACGTCAAAGTATTTTATGTTCCGTTAACGGATTTAAACATATTGAACTTAAAGAACCATAATAATAATAATAATAGAAAACATATTAAAAAAAAAAAAACAACTGATAAAGACCAGTTTGTAATCAACAGAACTCTAGTCTCCAAGCTTCTCTCATATAAATATCTTATTCTTTATCTTGCAGATTGTCTTCAAATAAAGCTTCTATCGAAAATGCTAATCAATAAATCATTTTATATTAACTTAATTATTTTCTAACTTATACTGATGCCTATCAGGTATTGGTATGTTCTTGTATGAATAACTTATGTTCGCTCTCTCCATAGTAACAAGAGCAAAGAAAGTGCTCAATGGACAACTCCAGAGCTTCAATCCAGAGCTTTTTCTTTTTCCTCTGGACCGTGCTTCGAGATATTTTTTCTCTTGTTCCTGGCCAGGGGTTTTTTGTTTTTTTCTGGTACCGTGAATACTGGTAGATAATTGATTAGTAAATATTGAAGCTCTGGAGTTGTCCATTGAGCACTTTCTTTGCTCTTGTTACTATGGAGAGAGCGAACATAAGTTATTCATACAAGAACATACCAATACCTGATAGGCATCAGTATAAGTTGGTTCTGTTGAGGAGGATAGAATCCTTTATAAAAAATATGAGGTGGAAAGCATATTTTTTTCTCAATACAATTAACTATATAGAAAAAGAGGGAAGGGAGAAATATGGGTTTAAAACCACGAAACAACCCCCCCCATATCAAAGAGATGGAAAAATTTGAGGCTGAAATGATAGGAATGGTTAAGGAGATAAAATTTAGGAAAATGCGCAATAATATTCAACAAAAAATGTATGAGGATATGAGGAAATTTAAGGAGTCCGGAAAAATATTTGTAAAGTCAGATACGTCGGGCAATTTATATAAGATAGAAAAGGAAAAATATAGGCAAATGATATTTAAGGAGGTGGTTAAGAATTATAAGAAGGCACCACCTAATCTAGAAAAAGAGTTAAATAAGGAAGCAAAGATGTTGGCGCATAAATTAGGTATTGTTGATAGAGTAGAAAAATACAATACCAAGAATTGTTTTATTACTATAAAAGACCACAAAAGTAATTTCAAGACGAGTCCAGAATGTAGGCTCATTAACCCGGCCAAGACTCAAATAGGTAGGATTAGTAAGATAATCGTACAAGAAATATGTGAATCACTTAGAAGGGCATTGAGCATCAACCAGTGGAGGAGCACTAATGACTGTATTAAGTGGTTTGAGGAGTATGAGAAGGATAATAGGTGCTCCTTTATTAAGTATGATATAAAGGATTTTTATCCTTCAATAACAGAAAAGACATTGGATAGGGCGTTAGATTTAGCTAAAGAATATATGGTTATACCTCTAGATAAGGTGGAAATAATTAAGCATTGTCGTAAAACATTGTTATATTATGAAGATAGTGTATGGATAAAAAAAGGGGAGGGTGGAAATTTTGACGTTTCGATCGGAGCATATGATGGTGCGGAAATTTGTGAACTCATCGGATGTGTATTACTATATAACATTAATAAGATTATGGAACCTAATAATCATGGATAGTATAGGGACGACGGGCTGATTATAGAGGATAAAAGTACGCCGAGGAAGTGTGATGGGATTAGAAAAAAATTGTATAAGCTGTTTGATGACTTTGGATTTAGGTTAGATGTAATAACAGATTTAAAAATAACTGATTATCTTGATATTACTTTAAACTTATATAGTGGAACAGTATCTCCATTTAGAAAAAGGAAACAGGATCTGCGTTATGTAAACAGGGGATCTAATCACCCAATACATGTCTTTAAACATGTACCTAAAGGAATAGAGCATAGATTATCTAATAACTCCTCCAACAGGGAAATTTTTGAACAAACTAAGCAGGAATATGAGGAGGCTCTAAAAAATGACGGATATAGGGTCAATTTAGAATATAAGAATAGGGATAGAATTGGAACACAAGGTAGGAGAAATAGACCTAGAAAAATCTTATGGTTTAATCCCCCTTACAACATGGAAGTAGTTAATAACTTGGGAAAAGAGTTCTTCAAGATATTAAAAAGAAACTTCCCTAGTGGGAGCCAATTATATAAGATATTTAATAAGAATTGTATTAAATTAAGTTACAGTTGCATGCCAAACATTAATGGAATAATAAATAGGAGTAATATAGCCAAATTAGGTACAAAGAAGCATAAGGTGATTGACAAATGCAACTGTAGGGATAAGGTAAGGTGTCCTCTCGAGGGCAAGTGTAAACAGGAGTGTGTAGTGTATAAAGTAGAGGTATATACTGATTCGAATAATAAGAGTGATAAAAAGATATATTTTGGGTCAACCCAAGGGGATTTTAAAACTAGGTACTATAACCATAGAACAAGTTTCTCGCACGAAAGATATAGGTATAGCACTGCTTTATCTAGTTATGTGTGGGAGATTAAGGAAAAAATTGGAGTAGATCCGATAATGAAATGGGAGGTAATAAAGAAATGCCGCAAATATAGGGCAGGAAATAGAACCTGTAATCTTTGTATGGAGGAAAAATTGATAATAGCAGATTGTAAAAGTAAGAATATGCTAAACAAAAGATCGGAGGTGTTGAATAATTGTAAACACAAAAGAGCGTGGTTACTATATAATTAGGAAATGTTATAGGGTTTTTTTTTTTGTTTTTTTTTTTTTTTTAATAATATGCAAATTTTAGGATAGGTGGAGGTTTTTGGTGAATAAAGGCAAAGCAATTTCTCCTTAGAATGGTTTATCCGAAACTTCCTGATGATCCGTTAAGGTGAAACTTTAGTCGAAGATTTTCGACTAGCGATTT